>CAWVNO010000681.1:0-1200000 GCA_963930645.1 Salticus scenicus | reverse complement strand
GGGTTTTCCGAAAAAACCCGGGATTTTTCCAACCCTGCAGCGTAGCAGTGCCAATCTTTAGAGGATATGCAACAAAATTGTTATTTATTAACTTATGTGAAGGTGTAACTAAATATACCTTTTAATAAAATTTTGTGCATTAGTTCTCAATACAGAGTGCCATAAAATTGTGTCATACACATACAAGCAGAGAAATAGGCAGATCAACAAACAATGTTTTTTTTCGTATTCATTAATCTCATTAATAAATCGTATTCATTAATCTCAAAACGTATAAAACCATCGAAAACCAGAATTTGAAAATCCTTACAAATCTTCTAGTCTCTTATATGGATGCAGAAAAATGTAATACTAGACCTATCTTATACTGGAAAATTATGTTTCTCCGAACTAAACTAAATCTGTCTTTGACAGATTTTTTTTTTTTAATAATTTTCAATTTAATGAAATAGTTTTTAATTTAATCTTTTAAGCTTATCATCAAGATTGGCTTATATTTTATTATTATTATAATCATTACTGTAACCTTTACTATTCTGGAATAAAATAAAATTAATTACTCAAATTAATACCCATTAGTAAAAGAATCTGCTTTTTACCTTAATTAAATTGTGCATATATATTCGAGTATAATTTTAAACTAGTCTTTGAGTATTTTAACTAATTTTAAAGCCATTTTTTGGCATAAGTTAAAAAAAAAAAAAAAAAAAAAAAAAAAAGTATAAAATCACTTTTAAAACACGTATATAAATTTTTTATTAAAATCAAACACAAAGCTTTTTGCTATTATTAAAATATCAACAACACCTGAAGATGTGATAGGTTAATAATAGCGAAAAGCTTTGTGTTTCATTTTAATTTAAAAAAAAACTTATATACGTGTTTTAAAAGGGATTTTATACCTTTATTTAATATGTTCACACGTGAAGTCATTACAAATTTTAAACTTTCAATAGTTTTTAATTCTAACTATAAGTTTAAAATATTTCAAAAGGTAAAATAATAATAATAATAATAATAATCTGATATGACTGAAATACTTTCTACTGTATCAGTTAATAAATAAATAAATTTAACTTTAAAAAAAAATATTTTACAGAAAAGTTATTTTATTAGTACAAATACTCAAAATAAAAATCTCCATACTGAAAAGTTTTTGTATAACTTTTGAATGAACAATAGCTAAATAATTTATTAAATATAACAATTCTATGTTTCGAATGACTTGAATTAAAATGTAACTTTTTTCACCTCTTCTCTATATTATAACTTTTTTGATTAAAAAATAACAAGAAAATCAAAGAAAGAGAGGCGTAACAGTTGACGAGCAATTAGATTGGCAATCTGGTTTTTGAATTCTTCCTATTGGCATTAGTGCTATCTAGAAGAAGATGACTTTAGTTCTTCCTCACGCATCACCTAAGTGAATTCTGATTACGAAACAGTGATTCTGGAACAACAACAATAAGAAAAAAATTTTTTTGAAGGTCATTGCCTTGTGATAATGATTATAGTTTTGTAAAGGAAGAGTGGAGAAGTTTTTAGCTTTATCAATCTATACATATAAAACTAGTTGGCATAGATGGACTCTGCTCAGTTCCCCATCATATTTATGTTCTAATAAATTTCTAGTTTGAGAGATATAATCATGTTAAAAGAAATGAATTTGACCAAAGCTTGATACAGTGACAGAATGAAAACCCCGTCTAATAGGCCATCCACCGTTCACTTCGATATATTTATCATATTCTAATCTATTAATTTATTTTATCAGGGTCAATTCCGTTGTTTAGTTTTCATGCTACTATTTCCAATGCAATAATCCTCAAAATTCATATTTATCTGAAAAATTTACAATTTCGCTATGTTGGTAAAATCGTAAATTACGAATAATTTACGAAATTTTCCTATTAGAATATTTGTATTCAATCATGTTCAAACGAATATCATAAATGTAATTTTGAAGTTGTCTAATGTATTTATGAGCCTCAAAATGAAAGTTTATGCTCAATTTTACCTTATTCTGGCATGTTAAGTAAATCGTAAATTCCAAATAACTTACGAATTTTTTTAAATTGGAAAAATCATAGTCTATGATATTCATGCCAGTATCATAAATAATATTTCGAAAGAGGTTTGACATCTTTACGATGAAAATACCTCTCAAGATTGACGTTTATGTGAAATTTTGCTCTATGCTGCCATGTTAAGAAATTTGTAAATTTCCAATAACTTACGAAATTTTTATATTGGAAAATTCATAGTCATTAATATTCATACCAGTGTCCTAAATAATATTTCAAAAGTAGTCTGACATCTTTACGATGAAAATATCTCTCAAAATTGCCGTTTATGTGAAATTTTCCCTATACTGCCATGTTAAGAAATTCGTAAATTTACAATAACTTGCGAAATTTTCAAAGTAGCATATTTATAGTTACTGATGTTCCTTCCGGCATCAAAACTGATATTTTAAAACTGGTCTGATATTTTTACAGTAAATGTTTCCATTTAATGCACGTTTAAGTGAATTTTTGTCCTATTCTCCCATGTTAAGAAAATCGTAAATTTCTAATAACTGACGACGTTTTTAAATTCGAATGTTGCAAATAAATAGGGTTCTTGCCAGTGTCGAAAGTAATATTTTAAAACTTATCTGACCTCTCTGCGACAATTTGTTCTTGAGATATCGTGTACACAGACTGACAAACTAACGGACTTACACACTAACAGACTAACAGACTAACAGACACCCTACAGACAGACACCATAGAAATTTTGTCATTTTCGGATTCCTCACACCTGAAAACGTGTAAAAAAGTCAAAAAACCGAGGTCGAAAACTTTCACGATTACCTAAGTTCCCCATACCTATAGTATGATGGGGAACTAAAAGTACTTCCACTCACTCACTCATTCACTGACTCATCAACGCACAGCAAAATCTACTGGAGCCACTGACTCGAAGCTGGGTCAGATTATAGAACATATTGTGTAAGCACCCCTAAGAAGCGATTTTGCGAAATTCGCCCCCGAAGGGGGAGTAGAGGGCAAAAGGTAATTTTACAAAAATCTTCATATCTCAAAGAAAAGCTATTTTTTAGAGGCTTGAAAGTCGAATGAGGATATTTTCGAAAGTGTAAAGTTAATAGGAGGGGCAGAAAGGAGGGGGGGGGGGCGGAGGGGTAAAAAAATAAAAATAGAGTTAAACCGTTCAAAATCAGTACAAAGAGGTTTCTGATACCTACAAATCAATTGCGGATATTTTCGAATTTGTAAAGTTATTAGGAGGGGTGGGAAGCGGGAAGCGGAGGGGCAAACAATAAAAATAGATTTAAGTCGTTCAAAATTGCTACATAGTGGTTTTTGATACTCACAAATCGATTGCGGATATTTTCGAATTTGTAAAGTTATTAAGAGGAGGTGGGAAGGGGGCAGGCAGGGGGAAAAAATTGAGTTAGGTCGCTCAACATTGGTATATGGAGGTTTTTCATAGATACAAATAGACTGCGAATACTTTCGAATTTGTAAAATTCAATGACAGAAAGGGGAGGGATGAAGGGGGCAAAAATATATAAACAAGAGTTAGAACGCTAAAAGTTAGGGTTGTTAATTTTTGAGGCCCGACCAATCGATTGCGGATATTTTCGAAAGTACAGAATTATTACGAAGGACGGGAAGGAGGGAAGGCGCAAGGCTAAAAATAAAGAAACCCAGATAGAACATTGGAAATTAGTATTATTAGATTTAAAAGCCCGAGAAAACGATTGCGGGTATTTTTTTAAGTCTAAAATAATTAGAAGGGGCAGGAACGGTAGGTGAAGGAACACGCGCGCTGTGCGCGCCTGTATACGCAGCCGCAGGCATTGGGGGCCCGGACTAATTATTCCACCGATGGGAGATTTTATACATATATATATATATATATTTATATTTATGTTTTTCCTTTACGATAATATAGAGATTCATTAAGAGCGTCGAACATAAATGCGCGCGCAATGTACAATGGCTAGTGGGGACCCTGTGCAACATTTTTTGCAATCAGAATGTTTTTTTCTCTTTTTTTTGCATGATAAAAATTAGTGCAATTATGAGAATTCATTAACAAAAGGGATGCATTTAAAAATAGTGACCAGCGAAGCGAGTGTAGCCTGCTAGTTTTAATTAGAATAATAGTCTGGTGTGTCACTCACACGACTTTTTCTTACCCTGAAATTTAATATTATAAATACAGGTTGCAGATTAAGAGGTAAGATAACGAGTACTGTTATGTAAACCTGTGTTAAACAATTCAAATTAGGTTTCGGAATAGTTTTAAGTAGTATAACACTAAATATAAAAAAAGAAAAGTTGAATTTATTCCCAATATTACATTAAAAATTTTTTTTTTTCTTTGGTTAAAAATGAAAAAAAATCAATAACTTTATTTTAAATTATCCCAGATCGATGGTTCAACCATTCGTTTTAAAGGTATTGGCGAGCTCTTTTGAAAGATACCCATCATGAAAATTTACTCCCCTCGAGGGGGGACTTCCACATGCACAAATATTTTCCCAGTTGACTATCTCTATTACAAAAAATATATATTCGTTTCATTTGGTTTAGTGGAGTCTATAGATGTTAAACTCTACTTTCCTGCAATTTCCCCCATAGATGTAATGTATTTGAATACTTTTGAGTGTCCCTGTACACGAACCATTTGCTTCATCTCAATGAAAAGCTTACTGTAGCATCCCTACATGATACACATTTAGAATACCGAGTTTGGAATTTCTGCTACTATTTGTTCTTGAGATATGCTGATAACAGACAGACAGACAGACACACAGACCAACCGCTAAAAACATGATTTTCGAATTCAGGGGACCTCGGAACATGTAAATATAACAAATACTCACGTTCGAAAATTTGACCCTAAAAAAATACTTTCTTAACCCTATGGGTAAGAGAAAGTAAAAAAGACAGCGAATATAAGAACAACGATAATAACAATTTGAAATGATTTCATTATTTAAGAATTTAGTTATAGACCAGCAATGCAAAAATATCTTGCAATTAAAACACGTTCTTGTTATGTTTGAATAAAGACAAAAGTTAATCATATAGTCCTTTTGTCCGCTAAAATTTTAAGAGGTCAGATACATTAAACTCCCGATTACCCGCGAGCAGATTATGTGCGTTGCGGATTATCCGCGAGAAGTGGGAAAAGCAGAAGATTTAAGAAAGCGCGGGGTCGAATAAAGTGTTTTTCCAACAAGAAGCAAAAATAAATGATTGATTTTTTAGAAAAAAGAAGTGTAAATATAGAAAGCAATGTTGTTTTTGTTAGTACAGGAACAATACGACACTGTTTAATTTAGTGCATAAATTAGCTTCTAGATTGTACCTTTTGCTTCGTCATAAGCAACTTTTTTACTTTCTTCTATGTTTAATAGAAGAAAGTATTGGATTCGTAAAAATTTTCGACCTCGGATTTTTCATGAATTTACACGTTTTGAGAGCTGTAGAACACGATTTGACCATTTATAGGAAATGTCTGTCTGTCTGTCAGTCAGTCTGTGCGTGTTTGACAAAATTTTGTAGCAATTGTATCTCAGGAACTACTGCACAGAATTTCATACAAATTGGTATGTAGTTGCACCTTGACACACATTAGTGCCTGTCAACTTTTGGCAAAAATTGTCTTACAGGTTGCGTTGTCATCCCGCTTTTTTTTTTAATTTTTAACGTGGTGATATCGGACAAAATTTTGTATAAATGTGCATAAAGAGAATTATTTTTTAGTAATCATTATGAAATTTACAAGAATTATTTGAAATAGATATAGTCAACTGGGAATTTTTTTTTTTTTTGTATGTGTAGAATCCTCGCCACCTCCCCAGTGGGGGAAGACCCCCCTCGAGGGGAGTTAATTTTCATGATGGGTATCTTTCAAAAGATCTCACCAATACCTTTAAAACGAATGGTTGAACCATCGATCTGCGATAATTTAAAATAAAGTTATCGATTTTTTTCATTTTTGACCAAAAAAAAAAAAAAAAAAAAAAAAAAATTCAATGTAATATTGACAATAAAATTTACTTTTTACTTTCCGAACACTATAGTGAGGAAAGTATTGTAATCATGTCAAAAATCCGAATTTGAGATTTTGATGTTTCTATACGTTTCGAGGTCCAATGAGTCCGTTTTCACTATTTTTGCGATGATGTATGTATGTGTGTGTGTATGTATGTGTGTATGTATGTGTGTATGTATGTGTGTATGTCTGTGAGTGAACACGCTAGCGTCTAAACGCTTTGTTCGAATAACCTGAAAGTTGGTACGTATATTGTAAGTCACCATAGTTCGAACCCTATAGATTTTGGTGAATCTAGCACTTATAGTTTTTTTACAGGGACACAAAGAAAAATTCTTTATCATTATGGCCTATGGGAGCAAAATGTTAAAAGTGCGATAACATCTAAACGCCTTATTCAATTGAGCAAAAAATTTATACACATATTATAGGTCACAAATACTCAATCTGTATAGATTTTGGAGAATCTAGCGCTTATAGTTTTTTTACAGGGACACAAAGAAAAATTCTTTATCATTATCCCTATGGGGCCAAATTTTTAAAAGTGTGATAGCATCTAAACGCCTTATTAATCTGAGCAAAAAATTTGTACACATGGTATAGGTCATAGTTGCACCAACTGTATAGATTTTGGTGAATCTAGCACTTACAGGTTTTTTACAGGGACACAAAGAAAAATTCTTTATCATTATGGCCTATGGGACCAAATTTTTAAAAGTACGATAGCATCTAAACGCCTTATTCAATTGTGCTGAAAATTTATATGAGTATTATAAATCTCTGTTGCACTAACTATAAGCATTTTGGTGAATCTAGCATTTGTAGGTTTTTACAGGGACACAACGAAAAATTCTTTATCATTATGATGTATGGGTTCAAAGTTAAGTAGCGTTAAATAAAACATCGTGTACTATATAGAGAAAAATACTCAAACACTCTATTATAGTTTTCTCTCTTTTGTTTGTTTAACAACTCCTCTTTCTTTACTTTATCTACAAAACTGTTAATTACTCAATGTTCGGAAAGTCGAGTGGAGTCACTCCAGATTTTTTTATATTTAGTGTTATACTACTTCTCTAATATGGAAATCGTCTGCATTATCATGAAAGATGTTTTTTTTATATAATAATTTTAATAATTTTTTTTTACTGAGGGAATTTGTACAGGAAAATATAGAAGAAAGTCATGTGGTGGCCACAACATACTGGTTGTTTATTGTTTTTACATCTTTAGCAAATAAAATACAAACCTTATTAAAAATAATAATAATAATAATAATAATAAAGACATAACAGAATTTTTCGCATTTATTAATTTTGTGAGAATTCCACTCCTTGCTTAATAAAGATATGCCAATAACTTAGCACATATACCTTTCTAACAAAGCCTTACCGCTTTCAACCTCCGTTGTTAGCTGTGTTCGTTTTTTGGCTGCATAATAACGCTATAATTTAAATTATTTTTAAAACGGGATGCGTATATTTTTCTATTTACTAACAACACTGTTATCAATTAAACCTCTTCATAAGGGAAGTACCCAGCCGCAAAAATACTTTAAATTATAACTTTATCACGCAGCCAAAAAACAAACATAGATATTTCCGTGATAGTTAAGCAAAATTTAATGTAAGTTTAGCAGCTTTTACATAGCGTGTAAATTGAAGAAATGGCGAGTTATTATTAGCCTATTATTAATAAAATATTTGAAATTGTAAGAAGAGATACGTCAAAAATAGAGATAAACTTTGTGATATTAATAATATTTATATATATATATATATATATATATATATATATATATATATATATAATTTTTAAAAAGTAGTACTCTGCAGCAAAATCAATTTTCGTCAATTTGGTTATAGGCTATTTTCCAACATTTCTTCAACATCTTAAGTAATACATTAATTTTTCAGGATTAATTTTTATTTATTTATTTACTAGCAGGCTACACTGTATTTATTTAGTAGCTAGTATTTATTTACTAGCAGGCTACGCCCGCTTCGCTGGTCACTATATTTAAATGAATTTTCAAAAGAATTGGATCAGTATTTATTTTTTACATCACATTATAAATAAAAACTTAAAAAAAAAACTTAATAATAATTTATACATAAATAAATAAACATTGAAATTGCTCTAGACCTTGCTTCGAGTACCCGCTGCCGACAGCAGCTTTTTTTTCCGCCCGTGCTGCATCGGGGGGTCCGGGTTCCCGCTGTCTGCAAAAAGGTCTTTCCCGGGCACTTGAATCTGGGTATTTATCGACGACATGTGGATCTTCTGTTATTTAAGAACTACGTTTTTAAAGATGACTGTATCTCACCATCTATTATATGTTTTTGTTTTAGAACCATGCGTTTTATAGCCCCCGTTATTTACCCCGTATTTCGATTTGATTCCGACCAGTATAACAAAATAAAATAAAAAGTAGATTTTCTTTTAAAAGGAATTAAATACATGAAAAACAAATAAATCTTAATCAGTTTAATCCTTTTCCTCTATATACTACCATCCCCCCCCCCCCAATAAATATCATAAATAATAATAATAATAATAATAAAATGATTTTTGTTTTAAAGGAAAATTTAAAATGAAAAATAAAAAGTTGCTATACTATAAAAATTATACATAAACATAACAATTTATTTATATTGCATTACCATTTGAATTTCAATAAATATAATAAATAAAAAAAAATAAATAAATAAAAAGAATTTCTTTCAAACGAATGTATTAAATAAAAAATAAATAGTGAAATAACCGTTGCTAAGATACGCAGACGATTACAATCAAAGAATTAAATTTATGAAAAATGAAGCATTAAAGCCAATATTTAAAATCGAAAAAACATTAATTTAAAAAATTCAAATTCGAAATCTGAAAAAATCTCGATGAGGTGCACACCTGCAGGATCCCAGATACCTATAAGCCAAATTTGGAAGCTCTGCGATCAATAGTGTGAGCAGCAGAGCCCAGACAGACACACACACAGACACACACACAAACACTTCTCTTTATTTATATAGATTAGTTCCCCATCATACTATAGGTATGGGGGAACTTAGGTAATCGTGAAAATTTTCGACCTCGGTTTTTTGACTTTTTTACACGTTTTCATGTGTGAGGATTCCGAAAATGACAAAATTTGTATGGTGTCAGTCTGTAGAGGTGTTTGTTAGTTTGTTAGTCCGTATGTCCGTTAGTTAGTTTGTTAGTCTGTGTACACGATATCTCAAGAACAAATTGTCGCAGAGAAGTCAGATCAGTTTTAAAATATTACTTTAGACACTGGAAAGAACCCTATTCATCTGCAACATCCGAATTAAAAAACTTCGTAAGCTATTAGAAATTTACGATTTTCTTAACATCGGAGAATAGGACAGAATTTCACTTAAACGTGCATTAAATGGAAACTTTTTACTGTAAAAATGTCAGACCAGTTTTAAAATATCAGTTTTGACGCCGGAATAAACTTCAGTAAGTATAAACATGCTACTTTGAAAATTTCGCAAGTTATTGGAAATTTATGAATTTCTTAACATGGCAAAATAGGGCAAATTTTCCCATAAACGTCAATTTTGAGGGATTTTTCATTGTAAAGATGTTAGACTACTTTTGAAGTATTATTTAGGATACTGGCGTGAACATCATTGACTATGAATTTTTCTATATAAAAATTTCGTATGTTATTAGACATTTACGAATTTCTTAACACGGCAGAATAGGGTAAAATTTCACACAAACGTCAATCTTGAGGGATATTTTCGTCGTAAAGATGTCAGATCACTTTTGAAATATTATTCAGGATACTGTCATAAATGCCATAGAGTATGAATTTTCCAATAAAAAAATTCGTAAGTTATTTAGAATTTACGATTTACTTAAAATTGCAGAATAGGGCAAAATTGAGCATAAACGTCCATTTTGAGGATCATAAATATATCAGACAACTTCAAAATAACATTTATGATACTTGTATGAACGTGATTGACTACAAATATTCTAATAGGTAAATTTCGTAAGTTATTCGTAATTTAAGATTTTATCAACATAACAAAACTGAAAATTTTCCATATAAATATGCATTTTGAGAATTGTTGCATTGAAAAGAGTTGCATGGAAACTAAGCTATGAAATTGACCCTAATAAAATAAATTAATAGATTAGAATAAGATAAATATATCGAAGTGAACGGTGGATAGCCTATTAGGCGGAGATTTTATATTGTCACTGTGTCAAGTGTTTGGTCAAATTCATTTCTCTTAACATGATAAACATGTTAAAAGAATGTCCTGCACTAGAAATTTATGAGAACCTAAATATGATGGGAAACTGCGCAGAGTCCATCAATGCCAACTAGTTTTTATTTTTATTTATCTATACATTTTTATTTTATTTTACTTTCCCCATCATACTATAAGTATGGGGAACTTAAGTAATCGTGAAAATTTTCTACCTCGAGTTTTTGATTTTTTTACACGTTTTCATGTGTGAGGATTCCAAAAATATCAAAATGGGGGTATAGTCCGTCTGTAGGGTGTTTAGTTTACTTTGTTAGAGTGTTAGTCCGTTAGTGTGTTAGTTTTTTAGCCTGTGTACATGCTATCTCACGAAAAAATGATTGCATAGAGGCCGAACCAGTTTTAAAATATTATTTATGACACTGACAAGTACCCTATTCTTTTGCAACATTCCAATTAAAAAACTTTAGAGGTTATTCAAAATTTACGATTTTCTTAACACGGGAGAATAGGGCAAAATTTCACTTTAACGTTCATGAAAAGAAATATTTTTATCGTAAAGATGTAAGTATAGCTTTTAAATATCAGTTTTGAAGCCGGGATGAACATCATTAACTATAAGCATGCTACTTTTAAAATTTCGCAAATTATTAGAAATTTACAAAATTTTCTTAACATGGCAGAATACGGCAAAATTTCGCATAAATGTCCCTTTTGAGGGATATTTTCATCGTAAAGTTGTCAGACTACTTTTAAAATATTATATAAGATACTGGTATAAACATACTGGACTATGAATTTTGGAATTTAAAAATTTCGTACAGTCGGTAACAAAAGTCTCCGAACGCTAGCAAAAATTCCTATATAAAAATAGTACACTTAATACAGTTTTGTTAAATAAATCCTTGTCGAAACATGCTCTTAGACTGACTAAGCACATGATTCGACAAGGATTTATTTAACAAAATTGTAATAAGTGTAATTTTTTTATATAGGAATTTTTGCTAGTGTTCGGAGACTTTTGTTACCGACTGTAGGTCATTGGAAATTTACTATTTATTTAATATTGCAGATTAGAGCAAAATTTCGCACAAACGTCCATTCTGAGGGATATTTTTGTAACGATGTCAGAACACTTTTAAAATATCATTTAGGATACTGGCATGAACATTCCTGACTCTGAATTTTTTAATTTAAAAATTTCGTAAGTTATTTGGAATTTACGATTTATTGAACGTGGAATATTACGTTAGAATATTTGTAGTCTATGATGTTCAAGCCAGTATGCTAAATGTCATTTTAAAAGTGGTCTGACATTTTTATGATAAAAATATCCTTTAAAATGAACGTTTATACTGTATTTTACCCTATTCTGCTATTTTAAGTAAATCGTAAATTTGGAATAACTTACGAAATTTTTAAATTAGAAAATTCAAATTTAAGTATGTTCATAACAGCACATCCTAAATGATATTTTAAATGTGGTCTAAAATCTCTAATAGGAAAATATCTTTAAAAATGGACGTTTATGCAAAATTTTGCCTGATTCTGCCTTGTTAAAAAATTCGTAGATTTCAAACAACTTACGAAGTTTTCAAAATTGAATTTTCATGGTTATGTACATTCCAGCATTATGACTGATATTTTAAAGCTCGTGTGACATTTTTATACCAAAGATATCCTTTTTAATGTGGGCCGTGGTAGCCCAGTCGGTAGAGCGCCGGCCTCGTAATTGGAAGATTGCGGGTTCGGTACTCGAGCCGGCCAAAGACCGTCGTGTACACTAATGATGGCTGTTGCACGTAAAATCTATCGTCGCCGCAATGTCCTCCATGTTCCCATAAAAAATTATACTTCTGGGGGTCACCGAATCGGGAGAGCCATCCCTTCCGTGGAGGATCAAAATTGTGATGGCATGTCTCCGAACCACCTCTAGGGTTATGTCCCAGACCGTCTCCAATTGCCCATCTGCGCAGCACTTGTGCGACGTTAAACCCAACCAACCAACCTTTTTAATGCACGCTTCAGCAAAATTTGCCCTATTCTTCCATGTTAAGAAAATTGTAAATTTCGAATAACTTACAAAGTCTTCTGAATTAGAGTGTTGCGAATAAATAGGGCTCTGGCCAGTATCATAAATAATATTTTAAAACTTGCCCAATCTCTTTGCGATCATTTGTTCTTGACGCAGACTAACAAACTAATAAACGAAAACACTAACAAACTAACAGACAACCTACATAGGGACACCATAACAAATTTGTTATATCCGTATTCCTCACACCTCAAAACGTGCAATAAAAAAAAAAAAAAAAAAAATCAATATTTCATATAAACTTGCATTAAGTGGAGGGTTACATTGGAAATAGTATGGGATAGGATGAAAACCAAACTATGAAACTGATCGCAATAAAATAAATTAACAAATTAAGGTAAGGTATACTATGTATCGAACTGAACGGTAAATAGCATATTAAGCGTGGCATTTCAGTCTGTCATCGTTTGAAGCTATCAGTCAAATTCATTTCTGTTATATATGTAATGTTATATAACATTAATATAATATGTCATGTAAAAGAAATTTTAGAGAATATATATATATGGGGAACTGAAAAAAGTCCACCTATACCAACTTAGTTCCCCATCGTACTATAGGTATGGGGAAATTAGGTAATCGTGAATATTTTCAGCCTCGATTTTTTGAGTTTTTTACACTTTTGAGGTGTGAGAAATACGAAAATGACAAAATCGGTATGATACCCATCTATAGGGTGAGAGTGTGTTGGTGAATAATTGTTTTACTGTGTTAGTTTGTTAGACTTTGTACATGACATCTCAAGAACAAATGATCGCAGAGATTTCGGGCCAGTTTTAAAATATCTTTTATGAGAGTGCCAAGAACCGTACTGGTTTGCAACGAAACTTCGTAAGTTATTCAAAATTTACTATTTTCTTAACATGTAAGAATAAAACATTAAAAGGTTTTTTTTTTTTTTTTTTTTTTTTTTTTTTACTGTAAAGATGTTAAATCAGCTTTAAAGTATCAGTTATGATACTTGCATGAGCATAATTTCTCTGCTGAAATTCAACTTTAAAAACTTCGTAAGTTATTTTAAATTTACGAATTTATTAACATAGCAGAATAAGGCAAAATTTTGCATAAACGTCCCTTTTGAGAGATATTTTCATCGTAATGATTTCAAACCACTTTTTAAATATCACATATGATACCGGCTTGAAGATAATTGACTACGAATATTGTAATTTTAAAATTTCGTAAGTTATTCTAAATATAAGATTCTTTTCACATAAGCAGAATGGAGCAGCAATATTTCATATAAATTGCATTAAAGGAATCATTGCCTTAGAAATAGTATGGAGATACATAAAAACTAAAATAAGAAACTAAACGCAATAAAATTAACTAACCGATTAGGATAATGTAAATGTATCTAGCTAAAGGATGGCTAGCTTATTAAGTGGGACATTTGAGTCTGTCACCATGTCATGTGATCCGTAAAATTCATTTCTCTTAACATGAATATAGTATAACTTGTAGTATAACAAAACTTGTAGTATAACTTAACTTGTAGTATAACAAATATATGATCGTGAACTGAGCAGAATACAGCAACTATGCCAGCCAATGAATTGGCGATGTACAAGATGTTTTTATGTATAATGTGTTAAATTATTTGATATGTTTCATATATTTTGTATCAAGAAAATTTGAAAATAATTGAATTAGCGTAAAATTAGAAAAAGACCTCTATATCCACTTTCGCATGAATTTAAAGGATTACTAAAAATTTAAATATGTAAACATTCATTCAGTTCCAAAATAACTGAGATCATATAGTTAATTATGAAAACATGAACGAAAAATCATGTGGTACGCATTGATCATCAACACTTCCAACTGTACGTATAACCGTTGCATCATTCAATGCCATTTTCATTCAATGCCGTTGCCTTCAATGTTCTTTGCCTATGTTATCTCAAAACAGACAGAAAGAAAGACAAAAAGGCAGATAGATAGACTACATAATCACTTTAAATAATTTTAGAAAGTGTTAAAAATGCCAAATGCAAATGAAAAGGCAAGTCCAGCAATTTCCAACTATGGACCTTAATACATATAAATATTTTAGTGCAGCCCTGTAAACCAAAAGGCTAAGCATGTCATGTTCTATACAAAACATTATTTTAGCATATTAACAATAAATGTCAATTGCGTTGTGAGTTTTGCAGCAGAAAATTATTTAAATGTGATTTATAAAAATGTTTCTCCTTAAACGCAATGTAATTCATTTTTGGGTGTCCCTGTATACAAACCTATTACAGGGCCCTTTACAAACCTTGTACAGGGCCTATTAATGCAATTTTAAATAGGGTACATAGTGAACATGGATAACATATATCATTTTTAGGAAATTTTGAGAATAATTACGGACGCAGGAGGCGGACAGACGGACAGTCAAATAGACAGATAAATTTATTCCAATCATATTATCTCTTGAAAATTGTTAGAAAGAGTTAAAAACCTTTATATAAACGAAAATGCAATTTCAGCCAGTTTCCAATAATAGCCCTTAATGTAACTGAATACTTTTGCGTGACTCGGTAAATCTTCATGCTATACTATATTCCATAGAAAGCATTATCTTGTGCATATGAACCACATATTTCAATTTCAATAAGGCTTGTACAAAGTTATCAAACTATGGTTTATAGAAATATCTCTCGTAGAATACAATGCTTTAGAATACTTTCGGGTGTCCTTATACACAAACCACTGGTGGTATTTACTTCATTTTCAATAGGGAACATCATAAAGTGACCTTGAATAACATATTTCAATTTCATTGATGTTTTTGGAAAGTAAAGATATTAAAATAGGGTTTATAGAAATACCTCTCACAGAACGCAATACTTTGGAATACTTCCGTGTGTTCCTGTGTACAAACCAGCCGTAGTATTTATTCCATTTTCTAATAGGGATCATCCGTTAGTGAACTGTAGTAACACATATCAGTTTCAAAAAATTTCATTAATATTTAAGTGAGTTAGAGCGCGGACAGGCAGACAAACCGAAGTTATAAACACTTTTCAACTTTGTTGAAAATTGTTAAAAAGATTCATTCAAGGCGTTTTATTGAAAATATTTGTTAGTGAATGATACAAATACGTATCAATGGTATTTAGTCAAACTAATAAACCATTCATTTCAAACAAAGAATTTCAAAAACTATAGGTGAATTTTTAGTGAAATGATTATGATTTTAGCGCAGAAATATATATTGGCAACTAATTTGAAAAATGGTCGTAGTCGTAGCACTTTTCTCCGACTGAATTTGGGAAAGATTCAGATCTTACAGTGCTTCTCTCAGGAATATATGTATAATCTAATAATATTTCGAAGACTGTAATCGCAAAAACTTTGATATTAACTGAAATAATGTTTTATATGTTTCATATATTGTATAAACAAAGAATATGTGAATATATTTGTGAGTTTACCATATTGTTATTATGTGTTAACGATGATTATGATATGTCATTTAAATTCTTTTATAATTGGCTCTCCCTATGAATTTTACATATAGCTCTACTTTAAAATATCCATTCTAGTAATTTTAGCAACTCCACAAAAAAAAAAAAAAAAAAAAAAAAAAAAAAAAGGCCACATACATCTATGAAAGATTTCTACGAAGAGACAAATGAAGTACAATTTCTATCCTATTATCAGACATGGTACAAGCTCACAGACAAAAAGGCTGAACTTTTCAGGAACCCCCCCCCCCCCTCCCTCTTAAAAGTGGTATCAGGTAACTGACACAATATAAATTTTTCAATAATAAAAATAATGTTAAATCTGATTGCATACATGTACACACACAATAAACAAGATATGAACAATAAATCTTACATTAAATATCATATTGATTATAATTAAAATAGTTGTATGTGCTTAAAAAACAGACAAAATTATTACATATACTTGAAAATAAGTTTATTTTATAGAAGGATTGTTTGCTGGGGCAATTGATTAGCAAAATAATGTAGTTCAAGTTCATTAGGAAAATGCAGTTGAAGTGCTATTTCTTTTTCATTTTCTCCAAGTTTGAATTTAACATTTCTTGAAAGCCAATCGCATAGAAATTGCTAATAATATATTGCACAAATTCAGGCTGACACCCCCTTTCCCCTACACATGTCCAAAAAGTTTTAATGCAGATTTGCATTGATCCCAAGAATAATAATTTTCAAGCTTAAAAAGGCTGAATTCAGCCTTAAGGCTGAAAAGTAACATGTCTGTATTATTTATAGCTGTAAAATTCGCAGACATAAAAATTCAGGTACATTTTATAAAAAAGATTTATTCTTTAACAGGTTTATATGCTCAATCTATTAAATAATATTTAACGAGCTTCACACAACCAGTTGTCGGATTTTTCTAAAAAACCTATTGTTGGGTGCCTCATGACCTTTCAGAAGCATAAACTTCCACATCCTTTATTTACCCTCTGACCATGACCAATATGACATGGCATGACATTTTTTTAAACACACCCTGGTAGATTTTGTAATAGTGCATATCCGTAAAACAAAAAAAGTCGGTTACTATCTTTAATTTAAAAAAAAAAAAAAAAAAAATTACTATGTTGTGACTATCACAAAACTTTCATCTACATTTTCTAATACAAATTTTCTCAATATAAATTATTTATTAAAAACATTTTCCATGATGAATGAAAACGATTTTTATCTCTGAGAAGTATAACACTAAATTTCGAATGCAAATCGATTTTATGCCTTGTAGACAACATCTGAGCAAATTCATTTTTTCTAGATTTTTTCTTTCAGTTTAGTCTTTTTCCACTGAAAATAATAATAATAATAACACTGCTTCAAATTATGACAGATGTATAATTTAACCATTCGTTTTTATAATATTGACGAGTTTTCTTGAAATATACTCGTACTCAAAAATTTACAAGATGATGCTCCTACATACGTACACACGCAAAAAATAAATAAAATAATAATAATAATAATAATAAATGATAGAATAAATATAAATAAATAACTAAATAAATCTTAGTAAATTACTACTATTATACATAATTTTTTTATTTCACAATTATTGGTTAAAAAGAAATCTCAATATTCATAATTATGCGAAATTTTGTCTTATACCACCATATGGAAAATTATGAAAAAACTTAGTACTGATGAAAATTACTATAGATTATACATATATATAACAAACATATAAAAACTAATAACTGAAAAAAAACTATTCAAAATTTATTAGTTTTATACTATTTTAGAAAAGTTGTAATTAATAATGAATTATTTTTCCATAGTGTATTTTTCTTTTTTAACAAACTTTAGCTATATATTTATGCAGGCAAATTTCGATCGTTGATTACATATTACAAGAAGAAAAATCAAAAGTTTATAGTTTAGTTATATGCATTATTATTATCTATATATTAATAGGCAAGCATAAAATTTGTTGTCCCTTTTTAACATATTAATTATGGGAGTAGAGGGTTGAAAATGGTATCATTCGAAAGGTATG
The DNA here is from genome assembly GCA_963930645.1 of Salticus scenicus. Taxonomy (NCBI): domain Eukaryota; kingdom Metazoa; phylum Arthropoda; class Arachnida; order Araneae; family Salticidae; genus Salticus; species Salticus scenicus. Next base: position 1,182,093 of record CAWVNO010000681.1, on the reverse strand, counting down.
GTTAGCCGGAAGGTGCGAATACAAATATTATTTTCTTACGATGCCAAGAATGTATATAAAAATACATTTATTTTTTATGCATTTTCCCCCATTTTTCCCTTTTATACACGTATTCCTTTCCTTTACATTAAAAAATACCTAAAAGTAGAGAGTTGTTAAATCTGGCAATTTCATAAAGCTCAAATAAAACCATAGACACAGTAATTTGTATAATGTAGCATCAGTGATGACGTCACTGTCTGTCCATGGAGCCATGTAAAAGATTTTCTATGTTAATTGTCCATTGAGTTTTTTGTAAAAAATTATTAAAAAATAACGGAAATTATCTGCCGATTTTAATTCCGATATTTGGGTATAGTCAACGAGATATATATATTAGAGTGCTGATTCAATGGATGAAGGATTAGGTTTCCGTGGTTCAAGATGAATCACGTGACATGCTCGAATAGGTTGCTGTGTTTGGCCCTTTATCGCTATTTTGGCATTTAAAATATCAGTTCGACAAATTACCATTATTATTAGGTAACATGACAGTCCTATGACAGAAGTAAATTGTTTTTAAAATAATTTTACACATATTTCACATTTTAATAAATAATAAATACCTCTTTTTTTCATCGTTTCCCGACAAAGTTTAAAAGTGTTTATAAAAGAAAATTTGAACTTTTAAAGAGCTAAATTTAACAACAAATAATAATTTTTCAACTATTTTTAAGCATTTTGTCTGTTAAAGTTCAACTACACGAAATAAAAAAGAAGTAAAGTCAAAATCAAAATGATTTAGAACAAAAGAATATTAAACTACATAAGTAAACAAAAACAATGAACAATCTCCAAACCGTTGCCATAGAAATTTACTGAAAATAAGTTGTTACCAAGGGAACCGCCGAATATGCAGGTGCAAGGAGAGCATGTCACATGACTCATCTTGGAGCTTCTCAAGAGTTACCATTTATCACTCTACTTTATATATCTCGTTGGGTATAGTTATATATAAGTTACTGTCTACATGTGTTTGATTGAGTTATTTTTTCTGTAAAATTGATAAAATTTTAATTTAAAATCACAAAACTCCAGAAAAAAAATGGCAAACTTCCAGTTTCGAATGTAAACATAAACATTTCATTTCAAAGGGTGATATTTAAACAATAAATATTGAACTAATATACTAAATAAAAGGAAAATGGATTTGTTACTAACTGCTGCATGTATAAGTAGACGATACGGAAAAAATTCCGATTTCCGTTTTTTGCTGAATTTACATGTTTTGAGCTTTCTTTACGTTTCAATTAACTGAAATTGGCTACTTATTTTTTAAAAAAGTGTCTTTATTGCTAGCTTTTGTGGGTAGAAGAAGCAAGTAGAAGATTCATAAAAACTTTTGATTTCCGGTTTTCGATGAATTTACACGTTTTGAGATTTCCTTGCATTTTAATTAAGTGAAATTAGTGAAATTGACTACTTATTTTTATTTTTTAAAAAGTGGATTTATTATTCTTTCCTCTGCATATATAAGTAGAAAATATAAGATTCAGAAATGTTTTAGATTTTCGGTTTTCGATAAAGTTACACGTTTTGAAATTTCCCGAACTCAATTCGACCATTTTTAAAAAACATCTTTTTTTTTTTTTTTTTTTTTGTTCAAACACTGTACTTTATGAACCAATTGAATTAATTTAACAGAATTTGATACTTGGTTGGACCTTGGTCTGATATGGTACCTATTAGCGTCTGGGCTGTATCACACAACAAGGGGCGTTTTCACGTTGCGATTTTCTCTCATTTCAGGAAAGGCTAACATCTACAGAGAGAAATAGTTATATTAAGTAAAACTCTGCTGATTCAGTTAGAGTGAATATTGGCAAACAATTGCCGCAGCTGTGTTGCAATTGCATTCCGTTTAGGACAAGGCAATAACTTTACTTTGCCTCGCTTTGCAAAAAAAAAAAAAAAAAATGGTCGAGTTTCGACCACTGGGCGATACTAGTTATTATTATTATTTAATACTTAGCGATTTGTTTTTCCCACTCTTATGGGCCGCGGTAGCCCAGTCGGTAGAGCGCCGGCCTCGTAATTGGAAGATTGCGGGTTCGGTACTCGAGCCGACCAAAGACCGTCGTGTGCACTAATGGTGGCTGGTGCACGTAAAGTCTGTCGTGGCCGCAATGTCCTCCATGTTCGCATAAAAAATTATACCTCTGGGGGTCACCGAAGCGGGAGACCCATCCCTTCCGTGGAGGATCAAAATTGGGATGGCATATCTCCGGACCACCTCTAGGGGTGTGTCCCAGACCGTCGCCAATTGCCCATCTGCGCAGCACTAGTGCAACGTAAAAATCAACCATTCATCTTTCCCACTCTTATAATAATAATTATAATTATAAAATGTATTAATGAATTATTTTAAGTAATGCCTTTTAACTTTGTAAACGGACATTATAAAATGCAATAATCTATACATCTCTCTAACGTGGACCAGTTACATTTAAATTTTGCGGAAACTATGCGATAGTGACGTATAAGGCTATCTGATTGGTCAACCCAGGTCAGATTGTTTAAAGCGAAAATTCGAGATTTCGGCTCCAATAATTTAATCTAATACACTTGAAATGCACGTTTTCTTAAACAAATTGAAATAATATTAACATTTTATGCTGAAACATATTACTGAAAAGCTCATATTTAAATGTGTATTTGGAAGCATTTAAAGCCAGTTAAGCCTGACTATTCCTTGTTAGCTATTTACCAGGACCGCGGTGGCGCCATCTATTAATCAAATCTGATTTCATCACATTAAGATAAATAAATTTTAAAGACAAAATTATATATTTTTTTTCGATTTTTTATTCATTATAAGTAGAATTAACGTTATTACTGTTTATTTATTTATTTTGTAGATACATTTATTAACTACGGAATTTCTGTTATGTATAGTAATATGGCAATTTAATTCCATCAAATTTTAGGAAATATTTGCTTATTAATATAACGATAATTTAATTTACTTCTCTGAATTTTTGCCTCAGCATCGGAAAAAATTATTTTCTAAAATTGAAATTATAATGCAAATATCAAAGATTTAAATTTCTTTTATTGAAAATGATAATAATAATAATAATAATAATAATAATAATAATAAATGGATAAAAAAAATCTGAAAATTTCTAGTGATTTTACTTAAGAGAAGTGTCTGAAAATCATATTAGGTATGCAAGTACTAGCATGCAGATATTCTGCGCGGGAAAGGCTAGTAGGGAAAATTTTGTTTGGGTCGAAATAATGAAACGCAAACCTTTATTATGTATAGAAAAAAAAGAAAGAAAGGAGGCTCGAGTGCAGCGTGAAAACAAGAAGTTTTATCGAAACAATTGTATTTATATAATTTATGGTGTTTGCTTACAATTTTTTTTTCTATATTCTAAACTTTATAATTACATCAACGACTTTTCATTAGTTATACATTGCATATTGATGAATGTAGATTTTTCAATATCGAAATGCATGGAGACTAATCATCATTACCTAATAAATACCAGAATTTTACATTACTTTTCACTGAATAAATATCTTTACACTGTTAAAAATTTGGTGTCAGTTAGAACCAAAACTTTGTATTGAAGTAGCTTACAACCACCCGATGGTTTAACCTTTCACCATGATTTGGTAATTTTATGTTGAACCTAATATTTGTATTATGCCTGTTTGTTTGTTTGTTTATTGATAACATATACATCAGATTTGTATGCTTGACTTGTAGTCCGCTTGTAAATCTTCGTCAGGGTCAGGTAATTACAGATAGCACATGGCAGAATTACAATACGAAGAAATGGAAAAACACCGAGGGCCAGCGTGGGAATCGAACCCGCTCTCCTACGCTCGAAGGCGATTAGCAGTGTGGTGACATAACCACTCGTCCACGGAGGGCCCTTGTATTATATTTTAAATAAATTGAATAAAACAAACTCGACCGAGATGGGGATCGAATGAAAAGCTTAATTGTCTCAATTCAAACACTCTTGCACTGTACCGCGCTTTCTTGCCCGGTAATTCTGTGTGTTTCGTTGATTTTGATAAAAGGGGCTAAATTTTCTTGGGTCTTATTTAGGCCCATGGGTGAGTTGCTGCAAAAAATTTGCACTTTACCCCATGTTTTCGACCATACTCTTTAATGTAAGCTTATTTTGGTTTCAATGCGAATTTTACTTATTCATGCTTCCCTTGTGAATGGATGTATGGTAGCTCCAAGTTTTGATGCAACTTAAATTTAATCGCAAGAAGTAGAAAACTTAAAAGTGAGGTTAAACCATATTATGGTATTGCTTACAACTTTACTCCATATAGTGGTTCAAACTTTAACTGAAAATTTTAACAGTGTACTATGTATTTATACAGAACAAATTTTTACTGTTGATTACATAATACAAACAAAGAAATAAACATCATCGCTTTCAAGTTGAATCAAGTACTGATAATAAACTGCAGTATTACTCACGTTTCATCTGCACACGTCAGTAACAGTAAACAGGAAAATTTGTCGGTTATGCAATGCAAAATAAGCATTATGACTGACAACTCGTGCTTGACGTGTCTTCTTTAAGTATACGTTTTATTTTTACAAGATCTATAAACGCGATTCTTTAATGCTCTAGTTAATGCATCGGAAATATCTGACTGAATATGCGTTAATGCAAGTAACTCTTCCTTTCTGAATATTATAGTATGGTCAATTCTTTCTCAATAAATCTGACCAAATGATCTTTTCCATTTCCGGCTACTTAATTTTATAACGTGAGGATTCGATTTATAATATTATAGGAAAATTTTTGGTCATTAAGTTTATTTTGATTAATTTTAGATACATTTTTAATGATCCCAGCTAAAAGAAAAACTTTAAAAAAGAAAAAGAAAAAATCTGCTCAAAACTGCAAAAAATCTGAAGGTATTTGATACGATAAAAAGGTTAAGGGAAGAAAAAAATATATATACAGTTCCCGCCGCTTATTAAAATCACATTCGTTCTGAGCCAAAGTGATTTTATTAAGCGGCTGATTTTTATATCCGGCGAACGTTCCTGCCCTTAAGGAAAAGATATTACTTACCTGAATTCCAAAGAAACTTCAAAAGTTAACGAATAATGGAATTAGTAAAAAATATTAATTGATTTCTGGTACATAATTAACTGTTTCTTCGATAAAAGTAAATTAAACGCTTTCTAAGTTCCCGGGCACTTTCGTTTGAGCAAAATCATCATTACTTTACCAAAAGTTCACGCTGTTCTTATAAATTTAAAATCTTTCCGTTTAAACCTCATGAATTATAGTAATTTCAAAATAAGAACTAGAAATTGGCTTTTAATAATTAGAAAAAAAAAATCATTTCAAATCAAATTTGTATTTTATTACTACACTTTGAAGAATATGTTCCTTAAAATAGTTACGGAGATAAGTTATGGGTCGTGTTTAATTTGTAACTGTGCTGCAAGTGTAAAACTTTCAACAATCAACGATAACGGAGGGTTTTGCTGTGCTTTAATTTCTTTTTCTTTTTAAAAAATAAATAAATAAATAAATAATCACAATGTAAATAAAAAAAAAAATTAGTGTACATAAATGATATTTTTGGCTACTGAGGAGATATTTTTGAGTTTATTAACCGGCGATGCTGATTTTATTAAACGGCGACTTTAAAAGAAGTTTATTTTGATCTGATTCCGGTCCTGGCAATTTGATCATATTAAGCGGCTGATTTTATTAACCAGTGATTTTATTAAGCGGCGGTTACTGTATATAAAAATTTTTTGCTTCTAAATTGTAGTTATTCTGCTGATTTTATGATTTTTGTTCCAAATACCTTCAGATTTTTTGCAGATTTATTTTAGCTAGAATATTAATTAATGTATAATTACTTTCTTCTGTATTCAGCAGAAGAAAGTAGTGATTCGTAAAAGTTTTCGACTTCTGATTTTTGAAGGATTTTTGAGTGGATTAAAACACGATTTAATCGTTTTTAGAAAAAGTCTGTTTGTGTACAAAATTTTTGTTTCCAAATGCGTCTCAGGAATTTCTGCACAAATAAATTTATATGTGGTTGCACCTTGACATAAATTAGTTTCTATCAATTTCTGAAAATCGCTCAACAGGTGGTGTTGCTATACCGCGATTTCTCCCATTTAAGGGTAGGCTTTATCTCAGGTTCTATTAGATATAATTGAACAAGACTTGATCTGTGATAAGGCCATTATGAAACATTATGCTTATTTAATTTATGTGCATATCGGCCGACTGGTGGTGATGCTATGTTACAATTATCCCCGTAAACGAGAAAACTATATCAGATTCTATAGAAAAATTGCACAAAACTTGGTACGTGAGAGGGCTATCATGAAACACTATGCGGATTCAATTTCGATGTACTTCGGCAGACAGGTGGCACTGTTGTGCCACAATATTTTCCGTGAATGGGAAGGCTAAATTTCAACTTCCATATCTTACAATTGCACCAACCTTGATACGTGAGATAAAAAATATGAAAACGAATGCTGATTTAAATTGGGTGTATATCGGCCGACAGGTGACGATGATATTTCAGATGAAATAAATCCTAATATTACCTAATATTTCTGCAAACAAATTTTTACACTGAGTTACGCACATACTGAAATCAGATATAACTGCTTGTGACCTCTCTGCTAACGATATGTATTTTTTTGGCAACAAGTTAAAAATCCCTCGAGTCCGCGTGGGTCCGAGGTCATAGTGATAGGTTTAAAGAATTAAATTTCGGAATGGTTTTAGCCCATTCCTCTAATTCTGGTCAGTATTTTCCTGCCTTCATTGACAAGTCTTTCCTTAAATAAATAATGAAGAAATAAATAAAATTCGCACAATTTTGGATTATTAATAATCTTGTGTAATACTCATACCATTTTTTCTTATAAATACTGCATTTTAATAAAATAAATTGTTATTAATAATTCTACATTCTTATTAAATTCTTCTATATTCAGTAGAAGAATGTATTAAATTAGTAAAGAAATTTAAATTCAACGTTTTGACGATTTTATACGTTTTAAAAAGTCCTGCACGTGTTTATAATCTTTTTTTTTTTTTTTTTTTTGGGGGGGGGGGGGAGTTTTTGCAGAGCTATGCCAAGATCTAATGGATAGAATTTATGAAAATTAGTTGAATTTTGGTATGAATTGTTGTCGATAGACTTTTGGTGCATGTTGCGCAGTAGGTGGTGCTAATATGCTGCAATTTCTCCAATTTATAAGAAGGCAATTTCACAACTTCTATAGTTCACAACTGCACAAAACTTATGTAAAAGGGGTATTGTGAAGAAGTGCGTTGAATCGATTTGGTTTATGTCATCCGTCAGGTGGCACTGCTTTGTAGCAGTTTTCACGGTTTACAGGAAGGCTATATCTCATTTTCTAAAATGTATAAATGTTTATGATGGCCACGATATACAAATACCACTATATACCAATTTACCACATTATACACTGTTAAGAATGGTGACTAGAAAATGAGCTAAATTGTCTCAAAATAGCTTCGAAACAATATATACTTAAATTTGAAAATCCATGTTCTCATTTTTGAGTATATCGACATGTGAAGCATGGGGCTATTTGGATTCTTATTGGTCAACCCCGTTTTTGAGCATGTCAGTATACTCAAAAATGAGTATTTAAATTTTATTGTATAGGTAAAAACATTTGTATTGATAGTTTTTCCTGATATGGCATAATTTAGTATCGAATTTACATTAATTTGGTCCGACAGAAAAGAATGCGTTGATTATATTTGGATTGCTCTGTAAATTGTGTATAAATTGGCTAACGCACCACACAGTGCATTTAAATATACATGTTTAAAAAAAAAAAAAATGTGAATCGCTGTATCTTCATATTATATAGAAACATGTTCTATTGCCTTGTATTTTCATATTGTATAGAAAACCTGTTTTTGCATAAATAAAAAAATCGTCTTTATTTCATTGTGTTTAGTGCAGTTTAAACTTATTTTATGATATATAGAACATAGTATATCTTTAAGAAAAACTTTATTAAAAAAAAATTTCGACCACACCTTTGTTTAAAAGTTATTCGACTAATTTCACGTAACCTGCAATATTGAATATAAATTATATACACATCACACAGTGTACACTGTTAAAAATTTCGGTAAATTTAATGTAAATATTTATCCAGAGTCTCTGTAAATTTACAGTAATTCTTAGTTAAAAGTGAATAATCGAGATTCTCAATCTTTATTCTGTATTTTTACGTATTTTTATTATTTAATTATTTAATTAAAATTAAAAATGACTGTTTCTACTTTAGAAAAAGCATTCCAAGTCCGAAATATATTATCACCAATAATTAATTAAATCGATATTAGTAATTAAAATGAATGTGTAAAATAAGTTTTTTAACATCTCCGTTTATTTTTCTATGTAATTTTACTTAAGACTTAAGATAATAGATTACACAGAGTTTTCTGTTGAAATTTTTAACAGTGTATTTGAATTAATCTGAATAAGAAAACCGCATAATACCCTTGAAATACTTTTTAATTATAGCCCTAATATATATATTCATATTAATAATTACATCTTACGTAAAGTACAGCAATAAAAATAAGTATAAAGAAGTTATTTTACAGCGAAAAACCCGTTTTTGCATGAATTTGTAAAATAAGGTAAATAATCCAATTCTATTTCCATTTATCATTATTCCTTAACATTGGCAGTTCAAGGTTGGTAGATGCAATGTGAGATCTCTGTATAAAATATTTGTATGAAATAGAAGACTTTGCCAGACATTTTTTACATTTGTATTTTATTTAAACTTTTGACACCTAAGCCACAAAAGGTTTAACGGAAAATGTGATTTTCAGAATTCTATTTCACACTTTTTGTTTGTACCTCTTCATTCAGAAATTTTCACAAAAAATATATTTTATTCTAAGTGAATAATATAAAACAGCTGGCTTCATAGATGCTACCTCAGATTGCGTGAAAAGATAAACATCCGGTTTTGTGCTGAATTCAGGCGATTTTCGTAAATTTTTCCGGTAAACTAAATCCAGCTGGATTAAGATGAGTTTGTCTATTGTAAAATATTTCTGTTTTTTCATTAGTATATCTATATTTTCATGCCTTTTATATAACTTCAATATTAAATAGAATGCAAATAAAATCTCAAATCAATAATTCATTTACATTATGATAAATTTATTCGATGCGTATATATACATATATTAGTTTACAGACGTTAAAATTAAATTGAATTAGATTATTTAATTAATTGAAATAACTATAGAAAATAAATAAATCGAATGTATATATACAGTAACCGCCGCTTAATAAAATCACTGGTTAATAAAATCAGCCGCTTAATCTGATTAAATTGCCAGGACCGGAATCAAATCAATGAAAACCAATTTTATAAACTGCCGCTTAATAAATTCAGCATCGCCGGTTAATAAACTCAAACATTCTTTTTAAAAGCAAAAATGCCATTTATGCAGGCTGAGCAAATTCTTATTTACACTGTGAGTTTTTAATTTTTAAATAAAAAAGGAATTAAATTCCGAAATCCTTTACATTTTTAATTTGAAGAAATCCTTTGCATTTTTACATATTTAATTTTTACACATTTGGAGCAATTAAATACGCCCCATCACATGTCTTAGGAACAATTTCAAGGAATGCATTCTTCAAAGCGTGGTAATAAGTTACAAATTTGATTTAATTCGCCTGTGATTTTTTTATTTAATTTTTAATTATTAAAAGACAATTTCTAATTCTTATTATGGAGTAACTTAGAAGCAAGTTGTTTAAACACAAAGATTTTAAATTTTAAGGAAAGGCTTGAACTTTTAACAAAGTAATGATGATTTTCTACAAAGGAAAGAGCATCGGAGCTTGGGATGTGTTTAATTATTTTATTTTGAAGGAACAGTTAAATAATTATCAGTTAAAATTAATTAATACTGTTTATTAATTTCATTATTTGGTATCTTTTGAAATTTCTTTTGAAATTCAGGAAAGTAATACCTTTTTCTCGAGTGCAGGAACGTTCGCCGGATATAAAAATCAGCCGCTTAATAAAATCACTTTTGCTCAGAACGAATGTGATTTTAATAAGCGGCGAGTACTGTATATATATATATATATATATAAATGCAAATTTTTAAATAGAATCAGATGATGGTTATAAGAATAAATCAGGAATACGGAAATAAATAAATAAATAACTGCTTTTTTTTTTCACCCTACTAAATCGCCAACAAGTGTTAAACAATCGCCGAAAGAAATTCCGTAAGATCCGTGAAAAAACAAATACAAAAACATTAACAGATTAAAAAAAAGAAACACAAAATGTGTGATATCAGTTTAATTCTAACTAGAATTTTTTTTTTTTTTTAACAGGACCTATTTTTCTATTTAACATAAATTAATTTTCCTGTTAATAAGTATTTCTATAATCGTTGATTATTTAGTTATTAATTCATTAACTAATATTTAAAGCATTTTCAGTTCTAATAATTGAGTAATTATAAATATTAATTAAGAATAGTTTAAATTATAATTTACAATTTATGTTAATTATGTTAATAATTTTTTTCTCTTTCTATTATTCGTCATGTATATTGCGTTTGTGAATTACTGTTTTCTCCCTGTATTCAGATCTACTTTTTTTCGCATGATAAAATGTCGTGTTTTAATTAATTCAAATCAAAACAAATGTTGAATAATTTTTAATATTTGCTTACAATGTTCTTATTTATCATCAATAGCACTTTATTGTGCTTTTTCTTTGCAATAAATTATATATAACCAGAAAGAAAGTGTGATAATCGATAAATAGATAAAATAATTAAAGTGATATATTTTTTACTAAAAAACTTATATGAGTTCCTTTTTTACGTGTTGTTTAATGAATAGTTCCTGCAAGTTTAATCTGTGAAATCGTAATACGAATCTGGCTAAGAAGCGCCTAAGAGAAAGAGTTATAAGGAATTCGTGGTATAAGAAGTATAAGAAATGCGTAACTTCCTTGTATTTCAATGTCTCATCCAATCTTCTTCTCATTATGTTGTGAAGACGTCTTAACAAAGCCTGATTAATTTTTTGACTTATTTATGACAAAAATTCTCTATATTAATAAGGAAAAGATTATTGTTAAATAAATAGTGGTGTTTAAGAATCTAATTTACACAGACTTAATACGTACATTTATACACCCAGCGACAAAAAGATAGGTACAAAGGGCTTTTTCTTTGATTTTTCATAAAATAACATTATCTAAATTGTGCTTATCATTTATTCTTATCATAAAACAACACTATTCCCGGACTAATTTTTGTTTTAAGACTAATTTAGAAAAAAATTAAGACTAAAAGTTTTCTAATTTAAGACTACACTTCGCGACAAAAAGATAGGAACAAAGGGTTTTTTTAAATTTTTCATAAAATAACATTATCTAAATTGTGCTGATCATTTATTATCATAACAAAATATTATCATATTAAAAAAATATTAAATATATGAATAATATACAAAATATTCATATTCAAAATAATCATGTTCAAAAAAAAAAAAAAAAAAAAAAAAAAAACCTTTGTTCCTATTTTTTTGTCGCGGTGTGTAGTCTTAAATTAGAAACATTTTAGTCTTAATTTTTTAAAAATTAGTCTTAAACAAAAATTAGTCCGGGGATAGTGTTATTTTATGATAATAATAAATGATAAGCACAATTTAGATAATATTATTTTATGAAAAATCAAAGAAAAAACCCTTTGTACCTATCTTTTTGTGGCGGGGTGTATGTATATATATATATATATATATATATATATATTAAGGTGATCTTTAAATGAAAGGGATTTCTTTTTTTTTTCTTTTTTTTTATATGATACGCATACCCTCTAATTTGTTTTCTATTTGACCCTAAATACTTTTTAGCAAAATATCAGTTCTGTGGAATAGCGTTAACACGTGCCAAATTGACGAGGAAATTCTAATATAAAAATTAGAGGGTTTGCGTATCAAATTTCAAAAAAAAAAAAAAAAAACTTATTTAGGGGCCCCCTAATTTAATATTTGAAGTGTCTCATTCACCGGTGTAATATGACAGCACTATTCCGGTAGTTGATACGCGCCTTTTAAAATCATAGCCTTATTAAAGCAGGAACACGCTGACACCACTGACAATTCCACTTATATTTGACAGAAGTTCATCGTTAACACGAGAAACTAATGAGGGTTATTCCATCGTGACCAGCATAACATTTCCAATAATTAAAGACAAGTATTTTACTTATAATCACATCAACAGCCGCATAAGAAATGTCCTTTTACTCCTTATTATATTGTAATAGATTCCGAGCTCATAAAAATTACCTTGAATGTTAAATTCTAATTTAATTTCTAACTATTACATATATATGTATATATATATATATGTGTGTGTGTGTGTGTGTGTGTATAGTAACAAAACATACTTTCAGCATATCACACTATTTAAAATATATTTATATCCCAAAATATCTTTACATTCCGACGTTTCGGTTAATATTCAATTTTTAACCATCTTCAGGGAAATGATGTACATAAATCAAATTAAGCCATTCTTGGATATTAAAAATACAATTTCCAAAGAAATTAATACATGATTACATAAATTTATTTAATCACGTATTAATTTCTTTGAAAATTGTATTTATAATATCCAAGAATGGCTTAATTTGATTTATGTTTATAGTTTATGTACATCATTTCCCTGAAGATTGTTAAAAATTGAATATTAACCGAAACGTCGGAATGTAAAGATATTTTGGGATATAAAGCTATTTTAAATAGTGTGATATGCTGAAAGTATGTTTATATCTATTTTTATAATTATTGACAGCATATATATGTGGAATATATTTCTTTTTTGTTATACATATATATATAAGATTTGGACAGTTTTTGCTCTTTTCTATATACATAAGAAAAATTAATTGTATTTGTGAAATTTTTTTTCGGCATCCGATTTTCGATGGATTTACAAGTTTTGACATGACTTTCTATGACCACATGGATTTACAAGTTTTTACATGGCGATTTAACTATTTTTAGAAAATGCAAATCTAGAAATTTTATGGAATATTTCTCAAAGAAATATTTCAATATTAAATATTTTTAATCTCATATTAAGTTTCAACAAAGTGATAGTCCCCGTATAATTTTTGACTTGAAGATCCAGATTTTCATAGCCTCTAAATTTTTATAATGTTTTTTGAAATAATATTGTTAAAATATAGAAAGCATCAAATATTTTGATGAATTTATATCTATTTTGAATCCAGATTCTAACTAAATTTACGATGTCCATCTATCAAAAATGCACCGTGAGGGAAAAAAAAAAAAAAATCATAAAAATTTATCATGTTAAATTAAAAAAAAAAAAAAAAAAGAATGCTGAAGAAAGCACAGGAAATAAAAACATAAAATTATAAGTAAAAACAAAAGAAAAAATCTGGTGTGAAACAAACACACGACTTCCATTACCCACTATTACACGTATTATATGAATTTTTAGGAGATAATGTGATCAGAAAACATAAAAGTGACCTAACGAAGAAAAAACATAAAATTTTCACAGTAAGAGAAATTTTATACACATATAAGACATATAAAACGAAGCTTACATATAGCGAGGTAAAAAATAAGAGAAAAAAATGCTAGAGTTATTTTTTGAAACCCAAAATTCCGAGATTTGAATATAACCTACCTAAGCAGGAGACTGTTAATTTCCTCTAATGACCACGTAATACATGAAAAAAAAATGGATTTATATAACAATCTTCAAGAAAATCGTTAGAGCCGTTTTTGAGATACCAGCTTTTACAAAAAATCAATTATTGACCGGAAAACAATAATTACATACAAAAGGATATTTAAAAGTGAGTTAATATGGTGAGTTTGAATAAAATCCGAACAGCTGTTTTTAAAGGAACGCGCTTGCGAGACCTGAAGTTGAGCTATTTATACAGGGCGCCTATCAATTTTCCTGAACTAACCAACTATATCATTCGAAAGGACATCTAATAGAGTATTTATATAGCAAATTTGAAGAAAATCGTTTGAGCCGTTTTTGAGATGCGGACTTACGGTTCCACATACGGTTTCCGATGTCCCACTTCCGGTTTTTCAATTTCCCCCAAAATATGGATAATTCATCTGTACACCAGACCTGTCTCAATTCTGAAGTTTTGTAGTTATATCTTTATTAGTTTAGGAGGTATGATAGCAAGAAGATTCCGCGCATACACACATACACACACACACACATACACACACACACACATACACACGCACACACACACACTAATCAATTGCCAAAAACCACTATTTTGGACTCAGGAGACCTTAAAACATGTAAATCAGGTGAAATCTCGATATCGAATTTTTGGACCAAATACAATACTTTCATTACCTGCGGTAGTAAGGTAATAGAAGTAAAAGAAAAAAAGAAAAAAAAAGTGAGAAAATCGGATGACATTGATCAAAATATGCACGAAAAATGGCCAAGCAAAAGAAACTAAAGAGTGGGAAGTATTGAGTTCGGGACTCAAGAATTCACGACAAGCCCTGCTACTTCCTGTCTATTATGTAACAGCATTATGAAAGAAAAAAATATGAAATATGCAAATAAATGATTTTGATGATAATTTTTGATTAAATATGCAAAATAAAATATGTCTAGGAAAGTAAAATTCAATTTATAAATTGTGAAGCAGAATATGCAGAGTTACAAATCGAAAAATAAAGCATTTAAGAATGGACAATACTAATCTCAATAATAAGTAGAAAACTTTGAATAAACACCATAAAATTCAAAAACTCGCTACGTTTGTTTCGAGTCGAAAGAAGACACCACCCTTCGTCAGGCGAACAATGTATGCACGATTGCTTCAAATAAAGCTGCAATGCACGATACGTATGTATTTAAAAAAAAATAAGCGAGTTCTTACATTTTATGGTGTTTATTCAAAGTTTAATACTTATTACTTTTTAACGCCAGTTATGTGGTACTTTTCTATAATTTTTGGTGCTTCTTCGGTCTTCTCACACCAAGTAAGTAGTTTTGCGAGTGTTCGTTTTCTTTTTTATTGCTTTCTTTTTATTAAATGCCCCCTCCCCCTTTTTTTTTCTCATTTTAGTACATTTCATTTCAAATTTTTATTTTACCGTTTGTTTTTATATTGTTTAACTCCACAATTTTGGTTTATAATTCCGCCCACATTTTGGTTTTGACTTTTCTTTTTCAATTATTTGCATGTGTTTATTCATGAGTTCGTCTGAGGTTACTCGTTTCAAACATATTTGTTTGAAACGTTCTCGGTTTCTTAAGGGGGTCCGGGACACAAAATTTTTGCTTTTATTATTTATTGAGGAATTCCTGTAATTATTTTTTCAGAAATTGAAGCTTTTTTGACGATGAAGTTGAGCGAGAAAGAATCTTAAAAAAATTTTAAATTAAATTTTAAAAATTTTAATAAAATTTTAAAAATTTAAATAAAATTTTAAAAATTTTGATAAATTTAAAATTTGTTATATCTCATGAGGTAATGGTGCAATTTACAAACTTTTTTCACCTTTATATACAGAAAGGATTTGTCTTCAATTTGTCTTCAGGATTTCTGATTATAATGACAAATTTTTTAAATATTAATTTTAATTTGAAAAAAGTACTTATTTTATGCATGACTTTTGGATTACCAAAAAAGTTTTGCTCCTAATTAAAAACTCTGAAGACAAATTGAAGACAAGTCTTTTCTGTATATAAGGGTTAAAAATGTTTGTAAATTGAACCATTAGTTCATGAGATATAACAAATTTTTAATTTATCAAAAAATTTTAATTTTTTAAATTTTATTTAAAATTTTAAAATTTTATTTAAAAATTTTTTAAGATTCTTTCTTGCTTAACTTCATCGTGAAAAAAGCTTCAATTTCAGAAAAAAATAATTACAGCAATTCATCAATAAATAATAAAAACAAAAATTTGATGTCCCAGACCCCCTTAATCACTTAAATTTTCTTCTTAGACGCAAACGTGCTCCGATAATTCCTATATTTATTGACTTAACACATGGCCGGTTCATTGTAAAAGTGGTGCAACTCCATATTTTTTATCTTTATTTATTTTTTAATTGTTTGACATTTAGTCACATCTTTCATAATAAAAATGAGAAAACTCCAATAATTGCATTAAAATTCCATAAATGTCATCACTTTTTTTTTTTTTTTTTTTTTTTTTTTTTTTTGTTGTTAATCAGAAAACTAAAACTTCTAAATATTTATTATAAAAATATAATTTCTAAGTTATTTTAAATTAATTGTCTTATAATTTGTAAGTTCTTATAACTCCGATTTGTTTTAAACACTAAAACTCGTTAATATTTACTGATTCTTCACTTTTTTCTGACACATAAATTTGCAAACAGCTCGTTATTTCAAAATCCATTTACAGGGAGATAATGGACTCTTCCCAATTTCGTCTGCTCAATCATGTGATAGAGGAAAACGAATAATCGAATTCTGAGAACCGAATTCAATTAAATATTGTTCTTAAGAACAAAAATGTTAATACTTAATATAAAACTAGTTGGCATAGGTGGACTCTGCTCAGTTCCCCATCATATTTATGTTCTCAGAAATTTCTAGTGCGAGACATATTATAATCATGTTAAAGGAAATGAATTTGACCAAAGCTTGATACAGTGACAGAATGAAATCCCCGCCTAATAGGCTATCCACAGTTCACTTCGATATATTTATCTTATTCTAATCTATTAATTTCTTTTATCAGGGTCATTTCTGTTGTTTAGTTTTCATGCTACTATTTCCAATGCAATAAACCTCAAAATTCATATTTATATGAAATATTTACAATTTCGCTATGTTGATAAAATCGTAAATTACGAATAATTTACGAAAATTTCCTAGTCGAATATTTGTATTCAATCATGTTCAAACAAATATCATAAACTTAATTTTGAAGTTGTCTAATGTATTTAGGATCCTCAAAATGGAAATTTATGCTCAATTTTGCCTTATTCTGACATGTTAAGTAAATCGTAAATTCCAAATAACTTACGAATTTTTTTAAATTGGAAAAATCATAGTCTATGTCAGTATCCTGTCATTCATGCCAGTATCCTAAATAATATTTCGAAAGTGGTTTGACATCTTTACATTGAAAATATCCCTCAAGATTGACGTTTATGTGAAATTTTGCTCTATTCTGACATGTTAAGAAATTCGTAAATTTCCAATAACTTACGAAATCTTTATATTGGAAAATTCATAGTCATTAATATTCATGCCAGTGTCCTAAATAATATTTCAAAAGTAATCTGACATTTTTACGATGAAAATATCTCTAAAAATTGACGTTTATGTGAAATTTTGCCCTATACTGCCATGTTAAGAAATTCCTAAATTTCCAATAACTTGCGAAATTTTCAAAGTAGCATATTTATAGTTACTGATGTTCATTCCGGCATCCAAACTGATATTTTAAAACTGGTCTGACATTTTTACAGTAAAAAGTTTCCATTTAATGCACGTTTAAGTGAATTTTTTTCCTATTCTCCCATGTTACGAAAATCGTAAATTTCTAATAACTTACGAAGTTTTTAAATTCGAATGTTGCAAATCAATAGGGTTCTTGCCAGTGTCGAAAGTAATATTTTAAAACTGATCTGACCTCTCTGCGACAATTTGTTCTTGAGATATCGTGTACACAGACTAACAAACTAACGGACTGACCCACTAACAGACTAACACACTAACCCACTAACACACTAACACACTAACAGACACCATAGAAATTTTGTCATTTTGATTCCTCACACCTGAAAACGTGTAGAAAAGTCAAAAAACCGAGGTCGAAAATTTTCACGATTACCTAAGTTCCCCATACCTATAGTATGATGGGGAACTAATAAAATAAAAGTAATTTTGTGAATTTGTAAACAGTAGAATAGTTGTATTTGTAAAATTAATACATTTTTTAAAAACACTTTATGTGTTTATTTATTTTCAACTGTAAGAATCGATTTTTGTATGTTCTAGTGTAACTGTTACATTAACTGATCTAGCAATAAATAATAGCTTGTTACTGTGGAATGTTTAGGGATTATAATTTGAAATTTTAAAATGTTTTCATTTAATTTAATTGCATAAAGGTGTTACAACACATTAATTAACTTAGTTACTGGTCTAAATGGATTTACGAAGTCCGATATTGCACTGCCAATGATTTAAGTACCAAAAAGCAGAGTATTCAATATGTTCTTCATGAACATCAATAATAAATGTAAACTAAATGATGATTGTAAATGTATACGGCAAACAAAAGATGAAGAATAATGATATAAAATGGATTAAAAATGATGATGTATAAAAAATAACGCAGATTAAATACGATTGATGAAAAATAAGAATAGAAAATATGTTATTTCAGCAATCGCTATAGATAAACAAGACTTTGTCTGCTATTTGTTTTTCCTCTATCATGTGACCTCTGATGTCAGGTGGGAAGAGCCCATTCGCTTTTACAATGAACGACTCATATGTAAAGGTGCGTTACTGCTTTGTTTGCAGCACTCGTGCCATATATATATGTATATAAGTATGTATATATATATATATATATATATAAGAAATAATTTAATTCCTTTACAATACTCAGCAAATAAGAGAAAGATGAAAATACCAACAATGATATTATTATTTAGAAGGATTACTTATAAAGTTATTGTCACAAATACCATTTAAGTAAAATTCACCGATTAGTAAAATCATGTTAAAATACTTACACAGAAATATATATATATATATATATATATATATATATATATATATATATATATATATAATCTCGCTGGTAGCTAAAATTTATCTCCACAATTACTCATTATCTGTTGTACTTTCTAAAATTCCGTTTTCATATTCAGAAAATTCACAATCGTTAAATTAGTACTCATTTTTTAAAAATTTATTTTTAACATTTCGTTTTTTGAGTTAAAATGTAATTAATTGCATTTTCTGCATTATTTAGCTAGAAAATATAATATTTAAAATAAGAAAAATAAATTTTTCGGAAATGAGTATACTAATTTAAAGACTGTGAATTTTCTATATGGGAAAACGGAATTAAAAAAAAAAAAAATGCATTAAGTAATGAGCAATGATGGAAATAAATTTTCCATTAGAATTACATAGGCTTTGGCAGTTGACGAGATTAGATATTGTTCGCTCTTAACTTTAAAACTTATAATATCTAATCTGACTGTTCTTAACTAATAATTTTTGTATATTTCTCCACGATATCAGTTATGATTTTAAAATAATATTTTCGAAATTGCCGTAGATTTTATTAAAATGCAAAAATTACAATAATAATAATAATAATAATAATAATAATAATAATTTAGGAAAATGAATTTATTTTATTTATTATTATAACTTAAATTAACAAGGTTGTAACTGATGCATGTCTCACGCAACGAGATAAATAAATTAGAGTGCTGTTTCAATGGATGAAGGATTAGCTTTCCGCGGTTCATGATGAATCACGTGACACGAACCAACAGACTGCTATGTTTGACCCTTTATCGTTATTTTGGCATTTAAAATTTCATTTCGGCAAATTATCATTATTATTAGGTAGCACGACAGTCTTATAACTGAAATAAATTGTTTTTAAAATAATTTTTCACATATTTCACATTATAATAAATAATAAAATACTTTTTCTTCTTTTAATCACTTCCCAACAAAGTTTAAAAGTGTTTATAAAGAAAAGTTAAACTTTTAAAACAGCTAAATTTAACAACAAATAACAATTTATCAACTATTTTTAAATATCTTGTCGGTTAGATTTCAACTACACGAAATAAAAAAGAACTAAAATAAAAACAAAAATGATTTAGAACAAAAAAATATTAAACTACATAAGTAAACAAAAACATTGGCGGTTATGATTTTCGCGAAGTACAATATCCAAACCGTTGCCATAGAAATGTATTGAAAATAAGTTGTTACCAAGGGAACAAACGCATAAATGGTTCATATCACTGACTCATGTTCGACCCTCTCAGGGTTACCATTTATCACTCTATTTTATTTATCTCGTTGGTCTCACGCAACGAGATATATAAAGTAGAGTGATAAATGGTAACCCTTGAGAAGGTCCTAGATGAATCATGTGACATGCTCTCCTTGCACCTGCGTATTCGGTGGTTCCCTTGGTAACAGCTTATTTTCAGTAAATTTCTATGGCAACGGTTTGGAGATTGTTCTTCACATAAGTCATAACCGCCAATGTTTTTGTTTACTTACGTAGTTTAATATTCTTTTGTTCTAAATCATTTTTATTTTACTTCTTTTTTATTTCATATAGTTGAACTTTAACTGACAAAATGCTTAAAAATAGTTGAAAAATTATTATTTGTTGTTAAATTTAGTTCTTTAAAAGTTTAAATTTTCTCTTATAAACACTTTTAAACTTTGTTGGGAAATGATGAAAAAAAAGGTATTTTATTATTTATTAAAATGTGCAATATGTGTAAAATTATTTTAAAAACAATTTATTTCGGTCATAGGACTGTCATGTTACCTAATAATAATGATAATTTGTCGAACTGATATTTTAAATGCCAAAATAGCGATAAAGGGTCAAACACAGCAACCTATCGGAGCATGTCACGTGATTCATCTTGAACCACTGAAAGCTGATCCTTCATCCATTGAATCAGCACTCTAATTTATATATCTCATTGGTCTCGCGGACGTATTCACCATTAACTTCAACTCCCGGTTCAACACGAAATCTTGAAAAGCGTCTAAAGGCAGGGTGCAGCTTTCTAAGAAAAATTGATCAGCTCCTACTGCCATCTAGCGACGGTGATTTCATATAATCTTTGATTGGTTATTTTCCGCTAAAAATTCGTAATGTAACTATGCTGCTAGATGGCATAAGCAACGCATCCAACTTTGTTGGAAATTTGTGCGCTTTCTTTTTGAGCGAACTTTATGCTCCTTTCAAGTTTTCGAATTCAACCTGGTGTTGAAGTTATTGGTGAATACAGCCGTAAATGTTTCTCATTCAGTTTGTTAATAGCCAGAATTTACATGGATCGCTTAGTTAATGTTTTGAAATAGTTAATTAAACATAAATGCAATGTAACAGCTTAAGACACAATTTTTAAGTACAGATATAGATACTATTATTGAAAAAGAATTATGTTTATCTTCAGCATAAATTATGTGCCAATGGACAATTTGTTTCCAGATTGCTTCCAAATTTTGTATGTCGTAATAAGTAATAAAGATTTTAATGCGGATTTAAATAATAATGTTCTGATTAATCGTGCCTATCTGTGAATTAACTTGTCATAAATACTGACTCAAATGATTAAGCTTACTCTCTTAAAATAAATGAGTTAATTCACCATGTAAAGTAGAAGTTTTTCTTTCTTTCTTTTTTTTTTTTTTTTTTAATCGACTTGAGTTAAAAATGCAATACTTTGAGCAAATTAGTAGCTTTTTATTTATTTAATCGAACTTGAGTTATCGATATTTATCGATACTTGGGTTATTTTTGCTCATTCAATCACTTGTAAGTGGCAACATCGCTCTCACGGCAACGCATTTCTTCAGTAGCACAAAAGTGCAACAGTCAACGCCATTGTAAAGTGACTTAAAATAATTTGCATTAAAATCATTAATAAAATAAATAAATTACTCAAATGCAATAAATAACTCGAGTTTGAGTGCATCATGCTAACTCGTTCAATTTACTAATTTTAACTCAAGATCATAGAGCGCGTTTTTTCATGCAATGGGCTCTTCCCACCTGACGTCAGAGGTCACATGATAGAGGAAAACAAATAGCAGACGAAGTCTTGTTTATCTATGGCGATTGCTGAAATAACATATTTTCTATTCTTATTTTTGATCAATCGTATTTAATCTGTGTTATTTTTTTATACATCATCATTTTTAATCCATTTTATATCATTATAAATCATCTTTTGTTTGCCGTATACATTTACAATTATAATTTAGTTTATATTTGTTATTGATGTTCATGAAGAGCATGTTAAATACTCTGATTTTTGGTACTTAAATCAATCAGTGCAATATCGTACTGCGTAAATCAATTTAGACCAGTAACTAAGTTGATTAACTTGTTGTAACACCTTTGTGCAATTTAATTAAATGAAAACGTTTTAAAATTTCAAATTATAATCCATAAACATTTCACAAGAACAAGCTATTATTTACTGTTAGATCAGTTAATGTAACAGTTACACTAGAACATACAAAAATCTATTCTTACAGTTGAAAATAAATAAACACATAAATTGTTTTTAAAAAATTATTAAATGTACAAATACAACTATTCCACTGTTTACAAATGCACAATATTTCTTTTAATTTCTTTTATATTAAATATTAACATTTTTGTTCTTAAGAACAATATTTAATTGAATTCGATTCTCAGAATTCGATTATTCGTTTTCCTCTATCACATGATTGAGCAGACGAAACTGGGAAGAGTCCATTGAGTGAAAATTACTCAAGTTGAGTTATTCTCATTCTTTCATTTTAAAAGAGTATAGCTACAAATGGAATTAAGCCGAAGCACTAAATTATATTTTTTATAAAATAAATCTTCAAAATGAAACATTATTGCATACAAATATTGTATGTAAATTTTACACAGTTTAAAAATTTAAATATAATTATTTAACATAGTTACACACTTATATTAATGCAAATTGTGATTTTTTAAAAACTGTACGTTTGATTTATAATGAATAATTAAATATATGACATGAAATCCCTCAAATTGATTACGTAACAGTCGAGTCTTAAATTTAATCTACAAAACTTCTAAGTTTTGTAAATTTATTGGTAAATGATTTTGTATATTAATATTAAAAACACTTTTAAAAAACACGTTTTCTAAAACTTATGCTTTATTTAAAAACATTTTTTAATTATCCAAAGCTTTCCTCATTGAAAAATCAAAGCATCATCAGGGATTTAATACATGTTTTCAATGAGCAGTTTGAATATATTTTACATTTCACGATTGACAGTTAAGTCCTTTAGTAAATTGAGAAGTATTGAACAAAAGCAATAGTAAAACCAATGTAACATTTAAATTGAGATAAAGAATATAAAAATGTAAAACTTTAAAAATACATTTTAATTAAAAACATTAAAATACAAGACAGACGTTTCGGCTAGAACACTAGCCCTCCTCAGTGTCAAACATACGAGCACAACATTTGCAAAAACTCATAATACATCATAGCAAGATTAAATATTCAGGAGGAATAGCTTTAGCCTCGTTCAAGGCAGAATGTTGTATTTTAGTAAAAGCGCCCTCTAGAAATTGTGATTCTACATATATCGGTGAAACTGGCAGAACAGGTGAAATTAGATTAAAGGAACATAAACGTTCATATAAAACAGGAGATTTAAGATCAAAGCTCGTAATACATTCTCTCAATAGTGATCATATTCCGGATTTTGAAATCTTTAAAATTTTAGCTTCTAATGTAAATATATATGAATCACGTATTTTTCTAGAGGGCGCTTTTACTAAAATGCAACATTCTGCCTTGAACGAGGCTAAAGCTATTCCTCCTGAATATTTAATCTTGCTATGATGTATTATGAATTTTTGTAAATGTTGTGCTCGCATGTTTGACACTGAAGAGGGTTAGTGTTCTAGCCGAAACGTCTGTCTTGTGTTTTAATGTTTTTAATTAAAATGTATTTTTAAAGTTTTAAATTTTTGTATTCTTTATCTCATTTTAAATGTTACATTGGTTTTAATATATTAATGAGACGTATAAATCACGTTTAATTTTATTAAAAAGCAATAGTAACTTGTGAAGTCTAGTGAAGGTTGGATCAAGGAGCGAAGAAAAAGAAGAAGTGGAACTTTCATGATTATCAAGGCACACTGCAAAGAATCTCGCATTAACAAAAATCTCTTTTAGAGATAATTTATATGATATTGTATATATCTCAAGAAAATTAGCTATAATCTTATGAAGTAATTTACTTGTAAATTCTTTTAACCTTCATTGTTCTATAAGAATCAGTGAATTTTAATATTGCATAACCTTAACTGGAAAAAGTTCATTGATGTGTATCTAAATCATTCATTGAGTGTAAAGTTATTAAATAATCTTAACATAAATTTCAAGATTGTGTTATAAAAAATCTAATTAATTGGAAATATGCTGTTCTTTTTCCCGCTATAAATAAAAAAAAATCGTTTTTTACTTTCTTCTATATATATAAGAAGAAAGTATTGGATTCATGAAAATTTTCGAAATCAAGTTTTCGATATATTTACAGGTTTTGAGATATTCTGAATACGATTTGACTGCTTTTAGAAAATGTATGTCTGTCAGCCTGTCTGTATGTGCATTACAAATTTTGTGGACGCCATACTTGCCAACCATCTCATTATGAACCGTACAATTTTTAGTACCCGCCTTTTTTTCCACACCAATAATTTTTTAGAGTAATTTTAATCTTATTTAATCGTAACAATATTTGGAGAGGATTACTCTAAAAATATATTGGTGTGAGAAAAGGGGCGTTTTTTCAGGGGGCGTTAACAATTGTACGGTTATTAATGAGATGGTTGGCAAGTATGGGACGCTGTATGTCACGAATCAATGGGGGAAGTTTAATGAAACTTGCTATTTAGTTGCACCCTGACCTAAATTGGTACTGATTAAATTTGGAGATCAATCGCTCAGCAGGTGGTGCCTGTTTTTCTAATTTTTTAAAATGGTAGTCAGCGTTCCCAGCTTTTATAATTTAGTCACGAGCATTTTTACCACGCCTCTTTTTCATACCGGAAATTTTGAAAAAATATTTTCTTCTTTTTTAATCGTTGTCACATGTTAAAGAGAAATAATCTACAAAATTTCTGGTACGAGAAAAAGGTTTGGCTAAAAATGCTCGTGAATAAATTATAAAAGTTGGGAACGCTGATGGTAGTATAGGGCAAAATTTCATATAAATGTACCTAATTAGAGTTATTTTTACCGTGTGACTGTAAAAAATAATATGAATTATTGATAATAGTAATAGTAAACTAAGAAAGAAACTTTGTGCATGTAGGCGCATCGTCTCACCTCCCTGGGGAGGGGGGGGGGGGGTAAACTTTCAATATGGATGTCTTTCGCAAGAACTCGTCAATACCTTTAAAACGAATATGGGTAAATAAGTTGTACTGCCTAAATTTTTGAAAAATTATATAGAATAAAATCTTGTGGTGGCCACAACATACTAGTTATAAAATAAATCTCCAAAACGAAAAACTTTTAATACAAATGTTGTAAATAATCTTTACACAGGTGTGTAAAATTTAAATATAATTATTTAACATAATTACACTCTTACATTAATGCAAATTGTGATTTTTTAAAAATTATATATTAGATTTATAATGAATAATTGAATAATATGATACTAAATCCCTCAAAGTGAGTGCGTAACAGCCGAGCCTTAAAAATTAATCTACAAAACTTCTAGGTTAAATAATTTATTGTGTGGTGAAAGATTCTGCATATTTCTCAAGAAAATTTGTTTTAATTTTACAAGGCCATTTACTTGCAAATTTCTTTACCCTTCATTTCTGCTATAACAGTGAAAATGAATTTTAATGTTGCATAATTTAGATAGAGTTTATTGATGTGTATCTAAGTCATTCCAATGTAAATTATTACTAAATAATTTGAAGTAAAATGTCAAGATTATGTTATAAAATCTGATTTATCTGAAATATACTGTCCTTTCTCACGTTACAGTATATATATATATATATATATATATATATATACCGGGTGTCTCATAAGCCTTAAATGCCTTAGATGTCTCATAGACATCTTAAAAGTTAATAAAAATTGAAGGAATCGGTAGAAGTTAACGCCGTTTGCGAAAACGTTTTTCTGGGAGGAGGATTTCTTTTTTTGGTAAACAAAAAAATATTAGTTAAAATTTTCGTCTATAAAGGACGCACTGAATGTAAGAAAATCATACATTTTCGTGAAAAACTATATTTATTTGCATGCAAATATTTACAGGCATATGAATCCTATTATATTTGGGGCCGTGGTAGCCCAGTTGGTAGAGCGGCGGCCTCATAATTGGAAGATTGCGGGTTCGGTACTCGAGCCGGCCAAAGACCGTCGTGTACACTAATGGTGGCTGGTGCTCGTAAAATCGTGGCCGCAATGTCCTCCATGTTTCCATCAAAAATTATACCTCTGGGGGGGTCACCGAAGCGGGAGAGCTATCCCTTCCGTGGAGGATCAAAATTGTGATGGCATGTCTCCGGACCACCTCTAGGGGTGTGTCCCAGACCGTCGCCAATTGCCCATCTGCGCAGCACTAGTGCGACGTAAAACCCAACCACCACCATCTATTATATTTGTCCCCCATCACCACAAATTACAGTTTACAATTGAGTTACAACACTTCTGACTGCAGTTGCAGTCTGCGGTTTTTACTTGAGTTAATACATCTTCACCAATAACGTTTTATTCACCAAGTGAGCATCATAATTAAAACTGCATGTATCAGTAAGTAGGAGGCAAAATAACAAATAAGCTGTGTAATTGTAAAACCATGCAATTTATTGGAATCTGATTTGCATATGATACGGTTATTTTCAAAGGGAAAAAAAAAAAAAAAGTTATTTAAGGACAATTGATTTTGATGCACCGATTTTACCTTGATCATTGATAAATAATTAATGTAGTTATGTATTATTTTTCATCATACTGTAATTTGAATAGGCACAAAATGAGCCTAGTTATACCTGCCTATCCTTATTTGGAGATCGGACTTAAATTTTAAGTTTTTGAAAAAAATTTGAAACATTTATGAAAAATATATGTTTTTCTTATTATTTAGATGTAAATTAACAGAAATAAAATAAAAGTTGATGAAATAAAAATTTGGCACTTAATGGGTTAAGCGAAAACTGGTGACACTCGTTTTAATTGTAGAATGCTGATGAAGTTTAATTGTAAACACACTATATTTTTCCTCCTTTTTATCTGATATAACGTTTTGAATAAATAAACCCATTTTCCCATTTAGACTATTTAAATAGACTTTTCAAAAATATTAGAGTTTAATTCCATTAGACCATTAAAAGTAATAATAATAGTAGTAAGTGTATATTATTATAAATATATCGGGTATATCCATGTGAGTGTATTTTTCAAAACTATACAAATAAACAAAGATGCATTCATCAACAACAAACGAATAAAAAAATAAAATCCATATATGCTCACGTGGGTGAATGTAGGCGGCTAGGAAAATGAGGCTTTCTTTTATTTTGATCCACGAAAAAGGCCCAGGAAGTTAGAGGAAGTTCGCATTATACGAAAATATAACAAAGGTACTCTAATTATCTTTTCATCTTTTTAGGTCTCTAGTTACCAAATGTTTTTATTCTAGGCAGGAGCAAGATTCCTCGGTAATCACAAAAGTTTAAAGATTTTTTTTTTTTTTTTTTTTTTTTTTTTTTAATGGAGTTACTTTTTCATTCTTAAAGAGTAATATCTATTACAGTTGTTTGTTTTTTCGCTCACTCACTTTCACGTTTCGGAGTCATTTTGTTTTTTTTGTCAGCAAATTTTATTTCTGAAACTGTAAACAATTCACCCACCGACTTTCTTCCGTATTTTTAAGCAGTTCCTTAGTCAGATTTTTGAATAATCGTAAAATGTTTAAAGAAGATGCCCCTTAAAAACCTCTTTAAAATAAAACTCACGAATTTTGAAAAAAGCATTACAATCGGAATTCTCTATAGATAACCTGGGATATAGTGAACTATTGGTTATCGTGAACATTTTCAGAGGTACGAACTTACTTAACTAATGTTAATTTAAATGCCTGAAATGAACTGGTGACGTTGGTTAGTTGTAGGGTTTAACCCTCTGACTGCTCAATTTGTGGACCTAAATCGCTTCAAAAATTGTGTATTTTTTGTTTTGCATGGTTTAAATCTACATATATTGGAGAATTGAAATATGCATTTTTTCTTTCTAGAAAATATTTTTTTATATAAATTTTTATCATGAGAAACTAAGCTGTCAGAAAAACCAATTTCAGATGTTATCATATAAAAAAAGAAAAATAAATGAATAATAAATTTCAATTGAATTACAATTAATTTCTATTTATTGCATAATATAAAAAAGTAAAATGTATAAAACTTAAGAAAATGTAATGCATTGAGAAAAAAATACCTTAGAAACGTAGTTTAGTATGATAGAATTCTAAATATAGGGTTCAAGGCAAAGTCCAACTTTACAGTATTTGCACCAGATTCGTGTTTATTTGCGAATCTGATAAATCATCAGGAATATATACTCTGTCAATCACTAAACGTTTTCTAGCCGCCATTTCTTATTAGAAAAAGGTGGCAAACATAGTGAAGTTAGAGCGGTAATTACCAAGTACCTTCGAATGCCGCAATGTAGTGGACGACTAAAGACATCTGTTGGTAAATTAAACGTCTAATACTGTATATAAATTATTTCACTAGTTAAACGGTGGAAAGGCGGGTGCACTCCTCTATAAAGGAAGAAAAACACATACCCTCGAAAATCGCGAGATGAGCAAATTTTGCTACATTTGAGTTCCCGTGGAAATCGCAGGATGAGCAGCCAGAGAGTTAAAGCCAATTGACTACGTTAGCGTCCTAGGCCTATGAATGCTCTCTGATGGGGGTCTTTCTAAGGACTCCTAGCTCGTATTTGCGCGTGTTTCGGAGAAAACCATGGAAAACTCTGAACGACTAAGCCGATGAGCGCGACCTGATATCGAGCCCCGCACTTCCCATCTACCAGCTTTGAGCGCAGAACCGTTCGGCTGCTGGTGGACATGAACTGGTGAGAAAAGGCAAGTCCGCTCATAATGAGCTGAAGTGCACTTTTAGGCATACTTTTCCTTTCCAAATTTAACTTATATCAATATCACACAAGACAGCATTATTTTAAACTGGATGTTATTCGCAGTTTTATATTCTGTATTTAAAGAAGGCTATTTCTTTAATTAAAAATATATATAGGTAAATGTTTTTTGCATAACTGTCAATAATATGTACAGTCGACTGTAAAATTATTCGAGCGCTAACAATAATTCCTATATAACAAAAGTTCACTTAATACCGTTTTGTTAAATAAATTCTTATCGAGTCATGCTCTTAGACTGATTATGAACATGACACGACAAGGATTTATTTAACAAAACAGTAAGTATTAAATGTAGTTTTTTTACATGGGAATTATTGCTAGCGCTCAAATAATTTTGCTGCCGACTTCACTGTAGATTTAAATATAAAAAAAAAATAACGTGCTTTATAATAAAAGCCCAAGTTTCTCAGACAGAATTGCTTGAAACTGAAGTCATTGTCGATATAGTTTATTAAAATAATAAAAAAGTAACTTAAAAAAAAAAAAAAAAAGCTTTATTTGAAGGAATGTATAAAAATGAAGGATAAAGAATGATTTATTTGAAAATAAACGACGTCATATTTGCAAAAATGTATTAAGAAAAAAAATTACCCATGATTTGACAATAATTAAACTCAGCCTAAAAGATACTTTAAATAATAATCTGGTGTGTCACTCACACGACTTTCTCTCACCCTGAAATTTAATACTATAATTACACGTTAGAGATTAAGATGTAAGATAACGAGTGCTGTTATGTAAACCTATGCTAAAACAATTCAAATTAGGCTTCGACATAGTTTTATATGATACTTAGTTGTGTGTGAGGGGGGCTACCGCCCCTCTCAACCCCCCGTTATTAACTTGAACGTGCAAATTTTGGATCTCCTGAAATTATTCGTTTTTAAGGTGCCTGCCTACCTTTAAAATGCAATTTTCGGTCAAGACTCCTATTTTCTATTTTTGAGTTAGTATTAAAGCATGACATTTTAGCTTTCTAAATCAGTTTGAATTTCGTTTCTATCTTGCTTAGAATTTGAGTTACAGGCATTTTAATATTAATCACTTGCCAGTTTTTGAAATCGGAAGTGACCGGAAATGACCCGTAAATGTTTGTTTACATAAATGTTTTACTCAATATAAGTATCAAAATTTGTTACTGAATATAAAGTGAATTTAACTAGAGTGTTGTGGCCACCACATGAAATTCTTCAAAATTTTCCAATACAAGTTCACTCAGTAAAAATAATTTATTAAAATTATTATTTAAAAAAATTATCTTTCGTAATAATGCAGACAATTTCCATATTAGAGAACACTAAATATCCAAAAAAAGTTGAATTTATTCTCCATATTGCATTAACCAAAAAATAAATAAATAAATATATATATATATATATATATATATATATATATTCTTTTTTTTTTTTTTTGTTAAAAATGAAAAAAATCGATAACTTTATTTTAAATTATCGCAGATCTATGGTTCAACCATTCGTTTTAAAGGTATTGGCGAGCTCTTTTGAAAGATACCCATCATGAAAATTTACTCCCCTCAAGGGGGAAATTCCCCCCCCAGGAAGAGGGGGGGGGGGAGCGAGGCTCCTACACTACATACACAAAATTTTTTTCCATTTGACTATGTCTATTACAAAAAATATATATTCGTTTCATTTGGTTTAGTGCAGTCTATAGATGTTAAACTCTACTTACCTGCAATTTCCCCCCATAGACGTAATGTATTTGAACACTTTTGAATGTTCTTGTACACGAAACATTTGCTTCATCTCAACGAAAAGCTTACTGTAGCATCCCTATATGATACACATTTAGAATACCGAGTTTGGAATTTCTGCTACTATTTGTTCTTGGGATATGCTGATAACAGGCACACAGACAGACAGACACACAGACCATTCTCTAAAAACATGATTTTCGTATTCAGGGGACCTCAGAACATGTAAATATAACAAAAACTCATGTTCAAAAATTTGACCCCAAAAGCAATTTTTTTCTCGGCCCTATGAGTAAGAGAAAGTAAAAAATGGATATGTAATTCCAAGTAAGGACCGCCAATTGGCGATTTGGTGATTTTCTTTCTCGGCCACCGCTATAAACCACCAAATTATCTTCAAAATATTTAGCTAAGTTACGGGAAACGTAAAAAAATAAATACTTGAAATAATTATAATAAAAAAAATAGCAATATTAATAATAATAAAAATATAAAAATAATAAAAACGATAATAAATTCAAACTGAAAAAATTATATTAATTCTCTGTTATCTGAGAGTTTAAAAAAATGTAAAGAATTAGGGGTATTTCGGAATTATTCCTATGACAAATAATCTGAATTTGTGCTGAAAATTTTTATAGAGAATTAAATTTAAATTACGTTTCATTATTCGAATTCAATTACTTTGATAAAAAACAACAATTAAAAAAAAAAAAAAAAAAAAAAAAAAAAAAATCATTTTTTTTTTTTAATTATTGATAGTTTATCGCAACGCTTGGCCACTGTTTTCCATTTCCAAATATGACAAATTTGAAAACAGGTTCATATGGAAATATTGAAAATAAATAAAAATTGAAATATTTTTATAACCTTCTTATCATTAAAAAATAATCCTTCATAAGATGTTTCATCAAATAAATATGACTACATGATCAAATTAAAAACTATTTACAAATCACGAATTAAATTTCTATAATGACGTGTTTCTTTCAATAAAATATATTGTTATTTAAAATAAAATCGATGAAAAAAGAAAAACTGGAAATATTTTAATAGCCTGTTTGTTTATTTAAAAATAATCTTTCAAAAAACATTTCCTGAAGCAAACAAACAAATATAACTACAAAATTTGAAATTTGTCTCAAATCTTAAAATGTTTTTCTGTATTTCGTATTTCAGCTATTATTTATTATAACAATACATATTAGGAATTTTAATTTCATACTGATATCGATCTTTATCAAGCTATTTGTATCATTAAAATAAAATAAAATAAAAATGTAAATAATTTTTACATGAGTAGAAATAATATATATCGTAGTTTGTAACCACTAATAATAAACAAATTAAAACTGGAACTATTTTAATAGCATGTTTATCTATTAAAAAATATTCATTCAAAAAATATATCCTCAAACGAATAAACAAATATGACTATGCAGTTCAAAGTGAAAATTGGTCGCCATTCTTAAATGTTTCTGTCTAATGAGTATTTCAGCAACAATATGTCATAACAATACATTTTTTTCTATTTATTCATTGCCGATATACGTTCATAAGAATTTTAGATATTTATTAGGCTTTTTTTTTTTTTTTTTCTTTTTTTTTTTTTTAAAGACACGTAAACATTTTTTTTTTTTTTTTTTTTATGTGAGTGGCAGTAACATATTTCGTAGTTTGAAATCAGTAATCATAAACACAAATAAACAGATGAACAAATATGGTTACGTAGTTCAAAGTGAAATTTAGTTATGAATCTTGAAATATATTTGTGTAACGAGTATTTCAGCAACAATGCAGTCTATGATTTTTTTTTTTTTTTTTTACCGATATCGGTTCGTAAAACCTTTAGTTATTTATTAGGTTGTTTCTTTCGCTTAAAAAAAAAAAAAAAAAAGTAAACAAATTTTTATACGAGCAGCAATAAATAGCATTGTAGTTTAAAACCAATAATAACAATTAAAAATATTTAAATAGTCTTAAATAAAAAAAAAAAAAAAAAATCAAAGATTTATTTCAAAGATTTTTTTTTTC
This sequence comes from Salticus scenicus, assembly GCA_963930645.1. Classification (NCBI taxonomy): domain Eukaryota; kingdom Metazoa; phylum Arthropoda; class Arachnida; order Araneae; family Salticidae; genus Salticus; species Salticus scenicus. Next base: position 1,149,241 of record CAWVNO010000681.1, on the reverse strand, counting down.
TTTTTAATTCATAGATTCATTCTCAAATAATAAAATAAAAAATAGAAACATTTTAATAGTATATTTATCTATTAAAAAATATTCCTTCAAGAAATATATCCTAAAACAAATAAACAAATATGACTGCGCAGTTCAAATTAAAACTTATACACAAATCTTGAAATGATTTTATGTAACGAGTATTTCAGCAACAACATATTGTAACATTGCATTGTATGAAATTTTGTTTGCTACCGATATATGTTTGTAAAAACGTTAGTTACTTATTAGGTTATTTCTTTTATTTTAAAAAACGATATGTAAACAATCTTTCACACGAAGAGCAATAATATATACCATAGTTAAAAATAAACAGTAATAAACTCTAACAAATAAATATGACTACGTAGTTCAAAGTGAAATTTAAAGAAAAATCTTGAAATGTTTTCGTGTAACGAGTATTTCAGCAACAACACATATTTTAGCAATATATTTTATGAAATTTTCTTTCTTACCGATATCGGTCCGAAAGATCTTCAATTATTTATGAGCTTCTTTCTTTTATTTAAAAAAAAAAGTATATGTAAACTATCTTTCCCATGAAGAGCAATAGTATATACCGTAGTTAAAAATAAACAGTAATAAACACTAAGAAATAAATATGACTACGTAGTTCAAAGTGAAATTTAAAGAAAAATCTTGAAATGTTTTCGTGTAACGAGTATTTCAGCAACAACACACATTATAGCAATATATTTTATGAAATTTTCTTTTTTACCGATATCGGTCCGAAAGATCTTCAATTATTTATGAGCTTCTTTCTTTTATTTTAAAAAAAGTATATGTAAACTATCTTTCCCATGAAGAGCAATAGTATATACCATAGTTAAAAATATACAGTAATAAACACTAACAAATAAATATGACTACGCAGTTCAAAGTGAAATTTAAAGAAAAATCTTGAAATGTTTTCGTGTAACGAGTATTTCAGCAACAACACATATTATATCAATATATTTTATGAAATTTTCTTTCTTACCGATATCGGTCCGAAATATCTTCAATTATTTATGAGCTTCTTCCTTTTATTTAAAAAAATAACAAACAATATTTTACAGGAGTATCTGTAACTTACACTATAGATTAAAATTAATTAAAATAAACAAGTGAAAATTAGGAATATTTATAACCTATTTATCCGTTTAAAATTAATCGTTCAAAAAATATTTTCCCAAACAAATATGACTAAATGTAGTTCAAAGTAAAAATTGGTCGCAAATGCTTGCAATGTTTGTGTGTAATGAGTGTTTCAGCAACCCCATACTATAAAAATAAAATTTCTTTATTACCGATATCGGTTCGTAAAACCTTCACTTAAGACTATTTCTTTTATTTAGAAAAATACATGTAAACAATTTTTTATACGAGTAGCAATAAGTAGCGCTGCAGTTTAAAACCAATAATAATAATAAAAGAAAAAAGAACAATCGAAAATATTTTAATAGTATTTTTTTTTTTCAAAGATTTACGAGAATACAAAACCGCCCGAAGCACTTCTAGCAATTTATATTTAGCAAGGTCGTTTTTTTCCAGCTGTGTGCAGTGGTCCATGACATATTTTTTTCTTAAAAATGATTGTTACTCATGTGTAATGCCTGTCGACGATAAAAATTATGTAACTTTTACAAGCAATCAATCAGCTATTTGTAACAACTCCATTCGTAGTATTCATTCATAGATAAAGCGTATAATTAAAAGAGATTGAGATTTTTTTTTAGCTCGATTGTTGGTACAAATATGTTCCATAACTGTTTCTGCTTTTTTTTATTGTAATAAATATTCGAAACTGATGCTTTATATTGATTTCATTTTGAAAATTTTACAATTATTTGATGTTATAAACGCTTGTTTTGCTTAAACAAGAAATTTGATTTAATTATATTAAAAACACTTTAAACACACGTAAAATTAAATTTTATTTAAAAGATGTTAAAAAAATTTATCGGAAGCTTTTCGCTTTAATAGTAAAGCATCATCAGGGATTTTTATTATTCGTTTCCAATGAGCAGTTTTTAAATATTTTTTCTTTTCACAGTCAACAGTTAAGTCTTTTAATAACGTGAATATCAGCAAAGTCAATATGAAGTCCGGTAAAGGTTGGATCAAGGAGCTAAGAGAAATAAGAGAAGCTGGAACTATTGAAATATCACACGAGGCTATTGTAGGAGAAAAACCATCATGAATTAGCAGAAATAAACTATTATCTATTTTATAATATTGTGCCAAATAATTGGCAAAATTGCAGCATCTTTGAAATTTATTGCATTTTTGCATTTAATTATATTAATAGCTTCGGAAATGTAAAGTTCTTGGATAGTAGATGGTGCTGTAATAATTTTGGCTTTATCCCACAAAGGGTTAGCGTTTGCGTTGGCATAAATGAAGTCGTCTTTACATTTCCGAAGCTATTAATATAATTAAATGCAAAAATGCAATAAATTCCAAAGGTGCTGCAATTTTGCCAATAATTTGGCACAATATTATAAAATAGATAATAGTTTATTTCTGCTAATTCATGATGGTTTTTCTCCTACAACAGCCTCGTGTGATATTTCAATAGTTCCAGCTTCTCTTATTTTTCTTAGCTCCTCGATCCAGCCTCTACCGGACTTCAAATTGACTTTGCTGATATTCACGCTATTAAAAGACTTAACTGTTGACTGTGAAAAGAAAAAATATTTAAAAACTGCTCATTGGAAACGAATAATAAAAATCCCTGATGATGCTTTACTATTAAAGCGAAACGCTTCGGATAATTTTTTTTAACATCTTTTAAATAAAATTTAATTTTACGTGTGTTTAAAGTGTTTTTAATATAATTAACAAATGACCCGTGTTCAATTTAACTTTTTTATTTATTTTTATTTTTTAGAGATTACTTATAAATTTGATTTAAGCAACAAGTTTTTCCAGCTTAGTCGGATGAGTAGGTTGATTTCCTGTTCCATTCAATTGGAGACTACTTTAAAACAAGGTGATAAATCAAGTTGAATAATAAACTTGGTTGAGACCTGGGCCAGAATTATATGAATTATAAACTTGGTTGAAAACTTGCACAGAATTTCATATAAATTTATATGTAGTTGCATCTTGACATAAACTAGTGTCTAGTAACTTTTGGGACAAATCTCTCAACAGATGGCGCTATTATACACGGATTTATCTCACTTAAGGGAAAACTATGTTTCAGGTCTATTGTGTGTAATTGAATAAAATTTCGTATGTGAGCGGGACATTATGAAATATTCTGATTCAATTTGGGTGCATATCAACTGAAAAGTGGCGCTGCAAAGCTGCATTTTTACCCGTGAATGGGAAGATTAAATCTCAGATTCTGTTGCATATAATTACTTATAATTTCGTATATGAGAGGGCTAATACGAAAAATTATGCTGATTTAATTTGGGTACGTATCGGCTTAAAGATGGTACTCCTATGCTCCAGTTTACCCCATGAATAGGAAAGCTGTATCTCAGATTCTATTGTATATAGTTGAACAGAACTTGGTATATCAGAAAGGATTATGAAAGACTATGAAGATTCAATTTGAGTGTATATAAAACTACAGGTAGTGGTGGTACCTTCTATGATTTTTCACACAGCTATATCTCAGCATCTGCTGATTACAATTGCACCAATTTTCATATGAAAAATCTTTATAGTGCGGAGCTATCATTAAACATGCGTGCATGTTTAGCTGCATTTAGTGCTGTTATTTAGAATAATACAGAATAAAAGTTTTGTAATGGCCAGAACATACAAGGTTTTTTTTTTTTTTTTTTTTTTTTTTTTTTTCGTGTGTATGTGTGTGTTTATGGAAACAATAATCTCTTAATGATTTTCTTATAGGAAAAATGTTAAGTTCAACCGCTAATTTTATGTCACATTCTCGAAGATGGATAATGCAACTCCTTTAAAGTAATCACATTGCCATAATAAGTAAGGATTGTCATTCAGTCAACTGAACTTAATGGAAATTAGAATGATTGTGAAGCTACACAATATAATCTCTGATAAAAGCGAAAACATTTCATCTCGACTCACATTTCAATAATGGCTAACACAATTATTTGTTTCCTTATTTTCTTATCTTCTCTCACGCGTTAGCGTGTAATCTAACACTGAGAAAAAAACAAACCGCCTTCATCTAGAACGAATAAGTAGCCGTTTTCTGAATTCCTAAACTAGAAATACAGATTTCCTTGTTATGCGTATAAGGTAAACAAATATCCTGGATAGAGGAAATGATCGAGATTTTCTAGCCTATACTTTTCTAGAGGGAAAACAATATTATGTATTTAAGGAATATTATGAATCTTTTGTATAGCGACATAGTCTTGCTTCATCTCCTAGAATTGGGTCATAAACCAAGAATATACTTACTGAAATTTGCCTCTTGTGTTCGCATTTAAATAAGTTTGACAGACTACAATAATATAGGCAAACGTTCTAGAATTCTAATAGAGGTTTCTAGAGCTCGGTAGCTAAGGGAACTAGAATTTATAAGGATGACATGGAACTATTTTTACTAGAGCCACAATTTAGTTTCTAGATGTTAGTCACAGAAGTTTTTTTTTTTTTTTTTTTTTTTTTCCCGTTTTTTTAACGGATGGAATAATTGAAAACAGAAGCAAGACTTAAAATTCAAATGATGATGAAATGAAACTTAAAAAGACAAAACCACTCATAAAGGTGAAATAAAACTTACACGATAAAAAAACTACATCTACTAAAAAAGAAAAAAATATAGCACGATTTCATTAGTTTACAAATTTTAAAACTACGCTGTTGAAGATAAAATTAGAAACAACAGCATGTACAGTGCAGCCACATATCCTAAAACTAACAGTGAAGACGCGTCCAAAATGTTGGAGGGATGCCAGTTTGACCGACAGTTTGAAATTTGGAAAACATTCAGTAATGCCGCGCTCTGTTATTGCTCATTTTCTCTGAGTCAGATGACTGCCACCCCTATTTTAGCATTGGACTCGTTGAGTTAGCACTTGCGCAGATGCTTCCATGGTTTCATGAAATGTGGTCGAAGAATAACATATCTAATTTAAACTTACAAATAAACAAATAAATAAAATAAAAAATAAAAGAGCATTGATTTTATCATTATACAGTTTAATAACGAAACAAATCTTAAATATAGAGACATTAATATCTAATTAATTAATAATTAACAATGGGTAAAACTCGCAAGAAGTAACATTCGTACACATGTGCTATGAACAAAGGTTTAAATATTGAATTGCTGTCGTCATCTGTAGACTAAATAAATTTATCAAAATAATTTACAGAATAGTTTTAGAATATTGCCCCTTTATATATATATATATATATATATATACAGTCCGCAGCAAAATTATTCGAGAGCTAGCAATAATTCCTATTAAAAAAAAGTACACTTAATATTGTTTTGTTAAATGAAACCTTGTCAAATCATGTTCTTAATATTCGATAAGGATTTATTTAACAAAACAGTATTAATTGTACTTTTTCATATAGGAATTATTGCTAGCTCTCGAATAATTTTGCTGCCGACTGTATACATACCAGGTAACATTTATAATTTATTTCGGAGAACTGTTAGACCCGCAATTTTTTTCACACCAGTATATTTTAAAACATTTTTGCTTCTAATTTCATCATTTTTACAGATTGCAGAAAATTTCACTGAAATCAAAGTGGTGGGGAAAAAAGGCGGAACTAATAATACTCTGGAATCTATATATTAATAGGCAAGCATAAAATTTGTTGTCCCTTTTTAACATATTAATTATGGGAGTAGAGGGTTGAAAATGGTATCATTCGAAAGGTATGGTTAGCCGGAAGGTGCGAATACAAATATTATTTTCTTACGATGTCAAGAAGGTATTTAAAAATACATTTATTTTTTATGCATTTTCCCCCATTTTTCCCTTTTATACACGTATTCCTTTACATCAAAAAATACCTAAAAGTAGAAAGTTGTTAAATCTGGCAATTTCATAAAGCTCAAATAAAACCATAGACACAGTAATTTGTATAATGTAGCATCACTATACGCAAGCGAAGTGATGACGTCACTGTCTGTCCATGGAGCCATGAAAAATGTTTTCTATGTTAATTGTCCATTGGATTTTTTGTAAAAAATTATTAAAAAATAACGGAAATTATCTGCCGATTTTAATTCCGATATTTGGGTATAGTTATATATAAGTTACTGTCTACATGTATTTGATTGAGTTATTTTTTCTGTAAAATTGATAAAATTTTAATTTAAAATCACAAAACTCCAGAAAAAAAAAATGGCAAACTTCCAGTTGCGAATGTAAACATAAACAATTCATTTCAAAGGGAGATATTTAAACAATAAATATTCAACTAATATACTAAATAAAAGGAAAATGGATTTGTTACTAACTGCTGCATGTATAAGTAGACGATACGGAAAAAAAATCCGATTTCCGTTTTTTGCTGAATTTACATGTTTTGAGCTTTCTTTACGTTTCAATTAACTGAAATTGGCTACTTATTTTTTAAAAAAAGTGTCTTTATGGCTAGCTTTTGTGGGTAGAAGAAGCAAGTAGAAGATACATAAAAACTTTTGATTTCCGGTTTTCGAATTTTCGATGAATTTACACGTTTTGAGATTTCCTTGCATTTTAATTAAGTGAAATTGACTACTAATTTTTATTTTTTAAAAAGTGGATTTATTATTCTTTCCTCTGCATATATAACTAGAAAATATAAGATTAAAAAAAGTTTTGGATTTTCGGTTTTCGATAAAGTTACACGTTTTGAAATTTCCCGAACTCAATTCGACCATTTTTGAAAAATATCTTTTTTTTTTTGGTTCAAAAACTGTACTTTATGAACCAATCGAATTAATTTAACAGAATTCGATACTTGGTTGGGCCTTGGTTTGACATGGTACCTATTAGCTTCTGGGCTGTATCACACAACAAGGGGCGTTTTCACGTTGCGATTTTCTCTCATTTCAGGAAAGGCTAACATCTACAGAGAGAAATAGTTATATTAAGTAAAACTCTGCTGATTCAGTTAGAGTGAATATCGGCAAACAATTGCCGCAGCTGTGTTGCAATTGCATTCCGTTTAGGACAAGGCAACAACTTTGCTTTGCCTCGCTTTCCAAAAAAAATGGTCGAGTTTCGACCACTGGGCGATACTAGTAAATTATAAATATTTCCAGGTATGTATACATATACATATACACATTATTTTACAAGGCATTTTTTTCTGTATATATAATAATATTTTCAATGAAATGATTCCTTATATAAAATGTATATCTTTACAACGAACCAATTTCAAATTTTTAACCTACATATTTGTTCGGCCTGTATTTGAGATTCCGAATTGAAGTTCACGTGTTCACTCCGATTTCCTCTCTCTTGCCCTTTAACAATGTATGCATTGGAATTCTGCTTCCTTTTAACAACCTTAATACTTCCGATCAGCATTAATACATTACAGGTAGATAATCCTTCATAGCTTTTCCTTAATCTGATAACGGTGACCGTCCGAAGAGATTGTCTTTTGACACTTTTCAAATAGCTGCCGAACAATTTGAAGTAGCAAAAATAATATACGCGATTTCAATCCTTTTGTTCTTTGATCAGTTAAAAATAATGGTAACCTTTTTGATTTTCATTGAACAAAGTGAATCGTGATTTTTATCTAATGTTAAGAGGGACAAACACGTGGATGTATTAGGAAATTTTAAATTGCAGTATTTTATATTTCCACGTTCATTGTATCAAAACAATGTTGTGTGTAACATAATGGGTTTTTTTTCAGAAAGAACTGTGTAAAGCACAGTGCATAATTTTATAATTTGCACAAAATTTATAATGATGATAAATTATTTATTTATGATGATAAACTATTCATTATCAAATAATAAATTATTGAACGTTTATTAAACCGTTAGTGCCCAGTGTCCTCATCTGAGGACAGCTAATAAAATGGCACGTACAGCCGGTAACAAAAGTATCCGAACACTAACAAAAATTCCTATATAAAAAAAAGTAGAGTTTGTACTGTTTTGTTAAATAAATCCTTGTCGAATCATGTTCTTAGACTAACTAAGAACAGGATTCGACAAGGATTTATTAAAAAAATAAAATAAAAAATAAAATAAAATAAAATATATTTACTCTACTTTTTTTATATAGGAATTTTTGCTAGTGTTCGGTTACTTTTGTTATCGACTGTATATGTTTTGTGGTTTATTGGATGATTTCTGCTTTTTAATGACAGTTTATAGCGTCACTCTAAATGATTCCTGAAAGTTTTATGTGCCTTCTATTAATTATTATTTCATAAATCGGTTAGTCATTTTATGATTTTTTATTCGTCACACATATATTTGATTTTTGCGCTGGTATACTAATTTAAATGAAGTTGAATAATAATATATATTATAATACTTTACTTTCGAGATCATTGTCAACATACAATAGGAAATTAATCTGTTATCTCAAAGTTTTTCTATCACGAAGTTTTCTCGCTAGAACACTAAACGTCAATAAATGAGGATAGGCTTTAAATTTAAAACTATCAGAAGAATTGTTTAAGTTAATATATTTTACTGTCAGTTGTCTATATTAATTAAGAAGTGAAATAATCAGCTAATAATATTTTGCAAAATTAATTCGCGCGTTAACGGGTTAATTGATGTATTTCTTTATTCTTTATTTCTTCATTATTATTATTTTTTTTTTTTTTTTTATGCTGTTAAAAATAAAGTTCTGCGTTTTACAAAAAAACATGGTGTCAGTTTAGTTGAAATTAGAATTTTTAGTAATGGCAGCTAAATTAGTTCCACATTTTTTTTGTGTCTTAACAATTGACTGTAATTTTGACAGTTTAGTTTATTTTATTATTTAACTGAAAATGATAACAGATGTTTTATTGATATTAATTTCATCAGACTATTAATATTAACAGGAAAAAATTGGACAAATTAATTTTATTTATTTTTCTTCAATATCCATTTCAATTTTTAAAAGTAGAACGTGCAATTTTTAGAAGTTTTCTCGAAGTATGGCTTAAACATTAATTTTAGATCATATTACATGCATTTTATCAGAAATATGATTTAACTGGCAAAAAAAAAAAATAATAATAATAATAATAATAATAATAATAAATAAATAAAAATCTTCCGAAACTTTTTATTTTGTTTTAAGAAGAAAGAATTGAACTGATGAAAATTTTGGACTTCTGGCTATTTATTTACAAGTTTTGAGATAATCTGGATATGATTTGGCCATTTTTAGAAAAAGTTTATTTGTCTGTTTGTATCTCTCTAGGAATTTTGCCAATTATTGAAATGTTAATAATTGGTAAATGATAATATTGCTTAAATATTATTTTTTTTAATTTTAATCTAGAAAATTTGATTAAATATTAATTAAAACCATAATATATGCATTTTACCAGCAATCTATGTAATATTTCTCTAACGTGGACCAGTTTCAATTATTTTTTGTCGAAACGATACGGTACGCGAGGATAAAAAAATAATATTTATCCATGAACAATATTTAAGCACGCGGACTTAGCTCAATGGACTAATAAGAAAAAATGACGACATTTATCTGATGAGATTATTTTACGAAAATAATGTATTTTTAACAGTTGTTTCTCCAGAATCTTTGCAAGCGTCATTTTAAACCTAGCAATATTTCAAAGATATATACAGAATATGAACTTTTGTGTCATAAATTGACTAAAAAACACAATCATAAAAAATATAATAAAAATAGGAATTATTTTATTTTATTTTATTTATTAAATATATATATATATTAACCCTTTGCGGCGCAAGACAACAGGTATCATTTAAATTATACTGCCACCGAAATTCATGAACGACATTAAACTAAAAGAAATTTTAAATGTTATAAACGTAAATTTTTGCTAAAAAAATTCCGGGATGAATTTTTGCAGCTGGATCTTAAATTTTGCGTCCTCGCAGCGAGGACAGCGCGCGTTAAGGAGATATACCAAAATTAATAAAAAGTCATTCCAAACATGACGACAAAAATTTAAAAGGCGTCGTGGGAGTCCTATATTGAAATTGTACTGCCTGTGGAAGTATGAAAATTGGGTCGTGAACGGTGAAATTGGTACAACATTTATGAGTTTCAAATTTTAAAGGTGAATAAGAAAAGAAAGTATTTCGCACAGGTTTTCTAGAATAATTTAAAGGATGAAATAATCTTCCAAAATTGTTTAATTTTTCCTATGAAGAAAGAGCTGGATTCGTGAAAATTTGGGCTGCTGAATTTTGATGATTTTTTACGTTTTAAGATGATCTGAATACGATTTGACCATTTTTGGAAAATGTTTGTTTGTCTATCTGTGTCTCTGTGTATATTACCAACTATTGTAAAGTTGACGCTATATATCACGAATAATACACGGATTTCACTTAAGAGTGACATTCATGTAAATTATTCATAATTAGATTTCGTCATACATCGGTAAGCATTATGAGTTCACTGTTCAAAAATCTTTGAAATCGGCTGTAAATCACAGTTGTTATAGAAAAATATAATGGTTAAATTTAATCTTAGTCTTAACATGTTTAATCGTTAGCTATAATCGTGTTATTTATTTTATACATCAGTGGTTTTTATATTATCTAACTTTGTTATCCGTGTTTTATTATGCCGTGTTTTGTTTAAATTTCTAATAACGTTTTCAAGTTCATAAGATTTTTCTAGATTGCATATCAAATAATATATATGCAGTGTCATATTATTAAGTTCTTTAACTTAAGGGAAAAATGTTTTTATAAAACTTCATGTATAAATTTTTACTCTGCGTTTATTTACAAGAATATAACACTTTTAATCCTATAATGAATTAACTCTTCTTCTTATATATATATATATATATATATATATTTAAATATGTGCAACATAAAAATGAGCATATCCCGAAAGACAGAAACAAATACTTGAATATATATATATATATATATATATACATATATAAGTCATCATTATAATGATCAAACACCAGGAAGGAAGATGTGAACAACCATACATGGAAATGAAGCCTTATACAAAGCAAAATATATTTAAAAGATTAATATGTGTTGTACCTGAAAAATCGGTGCATTAGATCATATATAACAAATATGATCAAAGTATAACAGAAATAATAATGATAATAATAATAAAACTAGAAAGATGATGAAGCAGAAGTAATCATGGCTTAAGACAGTCTTAGGGGGTTAAATTAGTTTGCCGGGTGCCCAATTTCCCCAAAATCCTTTGCAAAACCAAATGGTAACAGTAAAACGTTAAATAAAGATAATACTTATTTCATAAAGAAAAAAAAAAAATAAGCAAGTAAAAACTAAAACCTAATGAGAAAACCTTGAAAGAGTTAATTAATTAACACAGTATTTATATGGCCGTAAAGTATATAAATTAATCTTTTGGTATAAAATGAGATTTGAGACTATCTACAAGTTGAGTAATTTTAAGGATATTAACAGTTCTGTTACTACAACATTTGATATTATTTAAAGATACTTATTAAAATCAATTTCAATTAAATACAGTAATTTAATTATAATCTTAAATACCTTCATTAATAAACTTACTTTTTTACTTTATCCTACCCACAAGGTAAAGAAAGTATTGTTTTTGGGTCAAATTTTCGAACGCGAGATTTTGTTATATTTACACGTTCTGAGGTCCCCTGAATACGAAAATCATGTTTTTAGCAAATGGTCTGTGTGTATGTCTGTGTGTCTGTCTGTTATAGGCATATATCAAAAACAAATTGTGGCAGAAAGTTCAAACTTGGTATTCTAAATGTGTATCATATAGGGATGCTACAGTAAGTTTTTCGTTAAGATCAAGCAAATGGTTCGTGTACAGGGACAATCAAGAGAATTCTAATACATTATCTCTATAGGGGAAATTGCAGGAAAGTAGAGTTTAACGTCTATAAACTGCATTAAACCAAATGAAACGAATATATATATTTTGTAACAGAGATAGTTAACTGAGAAAAAAAAAATTGTGTATGTAGGAGCCTCGCCTCCCCCCTGGGAGGGGGAAGTCCCCCCCCCCTCGAGGGGAGTAAATTTTCATGATGGGTATCTTTCAAAAGAGCTCGCCAATACCTTTAAAACGAATGGTTGAACTATCATCTGCGATATTTTAAAACAAAGTTATCGATTTTTTTTTTTACTTTTAACGAAAAAAACGTACTTTTTTTTTTTTTTTTTTTTTTGAGAATAAAATGGACTTTTTAAGAGTTCCGTTACAAGTTTTTAAAATTATTATTATTTATTTATTTATTTATTTATTATTATTATTATTAACAGTTATTGTAAATAAAATAATATCCATTTTTTGCTGGTATTTTAAACTTTCCAAGATACTTAATTACTTAAAGAAAATTTTATCTATTCATGGATATTATTATTATTATTATTAAGTTTATATATTTATATCTAATCTAATAATAAACTTAAAAGGTTAGTTAGATACTTTTTTTTTAATAAAAAATTGCGTTAAACTTTTTAGTAATGTGTTATTCTTTCATATTTTAAAAGTTTCTAACTTGTAAAGGAAGTTTTCATTCTTCAAACGCTTAAGCAAATAATATAATTAAACCAACGACTTTATACCAGAAGTTTTAAATTTCATCAATAAACATAATAAACTCGTGCTATAAAATATTATTTCGTGATTAGTTCCCATAAAACAGTAAAAATCGCTTTTCATGAAAGTAATGACTTAAAGAAAAACTCACAAGGAGAGTGATCGATAATCACCCAAAATATCTTTTCGGAAAATCGATATAAAGTATTACTTAAGCATTATTCCACAGGTGGTACAGAAGTTACGGAGATAATAAGATAATGGAAATTTTTACGCGAAAGTGCATTTTAATAAAAATTCAGTGAAGAATGTAGCAGCACATTAACTAAATGCTTAAGAATGGATTATTCTTTACAAATTTATAAGGAAAAATTTGTACGATATTAAGTTTTGAAAAAATAAATAAATAAATAAACTTTTTTTTTTTTTTTTTTTTAATCTAGATAATTATGTACAAATTCTTAAAGTTTAAAAAAAAAAAAAAAAAGTTAATAGTCAATATAAAAACTTTAATTAACGCACTTGACGTGCTAAAATAAATTTCTTAACCGAAAACGTTGACTTTTATTAAAAGCATAGGTATGTATTTAGACTAAGGTATTTTTAAAAATCTGTTTTACATCGAAAGTCTTTTCATAATTTCTTCTCATGTCCCATACACCTTGAAAAAAAAATGTACACCGTCTTCATATAGCACGAATAAGTGGTCATTTTCTAGATCCCTAAATTAGAAATATAGATTTCCGAGCTATGCGTATAAGGCACGCCAATAAGCTGAATAGACGAAATGATCGAGAATTTCTAGTCTATATACATTTCTAGATGGTGAAATAATATTCAGAATATTCTGAGTCCTTTGTATTGCAAGAAATTCTCTCTTGATTTTCTAGAATTGGATCATAAACCAAGATTATAGTTGCTAAAACGTGCCTCTTGTATTCGCATTTATTTGCAAAGATTTTTAAATAAGTTTGACCTCGGTAATATAGGCAAACGCTCTAGAATTCTGATAGTGGTCACTAGAACTAGTTTTCAAAGAGGACTAGAAATTATAAAGATGACATGGCACCATTTTTACTAGAGCCACAATTTAGGTTCTAGATGTCAGTTATAGAATATTTTCTCAGTATAACCCAATATATATATATAGTATATATGCACATGCATTTATTGTGAATTAAATAATATGATATATATATTCCATTAAAATTTTAACTAAATAGTATTACTTAGAAGAAGATTTTTATCCCTCTGATTCAATAGAATATAATTAACTGTATTTACATTTTTCATTAGACCGTCTGTGTAGATTAAGCTTTTCTTGTTTTAGTCAAGTCTCTTACATAAAAAAAAAATCGTTGTTTTAGTTTTTATAATAAAATCTTTGATATCTTATAATACAAATCATAAAAACATAATTATCATGCATAAAATATTAAAAATTATATAAATATAATTATCATTTATATAATATCATACATGATTCAACGAAAAAAAAAAAAAAATTATTATTCAACAATGTTTTCAATTTCTATAAATTTATCTGAATTACATCTTTGTTATAGAAAAAGAAATCTCAGCAATTTCCGTCGTGAAACTAAGCAAAAAGTACATTGATTTAATATCGAATTTTAAATTCTGGAACTAATAAATTCAGACATCGAATTGTGTCTTTTTTAATATAATATTAGAAAATTGTTATAATATTTAGACATAATGGAGAATATCATTATATTGCATATTAAATGTCTGTACAAAGAATAATATTAATATATGCAAACTAGAAATGGATGATTCTTAATCTGACAGAACAGGCATTTACTGACGTTATTATTTTATTATGTTTTATTATTACGTAAGTGACGAAATCTCTGAAATTGAAATTCCTCTACTTTCCTCTTTATATATATATATTAATCGATGTTTACAAGGAATTAATTTATTTTTAATTTCTTTCTTTTGATGGCAACAGTTTATTCTCCGTGTTGTTTGATAGCTTTACATGTTGTTACTCTGATTTTTTTCCTTTTTTCTCTCTGGTTTCATTGATCGTTTGATTAAATATTTTATTTCATTTCTCATTCAAAATGGTTTTGCTGCTCGATTGGAGCATGAACAATATATATCTGCTATTGTTAGCTATATTGTTTTAAGAAATCTTGCATCTCCATCTGCTTTAAAGAAGTACATGCTTCCTGATGAGCTGAGCTAATACTTCTATTTTTAAGCATTTTTTAATTCCAATTAGTATTCCTGTGGTCCTTTATTTTTTCTTACTTTATAACTGTATTCTTAATTCCTGAATCACTTTTAATACATTTAATGAGTTCCTTTATCAATTTTCTCCGTCAATATGTTTAATGGTCCTTTTTACTCATGTGCGCGGAAGTAATTTAAATTGGTTTTGTCTCTTATTGGATCTAAATATGAATCGCAACATTTCTGTGATAATTTTTGTACTGTGTTAAAATCAGTTTTTTTTTTTTTTTTTTTTTTGTGTGTGTTTGTGTGTGTGTGTGTGTGTGTGTGTGTTGGTATTGGCATGTATCTATTAAATGCTAGAATTTTAATGTTAAAATTTATTATGATATCTATCATCTATATATATATATATATATATATATATATATATATATGTGTGTGTGTGTGTGTGTGTTTTAAGTTAGCAGTTATTGAAAAGGATATTTAGGTTTCCGAAACTTTGTTTAAATAAAGTAATGCGATCATTGAAAATATAAAATTGTCGGTAATAATACATTTTAGAAATTTACACAACATAGTTTAATTATATAAAGGCAACAATTTATTATTCATGCATTAAATCCTTGATGGATCTAAATGTAGAAATAAGAGCCTTTTCTGTTGTTAAAAAATTTTAACTATAAAAATTAATACCGAAAAAATAACTATTATTAAACGACTTAATAGCAAATCTTAATGGTAACAGAAGAAACAAGCTGCAAAATGCTAAAATACATGTTAATATCTATTTACATATAAAAACAGAAATGCACTTTAGAATGTAGAAAAAGAGGGGGGGGGGAGGTAAAAACCCCATAGAAATAGCATGGGACGAAAAAAAAAAACTCACAATGTCAAGTGCGTTAAAAAAAAAAAAAAAAAAAAAAAAAAACGGCTCACACCTAAGTAATAAAAGGACAAAATTGACTAGAAAAAGACATCGACGGGCGGGCTGGGGCGTTAAATATATCGTCCAGGGTTAATACGACTCGCCCTTGACAAAATTCATATTCATAAAAACAGCCCTTTCATAAGATTTCTTTTCATAAAAATGATAATTTTGCAAATTTTTTCCTTGTTTACAGTATTATTTTTAATGAGTGTCTATATTTGGTACAATAAAATGTTATTAATTTGATATTAAATATTACATAAAGTAACTGCTAAAATGAAAGGTTTCATGTGATAATTCTTTTTATCGTAAAAAGAAATAAGATTTTCGCAAAAATAATTTATTTTTCACAAAAATGGCCCCAAAAATAAAAACCTGGATCAACCCCTGCATATAGTGAAAAAAATGTTCATGCTTTTATTATTATTATTATTATTAATGTATTGCAAAGTAATAAATAACTTTAGCCTCACTGTGAAAAAAAATTATAATAAGTTATTTTTGTTTGCGAGAAAAAGTGATTGTAGCTCCGTAATTTATTAATTTAGGAAAACTGACGGGCTAGTACATTCTTATTGCCGTAAATTAAAAGTCTCCTAATTATTTATATAATTAAATATAAATAAATAAAATGAAGATTTTAGTCTCAAATTCATATTTAAAATACAAAAAAATAAGAAATGCTGATTATACAAATACCATTTGGCGTAAGTTAAAATGCTAAAAAATATGTATTTCAGTAAAACACATTTTTCATTTATGAACATATCAACATTTTAATGAAATTATACTAAATTATTAAAAAATTTATTTAATAAAAATTTAGTTTTTGAAGTTAGTCGTATATTTTACATAAAATTTTCTCAAATAACTATTCAACGCATCTAAAAATGCGCAACTATGTGTATTAAAACATATTATATTAGAAAAGAAAAGGTGATATTCTGCTTTATTTCCTGGCCTTCTACATATTTTCTTATATCCTTTTGGCAACATTCAGGATCGCTCTCGTGCTTTCTGTCCATTTATTAGCAACTGTCCATTAGTGAATACAAGAGGTTAAATATATGAGACTAAATATATATGTACACAAAGTCAAATACGAGTAGGCTTTCCTTTATCTACTCAAAAAATTGAGTAAATGTAGTTTTTAAAATTAGATATTCTGAGTTAGTGAAAGTGTAAAAAAAAATCCACGCAATTTGAAGAGAGATTATTTTTTTTTTTTTTTTTTTTTTTTTTTTTAATCTCATTAGACTAATGTTGTCGTTTTTTCTTATTATATCATTGAACTGAGTCCACGAGCTTAAATATAGTCCATTTATAAATATTATTTTATTTTTTATGCGCTTTTTATTTCCTAATTCAAAATTATATATAAAAAAAAAAAAAAAAAAAAAAAAAAAAAAAAAAAAATCGATACTGTCCGTTTTGAAACTGATTATTATTAATTTTCTTTTATTTTTCTTAAAATAAAAAAAGATTTTGATGAAATTGTGGTAAAGGCAAAATTTAGTTTAATACGGAGGACTAATAGTTTATTTATTTATTTATTTTTCAGACTATAACATCACTTTTAAATTATTCAATTATATTTTCGATAAATGTCCAACTATCGTAAAACTGGTATCGTAAAAATCCGTAGATTGAGACTAATAGCCCTCAGTCCAAAAAATAAATAAATAATATACAGACACGACATTATTTCATTATTTAAAACATGAAAATCTGACATTGACAGATTTTAATTTAGTGCCAGAGGCCTACTGCTAAACTTGTTAATATCGACAAATTCTTCTTTAGTTAATTCGTGACGATCTAAATTCCATGATAAAGTTTTCATTAAATTAAACCAATGTGTTTCAGCTGCAGATACTGTAACAAATAACGTTGGAAGTCCAAACTGTCTTATAGCCGCAAAACAACCTTTTTTGCTCTTTTTCCCAATGAGGGGGAGGTGTGCCTTGGGGGGGACTCATGTCAAAGGTGTGCCTTGGGGGAGGGGACTCATGTCAAAGTTGGGCCTGGGGGGGACTCATGTCAGAGTTGGGCCTGGGTGGGGACTCATGTCAAAGTTGTGCCTTGGGGGGACTTCATTCAATAAATCCTCATTCAATAAACCGACTGAAATAGGCCCTTAGCACTATTAAGAGTGTATAGAAATTCGACAACGCTGTACCGACTGAAATAGGGGTACCTTGGGGGGGACTCATGTCAAAGTTGGGCCTGGGGGGGACTCATGTCAAAGTTGTACCTTGGGGGGGACTCATGTCAGAGTTGGGCCTGGGTGGGGACTCATGTCAAAGTTGTGCTTTGGGGGGACTTCATTCAATAAATCCCCATTCAATAAACCGACTGAAATAGGCTCTTAGCACTATTAAGAGTGTATAGAAATTCGACAACGCTGTACCGACTGAAATAGGGGTACCTTGGGGGGGACTCATGTCAAAGTTGGGCCTGGGGGGGACTCATGTCAAAGTTGTGCCTGGGGGGGGGACTCATGTCAAAGTTGTGCCTTGGGGGGACTTCATTGAATAAATCCTCATTCAATAAACCGACTGAAATAGGCCCTTAGCACTATTAAGAGTGTATTATAAAAATTCGACAACGCTGTACCGACTGAAATAGGGGTACCTTGGGGGGACTCATGTCAAAGTTGGGCCTGGGGGGTGGGGACTCATGTCAAAGTTGGGCCTTGGGGGGACTTCATTCAATAAATCCCCATTCAATAAACCGACTGAAATAGGCCCTTAGCACTAATTAAGAGTGACGTATAAAAATTCGACAACTGTACCGAGTGAAATAGGCCTCTAGCACTAAAAAAAAAAAAAAAAAAAAAAAGAGAGAGAGAGAGAGAGAGAGAGAGAGAGAGTGGGGGGAAGAACACATTTATATTCTTGTTTTTCATTTTAAGGTTCGGAGAAAATATTTATCGAAAATACTCAATAATAAATAGACTTTCGATTAAAAAAAAATTAGTATACGCACGTAAAATGAAAAGAAAAGAAAAAGAAAACAAAGAAATATGAACACTTAAAGTTATTTCAAAATGAAAATTCATTGAAAAATTATTATTATTATTTTCTTTCCTAATCACTATATAGTTAATTTGTTAATTAAACATTTCTGCACTTTCGACTAAAAATTTTGTATTTCTACTAAAACACCACAATGTAAAAAGGAAATTTTTTAATTTTCACTTTAAAAGATAATTATGTAAAACATTTTAATTGCTAAAGGGTAAACGCAGCATGTGTTAACATATTTATCTCCGCCGGAATACTCCAACACTCACATATTAAGCCAGTGAAATCCCGTTGATCTGTTGTGAACACGTCAATCCACTTTCCTTATTGAAATCGTTTTGTTGCAGGGAAACATATGTTAAGGCAAAGCTTTTTCTTGAATAGCAATGGGTTGTGATTTTTAATTAAGTAAGTAACGAAATAATTATTCAGTTTACACCATTCAAATTTTTAAAGAATATTTTTTTTTCTTTTAATAGCTAGTCTTTTTTTTTTTTTTTTTCTTTTCTTAATGAAATTATTATATTTTTCTATAGTCTGATCAAATTGAACTTTTAACGAAGAATAACAAACAATAGATTCATTTTTTGTGATACTGTAAAATTTCTCATTGGTACATGATTATATTTTGATAAATCATTAAAATTACAGCAAAAATAGTAGAAGTTTACACAAACATACAGTATTTAAATAGTTAAGGCCAGACTTATTATTTAATAGCAATTGTTTAAGTTTAATAACTACAGAAACAAAGGGGTAATTATACAGTTTAAATCGTTATTCAAAGATTTAAATAATAATAATAGATTTTTAAGATAATTCATTTATTTCTTTTTAATAACTATTCTTTTTCTATTGAAACTATTTTTTTTTTTTTTTTTTATAGTCTTGTGAATAATAATTTTAACAATAATAATAATAAGAGTTTTTTTTTTTTTTTTCAGTAGTTTTAAATTTTTCATTGGTATATTATAATACTTCGATAAATCAGTAAAATCGCAGCAGAATAGTACAACTTTACACAAACAATATTTAAATATTTTTAAACATTCGTTAAGGCAAAGCTATTTATTCAATAGCAATAGGTTAAGCCTTCTTCTTTTTTTTTTTTTTTTTTTTTTTTTTTAACTACAAAAACAATAGATTTAAAATGTTATTCAAGGTTTTTTTTTTTTTTTTTTTTTAAAGAACTTTTTTCTTTTTTAATTTTTTTAACTACAAAAACAATAAAATACTTATAGAGTTTAAAAAGAGTTTAAAATAATATTCAAGGTTTTTTTTTTTTTAAGAACTTTTTTCATTTTTCATTTTTTTTAACTACAAAAACAATAAAATACTTATAGAGTTTAAAATGTTATTCAAGGTTTTTTTTTTTTTTTTAAAGAACTTTTTTTCTTTTTTAAGAACTTTTTTTTTTTTTAACTGAAACTATTCTTTTTCAGTAAAGTTGTGAAAACTAATTTTAATAGGAAAAAAACAGCAGATTTGTTTTTTGTGATAATGTAAAATTTTTGATTGGTTCAGTACTATACATTGGTAAAATATTAAAATCAAAGCGTTAAAGTAGATTTTCAAATAAACAAATGATATTTAAATACTTTTAAAATTATTTTAAGAAAAAGTTTTTATTATGATTAAAGCAATCAATTAATTTAATTCTACATTTAAATTTTCAATAAAGTTTGCTAAATATAACTTTAAAGGTAGACAAATGGAAACATATTTTTAATCGCAATATTATTTGGATTATAATACAAGATGTCGACAGTCGAAAATTTTTCGCTAATTCTTTCACCAGTATTTTCCTTTCGAAATTTTTAGTAGTAAGTTTGCTCAATTAACTAAGTAAAAAAAAAAATAAAATAAAAATAAAAAAATAAGTTATATAAATATACTGGTGGAAGAATCAGGGAACACATTTCGAATGTCGACATTTCGAATAGGTAATTTTCTCATACAACGCAATCTGTATTAAAAATAAAATTTATCGCAGTTTTTAAAAGTTTGTATAATTATTTAAAAATAAATTTCTTCCTACCAAATACACAATTTTCTGAATTTTATTATTGCTAAACAGACGCTAAACAGATTTTTCTTCAAAACTTTTTATTTCATAATAAACGTGATTTTACTTTCATAAAATAAATAAATAATATATACATATACATTACATGTATATGTATGTATAACACTAGTTATGTAAACGAAAAATAAAAAGGAGAAAAATCAAATGTTAACTAATGTGATATTTATAATTATCTTATCTCTCTTTAAATAACTGCTTTCGTATTATTTTTTAATTTAAAACTTATAAGATTTTAATTAAGAGAATTACTTTTTAGCGTAAATATTCGTTTACATTTATTTAATTTGAAAAATGAAATACATATAAGTGGAACTTCGATCCATCGTTTTTCAGGGGGTGCGTGAAAAAATACGATAAAAGCGAGAAAACGACGAATGCGGGTTAAAATCAAAATACGAAGCAAATGACGTTTAAGAATTAATACACACAATATATATACAGTATACTACAAAAGAAAAAAAAAAAAAAAAAAAAAAAAACTAAAATTTGTTACTTTTCAAACTTTTAAAGAAATAAATCAATGTTGTATAACATTAAGTAAAATTTATTTTTAAAAATCAGTAATTTTATGTTGGGCTTTTTGTTTATTTTATAAATTAAGCAGGACTTTTTTCAGATTTACAACATTTTTCTGGTCCTTTTCTGTAAGGTCATGCGCTCATATAAAAGTTCGTGCATTTTCAAACGCCATAATTACGTCAGACACACTTGGCACTGGCGTAGGCTCAGCCTTCTCGGCATGAAAATTAGTCTATTTTCTCTTTGTTCACCATTATTTTCATTTTTTGAAATCGTACATTTCTCCTATGCTTTAGGATACCACATGACGCAGCGTCTTGATTAATGCAAATATTATCAGGGCCTGATTACCCCAAAGGCCCAGGAAGCACAAGCTTCCCCTCTAAAATTTAAGAGGGGGCCCCAAAATGACTAAAAACAGATTCTTGGATTTTTTGTTTCATATTTTCACCCTCAGATTGAATTTTTTCTGAGAAAGGTCGCCTAAAGCAAGATAAAATACTCAATATTTCGGGAAAAATCTGTTATTTATCCTCAAAAATCTTAATGTTCTTAACTAATAAGTTATACGATTTTAATGTTGTGTGTAGGAACCACCCAGGTATATAAATGAAAAAAAAAAAGAAAGAAAGAAATGAAAGGGGGGGGGGGCAGAAATGATACTGAGCTTCCTCTAGCTTCAAAGCTTAATCGGGCCCTGAATATTATCACTAAATTTTGTACTAGATATACTAGGAAAAAAGTTATTTTAGGTTGAAAGAAGCTATTCCAGTTTGCATGCCATATGGAACCGCTTGACCTTCAGGAGAAAATGTTTACAAGGTCAGGAGAAAAAATTTACAACGATGAATGCAGGAAAACGACTTTTTAAAACACGATATATGCAGGTTTCTTTAACATTATTTAAATGCAATTTGTGCAGAGACCATAAAAATAAAACGATCAATGCGGGAAACGAAAGAGGCGGGATGGATCCAGGTTTCACTGTAAAATAAATTATCAACTCAGACACTGACTTACCGTCGCTGGTAGCCCGAACCAATGTTATTCTATGGGGAAATTTTATTTACAAATAACTTATTAACTAATACATATTTTTAAATTCTGTTTTCACATTCAGAAAATTCCCAACTGTTAAATGGACGGACCTTTTTTGAAAAAGTATTTTTTTTTTTTTTTTTTTTTTTTTTTTAATATTTTATTTTGAAATTGCAAAATGAGAAAAATTCACATATATAAAATTTGTATTTTGCAGCTTCGAAGTAAAATATAAAAAATTAAAAAAATAATTTTTTTAAAAAAGATCAGGCAATTTAACAGTTGGGAATTTTCATAATGTGAAAACAGAATTTAAAAATATGTATTACTTAATAAGTTATTTGTAAAGAAAAATTTCCCATTGAATAACATTAGCTTCGGCTTCCAATGGCGGTGAGTAAAGAGGGCTCTTAAGTAAATAATATGCCATTCTTAAACTTAACCTTTTTAGAGTGGTACGGAAAAGTTACATAGAGAACTTTAGGCCTTTAATGATCATCAAAACAGACCGGAATATCATAGAAAGGTTTAAAACAAACTATTCAATTAAACCGTTTACATGAGTGTGTATTCCATTTAGAAATTAATGAGCGATTGCTATAAAAATTTCTACTTTATATAATAAAGTAATAATCCATTTTTAATAAATGAATTTTAGCAGTTTTAACAATATTTCTTCAATATAACAATTCTTACTCTAACAGCAGTTTGTATTTAAAGAAACAGAAAATTTATCAATAATAATATGAATTTTATTTAGAAATATATTTTTGTGTTACCAGTGTCATCTGATTATAAATTTAATATTTTTGTAGGTTGTCAAACAATTTTATACTTAATTAAGCTTCAAAATGTGAAATGTTTAGCGAAATACGTTAATTTACCTTTATTTTATTATTGTTACTATAATTTTTACAGTTCGTTATCTTTATTATTCTTTGCTTTCTAAGATTAAATTATGAATACTTACAAAGTATTTTAATTAACTATTAGAAAAATTAATTATATAAAGTAATTTGGTAAAAGATTAATAATAATAGTAAATAAAAATACATCTTTAATGTATTCCTTATTTACTTATCCAATCAACATTTATTTTATATTTTCAAATAAGAAGCAAAATTAAAAAAAAAAATAAATTAACTTTTAATTTTTTTTAATTACTCAATTTAAAAATAATAATAATAAAAGTTGATTTATTTATAAATAAAAAAAAATAAAAATAAAAATAAAAATGCATAAAAATAGAACATGTTTCGCAAAAAAGAAACTATGTGAATTAAGTTAATTTGCCTTTAGAAACTTTGTTTGAAAATAGTTTTATTTATTTATTTTATTTATTTAAAAAAAAAAATAAACGTTGATCACTAATTTAATATTTTTATAAATTCTAACAAAAATTAATTATATTAATTTACTAGTTAAAATTAATCATAACGAAAAACAAAAAATACATTTTTTATGTATTTATTATTTGCTTATACTATTAATATATAATATATATATGTATAATCCTTTTGATAGTAGAAGCAAAGAATGAGAACGAAGAATAGTTAGTCAAACAATTCACCAAAGAGACATACACGTGCCAAACAAAGCAACAAGATTTCCCAAATTGATTCAATTATCAAGTTCAACAATAGCACTGACGCCAATCCACTGTACAACAATACCCGTTGAAAATTGAAATAGAACCGTGTAATTAGACTCTGGTGAAAAGAAGGTTCCCTCTAGGACAATATTTCAAGGAGAAAAAAGAAAACCCGGTAATGAACAATAATGACCCATTAAGCGCAGTAGAAGCCAAGCAACAGACACAAGATCACCAAACCCACAGAGACCAACAAGAATGAACAAATTCTCTATGTAGGAAAAAAAAAATAATCAGGGGATGAAATACACGTATTTAAAAATAAACCAAATTTAATTTTCAACAGCCCGCAAAACAAACGATACAACAAACCAACTCAACCAAATCCCACTCTCCCAGCCTACCAAGACCAGATTAGGAGACACATGGATATATATATATATATATACATATATATATCCAGTTAAACAGCATCAATTTCTTTCAAAAACTAAACGTAAGTTTTTAAAATATGTTGTATATTTTTAAGTTATTTTTTAAAAATTCTTAAATCAATCACCATAGGTGATTAAGAATTGGTATTAAAGTTTCTATCGTAAAACGCACAAAAACGTATAAAAACGTACAAAAACGCTGAGAGAATTTCAGTTGAATTAAGTGTAAAAATCATTTGATTAAATTAGCGGGAATTTCGTTCGACTACTTTTGTAATCCAAAAATTCATGGTGTGAACTAATATTATTATTATTATTATTGAAGACTAATAATTATTATAAAATGAGAAATAATTTAAGAGTTATAATGATTTTTTTTTTCATATATTTTTTATTTCACTCTATAAATATTTTTCAAATTTTATTAGTAAAAAGGTATAGATAATATATTTCTTCCGGCAAAAATTGTTATATATTTTCAATTTATAACTCTAGAAGATAAAACTTTATTTTTAAGGAATTATATTTCAAAAATTTAGATTTTTTTTTTCTGTTTTAAATTTTAATTCTTAATACTATTAGGGGTAGTTTTATAGACCAGTATTATTAAAGGTTTAAAGAAAATACTTTAAAATTATGGATTTCAATTTATCGTAATTGTGTTTGGAATCTTATTTAAGCTATTTATTATTTATTCATTTATTATTTATTAAAATTGTATTATTATATAATATAATATTATTTTTTATTTTTCTAAATATTTAAAATATTTAGATTTTTTTTTCTTTTTTAAATTTTTATATTTGGAGGTGTTTTTTTTTTTTTAATAGATGATTACAAAAATACTTTATCAGCATTATTAAAGGTTTAAAGAAAATACTTTAAAAATATGGATTTTAATTTATCTTGTTTGAGTTTTGAATCTTACTTAACTTTTTTATTATTCATTTATTACATTCATTTATTATTCATTATTAATTCTTATTTATCTTACATACGTATGTATTATAATAGTCCTAAGTAGCTTAACAAAACGGAAATTTTAAATTTTCTAATTTTTTTTCTTCAAAAATTAAACTGTAATAAGGAAACTTTTAATGAAAATACGGCACAAATACTTGTTTAAAATCATTTAAATTATGGTAAAATAAGTGGTATTTGAAACATATTATACATTTTCCAGTTGGCTGATATTATGTCTAATTTTTAAATGTGAAAAAACAATTTAAATTTTCTTAATTTAAATGTTAAATTTCTATATTACTTTATATATATATGGGTAACTATTGTAACGAATTTTTTTATGTTTAATGATAAGAAAAACATAAAAGGAGAATTGCAAACCAATGCGCAGAATTGCTGCAAAAGGAAATGCAAAACTTAAATATAGGAATAGATTATCAATGAGAAAAAATAAATTATCAATGAATAAAATGAAATAAAACCTCAGTGATGAAGACCTCAGTGTTTTTTGGGGTTGATAATTTATTTTTTCATTGATAATCTATTCCTATATATATATATATATATATATATATGTATAAAAATATATATAATTACTGTAGAAAATGTTTATTATTATTAATATTATTATTAATGTTATTATTTATGAAGTTAAAATTATTTTAAGAAATTTTAATTAATCATTGAGTTCTATTTCAAAGGAGAGAAAAGTGAAATTTCATAGAAAGTTTAAAGAAAAAAAAAAGTACATTATTTCTTTTAATAATTATTGCATTTTACGAGATAAAATAACTGTTTTTGTAAAAAAAAAAAAAAAAAAAAAAAAAAATTAAACAATCAACTACAATATAATAATATCTAAAATAAAATATTTAAAACAAATTAATAAATATTTATTAAGTTTAATTATTTTAAGTTATTATAGATTGTGTCTTTTTTCTTTTCATTTTTTTTTTTCTCTCTCTCTCAAGAATTATTATGAAAAATAATTTTTTTTAAATTAATTTTAATTCGTCAAACAATTTCATTATATTTTTATGTTATATTATATTTAAACAAAATTCAGACATTTTATAGAATATTAAAATAATTATGTATTTTTTATCTTTATTGTATTTCAAAGAATCGAATTACTATTCTTGCATAAAAACAAACTGTATATTCAAAATAAATTTTTAAAAAGAAACTTTATTAGACATTGATTACGTTTTATTGCTAAGTTACTAATAGAATAACTTCTCCTTCTTTTATTTTATTTTATTTTTTTTTTATTTGTTATTATTATTTTTTTTTTCTTTGAAAAATTATTTAAAAAAATATTAAAAAATATTATATGTAAAATAAAATTTTCAATGTTCATGCATTGATATTTTGTATTAAGCAGTATGTTACAAAAAAATAAATAAATAAATAAATAAAAAAATAGGCATTTTATAGGTTTTTTTTTTTTTTTTTTTTTTTTTTATAAATATGTTTCTCTTTTAATAACTATTATATTTTATGTATTGAAATCACTATTGTTGAATAAAAAAAAAAAAATCGCTGAATCACTATAATAGTGCATAGTTAAAACACGCTATTATAAAGGAAATCGAATAGACATTGGCTTTTTTTAATTGCTAAGTTATTATATAATTTTTATATTATATTATTTATTTATTTTTCAAAAAAGTATAAGATAAATATGAAAAAAATCTTTTTTTTGTATTATTATTATTATTTGATGAAATTTTATATTAAGCTTTATATGACTTTTTTTTCCCAAAAATGTTGATTTTCCATTTAAAAAAAAATTAAACAAACAAATAAAATACGCTTTTTCATTTAATAATGATCGTATTTTGTGGAATGAAATCACTAATGTACAAACAAAAACTTAATTAGTATAATTTACCTTGTATATTTAAAATAAAATTATTATAAAGAAAAATTATAAGCCATTTACTTCGTTCAGAGAAAATATCTCCCGTTGTTCGGTTACAGCTGTAAGAAACCCTCGGCACTTGTCCACCAACTTTAAAATCCAAAATGCACTACCGGCGAGCCTGAGGAAGAAAGCGCTTATGATCACCTTGCTCTATCACCGCATCCGGATGATATTGTTTTCAGTTTCTAATGTGTTGTTCTTTTTGACGGACGTCACCTAGGACTTCCCAAAAAACCAGTTCTCAAAAACCCTCTCACGTGCTGGGATGGCGCTGCACGCGTTTGACCTTACAGGTTAGCGAAACAAAAACAAATCACTTTTCCTTTTTTTTCCTTTCCCGGTGGCAACAAAAACTTTCTCTTGTTTAAATTTCTATTTCAATGTTTAATAAGAAGGAGCAGACGATTTTTCTATCAGCCAATAAAATATTTCAATGGATTGGAATTGGCGCTGTTCTAAAAGCCATATGGCCAATCAGGAAGATTCCCACTTCCTGCTGTTAGCGGTATCGATCAAGTTCGAATTTTTCTTGCACCGCTGCGCCCGCGCAATTTTCCTCATCAGTTTTCTTATTTTCTTCATTTTTCGAATAATTGTTTTTTTTTTTTTAAGTGGTTGAAAGTGTATAATTCTTTTTCGGAAAAATTAAAAGTCTCTAGACCGTATCGATATATAATTATGCTTAAGTGGTTTAATTAGAAAAGTATATTATTTCCATTGTGCTATTATCGACTAAAACTCTTGCGAGGTACATATGAGTATTATGAAAGGATACCTTCATGGTTGTTGGACAAAAAAAAAAAAAAAAAAAAAAAATTAAGCTGTCAAACATTGAATATAGGGAAAAAACAAAAGAGTTACTTTGTAGCTGTGATTATTTCAACATTTGAAAATTTTCACAATATCGTGCGACAATCAACTTGAAACAATGCAAGATTGATTCCCGATTTTTTCTTTCTAAATAGTCATATTTAGATTTGTTTTTAAATAACGTCCTATGGATTTTCATCAAATTCAGAAAACGTAAGTTAGATCTTATTTAAGATCTTATTTAAAATGCTACTATGTATATAGTAAAATTTCTGAAAGGTATTGTGCCACTATTTGGGATGAACAATAGGTAACAAATCAAACTTTGTAATCAGACACTGTAAATTGCAAAAACACACAGTAATTGTTTTGGGCGGAAAAAACTGACCGCGACTTTTCATCAATCGAAAAAATTTGGTACGAGTGAAATGTTAAGACTGACAACTCAGAAAACCTAATCAAATTTTAAGATTTAAAAAAATAAAAATAAAAATAAAGTATTATTATTATTATTATTTTATCTTTACATTTTGCAAATATTTTGTGTTGTCACTTGCTTGAATTTCGAGTTTAGCCGCTTTTATGCTGAACTCGTGCCAACTGTTTTTGACTGATGAAGGGCTGTGCTCAGTCACTATTTCTATCCGAAACAGATGTTGGAAGACTGACAGTTCAAGGTGTTTTCATACAAACTTTCTATCCATTACATTTCAATAGTAGTACTTATATGCATTTTACTGCAACTAGTAAATAGATCCTCCCCCTTTTTTTTTCTTTCTTTCTTTCATTCATTCTTTTCTTTTCTTTTCTTTTTCTTTCTTTCTTTTTTTTTTTTTTTAAGCAAGCACTGACAATAAGATTTTAAATAAAAATATTTTTTTTTTATAAATTTATTTTATGGTTATTCAAATTAGAAGTTCATCTTTTAAATAAAAACTTCATCTTACTATTGAATTACGATGAAATGTCGTTTTAATTAAAAGTGAAAAGATAAGAGAAATATTGCAAATCTTTAGTAAATTGGGATAAAAAAAACCATTTCTGATTTTTAATATAATTTCCTAAATCTCATTTTATTTTACAGAAATGATAAACTTTGGGTAGGAAAATCTTTATTGATAATTTAATAATGCTCAATGTAATCTGTTTTTAATTTAATAATGTGCATAGCATGCACGAAAATAACACAAGCCTGCAAAATCGTACTTTTCATTTTTTTTTTTTTTTTTTTTTTTTCCCACTGCGTTGAAAAGTTCTTTAAGAATCATCTTGAAACTTTAGGAGTATAACAAACAAGTTATATCTCATATATTTCAGCCAAAGGTTTGCTCTGAAAAAAAAAAAAAAAAAAAAAAAAAAAGACCAGTAAAAAATTAAACAAAAGTCAAAATTAAAAACAAAAACTGTTTTATTTACGAGACAAACTTTAGTTAAAATACATTTAAAATTTAGACGTTTCGAAACCCGTCCAAGTTTCCTCATCAGTATCACTACAACATAACTTGCAAGCATTACATGAATACACAAGGAATTTATAGAAGTACAGAATATTGAGGAGCCAGTGCGCATGCTTCATTGATAGTGTAGAGATGGCTGGCAGTGTGCCAACTCTCAAGGAAAATACGTAATTTATTACTATTTTATTACTCGTAAATAAAATAGTTTTTCTTTTTAATATATATATAATTGAGACGGTCTCGTAAATAAAATAGTTTTTGTTTTTAATATATATATAATTGAGACGGTCTCGTAAATAAAATAGTTTTTGTTTTTAATATGTATATAATTGAGACGGTTTGATGTTTGCGTACGTTAAAAATTCAAAATGTTTTGGATCACCTAGTAAAAGTATTGCTTTGAATTCGCTTTGCCTGTAGCATGTGTTTATGAGGATTCTTCTAATTATCTGTATACATTTTTATGAAGCTACCGCATATATTCATGGAGATATAACGATTTCTTTAAAAAATGCCCCCCCCCCCCCCAAAAAAAAAAAAAAAAAAAACACTTTTTTAATAATAACATGTGGGGTATTAAACCCAGTAAAAAGCCATTTTTAGAAAACTTAACATAGTACGTTATACACAATCTACTGCAATCAGAATACAAAAATTTAAATATCTTACGAAATATGAGCAATTTTTATTAAATAATTTTAACTACGCATTGATAAAACCCCCTGTCATGTTCCTCTTTTTTTGAGAGTAACTGAAATTTCGCTTATTCTATCTCTCATATTTTTTTGAATTTACACGATATTTGTTTGGATTTTCACATAAGTAGCTTAATACTATTGGCTATTATATTATGCAAATGAAATTTCGCTAAATCTTGCGCACGCGTAGTTAAAAATTAATTAGTGAAACTATACTTACATTTCGCAAGATATTTAACATTTTTGCATCCTGATTGCAGTAGGTTATGTCTAATGTAGTACAGAAAGTTTCCTAAAAATGGCATTTTACTGGGTCTAATACCCAACGCGTTACAATTAAAAATGTTTTTTTTTTACAGAATTTGTTATATTTCCATGAATATATGTGGTAGCCTCATAAAAGTTGATGCTGATAACACTGCTCTGCATGAAAATTGCCCTAACACCATTTTTCCAAATTCTTATGGTGGCGGATCAAAATTGTGATGGCATGCCTCCGGACCACCTCTAGGGGTGTGTCCCAGACCGTCCCCAATTGCTTATCTGCGTAGCACTAGTGCGACGTAAAACCCAACCATCCATCCATCCAAATTCTTATGTAAAATGACCTCCTGAATCCGAATATGACGCCCATTTTCCTTATCGCTCACGGTTTTTTAGAGACGGCCCCCTATTTTTATCACTTATTTGGTAATTTTATGGCTATAAGTTACATTTTTAGGGGGGGGGGGATTATTTTAACTGTTAAATATCTTCTGAGGGGCTGCAGAGCTGGAAAATTCCAAAACATGAACATTTGCGGCAAGGGGAAAATTTAGGGGGGGGGGGGGGTTACCACTGAAATTATGTATTGCATTTCTTGTATATTTTTAATCTATTATTAATGTTATTTATTAAACATTATATATTTTTTGTTTTTAAGTGTTAAATTAATTCTTTTTCATTCTACAAATCAAATCCATAGCCATAAAATTACCGAACAGTGATAAAAATTGGGAGGGGGGGGGGCCGAGAAAACGGTGGGTGACTGGGCAAAATGGGAGTCATATTCGGATTGAGGAGGTCAGTTTACATAAGAATAAGCAAGAATGGTATCAGGGGTCGATTTTTTTTTTTTTTTTTTGTTTGTTTGTTTGTTTGTTTCTTTTGCAGCGCAGTGTAATTAGAAGAATCCTCACAATAACATGTTACAGCCAAAACGCTTTTCAAGCATAACTTTTTTACAGGGTGATCCAAAACATTTTAATTTTTGTTTAATTTTTTACAAATCCCCTTTTCCTCTTCAGGACAAAACCTTTGCTGAAATATATGTGGTATAACATGCTTTTCATATTCCCAAAGTTTCAAGAAGTTTTCTGAAGTCTTTTTAAGATGTGTATTTGACAAAACGTCTAAATTCAAAAGAGTAGAAATACTTATTGTTAGATAGTGTATGAATAGAAGGCATGCTGCTCGCCTTGGGGATTTGTTTAATTTTTATTTAAAGAAAATAACGTGGTGTGTCACTTACACGACTTTCTGTTACCTTGCATTTCAATACTACAAAGATAGATTACATATTAAGTCTTAAGGGGGTCCGGGACACCAAACTTTTGTTTTTATTATTTATTGATAAATTGCTGTAATTATTTTTTCTGAAATTGGAGCTTTTTTGACGATGAAGTTGATCAAGAAAGAATCTTAAAAAATTTTAAATAAAATTTTAAAAATTTAAATAAAATTTTTAAATTTAAAATTTTTGATAAATTAAAAATTTATTATATCTTATGAACTAATGGTTCAATTTACAAACTTTTTTCACTCTTATATACAGAAAAGATTTATTTTCAATTTGTTTTCGGGATTTTTAATTAGGAGTAAAATATTTTTGGTAATCCAAAAGTTATACATGAAATAAGTACTTTTTTCAAATTCAAATTAATATTTAAAAAATTTATTATTGTAATCAGAAATCCTGAAGACAAATTGAAGATAAATCCTTTCTGTATATAAAGGGGAAAAAGTTTGTAAATTGAACCATTAGTTCATGAGATATAATAAATTTTAAATTTATCAAAAAATTTTAATTTTTAATTTTTAAAAGTTTATTTTAATTTTTAAAATTTTATTTAAATTTTTTTAAAGATTCTTTCTTGCTCAACTTCATCGTCAAAAAAGCTTCAATTTCAGAAAGAATAATTACAGCAATTCATCAATAAATAATAAAAACAAAAATTTGGTGTCCCAGACCCCCTTAAGAACAACTGCGTAAGATAATAAATTTCAATGTATATTTTAAATAATCTAAAATAGATTTATATACAGTTATATTTGACATGTAATTCTGTGTCGGGGGGGGGGGGGGGGGGGGGAGGGCTACCGCCTTCCTCAATGTCCCGTTCAGTTGTAGTGCATACAATTATTAAAAAAAAAAAAAAATCTAAACTCTTGTTAATTTGCCTTCAAACTTAAGTGGACACCTAATACGGACTTCAAAATAAAAAATTTGAATTTCCTTAAGTTATTTGCTTTTAAGTTATATTGATAATAGATATACATACAGATAGACCGCTGAAAATTGGACTTTCGTAATCAGGGTAACTCAAAGCATGATTTTATACAAAAAACCAAATTTTAAAAGTCAAAAAATACTTTGTTTACAGCAGGCGTATGAAAAATTAATTTTGCTTTCTGAGGAGTGTTCGTCGATATAAAGCAATTCTATAAATTATATTCAATTAAAAAAAAAGCGTTTTGCTTAATTTTGTGTAGCCCTGTATATTGTCTATAATCAATTTCCACTGTAAACAATATTGTACACTTATTACATTTAGTCTTACTTGAAAAACATCTAACACAAAAGGAATTGCAATTCCAGCAATTTTCAAGTATAGATGCAATATATACAAATACTTTGGGAAGCCCTGGAAATGAACGATGAATGACTTTCATACAACAAGCTACACAAAACATACTTTTATGCATATAATAAATTTTGATGTGTCCGTTTTGCTTAAGTCAACCTATAGATGTTGCACTGTACTTTACTAGCAATTTCCTCACAGACGCAATGTATTTGAATCATCTTGGATGTCCCTGTACATGAACCATTTGCTTGATCTCAACGAATAGTTTAGTGTAGCATCCCTATATGATACAAATTTAGAATACTAAGTTTAGACTTTCTGATATTATTTGTTCTTGAGATATGCTGATAACAGACAGACACTCACACAGAGAGACAGATCAACCGCTAAAAACATTTTTTTCGGATTCATGGGACATCAAAACAGGGAAAAAATAACAAAAACTCAATTTCTAAAATTTGACCTAAAAACAAAACCTTCACTACCATATATTTGTACTGATAAGTATAAAAGATTTAAGTCCATATTCTTGATTTTTCAGGAGACGAAAAATAAAGTTATACCTATTAAAATCTAATCAGAAGAATCGATTGGGAAAAAAGGATTTCATTGACTTATACCCTTTATACCATTCAATGATTGTCAACCTCCATTTAATAACGGGGAAAAATTGAATTAAATATTTTATACCATACATGAATGCTAAATTTCTGACTTTAATCTTTTTTTACTAATGGACTTTCTCAGGGACTAAATGACATAGACTTAAATCCTTTATACCAATCGATAGAGAATTTTTTTCTGAGTCTGACAATGTACTTAACTCAAAATCGACATTTTTGGACTTAAATCCTTTATACTTATCAGTACAGATTATATGGGCAAAAGAAAGTAAAGAAATAATTGTTATTATGCAGAACCTTTTTCATATACAGAAACAAAATTTTAGCAACTCGATGGTTTTTCCAGTAATTATCTTGTCTACCTTCAGCGGATGTAATTTTACAGTCCACTGCTAGATGAAAATGGACGTCGTAAATGATTTGATAATTATGTGGTGCTCCTAACGTTTTTAAATATACATAACTCTTAACCGCAATTTTCAGAGTAAATTTTCATAGGTACGTCTTTAGAAGTTAAGACATCTCTTACATTTTGCTCAATAATACTCTAATCGTTTCAGGGACAAGATAATTACGCTCATTTAATGTGAAAAGCCACTGGAACTTACAAGCAGAGTTAACACACAACAATATAGAATTAAAAGACAACAATAAGTTAAAAGACACAGAGTTAAAAGACAACAATATAGTAAGTTATGAAAGCAATAGTAGTCATAAGTAATTAGTTACAATTTCTGGTAATAATAAAAAGTAATAGTAAAACTAATAAAATAAATAAAAGTAATAGTGAAAAGTAATAGTAAAAGTAAATTTAAACGTATATAAAGAAATTTAAAACTAATAGTTAAGTAATAGTAAAATTGATAAAGTATATAGACGTAATAGTAAAAAAAAAAAAAAAAAATGGTAAAAGTAATAGTAACAGTAAATTTAAAATTATTTAAAAGTAATAGTAAAATTTACAGTAAAAGTAATAGTTTCTGGTAAGTTAAAAAAGTAAAATTTTGTTGAAAAAATACGGAAGCAATTTTTGTAATTAAGAATTAATGATTGCGTTTTCGTGTTGAAGACTGATTAAAGGGTTAAATACAATGTAATAAAAAAATAATAAACTCAGACGCAAATATAGATTTTGTGTCTCCAACTGAAGGGGAAAATTTGAGTCAAAATTGAAATCTGTCATCTGCAGATTTTGTAAGTTTCGTTCACAATGACAATTTTTTCGTTTGGAAATGTGGAAAGTGTTTCATAATACATTTATGTATGTGTGGAAATATAACTATCCAGGTATATGAAAATGTGTTTCATCTTATTCTATTCGAGGTTTCAGATGACAGCGCTTTTATTCCAGATTAAAATAACAGATTTTATAAGTTAATAAAAATGATAAATGAATAACGATTTCATTTTAAAATTATTTATAATTTATACATATATGGATATACATTTTATGGAGAATGAAAACCTACAATTGATTGTGCAATGAGCTTTTTTGATTTTATAAAATGAACTTTGTCGCAGAAGCTCAACTGCCAAAATCTGGTTTCATAATTTATACATATATGGATATACATTTTATGGATAATGAAAAACTATAATTGATTGTGATTGTGATTGTGATTGTGCAATGAGCTTTTTTTTTTTTTTTTTTTTTTTTTTTTAAATGCACTTTGTCGCAGAAGCCCATCTGCCAATATCTGGTTTCATAATTTTTACATGTATCGATATACATTTTATGGATAATGAAAACAATAATTGATTGTGCAATGAGCTTTTTTTATATATACATATAAAATGCACTTTGTCGCAGAAGTCCAACCGTCAAAATCTGGTTCCATAATTTATACATACATGGATATACATTTTATGGATAATAAAAGACAATTGTTTGTGATTGTGATTGCGCAATGAGGTTTTTTGTTTTTAAAAAATGCACTTCTTCGCAGAAGCTTAGCAGTCAAAATCTGGTTTCTCGCAATTTATTTCAATGATTTCTTCATCTGTTAAGTTTCTAGACACATCTAAGTTATTGTCAGCCGATGTATAATCTAAAAACGTAATACCATACTGAAATAATTAAAAAAAAGGAATTATGTTTATTTAAATGGATATTTGTTTTCCTCATTTTCACAATTTACCTCCTCTGATTGTCACTGTTCATGCTGATATATGAAGACTACCTACGATCTCCAAAGCAGTCGTCAAAAATGAACTACCATATGGTTTTCCGAGAAAATATGAAAAAAATAAAAGATGAAAATGCTTGAAAAGTAATTAGGAATAAGAACGAAGTCACGGAATTAAGTACTAGTGATTAACAGAGAAATTATCGGTCTCTCGCGATTCACGGACCCGCGGTTGACAGAGTGCTAGGACTATGCGGTTTTTTTCATTTACTTTTTTTAAATGACGTACCAACTGAAACTAGTATAATCTGGACACAACAAGACATTTTTCTATATAATGTTACACAAATTCTTGCGGGCCGCGGTAGCCCAGTCGGTAGAGCGCCGGCCTCGTAATTGGAAGATTGCGGGTTTCTACTCGAGCCGGCCAAAGACCGTCGTGTTCTCTAATGGTGGCTAGTGCACGTAAAATCTGTCGTGGCCGCAATGTCCTCCATGTCCCCATGAAAAGTTATACCTCTGGGGGTCACCGATGCGGGAAAGCCATCCCTTCCGTGGAGGATCAAAACTGTGATGGCATGTCTCCGGACCACCTCTAGGGGTGTGTTCCAGACCGTCGCCAATTGCCCATCTGCGCAGCACTAGTGCGACGTAAAACCCAACCATCCATCCATCCACAATTTCTTGCAGTATAAATTATTTATTA
Source organism: Salticus scenicus (assembly GCA_963930645.1). NCBI lineage: Eukaryota > Metazoa > Arthropoda > Arachnida > Araneae > Salticidae > Salticus > Salticus scenicus. The sequence continues at coordinate 1,112,575 of CAWVNO010000681.1, read as the reverse complement.
AATTATTTTCCATGAAAAATGCAGTCGATGTTTATCTTGCAGAATTATAACACTAAATGCCAAAAAAAGGTCAATTTTGTGCCAATATCAGAAGAATTTTTTTCTTTTTCTAAGTTTATTTTCGTTAAAAAATGGGGGTGGGGGGAATGATAACTTTGTTTTGAATTGTCGCAGATCCATGGTTCAATCATTTGTTTTAAAGACGTAACGAGATCTTTCGAAAGATACCCATATTGAAATTTTACACCCTCACTCAGTGAGGTACTTCCTCTCAAGGTGTGTGTGAGGAGGGAGTGATGTTCCTGGATGCACAAACTTTTTTTTTCCTAGTTTACTATTACTATTATTAATAATTCCTATCAATTTTACAAGCACGCGTTAAAAATAACTCTAATTATGTACATGTATATGAAATTTTGTCCTATACTGCCATGTTAAAAATTTAGAAGAAAAAAAAATGAAATCACAGCGCCACCTGTTGAGAGATTGATCCCCAAATCTATACAACAGGAGTTTATGTGAAAACCCAACTAAATACCAAGATTGATTAAATTTCGTTCTTTGGTTCGTGAAATACAGTGTCCTGAAAATTTCTGATACGCACACTCAAACATATAGACATTTTCTAAAAACAGTAAAGTCATGTTCAGGAAATCCCAAAACGTGTAAATCCATGAAAAACTGGAGTTAAAAAATTTTTACGAATCCAATACTTTCTCTCTATATGTATAGAAGAAAGTAAAAAGGGGAAACTGGTAATCACTTTTTTTTTTTCGGTTTCATCTTTTTCTGATGTTGTGATTCCTAAAACGTAAATGAAATAATATTATAGTTTTAAAAAATTAAAGAACACGCTTTTATAGAAATGTGAACTAAAAAGCACAAAATATCTATCTTAGCATTAAAATGCAGGGTAAGAGAAAATCGTGTGTGTGACACACCGAAAGATTTACATACATTTAAATCTTTAATTAAAATAATTTAGAATTAAACAAAAACCATTTTTGAAAAATTTCCCCTGACTGAGATCGAACGCGAGACCTTTAGGTTCGTAGCGCGGAGCTATACCTCAACGCCACGGCGTTTACGTAGGGAAAGTCTTTTTTTACAATATAAATTTTTTGTTTGCTCCCAGAGCGGTTACAAACATACAAACATACGTACAGGTGAAGCTAATAAAAGCGTGTTAAAAATCGAAAAGTCCTGACACTACACCTGTGCTAACCATGGGTCTACGAATCGGGGATCGACAGTACAAAGAAAGTTAATTTTATTTTAGACTATAAAACATTAATTATTAATACTTAAAAACTTTTGTAGAGAAAATAAAAGAAAAAAATATTTTAAGAATCTCTGGAAAATCTATTTTAAAGTATGAAAAAGGAGGAAAAATAACTCTCATTAATACGTCTTAACCAAAATCAGAATAAAATGAGTTAGAATTAATAAAAATGTTTATTGTTACTCTGCCATTGAAAATTTTGGATCTTAAGATTTACTTCGATCTAAACGAATACACTAATTATTGGAGTTCGAATTAATGGGAATCGATTGTGTATGAATAAAGTTATTCATTCTAGTATCTTTTAATAGTACATTAATTTTAATTAAAGTAATGCATTGCGTCAATTTTTGCCGTAAAAACAACATATGACATATGATTATCCTATAAACTATAAATCATTACTGATAAGTATAAAGGATTTAAATCCATATTCTTGATTTTTCAGGAGAAGAAAAATAAAGTTAAACTAACTAAAAATAAATTAGAAGAATCGATTAGGAAAAAGGTATTTCGTTGACTTATACCCTTTATACCATTCAGTGATAGTCAACCTTCATTTAATAACGGGAAAAAATCGAATTAAATATTTTATACCATACATGAATGGTAAATTTCTGACTTAAACCTTTTTTTACCAATGGATTTTCTCAAACACTAAATGACATAGACTTAAATCCTTTATACCAATCGATTGAGAATTTTTTTTCTGAGTCTGACTATGTATTTAACTCAAAATCGACATTTTTGGACTTAAAGCCTTTATACTTATCAGTACAGAAATTATATCCTAAAAATTTCATATGTATTATTTTTTTTTAGCATATATTTATTATTGTACATTTTTGCCTGCGTGTAAAGCATAAGTCTTGTTGTGACATTTGTGTATTGCAAACGTCCTCTGTAAAATTTGTACGATGCGGACCGACAGATAATATAATTAGTTATTTTTTCAGTCTAAAGATGAATCCTTTAGCGATTTCGTTTCAAGGTTAAAGCTTTTGGTCATGGTAAGTGAATGGATAAATTTGAATTTGTCGAGCATCAACTAATAATACATTTTATTACGTTTTATTGCGTACCTCGCACGGAAATTTTAAACGGTGAAATGAAAAAAATATAATAAACGTACATTTATCTAAAATAATAAACATCTTAATTGATTATAAACTTTAGAATAATAGAACTTTTGAAGGTCTTCTAATTCGTTATGAGGGTAGGTTTTGTTTAGGAAATATATAAAAACTAATATGTTGCGGCCACCACAAGACTTTCTTCTATGTTTTCCTGTACAAATTCAATAAGTTTAAATAATTTATTAAAACTATTATTTATTAAAATTATCTAATATGATGAATGCAAATGATTTTCATCTTAGAGAAAACTAACACTAAATATCCAAACAAAGATAGTTTTATTGTCTATGACTAACATCTTAAAAGATGCGTTATTATGATGGTTTTCTCACATATCAGGTTTCGTACAGTTGTGTGCCATAGAAGATGAGATATAGCCTTCCCGTTATTGAAGAATTCTGCAGTATAGCAGCGTCACCTATTGGCCGATAAGCATGTAAATTGAACCAGCATAATGTCTCATAATGGTCTTCTCAGACATGAAGTTTTTTTTATGATACACAATAGAACCTAAGTTATAGCCTTCCCTTAAACTGCGAAAAGCGCTGTGTAGCAGCACCACCTGTTGAGTGGTTCACATCAAAAGTTGACAGGCATTTATTTAGGTCAAAGTGCATGTACATATAAACTTATATACAATTCTAAACAGTAGTTTCGGAGATATAATCGCCACAAAATTTTTGTTTGACACACACACATACCCAAGCAGACAGACATTTTCTAAAAATGGTCAAATCGTGTTCTAGACCTCTCAAAACGTGTAAATCCGTCAAAAACAAGAAGTCAAAAAATTTCACGAGTCCAATACTTTCTTCTATTGGATATAGAAGAAAGTAATAAAAGTTTTAGGTTGAGGTAGATAAATGTTTTAAGAGTTTTTTTTTTTTTTTTTTTTAAATAAACATTGAAACATAAATTGGTCGCCAGTTTGATAAATGGTACAAGCCCAAAGTCAAAATTTTCTGAAAAACGAGAAAAACACAATTTATTAAACTCAGAAGAGAAATTTTCTGCACGTTGAATCAAGATTTTTTGAAGTTTTAATCATTTTTGTGTATTCTTTGGGTGCATAAATTCGGTCGCATTTTCTTATTTTACGTTTTGTGACTCCAAATTTGCGATCGCATTAGAGAAATGAAACTCATGAATATTTCCGATGCCTGTTTTTATGTTAACCCTTTAACGCTCGAATTAATTTTGCAAAAGTATTATTAGCTGATTATTTCACTTCTAAATTAATATAGACAACTGACAGTAAAATATATTAGCTTAAACAATTCTTCTGATAGTTTTAAATTTAAAGCCTATCCTCATTTATTGACGTTTAGTGTTCTAGCGAGAAAACTTCGAGATAGAAAAACTTTGAGATAACAGATTAATTTTCTATTATATGTTGACAAAGATCTCGAAAGGAAAGTATTATAATATATAGTATTATTCAACTTGATTTAAGTTAGTATATCTACGCAAAAAGCAAATATATGTGCGACGAATGAAAAATCATAAAATGACTATCCAAATTATGAAATAATAATTAATAGTAGGCACATAAAATTTTCAGGGATCATTCAGAGTGACGCTACAAACTGTCACTAAAAATCAGAAATCATTCCAAGAAACCACAAAAAATATATGTGCCATTTTATTAGCTGTCCTCAAATGAGGACACTGGGCGCTAACGGGTTAAATAAGAGGTTTTCGTTCCCTTCGTTTGCCTGGAACATGGGTCAACGCAAAGCTAATTTCAAATAGTTAATTAAATAAATAGATAAACAAAAACTCAATTTTCAGTTTTTCCCTTCTTCTAACTGGTGTCCATCTCGATGGTATTTTATTTTTTGTTATGAAGTTAAAAAATAATAATTATAATAACAATAATCTGTAGTGAATCCACTCCAGAATTTCTGAACGGTTGTTTAAATTTACAATTGTATAAATAAATTAAAATAAGAGAAGTCGTTAAATAAACAAAAGAGAAAATTATAATGAGGTGTTTTAGTATTTTTCGAAATATAGTATAATATTTAATTTAACGCTATTTCACTTTAAATAATTTGAGCACATTGGTCATAATGATAGAGAATTTTTCCTTGTGTCCCTGTAAAAAAAAAAAAAAAAAAAAAAAAACTATAAGTGATGAACTATAAAACTATATAGTTCGTGCAACGGTGACTTTTAATATGTGTATAAATTTTCTGTTAATTCTAATAAGACGTTTAGACGCTATTATCGTACTTTAAATAATTCGAGCTCATAGGCCATAGTGATAAAGAATTTTTCTTTGTGTCCCTGTAAAACAACTTTAATTTATAGATTCACCAAAATTTATACAGTTCTGAGATGGTGACCTATAACCTGTGTATAAAGTTTCAGCTTAATCTAATAAGGCATTTAGACGTTATCGCACTTTAAAGATTTTGAGCCCATAGGCCATAATGATAAAGAATTTTTCTTTCTGTACCTGTAAAAAAATGTATAAGTGGTAGATCCACCAAAATGATTAGGGTTCGTGCTTGGGTGACATAGAACATACGTACCAACTTTCTGGTCATTTGAACAAAGATTTTAGACCTATCGTGTTCACTCACACAAATACATACATCACCGTAAAAGTAACAAAAATGAACTCAGGGCACCTCAAAAAATATAGATACATCAAAATCTCAAAATGTGATTTTTGTCATGATTACAATACTTTCCTTAAGCTTCTCAAACTCTGGCAACATACAGAGTTTCAAAAGTCCTAAATTATCCATTGTCCGAAAGTAACCCTTGAAATTTTGCACACATTTACAATGAAGGACATTACTTTTTATTGCTCTTTTACAAAAGAGATCCCCTTCTCATGCAATTATCGCACTAGGAGGTTTGTGGGCTTCGATCTCCTAAACCACATCAAAGAAATATCAATAGAGCCGCATTTGTAGCTTTCTAAGTTTGCCAGAGTTTGAAGGCAGCTTTAATGTTCGGTAAATAAAAACTATGCAGCATTATACATAAATCACAAAACAATATCCAACATTTGAAAAATTCTTTAAGCTTTTACTAAAAGGTAGCTTAATTCTTAAGAAATAGGGCTTGTAGTCGGTACAGTCATTAAAAATAAATAAAAGAGGAAAGTTTAATGTAAAATGAGGATAAGGTGTGAAATAAGACCACGTTAACCAATATTTCTTTGCGATAATTTTCAAAAAATTACACTTTTTAAATTTTTACACGCCCCCTCAAGACAATGAAAAAGATTTTTTTTAAATACATTAAGGTTTGCGATCCAGTCACTTATAAAAAAAAAAAAATCGTTTTCTATAATAAAACTACTATTTTATTTATTTATTTATTTATTTATTTTAAATATATGTACAAATTTTTAATTTACTTTGAAATTTATCATAATTTTTCAAAGTGACGTTCTGAGAAATTAACACACAGATGATTTTTTGCTTCATTCATTTAACCCTTATCGCTCGTATGTCCATTCTGAGGGGGCATTAAAAAATCGAACCACCTCTTAAGGTTCTCTGCAAATGAAATGTTATTTTTCTAAAACGTGTAACTATAGGCTACCTTTCGGCTACCGGAAAACTTTAACAGAAAGATTTATTTTATTTAACGATGAAGTAAAATAAAACAGATTATTACAATTTTTCGGTAGCCAAAAGGTAGTAAGTTGGAAACTATAAGTGTGACGTTTTAAAGGAACGCCAAAAAGCGTGTCTTACGGAAAATATGCCGAGCGCAGAGGGTTAATTTTAGTTTATCTTTTTTAAATGTGTTTGTTTAAATAAGATTTTAAAACTGTACAATGATTAAAACAGAGTACAAATGGTCAGTTGAAAAGTATGGAAAGCTTTCTTACATAAGACGTTAAATTCGAAATGTGTTCTAAGTTAAAAATGTGTGTTCTGTATAACTGTCTGTTTAAATTTTTATTATATCAGTTTATAAAAGAAACTGCAAGCCCTTTTTAAAACACATTTTACAAAATTAATTTTATTTTTATTATATTAACATTAACCCAAATTTATATTGTCAATACAGATTGCGGATTTTTTTTTTTTTTTTAATCACAGTTCAAATATGAAACCTTCTGAAAGATATACTTTTTTTAGGACTGAGGACTACAAGTCTCAATCTACGGATTTTTACGATACCAGTTTTACGATAGCTGAACATTAATCGAAATCGAAAATTTATCGAAAATCTAATTAAATAATTTGAAAGCGATGTTGTAATTAAAAAAAAAAAAAAAAAAATCCTGCTTCATTTTATCTTTTTTTTTTTTTTTTGAAAGAAAAAGAAAAGAAAAGAATATTAATAATAATCAGTTTCGAAACGGACAGTATCGAAAAAGTTTTTTTTTTTTTTTTAATAATTTTGAATTAGGAAATAAAAAACGCACGTGCTAAATGAAATAAAAAATAAAACAAGATAATTAAGTTTGAGTTTGAGTTGGTAATTTTTCTTTTCTTTCTTTTTTATTTTTCAATATTTTATAATTTATTGAAAAATGGCAAAAAAGAAAGGTAAAGAAAAGAAAAGAAAGAAACAGAAAAAATAATCGCATAAATTATGTATTTTTGTCTAAAAGGGCGATAAAAAATCGAAAATCGCCGGCTGTACCCATGATCAAATTTACATATTTAATTAATTAATTATTATTATTATTTTTAATAGAGTAAAGCACTATTTAATAAAATATCTTAGCTGCCAAAAGTTCTATATATTGGATACTGATAAATTTTTATGGAATTTCTTTAAATAAGATTTTATAGTAGTTCTCAATTATTATATAAGGTAAAAAAAAAAAAAAAAAAAAAAACTGGTATTTTAAATACGGAACGGTTGGCAGCTATGTAAAATACACTGCAGGATGGGTGTTTATTAGTAACAATATATATATATACAATGCATATGTGTGTGTATGCGTATACAGTAGGTGTTTAAATTATCAGAGTTTTTTTTTTTTTAGGACTGAGGGCCTATTAGTCTCAATCTGGGATTTTTTCGTTGTCGATTTCGATAGTTGGACATTGTCGAAATCTAAAATTTATCGAAAATATAATTTAATAATTTGAAAGCGATGTTATAATTTGAAAAAAAAAAAAAAAGAAAAATTAAAAAAAAAACTAATACTCCTCCGTCCTAAACTAAATTCTGCTTTTGCCGGAATTTCATCAAAATCTTTTATTATTATTATTATTATTATTATTGAAAGAAAAAGAAAAGAAAATTAATAATAATCAGTACCGTTACAAGCGATATCGAAAAAGTTTTTTCTAATAATTTTGAATTAGGAAATAAAAAGTGCGCGTGAAATAATATGAAATAAAAATAAGTAAAAAAAATGAATTTAATGATTTAATGTTTTTGTTTTTCGGGGGCTGCTCATGCACATAAAAAATGCGTATTAAAACGAGTCGAAGAAGGAAGCGAAATAAGTATTGAGTTACATTACGATATATAATATGATACGATATATTAGACCTATCGTCTAGAGTTAGTAGGCATTTTCGTTGAAAGAAATAGTTTGTTCGTTCGGTGCAACTTGCACATTAGTCCCGTGAGGTACAACTTTCACATTAGTCCCTTGAGGTACAACTTTCACTTTAGTCCCGCCAGGTACAACTTCACATTAGTCCCCTTTAAATATAGTGATTTTTATTATTATTTATTATTTTTTTTTTTTTTACACGGTTGCATATTAGGCGAGATGGATTACAAAGCCAGGAAGCAACTAGAATTGAGTTATCGGACATAAATCTGTAACAATATCAAAATGCATTTGTAGATAGATTTACAGAATAGAATCATCCTTTTCAGCTACTTTTCACAGTAACTATTAAATAGTTTACTTAACTACTTGTCATGATGATTGTTTTTTTATGCAAATATCATTTATGAGTAATAGTATTTCATGGCTTAGACAGACTTTTCGCTTACTAAGATCCAGATAAAAGTGCGATTACTGCTAAAGAAGGAAGTTAAAAAAAAAAAAAAAAAAAAAATCTAGATTAAAAAATCCCAACAATGTTTTGTGTGCATATCATTAAATAGATGTTTTGATAATCTTGATTTTTATGAAACTTTTATCAATTTCCTTCAGGGTAGATCATTTAATTTACATTAACATAAATTAGCTTGTAGCAATGAATAGTCAATAAATTAGGTTACTTAAATCGCAGAATATGTTTTGTTTGTTAAAACACTGAGTGGCAAATATTTAAAAAATAATTATTATTTCTTTTCCTGTTTTTGTTAATTTGAAGTAAACATTCTCGTTAATTTACAGTTTTTATTATTTTATGAATAAATTATTATTATTATTACGAGTCAGTCTTAGAGTACGTTAGTTGTACATTATTGTAACTATGGCGTTAGCATTATTCCCCGGGAAAATTGGGTTTTTAGTCTTTAGATTAGTCAATCTTCTCCACGCCTACACTGTAAAAAAAAAAAAAAAAAAAATGTAAAATAACAGTATTTGACCGTATAATTTATGGGGAAATGACCGTTTTGCTGGCTAAGCGGTCATAATCCGTAAATTAATGTTTTGAAAGTATAATTTAGGAGCTGACCGTATAATTTTACGGGAAATGACCGTTTTGCTAGCTAAACGGTCATAGCTCGTAAATTGATGTCATGAAAGTATAACTGGAATATTTTTACGGGCAAAAGCCGTTAATATACCAAAATTGCTCAAATATGCCATCAAACTGTATTTTTAGGGTTAAATCTCTTCAAATGTAAAGTGTGAGCTTTTTAGTGACGTTATAAAAGAATCACTTCATATTTGTAACTGAAAAAATAATTGTATTTTTATTATTATTATTATTATTATTGAGAGATTTTATTTACACATTTATACACATAGTGATTGATATAGAATATCTATTGCTACATTAATTTAATTCAAAGAATTTTCGTTGCTAATATATACATATTTTCCAGCGATATATTTTTATAAAAAAGTAATGGCAACGGAACGTTCTTATTTTCACAACAAACATGTCCGCATGCTTCCGATTGTTTTATTTCTGTCACTCCGATAGAGATATTGCTAATGAAGTTGAACAATATGTTTTTTGAATTTCTATTTGATTTACCAAGGTAAGTTAATTAAAGATTTGCTAAGTTTTAAATTACATTTGAATAAGCATCGTATGTATGTTTGTTAAGTTTTCTAATGCGCGCGAAAACCATGTACAAAGAAGTCTGCAAATACTTGTCGGATTACTGATCATAAATTTAGATATTTTCTCATTAAATAACTCATATGTCTGCTAAACACCGTTTATTTTGTGCTAAACTTTGCTTCTACTTCCAGGGTCCTACTAGCTAATTTTTGTGTCCAGGGTACTTTCAACTTTTCATGCCCCCTTTGAAGATCCAAACCCCCGCCCCCCTCCCAGCCAAAAAAAAGTTTGTTATTATTATACTACGATCTATAGCAGACGAAAGCCGGACTAATCAAAAAAAGTATTTCAGCAAAAAAATTAATATATTTCTGGCTTTAATAAAATTACTCCATTCAGTCAAACGATATTTATTTTAAAATTTTATTCATATAAATAAAACACGGGTGAATTAGAAACCACACACACACACACAAAAACTGTGATTATATATGATATTTTTAACTAAAAGTAAAATTTGTGGCCCCCAGAAATTCAGTAAGGCCCAGCGATAGTCAGGCCCTGTCTATTTCTAGTAATCAATTGAAATAAATATACAAACATTCAAAACCAACAAAACTCATAGAGTTCTTTTAAATGTTTATAAATAATGCGTTATATACTTGTATACAAAGGGTTTTCCAATAGGGATGATACAATTTTAAATGGTTAGAATGGCAACACTGTGTATTATTTTTTGACATTTCTTGTGTCATTTGTGTTTAGTATGCCATGCCATTTAATCATGCAAAGATACACGCTTGAACATCGTTTCGAAATTATTAAATTGTTTTATCAAAATCTGTGTTCATATGTGAATACTGAGAGAAATTTGAGAAGAATTCATGGACGACATTATTCAGTTAATCGAATCGATCCCTTGTGATTTTTTTTGTATGTGGGATATGTTAAGTCACAAGTTTATGCTGATAATCCAATAACAATTGAGCAATTAAAAACCAATATTGAACGCGTTATTCGTGAAAGAGTGATGGAAAATTGGGTTGACAGAATGCAGTATGTACAGAGAGTCGTGGTGCTCACATGAACGATATTATTTTCACACTTAGAGGCAAAATGTAAGCTTTCAATAAATAAATAAATAAATAAAAATAAAAATTGTGTCTCACTGTTTTTTTTTTTTTTTCTTTTATTGTATCACTCTTAATGGAAAACCCTTTATATACGCTCTCTAGTACCCGCTGGTGTAGCGGAAAATATAGTTTTAAAAACTAAAATACTCAACGATATGTTATGAATATGTGTTTTGTCAGTTTATTTTAAATTGTTATCTGAAAAGAAAAAAAAAAAAAATCAGTTTTTTTTTTTTTTTTTTTTTTTTTAATCTTTTCATCACTGGATTATAAATACTTTGCTAAAATAAATAAATAAAAGTTTCTGTAAAAAATGTACAATACAAATATTTAGAAGGATACATACACTCCTTCTCATATTTATAAGGACACTTTATATTTTGAAATAACTAATGTAAAAATAATTGTGAACAAGATTACACTAAGTGCTCTTAATATATCTAGTATTCTAAAAACCAAAACTGCTATAATTTTTTTAATATGAAACAAAATTAATAAATAATAATGACAAATATTTTTTTCTCCACGTTTTTAGATGTTCATAATTATAGGGACAATCAAGATATTTTCGTTTTATTTAACTTACAAGCAGATGAATTTCAGTTGACATGCAAATTCGTTAACTACTGGGCTAGATTAATTCATATATAAGCTTTCAATTTTTCTTGGACGAACATTACTCATAATTCCTCAAAAAAAAGAACGTTCATGTAGTGAAGTATGATAAATGTGTTTTTTAAGTGGAAGGATTATTCCAATCCGCCGAATTTCTAATGTAATTCGAAGATCTAAAATTGCTGAAGGAAATGTGATTAAACGTTGAACTGCTGGTTCGATAGGAGAGAGATCTGGTGAAAAATCATAATTGTTTTACAGAGATCAAAGACTCATAATTGCTCTTACTGTTCTACTCATAATGACTGCTGCTTAATTTGCTCGTTATTTTTAACGAAAGGTTGGGGTCCACATTTATGCATGTTTAAAATAATTAATAAAATGTTGAAATGAATAAAAAACCTGTAATGATCAATAAGCATTTAATGGGAGTAAAGAACGTCTGTGTTAAAGTTGACTAAAGACAATGTTAAATGGTAAAATGTTGCATTTTCGAATGAAAAATATTTTATTCTTGATTAATCAAATGGTTTTAACAGTTACTGGCACGATCTGAAGATAGCGAAAGACAGAGCAGATTTTGTAAAGGCAGATATGAATCGGGCATCTTAAAGGTGGATCTATGGTGCTCTGGGGAGCCATTTCTACTGAAGGCAGAATTAATTTAGTAATTTTTTCTATTATTATGAACATCAAGAGAATATCCGCAAATTTTAAACTCGGAATTCTCAGATTGTTAGATTTTGGGGGGTAATAATATTTTTTTCAACAAGACTGACATTTTTACTCTACTTCTTGAGCAATAGGAAATAGTTTGAAGAAAGAAACTTCTTTATTGTTGCCTTTCCCGTAGCCTAAAAGTGGAAAAAACTAACTTATCATAATAGAAAAGTGCATGCAAATGGAAAACAATTTTAAATAGTTTAAATGTATTCAGAATATCATCTATACTGTATGAAATGATATTGAAACTGAATATTAAAGAAAATATATATGTATATACCAGAGAGAATGTCTGACTGTTTCACCCTAAAAAGAGACCTCAAAAAATATTAATTTAAAGAATAATTGAAAAAATATACTAAGATTCGAGCTGTCCTTATAATTTTGAACACCTGAAAAATCCCTTTTTTGACTGTATTTAAAGTTTTCTAAGATAGCAAAACGATAAAACTTTTTAAATATCGTCTATTAATGAAATTCAAATTAATAATAAATATATTTGTTTAGATAATAGTGTTCAGTGTTTAGTTAATATAAAAAAACAGGTGTCCGTATAATTATGAGAAGGAGTGTATGCTGTGGTAGTTAGACTTTGGTACTTTTTATTAGAAATTAAGTCTTGAAGCTGAAAGTATTGGAATACATCGAAATATTGTTTCTATATATAATGATCAATAAGTAGCAGTCGTTTAACTGTGATTTTTTATTATTATTATTATTATTATTATTATTATTATTATTATTATTATTAAAGTTATAATTTGCTAAGATTCTTGTACATCCAATTATGCTAAAGTATTCTATTAAGAAGTTCCGGGATTCTTGTATAATATGTTGCATTACACTGTCCAGGTCCATTCTGCTGTAAAAGATGGTCGAGAAAGTAACGCAGACTGAGTAATAATAATATTTTTATTTTGGAGAGTCTTCATAAAGCAATTCAACATCTCTTTAAAGTGGCAGTACATCTAGTCCGTGAGTTTCGAGAATGCAGAGGCATGAGGTGAGAGAGAGGGTTCAAGGGTACCTATTAACTTAACAACGATCTAGGAGCGAATTCTGAAGTTTACTTAATGACAATCTCAGACTGTCGAAATACGCCAAGAGTTAGAAAAATATCGCCAATTTTATATCCAAACATAATCCCTTGTATCCCGAAGATTTTAATATAACTATTTTGAATTTAGACAGTTCGTTATAGAAATTTATGCCAATCACTTATGCCAAATTATATCGCCCGAATATCGTCTGCGAAAGGGAGACGCAAAGACGCAATTATTGCACATTCTGTCATTTATAAATATAAATTACCCCTTTAATGATGTTACAATGGAAATTGATTGCTCAAATTAGCTATAATTAATAAACTCACGCAATTGAAAAGAATGAAATGTAATTTATAGATACACAACGGTTACTAGTTTAAAATAATATTCTTTATATTTTGTTTTATTAAATGATTTAAGGGAGATTAGAATTCCGAGAGACAGTTATTTAATAAGAAGGCATTACGACTAGCAGAAATAAATTATTAATTTTAAAGAATTTGTTTTTTTGTTCTCAACAAATTTATTTAATAGATTAACACAAAATTATTAGGCTTAAGGCATTTATTTATAAAGAGACAAATGGGTTTAAATCAAAAAGATGATTTAGAATTTCGTTATCTATTTTAATAGACATTTAATTTATTGAAAATATAGTATTTAGTTATTAAATTTATTTGAGAATGTAATTAAAACTAATATATGTGAAGATACTCCTTCACATATTTTTCAATTGTTTTTCGTAGAGTCAAAATACTGTAAATGCCTTAATTATAGTAACTCCTTCTCTTTTAAGTTTTTCATAAATTTTCTTTTCAAAGAAACAAACTGAAGAGCACAGAGTTCATATTAGTGGTTTAGGGTTGTGTAAAATTTAATTTAATTAATTTTCAATAAATTTGTTTGAATCTAAATGAAGTATAAAAGTGTGGTGTTTGATAAATTAATATTTATGGCTTGTTATTAATTGGGACACAGCTGAAATTATGTTTGTATTTTTATTTAGTACTTGCAATATTTGTTATAATGTAAGTAGTAGAGTAGCATCATCTATTAATGAATAATATGTATTTTATAATGTTTATATATATATTTTTTAATAGGGCATGTTTCTGTATTAACCCATAAAAGGATCGTAATCCCCCAAAAGAACCAGAAGAATGAATATAAATGCAAAGGTGCAAAATCTTACTATGAAATTGAGCCAAATAAATCAATGTGGAGTTTGTAAATTAATCTGTCCTTATATGTGTGTAGTAAATGCTTAAAAATTGTATTTCTAATAAATAAACATGTTGTAAATATTTTCTTTTCTTTTATTGGATGAGCTCTTGATAAAATGTTCAAAAGTATTTTTTCTTCTTCTACCCTGCTGCATTTGTAACCTATACTTGATGTATATATATATTAGAAAACTTCTTTAATTTTAAGATTCTTTCCCCATGCTTCTTCTTGAATTTCCCAAAACAAAAGTTTTTCTAGGAGTAATTTCACTCACAGAAGTTTTAAGAGTGTCGAAGAAAAGCTTAAAAATTTTATGTTGAATTAAAAAAAAGGGGGGATCTTTTTCAATGAGTCTTATATCCTATTAGAAATATTAAAATTTTATTTTGTAAATATATTCTGTTTATGTTTTATTCTGAATATTTTCATATTCACTTTCCCAGTCTTTCATACTTTCTCATACATAACTAATATAATGGTATTAATTTCATCTCTAAATTTTCAGATTTCACAAGCTCTTTCATAAATCCTAATTCAGATTCAGTTAAACAAAATTTTTAAAGTAAAAACGTTACATGTTCTTTAACAAATAAAACATTTCAAAACTTTGCAAAATTATGGGCAAATTTTGCCCATAAACGTCTTGGAAAACAGACAAATATACTTTTTTCTCCCCATAACACTTTTTTAAGGGGACTTGGCACCATTGACTATAGCACTGCAGTATGGTTTCATATAAAAGCTTTATTTCCTTTAGTATTTTTAAATGAAATTATATTAGATTTGTTCAATAAAATATGTATTCAGGCAACAATTCTTATTTTTTTTTTTTTTTTTTCTAATGCAGTTATTACAGATTTGAAATCTTTAAATTGCATTTTCTCAGTTTGCATTTTTCATGATTTCATAATCTTCAAAATGCTAAAACTTCTACAGATCTCTCTTTATATAAATGGCTAAGAGATTTTTTTTCCTGTTTGTCAGTGTGTTGACTAAGAGAGATTTTCTTTCGCTGTTTGTGTGTTGACGCAAGAAACCACCAGCTTTTCATACTTTAGTTAATTAAAAAAAAATCTAATTGTCCGATCGATAAGTTAATTAAACCGATGGATTCAGAAAAAATGACCCTTTTATTAGATATACCTTTTTTGTAACGAAATTTTGATTAAATTTTTAAAAATTAATTAAAATGTGAAAATAATAACCTGGTAAAAGCTTTAAAAATTGACATTTAAATTTTTAATTGTTGCCAAAAAAAAAAAAAAAATCCTTTTTTTTTTTTTTTTTTTTTTTTCAACATAAAATGAAATATGCTTTCACGCGAAATATATATATATATATATATATATATATATATATATATATTAAATTTGCTCCTGCACATGACAAAATGAAAATATGAAAATGGAGTAAAAGGAAAAATAAAATAAATAAATAAAAAATAAAATAAATAATATACCTCAATTTTAGATCCCCCCCCCTCCTTTTGTTTAAATAGTACGTTTTTGGCACGGATGAATCGCGCTTGGCATGAAAGCTAATTCAGCATTACATTAAAGAGCTTTACTTATTGATAATCCTGGGTAATTTTTAAAATTTTGATGCTGAAATAGATCGGACATTTTTCGCCAAAGACACCACTTTCTTAAAAGCCACTTTAAGCCAAGTAGCGCATAAAAAATATAAATAAGTTATAAAATATTGAAAAACAAAAAAGAAAAAAACAGAAAGGAAAGGAAAATGAAAATGAAAATGAAAATAAAGAAAAAAAAAAAAAAAAAAAAAAACATAAATTATGTATTTTTGTCTAAAGTGACGATAAAAATTCAAAAGTCGCCAACGGGAGCTACATTAAGGCTGTACCATGATCAGGTTTACATGTTTTATTATTTATTTTTCTGTATACCAACTACTATTAACTAACTCAACTACTATTATAACCACAAAAATTAATTGTCTCATGCGATAGACGTAGCCGATCATAGCACATTGCAATATTATGTTTGGTGTGAAATTGCTGTCATTTTATGGTTGATCCAATAAATCAAATAAATATAGAAAATAACGTGAAAGAAAATATTATGTACACCACGTATAGTGTTGTTCATATGTAACTGGGATTCAAATATAAAATGGCTACTTCAATTTTTTCGATGCTGTCCGTTTCGAAACTGTCATCTGATAAGCACCCAAATGGAAGCCCACTGATAAGCTATTGTCACAGGCAATAGGGATCCGAGAATCTGCGAATGAGTGGGTCGTTGCCGAAAGTAGTGGGAAACCAAAGCGGGCTTTAAAGAAATTTCATGATTTCTTTAAATTTTATTATTGTTTGTAAAGCGATATAGAAAAGAGTTTCCTTTAAATATAGTGACCAGCGAAGCGAGAAAAGCCTTCGTTGATTCACTACCGGTACCTTCATTGATTTCATGAATTAAAAAATGGTTTCGTTAACAAACTTTGATCTATTGGCACGCAGGCAGCATCAGGCCGAGTTTTGTACATTTCGAGTTTGATTTTGAAATTTTTCCCGCATTTGGAATTCGGTTCGTTCCCGAACATGGTTTTGCTAGTATTTAATAAAAGCCTTAATATACAGTTGAACCTCGTTAATGTGAATCTCAAGGGGAGCAAAAAAGCACTGAAAATTATATGATACAAGTACGTACAGTTGGAAAGTGTTAATAATCAATGCGTACCGCATGATTTTTCGTTCTTACTTTTTCTTTCTTACGTTTTCCTCTAATTTAGCTAAATGTTGTGGCCCTCCTAATTTGGTAGTTTTTAGCAGAGACAGAGAAAGAAAACCGAAAATCACTAATTGGCGTTCCTTACATAAAATCATATCTATTCTCTTAAATTATCTTATTTTAGACCTTTTGTTTATTTCAAATCACGGGTAAAATTTATTTTTCTCAATACATTGTTGCAATTGTGACGTCATTCTTTCTGTTCATCCTTCTTCCGTTGTTTTATTCTTTCTTCCAAATCCAAGCATAAAAATTTACTTTTTTTTAGTTTCAATACATTTTTGTAGCAATGACATTGGTTTCCAGCATTAGTTTTGGAAAACTTTTCTGTTACTATTAAGATGATTAGGACGTGGAGAATATTTCTTTCAGACAAAACAGACTAAATAAAATAGAGTTCTTTGTTTATTTTTTCTCCTTTAGCATCAAGTTAAAAAAATCATGCCTTTCTCATAGATTACGAGTACTTTCCTATGCACTTATTTATTACATCGTTTAACTCTGTAATGAGGCATTATAATACATTTTATTTTTTTATTGCGAAGGAATAAAACTTTAAAAAACTATCATTTTGGTTTTAATTTCAAAGAAAAATTATATGACACAATTACATTTGAGTAATCCTGTATAGTGTCTAAAAGCAGCAAGGATACAAAGATATTTCTCTTTTAACTATGGTGGAAACAGTTTCACAAAAGTATCTGTATAGCTCAATTTCTAAAGTAAACTCATGAAAAAGATTGCGTTTGTCTAGCCCTGTATATCGTGCAAAATTTATTTAGCCACCATCCAGAGCTCTAAATTTTTTTTCATAGCACCGAATATTATATTTAGCAAGCACTATTTATATTGCATAATGTACTGAAGCAGCGGATCATCCCCTCGGTGGAGAATCAAAATTGTGATGGCATGTCTCTTGACTATCCTTAGGGGTGTGCCTCAAACCGTTACCAATTACCCATAGCGCAGTACTAGTGCGATGTTAAAACCCATCGAAACTAATGTAACCGAATATTTTTGTGCGGCCCTGAAATTGGCAATGCTAATCATCCTATATTCCAATGAAAACATATTTTTCTGCGAATAGTTTGTGAGAAAAAGTGAATGTTCCATTTCTTAGATAAAGATAATTCTGAATCGTAATTAACAAAATGACCTTTTTTCACCTCCTTCTCTAACCTGACATTTTTTTATTTTTTTTTTTCCTAACTCCACTTTGACTTTTAAGCAACAAACAATAGAATACTTTTGTTGTCATTCATTGAAATGGAACAAAAAACAAAAGCTCGTTTCCCTTTACTATATAATTTGCCATATTCTTTATTATTATTACTTTCTTCTATATGAAACAGAAGTCAGTTAAGGTTTAGTAAAAATTTTCTACTTCCGGTTTTCGATGGATTTATACGTTTTGAGTTATTCTAGATCAGAATTAACCGTCTTCAGAAAATGCCTGTCTGTGTGCTTGCGACAAAAAATTGTGACAACTACCTCAGGAACTACTGCATTGATTTTCATACAAATTTATATATAGTTGCACCTTGACATAAACTAGTGCTTGTAAGCTTTTCCTAAAAATCGTCCAAAAGGTGGCGTTGCCATTCTGCTTTTTCTAAATTTATAACATGGCGGTTTAGGATAAAATTTCCTATAAATGTGCTTATTAAGAATTATTTTTTAATAAGTCATTATAAAGTTAAGAAGAACCACTTATAACAGTAATAGTCAACTAGAAAAACATTTTTTAACACGTAGGAGAAACACTTCCCGCCTTGTGGGAGGTGGAGTTGGATTTTCAATATGGATATATTTCAAAAGAACTCGTCAATATCTTTAAAACAAATGGTTGAACCATCGACCTATAATAATCAAATAAAGTTGTTTATTAAGTAAGTTATTATTATTAAAAATACTTAGAGCACGTTTTTTTAAAGATATCGTTAGTAGCTAACATAAAATCAACTTTCTTTGGATATTTATTGTTAGATTTCTCTGAGATAAAAATCGTCTGCATTCATCATGGAAAATAATTTTAATAATTAATAACTTAAAAAATATATTTGTACTGAGTGAATTTGTGTAGCAAAATACAGAAAAAAGTTTTGTGAAGGCCACAGCATAGTACTAGTATTTCATGCACACAGAAAATAAAGTTGTCACTTGACAATACCAAATTGACTAACCCAAACAGCTGACTGGAAAACTTGAGTTAAAAAATGCACAAGCTGAACTAGTCTCCAAAACAAAACCCCCAGACTAAGAAGGTTAATATTATCAGTTAATACGGCTATATCTGATGATATTAAACTTCGTAGTCTGGGGTATTGTTTTGGAGACTAGTTTAACTAGTATACTTTTTAAATGAAGTTTCCTAGTGAGCTGTTTGGGTTAGTCAATTCTGTATTGCAAACTGACAACTTTTTTTTCTGTGTGTAGGATATCTTACGGTGGCGGATCCAGAACTTAACTTTTTTTTTTTTTTTTTTTTTTTTTTTTTTTTGGGGGGGGGGGGGAGTTAAGATTTTTTAAGATGTTATTCCAGACCAATGAAAAATTTACAATTGTAATATTCGATTATGAATGTCAGTGCTTTTTTTTGGGGGGGGGAGGGCTTCAGCCCCCTAGATCCCCCTTAGATTCGCCACTGGAATCTTATATTAGTTAAAAGCTTTAAGAGAATTTGGCACCTTTATTGGCACCACTAAAGGTTTCATATAAAACTCATATTTCTATCTAATACTTATAAATTGAACTACATTTGAATTATTCAATAAAATATATATTCAGACAACAATTCTCAATGTTTTCGATATACTTTTTATAGATTTGAAATCTTTAAATTGCGTTATCTCAGTTTGCATTTTTTCCTCAATTCATGATCTTCAAAATGGTATATATATATATATATATATATATATATACATATATATAAAGAACTTAGTTAAAAGAATTAGGGATGGATTTTGCAATACCTTCATAAAAAAAACATTCAAAATAAAAATATAGTAAAATCATGTTTTTTCTGCAAATTTGTATATAGACAACCGCTTTATAAATATTAGCTAGAAACATGAGTTCTATATGGAACCTTTCTCACTTTGTAGCTTGAATATTTTTAATTTACCATTATACTACAGGTATGGAGAACATTGGAAATCAAGCCCTTTTTAATATTTTTCTCAAAAACTAATTAGGTAATAAATTTCAAAATCTATATTTTCGCTATATCATTTTAAAACATAGAAGATCTCCTTAATTAAATAAATATATCTATGTATATATTATTATTATTATTATTATTATAAGTTCATGTGAGCCAAATATGTTACGTACCAATAGCATTGGAACTATTACGATATTTTACAACTTTCTTTTCTTTTTATTATTATTATCATTTTAATGAATGCATAATTCAATTTGGAAAACATTTAATTTCCTTTGAAAATAATACATTGCTTATTGAAAGGGAATTAGCTTTTTCTTGTTCCAATTAATTTCTTATTTGAATAAATTGTAAATATATTTCAATCAATGCGTGGACTACTTCGAGGTTCTGTTGATTTAAATTTTAAGGAATGTGTTAAGAAACTCTTAGGATTGTTTAATTCAAATGAAAAAAGTTATTGGGATCGGTTTATTTCAATATATGGAATAAATTTACGCGCTAAATCCTATATTTTTCAATCAAAAATAGTTTTTTAATCAAATAAAAAATATAACTCATCTCACTTGCCATCTGTAGCTTGAATATTTTTAATTTACCATTATACTATAGGTATGGAGAACTTTGGAAATCGTGAAATATTTCGACCTCGGTTTAATTTTTTACACATTTTCAGATTTGACCAATCTGAAAATAACAAGGTTGACATAATGTTCGTCTGTAGGGTATGTTTTAGTGTGTTAGTTTGTCAGTCCGTTAATCTTTGTACACGATATCTGAAGAACAAATGATCGTAAAGATGTTCGAACCAGTTTTAAAATATCACTTTTAAAACTGGCAAGAATTCTATTTATTTGCAACATTTTATTAGTTAATCAAAATTTACGATTTTTTTTTTTTTACATGGAAGAATATGGCGACGTTTCACCTAAATGTGCATTGAAAAGAATATTTATTTCGTAAGGATGCAAGAATAGTTGTAGAATATATCATTAAAATCTGTAAAATAGTGATGCAAAAAAAATCATTTTATTTCCCTCTCTTCCTGGAGTATCTCCTCTTTCCAGCGGCGGATATAAAATTTCAATGTGAGTATTTTTGAAAATAACTCTTCAGTGCCTTGAAAACGAATGGCTGAACCAAAGATCAGCGATAATTTCAGACAAAGATATCGATTTTTCATTTTTTAACAGAAAAAATAAATAAAACATTTTTAGATGTCGTCTGTAGGATACAAAATTGACTTTCTTTCGATATTTAGTGTTATATTTTTCTGTATTGAAATATGTCTGAATTCATCATGCAAAATACATTTTATAAATATTAATGTCAAAAATAATTAATTTTTACTGCATATTAATTTCTTTGAACAAATTACAAACAAAAGTTTTAAAATATGTGACATCTTACATTTTTTTTTAATTTTAGTGAAATTGTTAGGAAATTTCTCCATTTTGGAGCTTTAAACTGAAAAAATTACTCATATGAGTTTAAATCAAATTATTAAATTGTTTAAAATATTAAATACTGTAGATTTTACTCAAAATTAATTTTGGAATTCGTGTAAAAATCACCTATCTGGGGGAGGAATGGTTAGTGCTTCGGACTTCAAATTTCAGGTGCCGAGTTCAAATTCCGGTTCTGGCATGAACGTTCGTAGTGATCTGAAATCAATCCACTGTAAGACCCGGTATAATGGTTTTTAATGACACCTCAAACCTAAGTTCGAGTAAAAAATGTAACTCTTTCTCACAGACTTTCTCTAACCTAATTTTTTTATTAGGTCTTTGTTAAATTTACTTTGTCTTTCAAGTGACAAACAATATAGTAGTTTAATCATCATGTATCGTAGGACAAAAAACTACAAGCTCTTTTCACTTTACCATGTAATTTACGTCATTCTTTCACTGTTATTTGTTCAATAAAACACATATTTTATACTATTCTAAGTTCATGAGATTCGAATATGTTACGTACCGATAACATCAGTCAGACATTTTTTTTTCCCTTAAAAAGTTTCAGTTGTCAGCCGATAACACCATTGTCAAGTTTTCAGGTCATTACTTTCACCGTTTCCTGTTATAACTTGAATAGACATGTGAATAAGAATATTATCAATGTCAATTAAAGCTGTCAGTTTTCAAGTAATTCTTTTTTACTGTAAGTGAAAGCGAATTACAAATTTCATGTAAATTTATTTATGTTCTATTATTCTGTATTTTTTAAACTGCATTTCGCCACTAAAATGATGAATTTAATTTAGGAGGTTTTCAATTAGAGATCTGAAAAATAAAAATTTCTTTGTATTTCACTTTCTTCTGTATTCAGAAACGAGAGTGTTGAATTCTTGCAAGTTTTTGACTTCCGGTATTTCATGTATTGACACATTTTTAGATATCCTGAAAACGATTTGGTCCTTTTTAGAAAATGTCCGTCGCCATCTGTGTGACTAAAATTTTATAGCAGCTCTAGACTACTAACTAATACATAGAATTTAATAAAAATTTAGATTTTGTTGCACATTAACAAAAATTGGTATCTATCAACTTGTGGTACATATCACCCAAAAAGTGGTTCAGTAATGCTGCGATTTTTCCCATTTACGGAAATGTTATATCTCTGCTTCTGTGAAGCGTAATTACACAAAACATGATATATAATAGTGTCATTACAAAAAATTCTTCTGAGACAATTTTGATACATATCGACCAAAAGGTTTCTCCAAAAAGCTAAGTTTTTCAAAATTTTCAAAATATACTTGAAGTTGATAGGAAAAAAAAATAGAGTAACTGTAGCGAACATGGAATAGTCGGGTAAAATGGAATACCGTTATATCTCTCCGATACGGCCCTACAAACTACACTGCGCTGAAAAAAAAAAAAAAAAATCGACCCCTGATACCATTTTTGCTGATTCTTATGCAAAATCACCTCCTGAAACCGAATATGCTACCCATTTTGCCCCATCACCACCGTTTCCTCGGGACACCACCCCCTCCCCAAATTTTTATCACTCTTCGGTAATTTTATGGCCATGAATTTGATTTGGAGAAGGAAAAATAATTAATTTAACACTTAAACACACACACAAAAAAAAATACAATGTTTAAAAAAATAACATTAATAATAGATTAAAAAATACAAGAAATATAATACATAATTTCAGTGGCAAATCCTCCCCCCCCCCCCCTCTAAATTTTCCATTTGCCGCAAATGTTGATGTTTTAGAATTTTCCAACTTTGTAGCCCCTCAGAACATATCTAACAGTTAAAATAACCCACCCCTCATAAAAATCAAATTGATAGCCATAAAATTACCGAAAAGTGATAAAAATAGGATTCCGTCCCGAAAAAACGGTGGGTGATAGGGCAAAATGGACGTCATATTCGGATTCAATAGGTCATTTTACATAAGAATTTGACAAAATATTGTTGAGGGCAATTTTAATGCCGAGCAGTGCTATCGGTAGCCCATCATACGTCTTCTCTGGGCCTCAAATATGAATGGTAGTTCACCCTGTATTAGTGAGAAGAGCAAATTTCGTGTCATACAACTTCTTTCGTTTATCAAGCTTCAGACTTCATTGGAGATAAAGCTTTAAAAATATATAACAAATCCTTCTGGCTCGTTCGGAAGGGTAGGTTGATTTCTTTCTTCCCATCAAGTAACCGCCAGTTTGAAACAAAATGACGGCTTCAAATTATTAATGGGCTTGGTAAAAATATTGATGTGAGCTTTGTACCTATGGAGTTTTAAGCAAATAGGTTCATAAACACTTTTTTTTATGTGAATTTGAAATTTTCATGTTGCCAGGACTTGGAAACAAGATGGCGGGCCGGGTTGAGAAACAAATATATCAAATGCATTTGTAAGATAAGTCTATTGTACGAATTTCGTTCGAATTAATTTCAAAAGTTATTGTATTGACAATTTAAGTGGCCACCCCTTAGATCAAAATGGCAGAGCAAGTAACTCAGTGAACTAATCAAAGATATTTGCAAGATAAATCCACTGTCGAACTTTGTTTCGCATAAATTCAGTATTTCAAAAGTTATCGTGATAACAAATTCTCAAGTGGCAGCGTTCAAGTGGTCGTAACTTGGAAACAAAATTGCGGAGAAACTCGCTCACTGAATTCATAGATATTTCAATGATAATTCCTTTTTTCAACTTTGGTTAGAATTGATTAAGTATTTCAAAAGTTATCCTGGTAACAAATTTTCCAGTGACCGCCACTTGGAAACAATATGAGCCCAGCAAACTCATCCAAGATATTTGAAGCACAAGTTCACTGCCCAACTTTGGTTCGAATCAGTGCAGTATTTCAAAAGCTATTCTAAGGCAGTCTAAGTATCTGCAACTTGGAAACAAAATGACGGAGCAACTTCGTCAGTGAAATCATCCAAGATATTTTTATGATAAGTAAACTATCCAACTATGGTTCAAATTAATTCAGTATTTAAAAAAAAGATTGTGATAAGAAATTCTCAAGTGGCACCGTGGTTTGAAGAGGCCACCACTTGGAAACAAAAAAGCAAAGTGAGATGCTTATCTGAGATATCCGAATGATAAATCCACTACCGAAATATGATGCGAATTGGTTCAGTATTACAAAAGTTATCATAATGGCAAATTTTCAAGTGACTGCCATTTGGAAATAAAATAGCGGAGCAAGTTACCAAGCGAACTTATCCAAGATACTTTAACCGTAAGTTCACTATCCAATTTTGGTTTGAATCAGTTCAGTATTTTAAAAGTTATCGTGGTGGCAAATTTTCAAGTGACAGCCTAATTTCAAGTGGTCGCAACTTGGAAACAAAATGTCGGAACAGGTTGCCCAGTGAACTCCTCCAAGATATTTACATGAAAACTTTACTGTCCAACTTTGGTTCGAATTGAATCAGAATTAAAAAAGTTATCAAGGTAATAAATTTTCAAGTGATAGCCTGATTTCAAGTTGTCCCGTTTAGTTTATAACATCCGCACTTTGTTAAAAATGGCAGATAAAGTTGATTAATAAACTTGATTGAGTCCCTGATATGATCTATGAATACATAAAAATTCAAACAAATTCAGAATACGCTTTTTATATTGCGAATTTTGAAATTTTCAAGTGGTCTCCAGTTGAAAACAAAATGGAAGATGGTTAACAAACTCATCCAAGCTATTTATAAGATAAGTTCACTGTCCAAATTTGGTTCAATTTAGAGTATTATTTCGAAAATTATCGTGATGTTAAAATTTTCAAGTGGTAGCCTGAATTCAAGTGGCCTCGCTTAATTTAAGATATCCGCCACTTTGTTAAAAATGACGGATAAAGTTCATTAATAAACTTGGTTGAGACCCTTGTGTGGTCCATGTATACATCAAAATTCAAACGAATCCTGCCTTAAATACGCTTTTTACAATGTGGATTTGAAATTTTCAAATGGCCGCCACTTGAAAACTAAAAGTCGGAGGAATTTGATTAACAAACTCATCCAAGGTATTTATAAGATCAGTTCGCTGTCCAAATTTGGTTCGATTTGGAGTATTATTTCGGGAGTTATCGTGATGACAAAATTTTCATTATAGATAGATAGATATATATAGATAGATAAACGAAGTGATCGCTATAGGTCGATTTCTAAAGAAATCAACCTAATATCCAAATATTTACAAGTGATGGTGATGAAACGTTTTTGATAATTACAGAGAGATTTCAGCATGATATGGCATATTTTTCTGGCCAAAATCTTTGGGGACACTTACATGTATATTTTAAAGTAATTTCTTTCTCTTTTTTTACGGCAGGGGGGGGGGGGTAATATTTAGCCCAAACGGTAGCATCATACGTTCTGTTGCTTAATGCTTAATGTTACTACCGACAGCAGCTAATGAGGTCATAACAAAATCCCAAACAACAAGATCTTTTTGTTTAATTTAAATTTGAGATTTGGTAAATTTGAGTTCAATAAATTTAAAACTGCTTAAAAATTATTGATAACACAGGCCTACAAAAATGATGTTGGCAAAATTTTATTTGATAATTTTAGCTGATGTATGTGGTTTTTGCTGGGCTAAAAATCAATAATATTATAGTTTTAAAAAATTAAAGAACACGCTTTTATAGAAATGTGAACTAAAAAACACAAAATATCTATCTTAGTATTAAAATGCAGGGTAAGAGAAAATCGTGTGAGTGACACACCATAATATTTACATACATTTAAATCTTTAATTAAAATAATTTAGAATTAAACAAAAACCATTTTTAAAAAATCTCCTCTGACTGGGATCGAACGCTAGATCTTTAGGTTCGTAGCACGGAGCTATACCTCAACGCCACGGCATTCACGTAAGAGAAAGTCTTTTTTTTACAATATAGATTTTTTTTATTTTTGCTCCCAGAGCGGTTACAAACATATAAACATACATACAAACATACATACATACGTACAGGTGAAGCTAATATTAAAAAAAAAAAAAAAAAGCGTGTTAAAAATGAAGCAGGTTTTCTCCATCACGTATAGATTTTTGTCACTACAAAGTGTTTTTCGACAACATTTCTTCATTTTCGGTCGTTTTCAGTATGTGTCCACGATAAATTACAATTAATTGTGGAAACATACTATAAAAGTTACCATATAATCATATCTATAGAAAAGTAATGGAAGAAATTTTGCCGGTAGACACTGTGTATTGACAAAAATCTGTACATGATAGAGAAAAACTGGCTTCCGATTCAGTTTTAGCACACTGAAAAACATAAAGATCAGCCAAAATTATCAAATCAAATTTTTAGAAGTAGACTAGAGTAATTTCTTTGTCTTATTTAAAAACGAACACATTAGTTTTTTTTTTTTTTTTAGTTTCTATTTTTAAGGTTCTTTTATTCATCTAGAAATTATTGTTATCAAACATCTTAAAAGGATGTTTAGATTATAACCTATTAATAAATAAAGATTTATCCTACTTTGTCATTAACATCGTTTCATATTGTACTACTTCTTCATGTGAGATAATAAATAAATAAATAATAATAATCCAGTAACAACATTTAATTCTTGAACACACACACATATATATATGCATATTGCTGAATTCACTGATAATTTTCTCGATTTATTAAAGTTTATAATTTTGAATTAACTTGAAATGCATATTTCACATGGCTATGGCAAAAGAATTATACTCCTTAATTTTGATTAAAAAAAATTTTAATTAATGTAAAATGTAACATTTCTTAAACGTTTAATTATTCCTTAAATATTTTTTCAGTAAGAAACACCAGTTTTAAACATTTCAGAAAAAATAATTCAGCAATGTAAATCATTTATTAATTTTGTCCCAGTCGCAATGAAAAAAAAAAAAAAGTTTTTACGAAAATAATAACAATAATAATATTTTCTTGACTGATTTTTAGATTTATTTGGTTTAGTTTAGCAATAATTTTGTTCAGTTAATCAAATCAACTTGCTTTGATTACCAAAAAGAATATGGTGCGAGGTCAACAAAACTGTTTAAATAAACAAAATAATTTTGTTGATTTAAACAAACTAAGAACTATTTGTTTAAAACAAGAAAATAATTTCCCTGGTTAAAAGAAATATTAGTTGAGTTTACAAAACTCTTTGATTGAAACAACAAAATAATTTTGTTGGTTTAGACAAATTTTAGTTGATTATGAAAAAGCTTCACAGAACTGGCGTTTAAAAGTAAAAAGTACAAAACTTTGATTTCTTGCATTTCTTGTTGATTTTTAAAGTTTTGTACTTATTAAATATTAGTTGAGTCTACCAAGGTGTTTGGTTAAAACGACAAAATAATTTTGTTGGTTTAAATAAATATTTTTGAAAAATAATTTTGTTGGTATAAATAAATATTAGTTGTTTATAAAAAAGTATCACAGAAGTGGCGTAAGTAATAAGTACAAAACTTTCAATAAACTTCTTGCATTTTATAGTGTTTATTCACAGTTTTGTATTTTTAGTTGAGTCCACAAAAGTGTTCGATTAAAACAACAAAATAATTTGTTGGTTTAAACAAATATTAGTTAAGTCTACAAAACTGTTTGATTAAGACAACAAAATAATTTTGTTGGTTTAAACAAATATTAACTGAGTCCACAAAACTGTTCGGTTAAAACAACAAAATAATTTGTTGGTTTAAACAAATATTAGTTAAGTCTACAAAACTGTTTGATTAAGGCAACAAAATAATTTTGATGGTTTAAACAAATATTAATTGAGTCTACAAAACTGTTCGGTTAAAACAACATAGCAATTTGTGTTCCAGTAATAAAATTTTTGTAGAGGTTGTATTAACGGAAAAAAAAAATATATATATATATATATATATATATATATATAGTTGTTTTAACAAAGTTTTTGTTATTTCAACTAAACTGTGCGTCACAAGCATTTTTAATATCCATCACTAAAGCTCCTATATATACGAGCTGGCTCATCTGACATTTTTTCCCCCTTAAGTTTGTCATATGTACCTAGCGAGTGCGTAAATTATCAAGCGGTAGCCACTGTTTCGGTCATCCTGTGTCACTTGAGTTCCTATTTCACTTTCTTCTATATTCAATAGAAGAAAGTATTGGATTAGTAAAAATTTTCGACCTCGGGTTTTTGATGGATTTACACGTTTTGAGAGCTGTAGAATACGATTTGACCATTTTTAGAAAATGTCTGTCTGTCTGTCTGTCTGTCTGTGTATGTGTGTGTGTGACAAAATTTTGTGGCAACTGTATCTCAGGAACTACTGCACAGAATTTCATACAAATTGGTATGTAGTTGCACCTTGACATAAATTAGTGCCTATCAACTTTTGGTATATATTGTCTTACAGGTTACGTTGCTATCCCACTTTTTCTAAATTTTTAACATGATGATATAGGACAAAATTTTGTATAAATGTGCATAAAGAGAATTATTTTTTAGTAATCATTATGAAATTTACAAGAATTATTTATAATAGTGATAGTGAACTAGGAAAAAATTTTTGTATGTGTAGGAGCCTCGCCATCCCCCTCCCTGGGAGGGAAGTCCCCCTCGAGGGGAGTAAGTTTTCATCATGGGTATCTTTCAAAAGAGCTCGCCAATACCTTTAAAACGAATGGTTGAATCATTGATCTGCGATAATTTAAAATAAAGTTATCGATTTTTTTCATTTTTCATTTTTTTTTTTTTTTTTAATGTAATATTGACAATAAAATTGACTTTTTTTGGATATTTAGTGTTATACTACTTTTCTAATATGGAAATCGTCTGCATTATCATGAAAGATAAGTTTTTTTTAAATAATAATTTAAATAAATTATTTTTACTGAGTGAATTTGTACAGGAAAATATAGAAGAAAGTCATGTGGTGACCACAACATATTAATTTTTATTATTATTATTATTATTATTATTTTGCTTCGTAAAATGTGATAAAAGAGGTTGCTCAACAATTATTTGCTCAAAGCACTCGAGTGAAAGGCATGAAGTGCTTATATCTTCCTCTGATCCTATGAGATGAACATGAGCTGTGATAAATGCGCTAAGCGAAAAATCTGGCATCTTTCAGGCAGAAAAAGATGGCAGCTGATGCGTCGGCCTGTATTCTTATAGTATCTAAAGAATGGTTTCACACTCGTCACTATAAATTTTAAATAGCTTTTTTTCAAATTTATCGTATTATATTTACTTTGGTTGACAATAAGCTGACCAACGTAATATTTGAAATTTCTCGAACATAATGTTTGTAGTCTATAACCTTATAAACATCTTTTATGCTTGACGATTGTGACAGAAAGATTTACAGAATTCTAATTAATATTACCAAAGTTAAACTTATTTCTATTTGACAAAATGAGACAGTCTAAGGTAGTTAGTATTAACTACTTCCAATATTAATTAGTCACATTTTAATAAGACGTTGTTTAGATAGTCATAATGTTAAAATCTGATTATACCGTATTTCCCATAACTCTGTAAATCTTTTTTGAAAACATAAAAATTGAAGGAATTGGTAGAATTGGACGGGGTTTGCAGAAAAGCCATTTTTGTAAAGGGACTTATTATTATTATTAGCAAACCTGTGCGAAATATTCGCACTTTATTTCGTTTCTTATTTTGTAAATTTTGAAACTCATAAATATTGTATCAACTTTACCACTTAATTAAAATTTCAACTTACTAGAAGCCAAATTACTATTAGATCCAATTTAATGTTCGCAATAGTGAAACCAACTATTCAAAGAAAATTTTCAAATTAAAATTCACGATTGACGACCCAGTTTTCATACATCCACAAGCAGTACAGTTTTAGTATAGGACCCCCATGACTCCTTTTAAACTTTTATCGCCGAATTGGCAATGACATTTTATTTATTTGTTTTGGCATAAATTTTTGTTTAAAAAAAAAAAGAAAACTAATTCCCATTTTGATTGCACTTTTTATGAATGCGTTTTTTAGTCAATTTATGATAATAATGCATATTCTGTATATATCTTTAAAGTATTGCTAGGTTTAAAATGACGCTTGCAAAGGTTTTAAAGAAGCATCTGTTAAAAAGACATTGTCCCGTAAAATAATCTCATCAGACAAATGTCGTCATTTTTTCTTATTAGACCATTAAGCTGAAACAGAGAGCTTAAATATTGTCCATTTATAATTATTATTATTATTTTTTTTTTTTATCCTTGCGTATTTTATTAATTACATCACAATCGTATCATTTCGACAAAATGTAATCGTAATTGGTCCCCGTTAGAGAAATAATATACAGATTATTATTATTATTATTATTATTGTAAATAAATAAATAATAATAATAAAAAAAAAAGTTAAAATTTTCGTCGACAGAGGGCAGTGCACAGAAGTGCCAAATCGGAGCGATCCCCATAGAACATAATGTTTTTTTGTTCGCGATTGATACTTCACTATACAATATAAATGGGAAAAAAAATGCATTAAATTTGTTCACAAAGCAATGTAGAATATAAATACATGATTTTTTTTTTTTTTTTTTTTTTTTTTTGTCTTAGAAAAAGAAATTGAAGAAAAACGATTTTTTTTTTTTTTAAACCTTCGGTAAGGTATTTTTATTTTTTCAATTCCGATCGAAAAACAGAGGAATGTTTTGCTATATATTTCTATATTAAGCAAAGTATGTTGATTGTGAAAGTAATTCTACTCTTTTTTTTTTTTTTTTTTTTTTTTTTTTTTTTGAAGACATACATTTTATATTTTAAAAAGATAGAAAAATTTTAACAAAAATATGGTAATCTTAGTTTTTGTCAAGTAATCAATGAATAGATGTAAAACTACGGCAGAAGAAAGGAAATTATTTTTTATTATTTTATAAAAATATTTATGTAATATTTTTACAAGCTAAAAACGAATATTTTATTTATTTCAGTTACGCGTTATTATTAATAATGACGCAATTATTTATTTTTATAAAAATATTAACCAATAATTAATAATAAAAATTTAATTAATTATAATTTGTAAAAATATTGACTAACATTTTTAGAAATTACAAAAATATATTTTTGTTTATTTTATTTACGTTTGCTTATTTAATTAGTTTTGTACATTTTCTAGTTTTTAAAAATATTATGTAAATAAAAATAATAATCTATTTAAATATTATTTATGAAATTTATTATGGCAAATATTATTTAATAGAAATTTATGTTTCATACGCTAGTAAATAATGTACACCTTATTTTGTTTTATTTTTATCATTTTTTTTTTTTTTTTTTAATGTAAACGGATACATATTGCGTACTAGCAAATAATCAAAAAATATTTTTAATATAGCTATTTTAAATAAGTATATTAAAATATATTACAAAAATGCATGCCAAATTAGAAAGATACGTGCAGATCTCACATAGTAAATTTGTGTTTAACAGAACTTAAAAACTAATAGCTAGTAAATAAATAATGTAATTATCTCATGTACTAGGAAATAAATGCGTAAAACAGCATGGAATAAGAGAATTTAAAGTAATTAGAACATGACATAAAATAAATAATTATGCGTTTTTTTCTTTTAAAAATATTTCAGTGTTAAATTAATTTATCTTCCAATAAAGTAAAAATGTTATAAATAAGTTCTTCTCAACACTGTTAAAAATTTCTGTAAATTTAATGTAAATATTTATCCAGAGTCTTTGTAAATTTACAGTAATTCCCAGTTAAAAGTGGATAATCGAGATTCTCAATCTTTATTCTGTATTTTTACGTAATTTTATAATTTAATTTTTTTTATTAAAATTAAGACTGACTGTTTCTACTTTAGAAAAAGCATTCCACGTCCGAAATATATTCTCATCAATAATTAATTAATATTAATATTAATTATTGAAAGGAATGCGTAAAATAAGTTTTTTAACATCTTCGTTTATTTTTCTCTGTAATTTTACGTAAGACTTAAGATAATAGATTACACAGAGTTTTCTGTTGAAATTTCTAACAGTGCAGTTATGATGTAAAATAATCGAAATTTCTTCTCAGCGTAAAGGTAAGCAGTGGAGCAACTGGCACTAAAATGGAGGTTTTAGTTAAAATGCCGGCACGCCAATGTCCAGTCTCTTTCTAATACTGAGTCTCCTCTACAGACGCATTAAGAAGGACTATGCAAATCAATGTTCTATAAATTGTACGGTTTTAGGATTATCACCTGGTGTCTGATTTTTCCTCACATCTACTTGTACATAAAATTTTAATTTAATCCATCTCCTTTGGTGCAGTTCAATCATGCCATTCGCTATGAAATCTTCTGCAATCGGATAGCTTACATGCTGCAGTTAGCGGTGTTTAATCATAGACCTATTATAAGTGTAGACGGAGCATTCTATTATTAAGGGAATATAAGAAAAGGTGCAAAGATGAAACCATATGAATGGTGAAAAAGGTTACCTTTTTTGGCATTTATCACGTTATTGGCAATTTTTTGTTTTGAATATAAATATTATTATTATTATTATTATTAAAAAATACAACAAGCAAAACTAGTGTAAAATATTACAGCTGCTGAAATTTATTTTTACCTTGTTATTAACATCTAATAAAGTTCAAAAGGTTTTATAACTGTGGTTTATCTATACTCGTTGTAACTCTCCCAAATAATTACGGACATTTTTGAAATAATATAAGATATAATATAGTAAAACTAATTCAATTTAGAGAAATAAGTATAGGAATTATAAGCATTTTATAAAAATAAATACTTAAAAAGAATGAAATAATAAAATATTAAAAAGAATCTTACCTGTGAAATAAAATACCAATTTTACATCATTTCTAAGGTTTTTTAAGTACATCTAATTACTATTTCTTGCTATAAAATTCTTTTTAAATTCAAAACAATCTAACTTTTAAAGTGAAATAAAAATTTTAAAAAGAACTTTCAAAGAAAAAGGGAAAATCTCGTCTGCTTAATAAAAAGCAGAGTTTAAAGCATGGCGAGTAAATTTCAATATTGGCCAGTTTGGCTGGTAGATCAACATTCACATGACCCTTTTCTGAGTTATCTTTGCCACTAAAAAAGGTTGTCATTGTCCCGTCTACTTTTATAATAGGTCTATGGCTGTAACATGCTTGTAAACTGTAAATTAAGGTGATGGCGGACACGTACTATAAAAGTGAACTTGTAAAAATTTTATCCATCCAAATAAATAGAAATTTTTCATGGAAATGTGTAATTTGCCCACATATAGCTTTTTCTATGACGAAAATTTCAACTTTTTTTTTTTCTCTTCAATGGAAAAAAAAGGAGAGAGAGAGAGAATAACTTTTATGCAAACCGCATTCAATTCAAGTTTTATGAATTATTAAAATATTGACAGGCTTACGGAACATCCGGTTTGTATGTCGGCTACAGTCGGCAGCAAAAGTATCCGAGCCCTAGCAAAAATTCCTATATTAAAAAAGTGCACTTAATACTATTTTGTTAAATAAATCCTTGTCGAATCCTGTTCTTAGTCAGTCTAAGAGCATGATTCGACAAGGATTTATTTTACAAAATAGTATTAAGTATACTTTTTTTACATGGGAATTTTTGCTGGTGCTCGGATATTTTGCTGCCGACTGTATCTCCTTACAAGCCGGTGAACATGGAAGAACCCAAAAGATGCGAAGTATCCCAAGGGTTCAAAATTAACTTTTTTAATTACATTTTTCAAATTGGTTAAAAATATATCAGCTTAAAACCCGAAGATGAGCTGTTAAACATCGTACAGACGGTAACAAAAGTGTCCGAACACTAGCAAAAATTCCTATATAAAAAAAGTGCGCTTGATCCAGTTTTGCTAAATAAATCCTTGTCGAATCCTGTTCTTAGACTGACTAAGAACAGGATTCGACAAGGATTTATTTAACAAAACAGTATTAAGTGTACCTTTTTTTATATAGGAAATTTTGCTAGTGTTCGGACACTTTTGTTACCGACTGTACATACTACTAAAAAAATTTTCCCCAATAGCAGCGCCAAAATGCCTGAAGTGGTTGGGCGGCAAAATACAACTAGCGGCAGCGGAGTTGTTTTGAGAAACCTTTAAGTCTAAAATTATATATAATCGTTCAAAACGAGTCTTTTGAATAGTTATAAATGGAATATTTTTTTCGTTTTCAATTATAAAACGAATATAAAAAATAGTGATTCATTTTTTAGAGAATCTGTTTAAATATAGTAACTAACGGAGTAAGCAAGGCCTGCTAATATTATATAAATTCAGAATGAATGAAAATACCATGTATTTTAATACTTAGTGATTTCTAAATTTCTTTTATGTTACATTAGAAAACTATTGTGTAACTGCAATAAAAAAATATTTTTTTTAATTCATATTCTGCATAGAATTTACTTTAATTTGATACATAAGAAGTGACTATGTAACAAATTTGGAAACCTAACTTATACATCCACTTTTACGTAGAACAGTCGATAAGTTAACGATAAATTGAATCGTCGGTATGTTTTAACCAATGAATAATTAAAACAACCATTTATTTACTTATTCTAAAAGTATTCGTTTGTTTAATATAATTTGTCGTTCAGTAATATTCAATAGTTTAATAAAAAAAAAAAAAAAAAAAAGAATGCAAAACTATGAAATTCAAATATCTTATTGGTTAAAAACGTATAGTTTACCGTAATTTTAGATTTCTTTTTCGAGAAAACAAAATAATTTCCCTCCATAGATATTTTTTAAATCTTAGCTATTGTGACAAAAAAAAAAAAAAAAAAAAAAAAAAAAAAAAAAACGTTACCTGCTTATATTATATTCTTCATGATTCTTCCTTTAACAAAAAACTGGATTTTGCTGTAAATTATCTCTTTTATCTTATCTCTTTTGTTAAAAAAAAAAAGAGTATTTTTTTTTTTCTCATTTTGTACGTAAGAAATTTATGATTGTATTGCTAAAAATATTGTTAATTAAATCTCTTTTTCCCAATAAGTCCACCATGATTATTTTCTATTATTTTTATAAAAAATTAAATATTTTAATGATTTTTCGTTTAATATATATATATATATATATATATATATATATATATATATATATATATATGTTAAAAGTATTAAAACTAATAATATAATCTTTCATAACTTTAAATTCCCCACCTGCGTTAAAAGAATCTTATGGGACGTTTTTTCAGCAGAAAATAAATAAATAAAATAACACGCACCTAGCCTATGGGTAAAGAGTTAACAATACACTTCCAAGTCTATGAAACTTATTTCCCAACTAGAAGTTTCCATATAAAAAACATAAAAAATATAACTTCAACCAGAAAAAGTTCAATTCTATCGCAACTCTTTAATTTATCACTTTCAACGGAAGATTCATGAACGTAATGCTTTGATGGTAAAACCATTACAAACTCTATTGCTCGTGAAAGTTCAAAACCATTTAATTCTATTTTTTATACGAAATGGAAAAGTGGGGAACTTTTATCTCTTTGTAAAGCTTTCTAAGATAGTTTCTTGACCGGTGTGACCGCAAGCCGCCTGGGGGAATTATATACCTGTTATTACAGTTTCAAGGTTAAATATTTCTTTTAATCTTATATTATTTTCATGGGTAATCCTATCACGAGACGATGTGGTAAATAAGCTAAAAATAAATAAATAAATAATAAATGGATGTCTAACGAAGTATTGTGGTTAGGGGAATTTTCAATATGAGTGGTTTAACCATGTAATATTGGATTTTTCTTTTTTACCAATTGAAAGTCTGTCTAGTCTGATGACAGCAAAATAATGTGTTGAGGCCATTAAAAAACATCCTTCTATATCATTCTATATATCAGCGCCATCTACCGATTAACATGTACAAAAATATAATCAAAATAGCTTCTCAAAATAATGATTTTATATATGCAGTCAGATGCAGTTTTAACCAATTTATGCTAAGATATAGCAATCTGGTAAATTGCAGTAGGTGGCTAACACCAGTGCCACATATCGACTGATACACACCAATATTGAATTAGGATATTTTTTCATAATATCCATCTTAACATTCATTAGATTTAACAAGGAAGTCATTCTGACTGCTTCTTAATTTTGTTTAATATATAACTATGATACAAGAACTGAAAACTATGTGAAACAATGGTAAGACCCAAACAAATGAAACAGAAATAGATTAATCCAAACAAAGATTCCAAAGTAATGAAGAAATTAACAAATCATTTTTGATAATAATTCATCATTACAATGATCAAACACCGGAGGGAAGACTTGAATTAACCAATAAACACTTACAGTCGGTAACAAAAGTATCCGAACACTAGCAAAAATTCCTATATAAAAAAAGTAGAGTTAATACTGTTGTGTTAAATAAATCCTTGTCGAATCATGTATCTTAGTCAGCCTAAGAACATGAGGTAAGGTGCGCATATGGATGGAGTACCCACCGTGGAGGTCTTTCTAAAGGGTACTAGTCCGTACTTACGCGAGTTTTAGAGAAAACCACGGAAAAGTCCAAACGGCCAGGTCAACGAGCGCGACCTGTGATCGAACGCACACGCACGCACGCACGCACGCACGCACACACACATATATATATACGTATTATGTCACAAAAGATTGTAAAATGCAAGAAAAACTTATGACCAAATGCCAATTTATATGACCAATTACTTATGACCAATTTATTTATAAAAAAATAAAATAGTTATAATCAAGAATAATTTAAAGAGTTATGAAGTAATTCACAAAATACACATCGCAATGAATTAAAAATGCCTATTCAATAATAGGGAAAAGATTAAAAATAACAAATTGACAATAAAAAGGAATATCTATCCATACCAAGAACTTTTGCATAAACAAAATGAATAGTATATTTTTAATGATACGATTTCTTAGATTTTATGTGATTTAGTATACGTGATGTACTAGTAGTAAGTGCCTTTATTAATAGTTGTATATTTACTATCGACCCATCTTTCTTATGATATCTGTATTATTTAAAAGCAGTCATTTTGACTTTTTGAGTAATCTAGTGTTAAATATCATTTTGGTACCTTCATATGTCATGGAAACGGAGATATAGCCTTTCGATAAACAGAATAAATTACGGAATATTAGCGAAAATTTTCGGTTCAGAAGCAGCCAACTTAAATCGGCGTAGTTTTTTTTTTTTTTTTTTTTTTTTTTTTAATGACTATATCTCGAACAAAGTTTTGTGTGCATATATATTATAAAATACGTAGCCTTCGAAATAGAGCAGCGCTTTCATAACACACAGACTTGCAGTCATTTTCTTAAAACGAGAAAATAATTGTTCGGATCGCCTCATAACGTATAAATTCGTCAAAAACCGGATGCCTTAAATTTTTACGAATTATATATTTTCTTCATGTGTATATGGAAGTAAGTAAAAAAACAATAAATAAATAAAGTTAAAACGGTAAATAAAAGATTTTTTTTTTTTTTTTTACATTTATTAAGAAAAAAAAAAAAAACTTTTAAATTATCCTTTCCATGCAATATATATATTATAAAATAATAAAATTTTACTTGTAATTCATACACTTTTTCCTAAAAATGCCAAA
Organism: Salticus scenicus; assembly: GCA_963930645.1. Lineage (NCBI taxonomy): Eukaryota > Metazoa > Arthropoda > Arachnida > Araneae > Salticidae > Salticus > Salticus scenicus. The sequence goes on along the minus strand of CAWVNO010000681.1, from coordinate 1,074,316 downwards.
TATGTCTTTACATTAACGAAAGTATAGCATCAACATTGATATTTCCCCTCGTCATTTATTTAAATTTGGTATTCAAGTTAAATTCAATATTTAAGTTCCTTCAAAAAAAAAAAAAAAAAAAAAAGTCATTGCTTTTTCGTTGTTAAAAATAAATAATTTTCTTGTCCTAAAAAAAAATTATAAAACTGAAATTATTAGTTTGTGTTATTATTATTATTATTATTATTATTAAACGTTAAAATATTTAAATATTTTACATCATTTTATAAAATTTGCTTTATCTATTTTTATTTTACAAAAATCATTTTTCTTTTTTTTTCCAATAGGAGTAATTTTCCATGATAAATTATTTATTTTGAAACTTAACTTCCAAATAAAAACTTCAATAATTTTCTTTATTCGAAAATTTTTATTTTTTAGAGTGTTCATTACATGATTTCAAACTTATCTAGTTAGTTAATCATTAACATTAAATCACAGCCGATTATTATTATTATTATTTAATATTTTATCGCTGAGAAATTTCCTTGTTGTAAAACAGCTGAGCTACCTTCAAACTTCAAACCAATGGAAATTTTATTTTGAAACACAACATTATTAGAATGGAGATTAAGAGAAAAACGATAATTATATTTTCTTAAATCCATTTTTCTTCTTTCATAAATCAAACATGATAGCATTTCCGCATCAACCCAGCAAAACGACGTAGAATCGATAGAATACAATTTTTCTTTTAAAAAAAGACAACGCTTGTAACTGACGCATTACGAAATGGGCATAAATGTGAAGTAATATGATTGTTCAGCCTGTGGTAAAGTTGATTTGTTGTTGCAGTAGTGATGTGCATGTCACTGTGAAAACAAAATGTTCATTCATTGTGCATGCAATAGTGCTTGATGAACTAGTATGTTGTGGCCACCACAAGACTTTCTTCTATATTTTCCTATACAAATTCACTCAGTAAGAATATTTAAAAAAAAAAAAAAAAAAAAACGATTTTTTTCCAATTTTTTTTTTTTTTTTTTGGTTAAAAGTAAAAAAAAAAATCGATAACTTTGTTTTAAATTATCACATATTTATAGTTTAACCATTCGTTTTAAAGATATTGACGAGACCTTTCGAAAGATGCCCATATTGAAAAATTAGGGGGGGGGGGATTTCCCCCCCCCCAGGGGGTAAGCGATGCCCCCACATGCACAAATGCTTTTTCCAAATTAACTACTACTATTATCAATAATTCATATTAATTTTACAATCACAGGTTAAGAATAACTCTCATTATGTACATTTATACGAAATTTTGTCCTATACTGCCATGTTAAAAATTTAGAAAAAGCGCGATGTCAACGCAACCTGTAAGACAAATTTTTACCAAAAGTTGATAGGCACTAATTTATGTCAAGGTGCAACTACATACCAATTTGTATGAAATTCTGTGCAGTAGTTCCTGAGATACAGTTGCCACAAAATGTTGTCACACACACACACAGAGACTAACAGAGAGACATTTTCTAAAAATGGTCAAATCGTGTTCTACAGCTCTCAAAACGTGTAAATCCATCAAAAACCCGAGGTCGAAAATTTTTACGAATCCAATACTTTCTTCTATTGAATACAGAAGAAAGTAAAAATGTTTCGAAATGCAAATGTTACATAATGGTGAGAAATTTATTTATGCAAACACTATAAAACGAGAAAAAAGGCGCATCGAAAGTTTAGCGTTAAAATATTTAAGCATAGTCCCTCATCAGGCGCAAAAGAAAACATAAATACTGCATGAAGGCAAAATGGGTGAGCCAGCATATACAAATGTTATACTTTATGTTTATGTATTAGATCGAGTTGCTCCTAATTTTTATTTTATTATTTGCCCAATAATGATAGATTGAATTTGTGAAAATTTCCATTTTCCGATTTTCTATAAAATAACAGGATAGATCTGACCCTTTTTGGTAAATATCTGTGTGTGGGTATGTTACCAAAATCTTGTAAGTGCTGTGCCTCACGAAATAATGCATAGATGTCACAAAACTATATATTTGGCTGAACTTTAACACTAGGTTTACGAAGCACGTCATTTTGAAGCATTTTCAATTTTACGTAGACATATTCGGAAAGCGATTAGATTTATCTCTTACTACTTATGCTAACAATTATCCATTTAACCAGACGAATATTTAGTAAAAGTCATTTTCTTCTATGTCCTTTAAAAATAAATTACTTATTGTACAAAGTGTTTATTTTTTTTAACATGCGTCAAATTGACGCGTGTCGTAGGTATACGAGTATAAGAAATCTCCGTAAAACTAGTGTTAATATACATTAGTGTTGATTAGATTTTGCTATATATTTTCCGTAGAGAGCACGACTAAGCTGCAACTTTACGCATTTATGAGATTGCTATATATCAGAATTTCCATTCAGTGTTTCCAAATTTAGAGACATTTTTATTCAATATTTACACAAAATTTTAATTATAGCTGTTGTCTAATCACTTCGAACGTTAATCGCCTGTTATGTATACCAAATATCACGCCTCAAAATTATCTGTGATTACTGAATAAAAAAGGTCTCTTAATTTGGCAACATTCTTTGCACTGCGTTAAGGAGCATAAAGTTTGATGTGTTAAGGGCCATTGAAAAATACTGTGTTGATTTAATTTGGATGTATATAAGCTGACATGTAACATTCCTTTTCTCATTTTCTGCGATTTTGTGGACTGCTATATCTTAGCATCGTTAGGGTAAAATTTACACCAAATTGTATTTGTAAAACTTTTATTCATAGAATCTATGTTGATTTTTGTTAAAGCTAACTTTAACTAAGCTTTAATAAAACGATATAGAAGAGAGTTTTGTTACAGGTTATTAAGCATAAAAATGGGTCCGGGACTTTATAAACACCCTGTATAATATGGCTAAGCTATATTGATAGGTCAAAAACATTGAGTAAATTTTGAAAAAAAAAATTTTGTTGTTGACGAGTTTGTTTACGAGTTATGAAACATCAAAATGGGTCCGGGACTTTATAAACACCCTGTATAATATGGCTAAGCTATATTGATAGGTCAAAAACATTGAGTAAATTAAAAAAAAAAAAAAAATTTGTTGTTGTCATCAGTTTCTAAAACTTTACTAACAAGGAAACATTCAAAAGGGGTCATCTTAAAAAAATATTGAAAAAAAATATATGTGATTCTACTCTTCATAAAACGCCAGAAAGTGAAAAAATTATCGGCTGAAATGAATTACAGCGACCACAAAAATCTATCAAATTTAAGCATTTTTGGTAATTTAGCGCTGTCTTTGCAAGCGGTCAATTGTTTATATGCGTAATAAGTTCGCTAGCATCGAGATTGCCGTGTACGAACAGAACCGTGTTTTGCTTCTCCGCCAAGTACTCAAAATCAGTCGCCTAACTGTGTGAAATCGCCAAATATGCTTAATTTTGATAATTTTTTGTGGCCTCTGTAATTCATTTCAGACGATGATATTTTCGCTTTCTGGTGTTTTATGAAGAGTAGAATCACATATATTTTTTTCAATATGTTTTTAAGACGACACCTTTTGAATGTTTCCTTGTAAGTAAAACTACTTACTTTTCTAATTTACTAAACTAATTGCCATTAATTTCTAACTTCATTCTAACTAATCGTATGTGGCGCAATGTCGGGTGCGATTGTTATGTATTGTTCGTTGCAGTTAAGGTTGATTTCGGGCTCATTTAAAAAGTTACGATATCGTCTCAATTTTGGGTACAGTACATTTCTTGCGATTTGGATTCGGATATTTTACAACAATTTCCTTACATTGTGTTAGATAAATGCCTATATATTCATGTATAATTTATACATAGTTTTCAGTTATTCAGATAAAATAAAAGAGCATCTCACTCGAATGTGAATCCACTATTTTATTCAAAGTAGGAATATGAACACAGATAATATTTGGAAAATTCATTTTTGTCTCGGTTTGCGTGAAATTGCTTGATATATCAAATCCTCTGTTCACCAGGTAGTGGAGGCTTTAATTCTTTTTTATGTGAATCAAATTCTTTCCCAATTTAACTTTTTAGATTTGACAATGTTTATTTTGAGAAATATCATAATTTTCGGTTTCAGTTTCAGTTTTCTGTTCAGTTATTACTATTTTGTTTTTCTTTCTGTCGCAACCAGATTCTAAACCGAATTTTATCCGATCCTCCGAACTAAGAAAATAAAAAATTTTATGGACATGTGAAGCTTTTGATAGGTCTTTTTTCATAGTGAGGGGATGGATGTTAAAAAATTTGATAATTACTTTTATTCTTGCTTTTACGAGATTCAGAAGAACCTTGGAGCGGGTTTTCTCTTTTGACCTTGAAAAAGCAAAGAACACAGGGAAAAAAATAGCTTGGAATTAACATCTTAATTAATACCTCAAAACTTAATTAAAAATTTTAATTATTTTTTATGTTGCACCCCTTCCCTCTCCCCTTCAATGTATCCAACTGTCAGTAAATTTGCGACACGTGGTAGCTGAGCCTACAGCGGTACAGACAAAAAAAAATACATTTAAACTTTAAAACTTCTTCACACACCATAAAAGACAGCACAACCGGTTTCGAAAGGACGTGGCCTTTCTTCTTCAGGGGCAAAAAATACATGCTACTTCCTTGGAGGCAAACGCTGCTGTCTTTAATTTTATGGTGTGTGAAGAAGTTTTAATGTTTAAATATTGAGTGTACACCAGTTTTCAATTTAGTTTTGTGAAACAAATTTATTTCATTATGTGTTGGCACACATGTGTCATTATTAAATGTATCAACATGAAAGTTCGTTCTCGGCCATACCCCCCAAATTTAATAATTAATTGCACAGGTACTAAGTCTCCGTTATTTTCAACGTAGACTTTAGATGGGAAAGTTTTTATAAATGTTTTCAGTTTATTTATTTATTCGTCGAAAATATATATGACAGATTCCTTTTTGAAAATACTGGTGAGGAAACTGATTAAAATATTCGAAGTGACTTATTAAATGTGACACTCATGTGTCATTACCAAATATGTCAACATGGAAGTGCGTTCTCGGTAATATTGCACTAAATTTCTCAAATAATGATCATTTCAACTTCACTGACTAAACAGTATATAGTTTGTAATAAAATGCACAGAAATATCGCTATTGATTGATAATTAATACAAATTTCGAAAAAAATAAAATAAAAACACAGTAATTTTCAAAAACATGCATTAGTTGGTTCGAGTCGAAATAATTAAGCAAAACCCTTCATCAGATAACAAAAAAGTAGCTTAAAATGAAAGAAACAATAAAATTTTGATATAATAACTTTCGCTTACCCATAAAGTAGAGAAAGTATTGTTTTGGGGTCTAATTTTCGAAAGCGAGATTTTGTTATATTTACACGTTTTCAGGTCTCCTGAATACGAAAATCATGTTTTTAGCGGTCGGTCTGTGTGTCTGTCTGTGTGTGTGTCTGTCTGTTATCAGTATTTCTCAAAAACAAATTATGGCAGAAATTCCAAACTCGGTATTCTAAATGTGTATCATATAGGGATGCTACAGTAAGCTTCTCATTGAGATGAAGCAAATGGTTCGTGTACAGGGACACTCAAAAGTATTCAAATACATTAAGTCTATGGGGGAAATTGCAGGTAAGTAGAGTTTAACATCTATAGACTGCACTAAACCAAATGAAACGAATATATATTTTTTGTAATAGAGATAGTCAACTGGGAAAAAATTTTGTGTATGTGGGAGCCTCGCCTCCATTCGAGGGGAGTAAAATTTCATGATGGGTATCTTTCAAAAGAGCTCGCCAATACATTTAAAACGAATGGTTGAACCATCGGTCTGCGATAATTTAAAATAAAGTTATCGATTTTTTTCATTTTTAACCAAAATTTTTTTTTTTTTTTTAATGCAATATTGAGAATAAATTCACCTTTTTTTTTTTTTTTTTTTTTTTTGGATGTTTAGTGTTGTACTACTTCTCTAATATGGAAAACGTCTGCATTATCAAAGATCATTTGTTTAAACAATAATTTTAATAAATTATTTTTTAAAAACAGAATTATTTTTTAATAACCGAATTAAATTCTATATAAATATAGGTGCATTAATGAAACGGGGGGAGCCCCCCTCACACAGAACTAATTATCATATAAAACTCTTCCTAAGCCTAATTTGAATTGTTTAACATAGGTTTACATAACAGTGCTCGTTATCTTACCTCTTAATCTAAAACCTGTATTTATAATATTAAATTTCAGAGTAAGAGAAAGTCGTGTGAGTGACACACCAGATTATTTTTTTATACTTAAAGTGACAAAGTTTTAATTCGTAAAGGGATATTTTAGTCAAGATGTTTATGATCGTTTTTTGTGTCACATTGACCTAACTAATGACCTTCACTTAGATACGCAACGCTTTTAAGATTACTCTATAAAAATTCTAGAATTTTACTGACAGTTTTCTCCCGGTAACATTTCCTCAATTTTTGTATCAATCAACAGGAAATTCATTTTAAAACACAATGCTTTGAAAGTAAAATGGCAATTAATATTTTCTAAAAAGCGATTTATCATCTTTGGTAAATCAGTCAAGTACCTGACATTTCCGCAAAAGGTCAGTAAAACGAATGAATGCCAGTGGGCTATGCTTTATTTATTAATATTATTTTTTAAGATAATAAAAGGCAGTAGCTGCTAAATTATGATGCAGTATTTGTGAGTAAGGGCAAACACATTCAGTAGGACACGAGTTGATTGTTTACGTTTTTCTTTTTACGTTCCCAATGCATACTATATGTTACGAAATTATTATGATCACGAAATAAAACTAGTATGTTGTGGCCACCACATGACTTTCTTCTATATTTTCTTATACAAATTCACTCAGTAAAAATGATTTATTAAAATTATTTTTGCAAAAATTATCTTCCATGATAATGCAGACGATTTCCATATTAGATAAGTAGTATAACATTAAATATCCAAAAAAGTCAATTCTATTGTCAATATTACATTTAAAAAAAAAATATTTTATTTATTTATTTATTTATTTATTTTTTTATTTTTTTATTTCTTATTTCTTATTTTTTTTTATTTATTTATTTATTTATTTTTTTGTTTGTTTAATGAAAAACAATTGATAACTTTATTTTAAATTATCGCAGATCGATGGTTCAACCATTCGTTTTAAAGGTATTGGCGAGCTCTTTTGAAAGATACCCATCCTGAAAATTTACTCCCCTCGAGGGGGGGGGGACTTCCCTCGGGGGGGGGGGGTAGACGAGGCTCCTACATACACGAACAAACAAACAAAAAATTTCCCAGTTGACTATCTCTATTATAAATAATTCTTGTAAATTTCATAATGATTACTAAAAAATAATTCTCTTTATGCACATTTATACAAAATTTTGTCCTATATCACCATGTTAACAATTTAGAAAAAGCGGGATGGCAACGCAACCTGTAAGACAATTTTTACCAAAAGTTGATAGGCACTAATTTATGTCAAGGTGCAACAACACACCAATTTGTATGAAATTCTGTGCAGTAGTTCCTGAGATACAGTTGCCAGAAAATTTTGTCACACACACACACAGACAGACAGACATTTTCTAAAAATGGTCAAATCGTGTTCTACAGCTCTCAAAACGTGTAAATCCATCAAAAACCCGAGGTCGAAAATTTTTACGAATCCAATACTTTCTTCTATTGAATATAGAAGAAAAAAAAAAATACTAATGAAAAAATTTTTATGTGTCCATATATTTTGAGGTACACCAGAGAAAGGATATGATTAGAACTAGAAACCCATGATTACACTTATTTCAGGAATTTCGTTATGTCGGGAAAGTGTAACAACGGTATTTACACTTGTCCTAAACACAGCATTTTTTTTTCTTTGCTTTTCAGGCACAAAAACAGAATTTAATTTAGTACGGCAGGATTTATTTTAATCTGTTCTCCCATATAAAGTCACGAAGCAACTGTGTTTTATTCCCTAGCATCGGTTACCATATTCATATCTTTAAAAAATCTTTACTAAACCTTTAGCATAAGATCCCCTTGGTGGATTTTAAAATTATTTTGTCATTTCGGTGATGGATTAAAATGACTATCGCACTTGCGTAAGTAAAGATCTTGGCGAGAAATATCCGCTCAATTTCGTTGCCAAATTTCATATTTCGCCAAAAAATTCAACACTGAAGCTGTCTCACTTCTTTAGTACGAATTTTCTTAATTTAATTTCAATTAATTCAAAAATGATTAAATAAACAAAATAAAATAAAATAAAATAAAAAAGTTTGCTTTATTTTTTATTTTTATTTTTTATATATATATATATATATAAAAATAAATATATTATTCTTTGCATCAAATAATTTTTATGTTTTTAATAATTTTAAAGTTAAAATGAGGTTTTTATTTAATATTTTTTGAACCAGTTATCCGATTGAACTAAAGAAAATACGGTGTTAGCTAAATTTTGCCCTGATTAATAAGTGTACCAAATTTTTATAAAATCTAATGATCCCGATTAAAAATCCAGTCATATTAGAATGACAAATTTTCAGCTTTATATATTTTAAATAAAAACAAAAATGTTTGCATGTTCATTTAAGGTGACAGATAAAAATTGGTAACGACGTAAAACCAACCGATTGAAAGAAGTATGACCTGTCGAGCAATTTTTTCGGTTTCTTTTTTTCTTTTTTTTTTTTTTTTCTTTTAATCGCTAATTTCTGACCGATTTTCACAAATAATTAAAAATTGAATAATAATTAAAATAATAATAAATTATGAGTTCACAGTTCAAAAACCTCTAACTTCGGCTGAAAATAAAAAATTTTAAAGAAAAAATATTTAAATTCGAGACAAGCCCTGCTTTGATATCTTATATTTTACCATAACCTCCTTAACTAGATGCCTGTCGCGTAGCTCGGAAACTAGGCAACAGTTGGAGCGCTAGACAGCGCCACCTTGTACAGATTATGTGGGTTTTTTTATTCAACTGTCACCAATAATTTAAAGAAGTGATGTATGATATATATAATCGACGTTTCTTCGATTCTATTCGCCTTTTTTAGTATTTCAAATCCCACTTTTAAAAAATTTTGGTGGCTGTTGAATAAAAAAGTCGCACAAGCTGTTCCAGGTGGCGCTGTCTACCGTTTCAACTGTTGCCTAGTTTCCGAGCTACGCGACAGGCGTCTAGTTAAGGAGGCTATGATTTTACGAGCTAGCATTCTTTCAACCAAATATTACAGACTTTATAGAATATAAATATATAATTAAATTCAAGGTCTGTATATATACATATATATATATATATATATATATATATATAGCTGGCTTCACATTCGTTTAAATTATGTAGAAATGTATATTTATTAATGTTAATTCTTATGAATCAAAATTAATATGTATATATATATATAAATAATTTCACAGAATTTTTATTATTTTTTTTTTCCTTTGAGCACGTGTGTGTGTGGACAGATGAGTAATTCCACCAATTTACAACAATATTTATCAGGAAGGTCATCGACAGGAACATACGTCAGGATGATACAAAAACTTGTTTCGTTTAGGTTGGTTTGGTTTCAATAATAGCCATTTAAGACTTCTTCTAGAGTACAATTTCTTCATTCAGTAGATAAAGGAAATTACTTCTAATAGAGGTATTGAGCAAGATTTCAAATATTTCACTGGGGGCTAACATTAAAGATAATAATAAGCACATTAACTCTTTGATATAATACAGCTGATGGGAAAAATTGCAGTTCCTGAAAGTTACAACATCGAAAATTTTTTTTCTTGGAGAAAGGAAGTAAAAAACAGAAAAATGACTTAAATATCAGTGTTTTTTTTTTCCCAAAAACGTTTCTGTGGAACATAATTTTATCTATTTATACATAGTTAATTGAAGAATAATACAATAATGGTGGTAGTTATAAATAATTTTTGTTATTTATTTTCTTAGAGTTGTAAAATTCTGCATTTATATACATTTATACACCCCTTCTCATATTTATAAGGACACTTGATGTTTTGAAATAACTAATGTCAAAAAAAAAATCAAAGAAGTCTTTGGGAACTACCGATAGAAGTGAAAACTAAGTAACTTGTGAATTGTATCGTCGAGCTATTAGATTATTATTTTCGAATTATTTTTGGTTTGTAAAGAAGTGTTTATGATCTGTATTACATTATTCGGCACAATATTTGTATCTACCAAAATTAAATGAACTAAGCCTTATATTAGGTAAAAATATTGATTACTTATGAAATTTTTTTAATTAGTAGCTGAGATACAAAAGAAAACCGATTCAGGACACCTCAAAACGTGTAAATCAGGTGAAACCTCGAATTCCACTTTCGATAATATAAAAGAACTTTAAAATATCTTCCGAATGATGTATTAAAAATAATTTAATCATAATTAGAATTTGAAATATTGAAATTTTAAAATATTATAGCGCCATCTGGCGGTAGAAATGTCTTTAATCTACTGTTCGATTCCAAATCAACAAAGCTTTCTAATGATGTATTACTTATGAAATTATTTTAATTCGTAGCTGAGATACAAAAGAAAATTCATTCAGGAGACCTCAAAACGTGTAAATCAGGTGAAATTTCGAATTCCACTTTCGATAATATAAAAGTACTTTAAAATATATTTGAATGATGTATTAAAAATAATTTAATCATAATTAGAAATTGAAATTTTAAAATATTACAGCGCCATCTGGCGGTGGAAATTTCTGTAAGCTACTGTTCGATTCCAGCTCAACAAAGCTTTCAAATGATGTATTACTTATAAAATTATTTTAATTAGTAGCTGAGATACAAAAGAAAACCCATTCAGGACAACTCAAAACGTGTAAATCAGCTGAAATCTCGAATTCCACTTTCGATAATATAAATTGGTAAAAAATATGTTTCTTCTCATGAAAAGCCTTCGCTGACGATGACGCGAGTTTCATGATTTTTGTTCACCCAAAAGTGCTCAACGCGCCTACAGAAGTTTTCACTTCAATAATTGTGAACGAGATTATGCAAAGCGCATGTAATGTATCTAGTATTCTAAAAACCAAACCTGTTAAATTTTTTTGTAATTAAACCAAATTAGTAAAAAACTAGTATGCTGTGGCCATCACATGACTTTCTTCTATGTTTTCCTATATAAATTCACTCACTAAAAATAATTTATTAAAATTATTATTGATTAAAATTATCTTCCATGATGAATGCCAAAGATTTTCATTCTAGAGAAGTGGTATAACTCTAAATATCCAAACAAAGTCCATTTTATTCTTTATATAATATCTTTAAATATGCAATTTTTTTTTTCTTTTTGTTGTTAAAAATGAAAAAATCGATAACTTTATTTTAAATTATCGCAGATCGATGGTTCAAACATACTATTCATTTTAAAGGTACTAAAGATCTCTGCAAGATACTCATCATGAAAATGGGGGGAAACGATGCTCCTACATATACAAAATATTTTCCCAGTTGACTATCACTATTAGAAATAATTCCCTTTAATTTCATAATGATTATTACAAAATAATTTTGTTTATGTACATTTATATAAAATTTTTTCCTATACCGCCATGTTAAATATTGAAAAAAAGCGGCATGGCAACGCCATCTATTAGACAGTTTTCACCAAAAGTTGACAGACACTAAATTATATCAAGGTGCAACTACATATGAAATCTTATGAAATTCTGAGTAGGAAAATAGAGTAGGAGGTATACCTCCTACTCTATTATATATTATTTCTATAATATTCTATAATATACTCTATTATATATTATTAGATATTATTTGAATTTACACTAATAATAACCATGTATCCTACACAAAACATTTCCTGGTAAAATTTCAGTATTACTTTCAGTAATGCTACTAACACAATCTTAGTAAACATACAAAAGAAGCACTTGTACCGTTAACTAAGAGTTTCTTAGTATATTTACTAACGAAGTGCGTGTAATGTTTACTAACTCTAACGGAGTAAGATCACTTTTGAACAATCTGTATTGGCTACTAGAAAAGTTTATGGAATACCAGTTTCCTAGAATGTTTCTAGTAGTACTACAGAATTTTTTTTACAGTGTAGCAGGGAAAGATAGAGCAGGAGGTTCCTACGTTACAATTGACGCAAAATTTTTTCACACAGACAGACATTTTCTTAAAATGGTAAAATTATTTTTTAGATCTTTCAAAACGTGTAACTCCATCGAAAATCCGAGGTTAAAAATTTTTACGAATCCTATACTTTCTTCTATTAAATAAAAAAGAAAGTAATAATGAAAAAAAAAATTTTTTTTCTCCTCCCCGTGTTTGTTTTTGCCGTAATTTTAGGGACAATCAAGATTTATCCATTTAATTCAACTTACGAGGGATTAAATTACAGTGGATATGCAAATTTGTTAATTACGGGACTAGATTGATTAATATACTAGCATTATTATTATTTTCATTTATTTTATTTTATTTTATTTATTTATTTTATTTTATTTTATTTTATTTTTTTAAAGACATTACTAATACTCCAAACACTAAAACACACATGTAGTGAAGTACGATAAACGCATTTTTTAAGTGGAAGGATAATTTCAGTTCGTCTTATATCTAATTAAATTTGAAGATCGATCTGTGATAATAAGAAACAAAGTTATCGAATTTTTTTACCTTAAATCGTTTTTTTTTTTTTTTTTTTTTTTTTTTTACGAAATTTAACCAAACTAGGTATTTAGCTGGCCCCTGACATAAACTGGTGCTGATTAGATTTGGGGATCAATCGCTCAACAGGCGGCGCTGTGATCGTATTTTTTTTTTAATTTTTAACATGGCTGTATAGGACAAAATTTCGTATAAATGTACATAATGAGAGTTATTCTTAGCCTGTAATTTTAAAATTAATATGAATTATTGATAATAGTAGTAGTTAATTAGGGAAAAAATTGTGCATGTGGGGACATTGCTTGCCCCCCTAAGGGGGGGGGGGATTTTCAAGATGGGTATCTTTCGAAAGGTCTTGCCAATAGCTTTAAAACGAATAGTTGAATTTTAAATATGTGATAATTTAAAACAAAGTTATCGATTTTTTTTTACTTTTAACAAAAAAAAAAAAAAAAAAAAAAAAAAAATTGAAAAAAAATCGTTTTTTTTTTTTTTTTTTAAATATTGTTACTGGGTGAATTTGCATAAGAAAATGTAGTAGAAATTCTTGTGGTGGCCACATTATACTAGTTCTTATAATTGTGAACGCATGAAAAATAATTTTTTTCCCTATATTTTAATTTTTTTCAAATAGAAAAACAATTATACTTTATAAATTGCGTTATTAATGTAGTTCATATTAATAAAAATATATTTATTTCAGTAATATTTTTCACTGTTCAGTTAAAGTAAAAAAAACTGCCCTTATAATTATGAGAACCATTGTATACTGAATTATCAAGTATATTATAATTTCTAAAAAAATCTAATAAAATAATTTTTTTTTTCCTTTAAATTCACCCTGCTATTTTTTATTTATTTTTTCCTCAATTTCACCTTGTTACAGTTTAACAATATATATTCTAAACAAACTTGGGTATTATTTTGGGAAATCTTTTTTTTTTTACTTTCTCTTATACTCACATATATGGTAGAGAAAGTATTGTTTTGGTGTCAAATTTTCGAAAGTGAGTTTTTTCTATATTTACACGTTTTGAGATCCCCTGAATCAAAAAATCGTGTTTTAGGGGTTGGTCTGTGTGTCTGACTGTTATCAGCAAATATCAAGAACAAATCACAACAGAAAGTCCAAACTCGGTATTCTAAATATGTATCATATAGGGATGCTACACTAAACTTTTCGTCGAAATAATGCAAATGGTTCGTATACAGGGCCACCCAAGATAATTTATTACATTACGTCTGTGGGAGAAATTTCAGGTAAGTACGCTTTGAGATTTATAGGCTGCCTTAAACAAGACGGAATTAACATTTTTTTTTTCTTTTTATGCATAAAAGCATGTTTTGTGTAGATTATGATATGGAAATCATTCATCGTTTATTGAAATTTTTTTTTCCGACTGAAAGAAAATAATGCCTGGACCGGGAGTCTCTTTCTCCCATTGTTTAATGGTGTTTTCCTTTACCTGCGGCTTATTTCTGTCGAGTTATCTACATGATAGACCAGATGATTCTGCCTAAAGTTTGTCTGAGTGTGTAATGCAGACCGGTTGTCGGCCTGGATAGCTCAATTGGTAGAGCCTTGACCTTGTAAGTCAAAGATACGGGGTTCGTCTCCCGGTCCAGGCATTATTTTCACTCAGTCGGAAAAATAAAAATGTTTCAATAAATATGATTTTCTTCCAATCAGTTGATTGTGTGATTTTAATAAAAATTGCATTCATCGTTTGTTTACATGGCTGCTCAAAAATTTGGATATATTGGGGGCTGTGCATGGAAATAGCTGGAATTCTAATTAATTTAGTGTTAGATATTTTTTTCGTGTAAGACTAAAACACAGTATTTTTAAAATGCTTATTGTTTATAGGCAATATGCAGGACTATCCAAAATTAAGTCAAACGTTCCTTTCTATTGAATGTAACTGAACGAAATGCTTTGCTACATTTTACAATGTCGACAAACAGTGCTCAGAAAGGAAAATTAATTTTCCATACCCATACTGTAAACAAATTATATTTTGTAGTTCCATTTTCAACTCTGATTTTTTTATATTATATCACGTTTTGAGGTGCCCTGGTGACAAAAGTCCAATTTTGGCCGGTTACTCTGCATCTATGTTTGTCATCAATAAAACTTAAAAACAAATAACTGGAGAAAACTCAAATTTGGTATTTGGAACTTCATATTTTGTTTACCACTTAAAATATTAATCAAGATTGGCAAATCATGAGCAGCCTTGATTTTTTTTTTTTTTTTTTAAATAAATGTCGGCACTACAATTAAATGGGGAGTTGAGGGGGGGGGGCAGTATTCCCTCTCACACAGAATCTTGTATGAAATAAGACTGTTTCACTGTTTCTATACCCATTTTAGATTATTTTAAAAGTACATTGAGCTTTATTATCATTTCGCTATATTGATCTTAAGATTTAATATGCAATCAATCATTATAGTATTGAAGTGCAGGGTAAGAGAAAGTTGTGTGAGTGACACACCAGATTATTTCTTTTTTTTTTAATATTTTTACGTTTGAATGATGAAACTTAATGAAAATATTTAGCATTGAAATATTAAAATATTAAAAAAAAAATTAACTTAACAATAAATCAACAAAATAATATCCAAATATGTTTAGATTTTATTTTTAAACTGTAATAATGTAATATCAAGGGAAGGGGAAGAGGGAATTTAAAATTAATATGTAGAGAAAATTTTGAAAAGTTTCAAAAAGTTTAAGATTTTGAATTTTATTTTATTAAATTTAAATACAATTTGAGAAATTTTAATGCATTTAAAAACGTTTGATCTTACTCAATATATATTTAATGGAGTCGAGATATAGCAGGTATATTACATTATCGGTGTAATTTTCCATTATACATGACATTCCATTATAATAGACAATGAAAAAAGATTCTAATAATTCATTATATTATGTATTACCTTAATCTTATTTTCAATTGATTACAACAATTGCGTAAAAACATATGCAGAATGGAGTGGAGTGTTTTTTTAACGTCACACAATGGATACGTATTAGGCAATTGACGACGGTCTGGAATGTACCTCTAAGGATGGTCCGGATGCATGTCATTACAACTCTCATTTTCTGCGGAGAGGGTGGTTAACCCCCTATAGTAACTCCCAGAAGTATACACTATCTACCAATAAATATTTAGACATTTTCGAATTTAGACATTTTGTCAGAAAAGTTCTATAGGTATCATCTTGAAACTTTGGTAATGCAAAAAACATGCTAAACCTCATATATTTTAGCAAAAGCTCAATCAGTTACATTCGAAAAGTAATGAAAAATAGAATGTAGAAAATTTCAGTTCTCTCAAAATAAAAACTAAACTAAAGGGGTTTTACCCACATTTTTATTTTGATTCAATCAATGCCCAATGCTAATAAGAGTGGTCGCTGATTGTAATTAAATATGGATAAAACCCTCCATCCACTTCCTTGTTTAAAAAAAAGAAGTGAAACTCTGTTCATTCATTTTCTCATAACTTTTTGAATTTACACGATATTTGTTTGGGGTTTTCAGATAAGTTGCTCAATAATTTTGGTTGTTAAATTAGGCAAATGAAATTTTTTAAAAGCTTACTGCGCATGCGTAGTTAAAAATTATTTAGTAAAAATGCTCATCTTTCGTAAGATATTTAACATTCTTGCATTCTGATTGCAGTAGGTTGTGTTTAATGTAGTATGCCAAATTTCCTGAAAATGGCTTTACGCTGGGTCTAATACCTTACGGGTTATAATTAAAAAAGTTGATTTTTTAATTTAATTTAGAAATTTTTTCATCAAGCCTCAAAGTTCATTTCAGAAAAACTTCTAAATTAAATTGAAAATTTCATGGTCTATTGGAGTTGTGCCATGATTAATAATGTCACTTGATTTAGCTTAGTTTGCAGACTCGGTGACTTTGCCAACGAATGTTATGTGAGAAATGCCTATCTGGTAATCAACCAGGGTAGCTCGATGGTTTAACTATCCGCACATAAAGCGGAAGGCCCGGGTTCTCTTCCCGGCTCTGGTATTTTTTACATAGTTGGTATAAAAAATCAGCCTTCCACTCCATAATTTTCTGAAGTGAATTTTTAATTTTATTTTATATTTTGCAAATAAAAAAAAAGTTATACGTTCATGAATATATGTGGTTGCCTCATAAAAACATAAACAGATAATGAAAAAAAATCCTCATAATCACATGCTACAACCAAAACGCACTTAATGCGTTACTTTTTACAGGGTGATCCAAAACATTTTATTTTTGTTTAATTTTGTACTGGTCCCTTTTCCCTCTTCAAGACACAACTTTTTACTGAAATATATGAGGTATAACATGTTTTTTGCACAACCAAAGGTTCAAGATGATTCCCCAAAAACTTTTCTAATTATTTGACAAAACGTCTAAATTCGAAAATGTCCAAATACTTATATATATAGATATACCATACAGTATTAAACTTAAAATTCAAACCTCAAAATAGCAGATGTTTTCGTTCGTATTAATTCATTATTAATAGCAGTAGTTTTCTATTTTATTTATTTATTCATTTATTTTATTTTATTTATTTATTTTATTTTATTGTTTTGTTTTTAGTATTGTATAGTTTCTCATGTATATAACTTTTAATATTTTCAACTTGTATAATTATTGATTTTTAAAACCATATACCATATTTATGAACTTCAACTAATGAGTGAAATTTATCAAATTTATAGTAAATTAAGTTAATAGCAAATTAGAAACATAACAGATAAATAATAACGTAATAGCATATGAATACCAAATCAATTTAATAGCAATTTTTTTTTTAATTCAAAATTTGCAAGTCTATGGCAGTTATAAGTTCAAGGCTTTATAAGGCATATATAGACGATACGCACCTCGAAAAATACAATTAAATAAGCAATGACAATTCATCATTATATGCATTATTAATTCTCGAAAAATTATTGCGATGACAGTTCTCGAGATTCTTTTCAGTTGCTAAATTCAATATTTTGACCTCAATTTTGCTTCATTTGTAACTTATACATTATATAGACGTTTAGAAATAAGTATAAGTGTATTAAGATGTGACCTTTAGATAATAGAAAATGATAGATATGACTTTTAGTATAGAAAAGTTTTATTTTTTATTTATTTTTTTTATTTTTTCTATGTGTATATTTTAGGTGGTAAAGCATAGTTTGCCCGATAGAATGTTATGTAATATTTTAACGATGTTGTAAACAAACACTTATGCTAGACAAACGCGCAGCAATTGTTTCGTGTCAAAATAAATATGCACAGTGGAGAAAGATTTTTTTTTTTTTTTTGGGGGGGGGGGGGAAAGATTACTAACCATTTACATCCCCCCTTCGAAGGAAAAAGAAACAAGAAAGGAAAATCATGCGATTAGTAACACTTTCCAACTGTACGTAATTCTTGTATCGTATAACATTTAATATTCTTTGCCTGCGTTATCACACAACTGACAGAAGGACTGAAAAATATACAGATAGTCTAATTGATTTTAAAATCATTCTTAGGCATTTTGGAAAGTGTTAAAAAGGCTTAACGCGAAAGAAAATGCAGCCATTAGATTATAATTACAGCTTTTCATCTGTCTGAATATTTGAGTGTAACCCTGTAAATCTGAAAATTAATCATATCATATTCTATACAAAACATTATTTTAGAATATTAACAATACTTTTCAATGTTTTTATGATTTTTACAGTAGAAAGTTTTTTAAATATAACTTTTAAAAATGTCTTTCCTAAAACGTAATGCATTGGCTTTTTTTTTTTTTTTTTTTTTTTGACCCTGTACACAAACTAGTTATACAGGACCTATTAATGCCATTTTAAATAGGGAACATTCCATAGTGAACTTGATTGTATCATTTTTTAAAAATTCTCAAAATATTTACGGACGCTAGGAGCCGGAGACAAACAGATAAAAAGATAGACAATCGGACAGACAGATAAACAAATTGAAATCACATTCCTACTAAAATTATAAGAAAGTATTAAAACACTTAATGTAAACAAAAGTGCAATTCTAGCAAATTTCTATTAATAGCTCTTAATGTAACTGAATATTTTTGTGTGACCCTGTAAATCTAATGCTAATCATACTGTATTATATAGAAGGCATTCTTTGTGCATACGAATAATGTATTTCAATTGCATTAAGCTTTGTACAAAGTAAAATTAATGAAATTTGGTTTATAAAAATAACTCTCATAGGACGCAATGGAATACTTTCAAGTGTTCCTGTACACAAACCAGTTAGAAATGTACTCTATTTTACATAGGAAACATTCGATAGGGAACTTGAATAGCATATTACAATTTCATTAAAGTTTCTGTACAGTAAAGGTATTAAAATATGGTTTATAGAAACGCCTTTCATAGTACACAATATTTTGAATATTTTTGGGTGTCCTTGTACACAAACCAGAAGAGGTATTCACTCCATTTTCAATACGAAACATCCGATAGTGAATTTCAATAAAATATATCAGTTTGAAGAAATTCTATAAATATTTACAGGAGTTAGAGTGCCGAAAAATAGACAGAGAGACAGACAGACGGACAGAAGTACAGTCAGATAGATATACAAATTGAAATCATATTCACACTTAAAAAATGTTAAAGAGTGTTAAAAACGCTTTATGCAAACGAAAGTACAATTCTAGCAAATTTTTATTAATAGCTCTTAATATAACTGATTATTTTTGTGTCACCCTGTAAATCCAATGCTAATCATGCTATGCAAAGCATTTTTTAGCGCATATAAATAACATATTTCAATTTCATAAAACTTCGTGCAAAGTAAAGTTAATAAAATTTGATTTATAGAAATATCTCTCATAGAACGCAACGCTTTGGAATAATTTTGAGTGTCCCTGTACACAAATCAGTGGTGGTATTTACTCCACTTTATACAGGAAATTTCCGATAGTGAATTTGAATAACATATTTCAATTTCATTAAGATTTGTATACAGTAAAGGTATGAAATACGGTTTATAGTTACAATGCTTTGAAATACTTTCGGGTGTACCTGTACACAAACCAGTAGAGATATAAACTCCATTTTCAATAGGGAACATTCGATAGTGAAGTTGAATAACATATATCAGTTTTAAGAAATTCCATAAATATTTACGGAAGTTAGAACGCGGACAGACAGACAGACAGACAAACTGAAGCCAAATCATTAACACTTCACTGAGAAAAACAATATACCGCCTTTCTCTAGAATGAATAAGTGACCGTTTTCTAAATCCCTTAACTAGAAATATAGATTTCCGAGCTATACACATAAGGCACGCCAATAAACTGCATAAACGAAATTATCGAGAATTTCTAGATGGTGAAACAATATTCTGAATACTCTAAATATTCTGAATCATTTATATTACGAGTAATAAACCAAGATTATAGTTGCAGAAACCCGCCTCTTGTAGTCTCATTTATTTGCAGAGATTTTTAAATAACTTTGTCCTCGAGAATATAGACAAACGCTGTAGAATTCGAATAGGGGCTTCTAGAACTCGCTTTCCAAGGGCACTAGAATTTATAAGGATGACATGGAACTATTTTTCCTAGAGCCACAATTTAGATTCTAGATGTCAGTTACAGAATTTTATCTCTGTGTTTCCAACCTTGTTGGAAAATATTAAAAAGGAGGAAAAATTAATCTTTGTTTTTATTTATTTACTAGGAGGCTTTGCCCGCTTCGCTGAGCCCTATACTTAAATGAGTTGTTAAAATTCCATTACATTATTAATAATTTAAGTTAAAGTTTCCTCTGTATTCCGTAGAGGTTTTTCCCGCTCGAAACGTGAGGATTCCGCGTCCACACTGGCTTCGGCAGCAACTTACCCGCTTCTTACTTCCCCTTCCCCAGCGGCTAAATTAGAAGTTTTGCGAAATCTCACCAAAGTTCATAATGCGTACACCTAATCAACATCCACACACCAAAACGCATAATTCTAAGATAATGTAAAGCGAATTCAAACAGAATAACGTGTTTTTACGCGTGTTTATTGCCCCCCCCCCCCGACACCAAGGGGGGTAAGTGGGTGAATTTCGTAAAATCTCGTTACAATAAGTGTCAGATACATATAAACAATTTGCGCACCAAATTTCGTGACCGCAGATCTCATACCTTTCCCAAGACAAATTTAGCGCTAAAGGGTGGGGTGGGGGGGGTCTTGAATTTGCAACTCCCCCTCCCTCAAAAAAAAAAACGAAAACGTGCTTTTGAAAATATTCTAAAGAAGACACGCGGCTATTTTCAATACCTTTGTAATATCTTTAGTAGAGCTCTACTAAAAAATCCGGAATTTCTTAAATTCCCCCCTCGAAAAACGATTTCCCCCCCCTCCTTTAAGAATCAAGAATTCTAAAATCATACATAATGTTTTATTTATACTTAAATCTAGTCTCATCATGTGCAATTTCTTCAACGTGATGTAATTTCGGACCGGGTTATTCTTACAAACATTTTGCTTCCTGTCCCGCTGGGGGAAAGGGGGTATTTCGATAAGTCCCGTTTCTTTAGGTGCCAGTTGCATATAAAAAATTCAAGCACCAAACTTCGTGACTGCAGCTCTCATAAATTTTCCAGGACAAATTTAGCGCTAAAAAGGGTGACTCGAATTTGTTGTTGTAACACATGCCCCCCCCCCCCAAAAAAAAAGGAAAAAAAAAGGCAGATCACAAAAAATCAAAAATGTGTTTTAGGAAATATCCTAAGAAAGTCGCATAGCTTTTTTTCAACATCTTTATTCTATTTTTGGTAGAGTTCGACTCAAATCAGGAATTTTAAAAATTTCCCGCAAAAAAAAAAACGATTTTCTCCCTTCCTTCTTTAAAAAATCAAAAATTCATAAATCGCAGATAATGTTTTATTTGTACTTATGTCTAGTTTCCCCATCTGCAATTTCTTCACCGTGAAGTAATTAGGAGCCGAGTTATCCCTACAAACGTGTCTTTGCCTTTTTCTCCCGCAGGGGGGAACGGGGAGGGGGGGGATTCCGGAAAAGTTGATAGATATAATTTTATGTTGTGTAAAGACCTAAGTTTTTGTCAGGCGCTGTTGAATTCCGTCCAGCCATTCTCAAGTGATACCCGGACAAACGTG
The DNA here is from genome assembly GCA_963930645.1 of Salticus scenicus. Lineage (NCBI taxonomy): Eukaryota > Metazoa > Arthropoda > Arachnida > Araneae > Salticidae > Salticus > Salticus scenicus. The sequence continues at coordinate 1,052,448 of CAWVNO010000681.1, read as the reverse complement.
TTTTTGACTTTTGCCCCCCAGGAGAAAACGGGGGGATTTTTGAAAAATTGATAGATATAATTATAAGTTGGGTAAAGATCTAAGTTTCTGCCAAGCTCTGTTGAATTTAGTCCAGCCGTTCTCAAGTGATGCCCGGACAAACGTGTTTTTGTCTTTTGCCTCCCCAGGGGGAACGGTGAGAATTTCGGAAAAGTTGATAGATATAATTTTAAGTTGAGTAAAGACCTAAGTTTCTGCCAAGTGCTGTTGAATTCCGTACAGCCGTTCTCAAGTGATACCCGGACAAACGTGTTTTTGTCTTTTGCCGCCCAGGGGGAACGGGGGGGGGGATTTTTGAAAAGTTGATAGATATAATTTTAAGTTGGGTAAAGATCTAAGTTTCTGCCAAGCGCTGTTGAATTCCGTCCAGCCGTTCTCGAGTGATGCCCGGACAAACGTGTTTTAGTCTTTTTCCCCCTAGGGGGGAACGGGGGGAATTTCTGAAAAGTTGATAGATATAATTTTAAGTTGGGTGAAGACCTAAATTCCTACCGAGCGCCGTTTAATTCCGTCCATCCGTTCTCGAGTGATGCCCGGTCAAAAAAAGTGACATACAGACATGGTGACACACACACGCACACACACACACACACACACACACAGGCAAAATTTCCTGAAGTCATTTTTGGCTTTCATAGGGTGTGAAACGTGAAGATAACGCAAAATTTTTTGATTACGACAATTTTACAGACGAAAGTCTGTTTTTATTAATATAGATTTTGATAATACATCCGATATTAAATGAAAGAAGTAATTTTCTATCACTAACAGTTATTTCAAAATGTCCCCCTATGACAGTGTCAAGTTTCTGACGCATATTGACGTCAGTTATTGTGTAACTTAAAATTAAAAATAAAAGATATAATTCTGGCATATAGTATTATTTAAGGCAAAAGGTTCAGGTTTCAAATAAACTATTATCCAATTCAAAAACTCACCATTCCGGTATATTACAAAACCTTGAACTTCAGTAAAGTTTCCTGTATATTTCTTGAAATATTGTTAACGTTAGAAATGACAGCGATATTACTTCACATGTATCAAAGAAATTTACATTTCTTCTCTTTGAAAAATTATAAAACTGGAAGTGAATAAAGGTCATATTATATGTCGACTAAAATGGACTAAAGTGACACAAGTCACCACTAAATGACGTTAAACTTTGACGAAAATTTAGTCTTGTTTATTCAGGTTAGTACGAGCCATATATTTCGCCTGTGTCTTTATATATACACGACCTTGAATTTAATTACGTCATTTTTTAACCCTTTAAAGGACGGTGGAGTATACTATATCCCGTTGAATTTTATGTCTCAACTGCAAAAACTCGCTCCGGAATTTTTTTTATAGAATACTATTTTTTTATAACTAAGAAGAAAAGCTTCATTTACGTACTTATTTATTTGTTTATTTTCCACTAGACTTATTCGTAAATTCTGAGACTTTTCATTATAAATATGCGAAATCACCTTACTCTTCAAAGAGTTAAAAAATCTCTAATTTTTATCATCGAATACATGCTATATGCGAAAGGATATCTAAAAAAGAGGTTTATGTAGCAATTTTCAGATGATCGTTAGAGCCATTTTTGAGATACCAATTTTCACCAAAACCTTGGCAAACTCAATAGTTGATCGTAAAACAACAATTACAATCGCAAGTATATCTAAAAGGCAGTTAATATGTCGAGTCTGAAAAAATTCCGTGCAGCCTTTCTTAAAGGAACGCACTTAAGAGATCTCAAATTGATCTAATTATATACGACGCCTGTCAATTCTTCTGAACTGAACGACTAACGCACGCGAAAGGAATTTAATATGGTATTTATATAGCAACTTTGAAAAAAATCTTTAGAGCCGTTTTTGAGGTAAGAGTTTACGGTTCCATTTCCGTTTTTCCAATTTTACCAAAAATTCAAAAAATCATCTGTACACCAGACTCGTCTCAATTCCGAAGTTTTGTCGTTCTGCCTTTTTTAGTTTCGGAAATATGATTGTCATAAAATTCCCCACATGCATACACACATATCTACTTGCACAATGATCAATTGCCTAAGGGCCCGCCAGCGTCCGAAAGGTTCTGCGCTCAAAGCTGGTAGATGGGATGTTCCGGGTTCGATCCTAGGTTGCGCTCATCAACCTAGCCGTTCGAGGTTTTCCGTGGTTTTCTCTGAAACTCGCTTAAATACGGGCTGAGATTTCTTAGAAAGATTCCCAAGGAGGGCATTCCGCCAATAGGCCTAGGACCCTAGGGTAGTCAACCGGCTTTAAATCCTACAACAGCAACAGCCAATTACCTAAAGCCTTTTTTTTTTTTTTACTCAGGTGACCTTAAAACTTGTAAATCATGTGAAATGTGAAAACTCGATATAATTTTAACTCGAATATTTTTTTCGACTGAATACAATACTTCCATTAACTACGGTAGTCGGGTAATGAAAGTAAAAGAAGAAAATATTAATAAATTTTACTTGTGATTTGAAATATATAAAATAAGTCAAAATGATAGTTTTAAAGAATGCGTAAAGACCAAAAATTGGCGATTTGGCGGTTTTCTTTCTCGGCCACCTCTATAAAAAAGCAAATTATGGTCAAAACATTTAAATTAATTAGAAGAAAACAATTTAATAATGAAATCAATATTTAAAAAATAATAATGATAATAATATTGAAAAAAGTTATATAAAAATAAATTCAAGCCAAAAAAAAAAAAAAAAAAAATATGGTACTTTTCTGTTATCGGGATCGGATTCAGGTAGAGTTGGTTGGTTGGCCGGTCTGGTTTTATGTTGCACTAGTGCTGCTCTATTCAAGAAGAGTAAATAAAAGTAATAAATTTGGAGTATTTGGTATTATCCTTTTGACAAATAAATTAGCGACAATTTTGATGAATTTTCTCGGACGTTAATTTTTGTAAATAACTAAATTTAATTTATATTTCTGGAACAACTTGCAGGTTGGTCCACAACTTTATTTGGCAATTTTTTTCGATGATTATGACGAAATACGATGTTTTGAAATGGTTTCCATGGGTTCCAAATGTAAGCAATTGTTGCAAAGAATCCAGAACGACATCGTTATCGTTTAAAACAGCGCCAAAGGAAAATCACCAAATAGAGTTGTGCGTTGTGGACAAACCTGCAAGTTGTACCATATTTCTTTACTCGAATCCATTATTTTGATTAAAAACACAGTTAAACTTTGAACAATCTTTTTTTTTTTTTTTTTTTTTTCCTTTGATTATTGACTATTTATTACGACATTTGGCAACAGTATTTGATTTAGCGAATCTGGCAAATTTGAAAAAAAAAAAAGTTTTTTTGAAAATATCGACAGCCAGACGAATCAAGACTGAATTAGTATATAAATATTTGCGTAAGCTTAAGATTTTATACTTTTGCATGTGTCAGTGATGAAGTTTTCGAGTTACGTGAGAAGATAACAAATAGTCTGTAATTACAGGAAGATACTCAAATTGTTAAAAGATGCTTTAATAATACAATTAAAGAAAGAAAAAAAAAACGATTACCGAAAGAAATATCTGTAAGAGTGAAAGCGGAAACAATACTTAGAAAAGAAACAATTATCTGATCCTAGTGCGGCACCCACACTAGTTTCTATTATCCTACATTACTATAATATTATTAATCTACGGTTTTATATTGCGGTTTTTTTACGGTAGTTTATTAGCTATATAACTATGAGATACTGTATCTGAAAATATCCAGTGCATTTTAAACAATAGTTCAAATTTTTTGCTCATTTGAATAAGGCGTTTAGACGCTATCGCAAATTTAAAAATTTGGTTCCATGGGCCATAATGATAAAGAATTTTTCATTGTGTCCCAGTAAAAAAACTATAAGTTCTAGAAATTGACCAAAATCTATACACTTTGTACAACTGTGACTTATAACATGTGTATAAATTTTTTGCTCATTTTAATAAGGAGTTTAGACGCTATCGCACTTTTAAAAATTTGGCCCCATAGGTCGTAATGATAAAGAATATTTCTTTGCATCCCTGTAAAAAAAAACTATAAGTGCTTGATTCACCAAAATCAATAGAGTTCGTGCTACGGTGACTTACAACATACGTACCAACTTTCAGCTCATTCGAGTAAAGCGTTTCAACGTTAGCGTGTTCACTCACACACATATACACACACGCGCACACACACACACATATACATACACACACACACATACATACATCATCGTAAAAATAGTGAAAACGTACTCAGGGGACCTCAAAACGTATAGAAATATAAAAATCTCAAATTCGGATTTTTGACATGATTACAATACTTTCCTTACACATGTATGTTCGGAAAGTAAAAATAGAAAAGGAGTAAAAAATATCGTTTGCTCTTTTAAAAGTGTGCTTTCTACAAATAACCTTATTACAGTAGTTGCATAAGTATTTTTCACTACCAGACTTTTCCCACTTCGTTGGACACTGTATTTAAATGAGTTCACAAAATTTCATATCATAAATTAAAATCTTAAAAAATCAAAAATTAAAAAAAAGCACTGAAATCAGTCGAAACTTAAGTTAAAGTTCCCGCTGTGTCGCAATCTGTGGCTCGCAATATATCTAATCGCAATATGTGGAGTCCGGGACGCCACTTTTTTCGGCAGAGACTTGCTCGCTTTTTACTACCCATTCCTCCGCGGGTAATTTGAAAGTTTCGCGAAATCCCACTAAAGTACATATTATGTACACTTAATCAACACCCATACACAAAAAATCACCATTCTAAAATAATTTAAAGTAGATTTAAGCATGAAAACGTGTTTTTTTCCCCCGTTGGAACCTTTTCCCCCAAACAAGTGGTGGGTAATTTCGTAAAATCCCTATAGAGTGCGAGTTGCATACATATAACCAACCAACACATCAAAAAATCGCTTTCCTGAGATAATTTGGAGCCTAGTTATGTTTGAAAACGTGTTTTTGCACACACACACCCTCCAGCTCTTTAAGGGTTTGGAGGGGAAAATTACGCAAATTCTCTATAAAGTAATTTTCCAAAATCTCGTTGTAGTTTGTTTATTGCGTACAATAACCAATCGACACATCAAAAAATCGCTTTCCTGAGATAACTGGAGCCGAATTACACTTGATAACGTATTTATTGCCCTCGACCCCAGAGGGGGAAAGAGGGGAGGGAAATTTCATAAAATCACGTTACAACTGGTGTCGGGTACATATAAACAATTTACGAACCAAAATTCTTGTCTTCAACTCACATAGATTTTCCAGGACAAAATTAGTGCTGAAGATAGGATCTCGAATTTTTCCTCCTCGTAACGCCACCCCCACCGAAAAATAAAATTAAATAAATAAATGAATAAATAAAGAAAAACGAAAATTATACAAAAATAAAACTGTACCTTTGAAAATATCATAAACAAGACGCACGGTTGTTTTCGTTATATTTGTACCATTTTTGGTAAAACTCCACTCAAAAATCCGGAATTTGCGAAATTACCCCTCAAAAATCGATTTTCCTCTCATCCCTTCTTAAAAAACAGAAATTCCAAAATCGCTGATTTTTTATTTATTTTTTTTATTTTTTCCCTTTAATACTAAAGCCTATTCTCCCTATCTTCAATTTCTTCTCCATAACGTAATTTGAAGCAGAGTTATACTTACAAACGTGTTTTTTCCCCCCTGCACCCCAAGGAAGGCGTGGGAAAGATCAGGGAATTTCGTAAAATCCCATTACTGTACGTGTGGAATACATATTAACAATCCACACAATAAAATTCATGACCGTAGCTCCCATAGATTTCCCAGGATAAATTTAGAGCTAAAAAGGGATCTCGACTTTGCCACCTCCTTACCCCCCCCCCCCTATATATATATATATATTTTTTTTTTTTTTTTTTCCTTAAAATATCATAAAGAAGACACGTGGCTGTTTTCAGCATCTTTGTACCATTTTTAGTAGAGTTCTACTCAAAAATTTAGAATCTGCGAAATTTTCCGCCAAAAATCGGTTTTACCTCTCCGCTCCCTTGGAAATCGAAAATTCAGAAATCGGAGAAAATAATTTTTGTGTACTGATGTCTAGTCTCCCCATGTGCAATTTCTTCATCGTTAAGTATTTTAAAGCCGAGTTATGCTTACAAGCGTGTTTTTGCATAGTGTCCCCCAGGAGGAAACGGGGGAAGGAAATTCGCAAAAGTTCACAGATATAATTTTAAATTGGGTACAGACCTAAATTCCTGTCAAGTGTCGTTGAATTTTGTCCTGCCGTTCTCACGTGATACTGAAATAAAAATAGCGTTCCAGATATACAGACAAAACGACCCCAACATACACACACACAGAAATTTTTCTGAATTTATTTTGCTTTCACGATGAGTTAAACGTGAAGATATCGCAAAAAAAAAAAAAAAAAAAAATATTCTGAGAAATTTGCAGTCAAAACTCTGATTTTATTAATGTAGATTCTGCATTTCTTAGATGGACAGAAAATACACGTTTGTTCGCCGCATTTTTAGTGGTGTTTCCTGTGGGCTTTTCAATATTCAAAATATCTGGGATATTTAATTCAATAATCACTAAACATTCGAATGTTAGAAGACGATTACAGCAAATCTCGAAAAGTAACAAATGTACAGCCGTGTTTATCACGTTCAGATAACTCATTTTATTACATATGAAGGTACTGTGAGTGAGGTGGTGTTGTGACATAGTCAAGATTGTGTCCATTGTGTTCGACTGCCTGCGTGAGGTCTCTGGTGCCGGATTGTCTGCAGTCTCGAGAAACCGGGCATACCAGGGTTTTTTCATCCTCATGGTTACAAAGTAACCGCGATTTCACGGATGGCTTTGATGTGCCGTTTGGGCACCCCACGCTAGGGTGGTACCCCGCCGTTTTGTCGCCAGTTGAAACTCCAATGAACTGTTGACCTGAGGATACTCCTCCTGACCAAAGACTGTTTGATTGGTGTTTGTCGAGTGGGAAAAATTGTTCCCCCTTTTCAGATCACTAAGATTTTTGGAAGGACTAAGAATTCCAGATTATGAAATCGAGGACTTGGATTTATGACTTGAAAGAGAACGGACGTTCTCCTGGATCTTTTAAAAATGATACTCATGTTAGGTTTTCACAGGTATCTGTGATGCATGTAATGCTATAAAATGCTAAAAGTAGTTTTAAATTAAAATTATGTTAAGTTTTGAAATCAAGCCTTGTTATTCCTTGTGTGGGATTTACAACCAATTTTTGACTACTATCATGTGTTCCACGCTACGTACTTACTATATCACAGCAGAAGAAAAGTGGTGGCAGCAAGGAGGATGTGCGCCTAGAGTAAATTAGGTGCAGCCCAAGCCTTAGAGGATAAGAAACGCATCAAGAAGATTACCAGCCAACAGATGTCTCAGAACTACGAGTGGTGAGTCCCTTTCTTTTTCTATTTAAGTATCAGGGAGGTCTTAGTTGTAGGAGATTAGCTGTATTTTGGGGTAACTTTCTTTTGGGGTAACAGGTGTTAAATGGTCATAGGAAAGATTTTTTCTTTTAGATTTTCGATGGTTCTGTGTTTTCTTTTGTAGCTAAAAGAAGAAAAATCTTTAACGAAAGTTTTAGGAATCAAAAGTAAATGGGATTTTTGTTTCTATTTGTTTTGAAATTGCTTAACTCAATATTAATCCGAGTTAAGTGAAGAAAAAAAAAAAAAAAAGTTAATTAATAATTTTTTTTTCTGTGCAAAATAAAAGGCATCGGGTTAATTTTAATGTCATATTTTATTTTGGAGTATTTAATTGTTTTTGCTTCGTTTTGTCAATTGAATTTCAAAATTCACTCAGTTGTGGTTGTAATAGGAACTGAAGTTCAGTAATAGTGAAGTGTTTTATTGTAGTCATTAATTGTTTATGTATTTTTTATTATTCTTGTGAGAAAAAATATATTTAGTATCAAGTATTTTTTTTTCCCTTTCTCTTTTTTTCTTTATTATTATTATTATTTTTTTTCTCTTTTCTCTCTCGAGTGCTTGATTTGTTTTTTTAAAATGGCTTATTTAAGAAAACTGAATAAAAGTACTTTGCTATTATTAGCAACAGAATTTGAGACCGACGTATCGGAGGATACGAGAAATAAAGATATTATTCAGGCAATTTTAAACGCTTCTGATTACGATGAGGAAGAAGCAAAGGATTATTTAGTGAGAATTGTAAATGATTTAGAAAGAGTTGAAAGAGAAAAAGAGTTAGAGAGGAAGGAAAGAGAGAAAGAGTTAGAAAGGAAGGAAAGAGAGAAAGAGTTAGAAAGGAAGGAAAGAGACAACATTAGGCAGTTTGAGCTAGAAAAATTGAGGCTTCAAAATGAGGCAGAAGTCAATAGCACAGCGTCAACGGTAACATCAGTAGAACCGGGTAGAAAACGGATTCAATTAAGAGAATTGGTGCCTAAATTTGACCCAAAGCAAATTGACATTTCTTTGTTCCTTATGATTTTTGAGCGCCAAGCGGTAAAAGAAAAAGTCGAAGAAGATTGTTGGGTATCCCAATTAATCCCGTTATTACCGACGGATATAGCGGAGCTAATTGTAAAGGAGCCTGCGGATAAATTTGAAAATTACCAGCACATAAAAAAACTATTATTTAAGCGTTTCAAGTTGAGCGCGTTGGCGTTTAAAAATAAATTCGAAGACCATAATAAAAAACCAGCAGCTTTATGGGTAGATTTGGTGTACGAATTAAAAGGTTATTTAGACAATTGGCTAGAAGCCGTAGACGTTAAAGATTTTGAATCGCTGAAAGAATTGATACTCACCGAGCAAATTAAAAAAAGGGTTCCGTTTGAAATCCGAGAACATTATTTAGATACTTGGGAAGAGATAAATAATGCAACGAATCTCGCCGAAAAATGTGATAAATTTGAAGCGGTCAGGCGTGATCACAAAAAATTCGAACGGAAAAATTCCCTCAAGAAAGAAAAAACAAATTTCGGGTATTCTAAAAATAGTTATGACGTGAAAGGAGAAAGTGATAAGCAGGGAAAAAGAGAACTAGGTAAGAAAGAATCGGTTCAGAATGAGGAAATTTTCGAGAAACCGAGAAAAATAATTTGTTATCTCTGCGGTCAAGCTGGGCATATAAGACCTCGGTGTCCTTTGAACGATAAATCGGAGGCGATTGTAAATCATGTAATTACAGCGCATTATTTGAGTCCATCTTTCAGGCCATATGTTAAAAATGCTATTATAAACGGGGTTTATCGTAACTATTTATTAGACTCAGGTTCAGAGATAGATATTTGTGACCGTTCATGGGTTAATGATCAAGATTGGTTGGGAGAGACGGTGAAAATACGGCAGCCATTAGATTCCGAATGTATTTCCTTACCTGTGGCTAGGATTACGATTGAGGGAGATTTTGGTATTATTGTGACTAAAGCAGCCGTGAAACCAATCGATTTGATTCAGGAATATTATTTAATGGGGAATAAAACCGCTAGGTTGATTGAAGCGCAGAGAAGACGCTCATTAGGTGAGAGTAAAATCACTAGTAAAGAAAAACTGCAAAATGAGTCTCATGTACAAACTTTCCATAAAAACAACTCTCGTTCGCCCATACAATCCCGTTTTTCTAACGCTAAAGGAAAAAAGAAAAATGAATCCAGTCCAAACTTTTGGGAAAACCCAGCTCCCCGTTTTGGAAAGTGGAGGACGAAAGTCACGAAATTATGTTTCACGTGTCAATCACCGGAGCATTTGAGTCGAAACTGTGACAAAATGAAAGGATATTTAAAGGGTTTTCAGGAGCCGAAAGCAAAATTTAAAAGGACTGATCATTTTGGGAAAGATAAGCGCGTAGGCCAACAGACCCGACTTTCAAATCCTTTACTTGTTAGACGTATAACAAAGGATTATCCGAGAGAGAAACTGAACAATGCAGTGGACGAACGCGAAACTCAATAGCAGGTGTTTGCTACTGGGAAGGAGGGAGGTTTCTTACAAGTTTTGTTTGTTTATTTAGTTTTCCTTCCTCTCTCAGAATTGTTAAAAGTGAAATGTTTTTTTATTTTTATTTTATGCAATTTTCTGTGTAGATTTTCTGTGTTTGGGATGTTATGCAAAAATTGAATTAATCGTTTCTGTGTTTTTAATTTTCATATATATAAATTTTGGTTAAAATGTGCTTTTAGTTAGAAGGTTATGTAGAGAAGTGTTAACTGCAACGTAACAAAATTGTTTAGATGAAAAGAAAGGAAATCTGTGCGAGGAATTATTTAGGGAAAAGCTGTAGAGAAAAAATAATTTTCTTTTTTGATTGTTAGCATGTCATTGTTAGTTACGGATATTGAGTGATCCATGTTAACTAAGATTATGCATATTGTAGGTTTGTTTTTTTTCCATTGCATAATTTTCCTTTTAAAATTTATTGAGATTTCTTTCTTTTACTTATTTTTATTTGGGTATTTTATTTATCCTTACTGTGTGGTTGCATACTTCTTTCTTCTCTTGTAGATAAGTGCCTAACGGATTAACTGAAGGTCATCTTTATTATTTTTTTTTGTATATAGCATTGTGTAGGAATGTATGAAATTTTCATTCTTAGACGTAATAATTTTTAGCATTTTACTTTTCAAATTTATTTTATTTTATTATCTTTTTTTTTGAACTTGAGTGGTCTATTTATAATTTTTTTTTGTGGACTATGATTTATTTAATATTTTAAAATTTTTGTGTGGACCATGAAAAAAAAAAAAAAAAAAAAAAAAAAGTGTGAAAAGTTTTAAAAATATTTGAAATCTTTCAGAAATACAATTTTTATTTATTATTAATTTAGCATTTCAATTTTACGGTGGAGTTAACAGTGTTATGTAAAGAAAATTTTGAATTTTTTTTTGTGTTTATTACTTAGAATTAAGCATAATTCTGATGTTAGGAAAACTCCAACTGAGTGGATTGTTTTCAATTGTTTTTTTATTACTATTATTCAATTTATTTAAAGTTAACTCACTTTTAAGGGGTAAAATTGGAAATGGGCTTTAAGTTTATCTGGGGAAAGACCTCCCTGGGACTTAATTGAAAAATGGGGGTCGCCTACTGGAGTGCTGTTGGTCGCCTACTGGAGTGCTATCGGTCCTACCGGTCGCCTACTACTTGTCGCCAACTTGTGTCGCCAGCTTGTGTTATATGTGTGTCAAGAGCTGGATTTTGCTCTCCATAGTCGTGCAAAATCTTCTTATGGGGAGAGGAGCTGTGACATAGTCAAGGTTGTGTCCATTGTGTTCGACTGCCTGCGTGAGGTCTCTGGTGCCGGATTGTCTGCAGTCTCGAGAAACCGGGCATACCAGGGTTTTTTCATCCTCATGGTTACAAAGTAACCGCGATTTCACGGATGGCTTTGATGTGCCGTTTGGGCACCCCACGCTAGGGTGGTACCCCGCCGTTTTGTCGCCAGTTGAAACTCCAATGAACTGTTGACCTGAGGATACTCCTCCTGACCAAAGACTGTTTGATTGGTGTTTGTCGAGTGGGAAAAATTGTTCCCCCTTTTCAGATCACTAAGATTTTTGGAAGGACTAAGAATTCCAGATTATGAAATCGAGGACTTGGATTTATGACTTGAAAGAGAACGGACGTTCTCCTGGATCTTTTAAAAATGATACTCATGTTAGGTTTTCACAGGTATCTGTGATGCATGTAATGCTATAAAATGCTAAAAGTAGTTTTAAATTAAAATTATGTTAAGTTTTGAAATCAAGCCTTGTTATTCCTTGTGTGGGATTTACAACCAATTTTTGACTACTATCATGTGTTCCACGCTACGTACTTACTATATCACAGTGTGAGCGCAACGGGAACATCTCGTATTCGCAAAACTGGCAGGGGTCGGTAGTCTATTTCTATTAGACGAATGTTTAGTTATCTAGGGTTATGGCTGCTCAATCCCACTTACGATTTTCCCGTCTCGAGTGAATAAATCCCCTGTGGAGAAATTTAGAGAAATCTCTATGGAGAAATTTGTTTATAGAATTACTCATTACCTAATTGGTATTTTTTAATTCCGTTTTCCCATCCAGAAAATTCACAACCGTTAAATGAATACCCGTTTTCCAAAAATTTAATGTTTTAAATTTTAATGTTTCCCTTTACAGCTGAAAAATGAGAAAAATACATTTAGTGAAAGCTCGTCTTTTTAAACTCAAAATTCAAATTAAAAAACTTTTAAAAATAATTTTTTGGAAAACGAATACTAATTTAACTGTTGCGTATTTTCAGAATGTGAAAACGGAATTTCAAAATACACTGTAAAAAAATAACTATTACCAGCTGCAAGAAATTATCTGTGATTGGAGAAAATAATTATTTTCTCCAATCACAGAGAGTTTCTTGCAGCTGGTAATAGTTATTTTTTTACAGTGTAGGTAATGTGCAATACTATAAACAAATTTCGCCGTAGAATAACATGGCAATACCGGTACGTGACGATCTGTGATCCCTTAACCCTCCGTCGGACGCACACTGCCTGAGAGGCCCGTTCTGGTTTTTATTCTCTAAATATCCTACACATGATTTTTAATTCAAAAACACCCATATGGTGACCTTATTAGGAGTGAATAGAAAGTAATAAACGAAAATTTGACGAATAAGTACGAACTTATTGATTGTAGTACAAGTATTTTAGCAATAAAGTGGCCTCTCAGGCAAGGTGCGCCCGATTTTGTTCGTCCTACGGGTGCGCCTGACGTAGGGTTAAAAGAAGGATAAATATTTACCATACCTTATTCGATGTGAAAAATGCTTCTGCACATACGAAGAATATATGTCAATTTAATTTTGTTTAATGCCGTCTAAATATTCTAAACTGTACCTATGAGAAATTTTTCCCATACACAATGTATTTTAATATTTTTGAACGTCCCTGTACACGAACCATTTGTTCGATTTCAATAAAAAGTTTCAAGTAGCATCCCCTAATGATACTGATGATGGATATCGAGTTTGGACTTCCTGCTAATATTTGCTCTTGAATTATCTTGATAACAGACACATCGCAAAAACAGACTCAAAGATACACATACCAGCCACTAAAATCCTGAGTTTTCGGATTCAGGAAACCTCAAAACGTGTAAAAATTGCAACAATTTAATTTTGAAAATTTGATCCTGAAATAATACTTTCGCTACCCATATATGGATAAGAAATAGTAAAAATAGAAATTATGCCAAGAAAATTATGATGCATTTTTCTCGTTGTGACAATTTGCTAGATTTACACTTATTAGGGGTAGTTATTTATTTGAGGAAAATTTTAGCGATACCTATGGGAAATTTTGCTCATACACAATGTATTATAATATTTTTGAACGTCTTGAACATAAACCATTTGTTCGATTTCAATAAAATGTTTCAAGTAGCATCCCCTAATGATACTGATAATGAATATCGAGTTTGGACTTCCTGCTGGTATTTGTTCTTGAATTATGTTGATAACAGACTCAAAGATACACATACCAGCCACTAAAATCCTGATTTTTAGGATTCGGGAAACGTCAAAACGTGTAAAATTTGTAAAAACTTACTTTTGAAAATTTGACCCAGAAATAACACTTTCGCTACCCATATATGGATAAGAGAAAGTAAAAACTGAAATTGTGCCAAGAAAATTGTGATGCATTTTTTCTATGTGACAATATGCTAGATTTCCAATTATTAGCGGTACTTATTTATCTGAGGAAAATTTTAGCGATACCTATAGGGAATTTTGCTCATACACAATGCATTATAATATTTTTGAACGTCTCTGTTCATGAACCATTTGTTCGATTCCAATAAAAAATTTTCAAGTAGCCCCCTAATGATACTGACAATGAATATCGAGTCTGGACTTCCTGCTAATTTTTGTTCTTGAATTATGTTGATAACAGACTCAAAGATACACATACCAGCCAGTAAAATACTGACTTTTCGGATTCAGGGAACCTCAAAACGTGTAAAAATTGCAAAAATTTAATTTTGAAAAATTGACCCTGAAATACACTTTCGCTACCCATATATGGATAAGAAATAGTAAAAATAGAAATTATGCCAAGAAAATTATGATGCATTTTTCTCGTTGTGACAATTTGCTAGATTTACACTTATTAGGGGTAGTTATTTATTTGAGGAAAATTTTAGCGATACCTATGGGAAATTTTGCTCATACACAATGTATTATAATATTTTTGAACGTCTTGAACATAAACCATTTGTTCGATTTCAATAAAATGTTTCAAGTAGCATCCCCTAATGATACTGATAATGAATATCGAGTTTGGACTTCCTGCTGGTATTTGTTCTTGAATTATGTTGATAACAGACTCAAAGATACACATACCAGCCACTAAAATCCTGATTTTTAGGATTCGGGAAACGTCAAAACGTGTAAAATTTGTAAAAACTTACTTTTGAAAATTTGACCCAGAAATAACACTTTCGCTACCCATATATGGATAAGAGAAAGTAAAAACTGAAATTGTGCCAAGAAAATTGTGATGCATTTTTTCTATGTGACAATATGCTAGATTTCCAATTATTAGCGGTACTTATTTATCTGAGGAAAATTTTAGCGATACCTATAGGGAATTTTGCTCATACACAATGCATTATAATATTTTTGAACGTCTCTGTTCATGAACCATTTGTTCGATTCCAATAAAAAATTTTCAAGTAGCCCCCTAATGATACTGACAATGAATATCGAGTCTGGACTTCCTGCTAATTTTTGTTCTTGAATTATGTTGATAACAGACTCAAAGATACACATACCAGCCAGTAAAATACTGACTTTTCGGATTCAGGGAACCTCAAAACGTGTAAAAATTGCAAAAATTTAATTTTGAAAAATTGACCCTGAAATACACTTTCGCTACCCATATATGGATAAGAGAAAATAAAAATTGAAATTGTGCCAAGAAAATTGTGATGCATTTTCTCGTTGTGACAATTTGCTGGATTTACACTTATTAGGGGTACTTATTTATTTGAGAAAAATTTTAGCGATACCTATGGGAAGTTTTTCTCATACACAGTGTATTATAATATTTTTTAACGTCCCTGTACACGAACCATTTGTTCGATTTCAATAAAAAATTTCAAGTAGCATCCCTTAATGATACTGATAATGAATACCGAGTTTGGACTTCCTGCTAATTTTTGTTCTTGAATTATGTTGATAACAGACACAACATAAAAACAGACTCAAAGATACACATACCAGCCACTAAAATCCTGACTTTTCGGATTCAGGAAACCTCAAAACGTGTAAAATTTGCAAAAACTTAATTTTGAAAATTTTACCCAGAAATAATACTTTCGCTACACATATATGGATAAGAGAAAATAAAAATTGAAATTGTGCCAAGAAAATTATGATGCATTTTCTCGTTGTGACAATTTGCTAGATTTACACTTATTAGGGGTACTTATTTATTTGAGGAAAATTTTAGCGATACCTATGGGATATTTTGTTCATACACAATGTATTATAATATTTTTGTACGTCTCTGTACATGAACCATTTATTCGATTTCAATAAAAAATTTCAAGTAGCATCCCCTAATGATACTGATACTGAATACCGAGTTTGGACTTCCTGCTAATTTTTGTCTTGAATTATGTTGATAACAGACTCAAAGATACACATACCAGCCACTAAAATCCTGACTTTTCGGATTCAGGAAACCTCAAAACGTGTAAAAACTGCAAAAATTTAATTTTGAAAATTTGACCCTGAAATAACACATTCGCTACCCATATATGGATAAGAAATAGTAAAAACAGAAATTATGCCAAGAAAATTATGATGCATTTTTCTCGTTGTGACAATTTGCTAGATTTACACTTATTAGGGTAGTCATTTATTTGAGGAAAATTTTAGCGATACCTATGGGAAATTTTGCTCATTCACTATGTATTATAATATTTTTGAACGTCTCTGTACATGAACCATTTGTTCGATTTCAATAAAAAAGTTTCAAGTACAGTCGGTAACAAAAGTGTCCGAACACTAGCAAAAATTCCTATGTAAAAAAGATGCACTTCATACGGTTTTGTTAAATAAATCCTTGTCGAATCCTGTTCTTAGTCAGTCTAAGAACACGATTCGATAAGGATTTATTTAACAAAACCATATGAAGTGTACTTTTTTTACATAGGAATTTTTGCTAGTGTTCGGACACTTTTGTTACCGACTGTAGTATCCCCTAATGATACTGATAATGGATATCATGTTTAGACTTCCTGCTAATTTTTGTTCTTGAATTATGTTGATAACAGACACAACACAAAAACAGACTCAAAGATACACATAATAACCACTAAAATCCTGACTTTTCGGATTCAGGAAACCTCAAAACGTGTAAAAATTGCAACAATTTAATTTTGAAAATTTGACCCTGAAATAACACTTTCGCTACCCATATATGGATAAGAGAAAGTAAAAATTGAAATTGTGTTAAGAAAATTATGATGCATTTTCTCTTTGAGGCAATTTGCGATATTTCCACTTATTAGGGATACTTATTTATTTGAGAAAATTTTAACAAACTTTAATCACCATTTCATTATTCATAACGTGTATTTAGTAATTATTTTCAAATGTCAACCGAAAAAAAAAAAAAAAAAAAAAGAGGGAAGCCCCAACGAATTCTCTTAAAAATGGATGATTGACAATTTAATTTTTAATAAATTGTTTCGATTTCAGTATCATTTAAGAGGAAAGTGAAACTAAAGAATGTCTCCAGGTATATATTATTCGTGACCTTAAAAATGAAACAAGGAAATTACTATTTCAAAAATTTAAGAAACATTTTAAGTATATTATTACAGTGAGAATACGTTGCTAAAATGATTTGAAATAATAATTATAAAATTATATTTTTTTAGATGTAATCACAAATGATTTTGAGAAATGGGTGTCCTTCAAAATAAAATAAGGAAATTGATATATAATCACTTAGAAAAAAGTTCTTATGATCCTCTCTACATTGAGGATATTATGCTGAAATGATTTAAATTAATAATTATATTATTTATTTGCGATAACAACCTTTTCAGTTGTTATCGCAAAAGGTTTTGAATATATAGTGTTTTACTTTGAAATTGAAAGATATTTTTTATTCCAGTGATAGATTTAAATCCATCAGATATACCTAAAGTAAAATTAATATGGGCAGCAAATGACTTCCTCGTGCACTAACAATGTGTTAAATATACATATTGTTACGAAAACCTTGAAAGTTTCGTGTATAAGAAAGTGTTCCGTAAATAAACAGGCAGGTTGCAAGTAGAGATGTAAAAAACTCGGGAATTTTGCTTCTGGGGAATAAATATGAGAATTTTCGGGTTTAAACCGGGAATTTTGGAAACTTTGATGGGAAGAAACTAATATTCAATGTTTAGATTTAATTTCACTTCTTTTAGGTGTACTAAACAACTTGTTTCAATATAATTTTATTGTATTTGCTTAAATAAAAGTGATAGCAACAATTATGGGATTATTTTACAGAAAACTGTAAAAGGTGAACGTTTACGTTATTGACAATAATAAATGATGAAGTTTTGTCTGCCTATTTAAATAACTTTAATTTTTTTTTTTTTTTTAATGAATACCATAATAAAATATGTTATAAAAATAATACAATGAAATTCAATTACGGTAAGAATATTTTAAAATTATTAAATTTTATTATAATTCATCGAACAAAATTTCACATTAGTTGATGAAATTTTGTTATCACTCAAAGAGCACGGAGAACAAAATCGAACAGGAGTTCTTCGGTTATTAAGAATTCAAGCAATAATTTTTTAATGCATTAAATCCATACATAAAATATTCAATAGCTAATAATTAATAATTTGGCTGTTATTTCTTTCTTCATTTATTTTTTGCATATTAATATTGTTGAAATTTTAATTGAAATAATACTTCCCAGTGTAATATTATTGATTGTTTTAGTAAATGCAGAATATTTTGAAGCATTTTTGTTTTATTTTTGAAATAAAATGTTAGAGATATACATCTGAAACATGCGATTGCGATTAAAAAAAAAAAAAAAAAAAGTGTTATATTGAACTCAGTGTGTATACAGTCAGAACTAAAATATAAATATACGGCAATAACAGAGAATAAGTCTGTTAATTAATGAAATTTGAAACTTGTACTTTTTAAATTTATAGACGTTAAAAGCACTATTTAAAAATTGAAAGATCATAAAAAACTTTTGAATGAGAGATAACATTTTGAAATACCTTAGAACATCTTTAATCTAAGAAAAGAAAAAAAAAAAAAAAAAGATAAATTCGCAACTTGTGAAAACTTTCAAAATTCCCTTGTTTTGGAAACTTTCAAAATTCCCTTCCTAAAAAACCGGGTTTATTCCCTGGTTTAAACCCGGGTTTTTTCCCCGCTCACATCTCTAGTTGCAAGTCAATGAATATTACAATACAATTATTACTCGAACCACAAAAGACACGAGGTAATAGAATTATACACAGCTGAACATGAGTATCGCTTGTTCAGGAACAGTGTTCGACAGATTAATGTGAAATCTCTCACTGACAGTTGCACAGCTCAGAATTCAAATTGTGGAAAGCTTGTAGATTATAGCAACCCTAAACTATTATTTTTCACCAAAATTGATCCCCGATCTCGCCCTTTTTTTTTTCTAAATGATTCGACACTTGCAACTAAGCATTGGCCGGGCGATCGCCGTATTGATGATCATTTGTGATGGAGCACTCAATGGGTGGTCATCACTACCCTTAATGGCCATATCACACGAGAGACTTTCGTTCAGCATTTTACTAAACACAGCATTATACCCAACATACTCAGCCTGATTTTGTTAAAGGACAGCAAGTTTTCGGATGATCAACTTTTACGAAACCGTTTAGAAAAAGCTGAGTATGTTGAGCGTGCTGATCAAAATTGACCAATAGGAGGAATAAACAGGATTTTTTTTTCCTGGAATACCTTTAGAGAAGGGAATACATCACGCTATCAATTCGGAGGAGCCCTACGGACAGCTGACCAGTTTCTCGTTCGTTCAGCATAGTCAACATGCTGCGTATAATTTTGTGTTGAGTATATATGCTCCCGTGTAATATGGCCACTCAGAATAAAACATCCATGCCTTGCCCGGCATTCAAACTCAGGCCCAACCACGTATGAGTCAGGGACGCTAACCCCTACACTATCTGGGCGGCTAATTCACTCGATTGTAGATGGCCTTCTTTTATGGATTTTAGCGGAAATTAGTGGCGTGAAACGGTACCTTTTACCAAAATAAAAAGTTATTTAACTCCCTTTCAAATTGTGGCAAGATTCTAGCAACCCTAAACTATTATTTTTCACCAAAACTGATCGCCGATCTTGCCTCGGCTGACCTTTGGTGAAGCCAATAAAATTCTATTATGTTCCTCGTGTCTTTACATGCATTTTTGCACAAACAATTCTAACAAAGCAAAATAGTTCAATTTTTTATAACATTATTATTACTGGCTCTATTATAAAGTTTTGTTGAAATCTCTAAGACGTTAGATCATAGAATGAGCAAAAAGTGAGTTTTCTTGAATACTTCCAAACCCAAAGATCATATTAAATCCAAAAAGGAAGGTATACAACAAGATGCTCTAACAAACCTGGACACAAATTTGCAGTGTTTTTGAGTTATGCGAGGCACGCACAAACACGCTACGTACATAAACATGCATGCGTCACGAAAGGTCTTGTAAAATCGTAGACATCTTTAAATCGGTACATCACATCGAATCAAATTGGACGTGTACAACTGGATGTTATAACAATCACAAATATAAATCTACAACATTCCACGATCATTCGTTTTTGAGCTATGCGAGATATAACATCCGCTTCGTAAATGGGTTTCACAATACTTCCAATTACTTTGTACAAGGGATTACATCAGTTTCGAAGGGTTTTTTTTTTTTTTTTTAAAGGCATATTTGCTCATTCTTTTCTTTTCTTTTTAATTTAATTTAATTTTATTTTTCTTTTATTTCTTTTCTTTTTAGGACTGAGGGCCTATTAGTCTCAATCTGGGATTTTTGCGTTGTCGATTTCGATAATTGGACATTTGTCGAAATCTAAAATTTATCGAAAATATAATTGAATAATTTGAAAGCGATGTTATAATTTGAAAAAAAAAAAAAAAAAAAAAAAACTGATAGTCCTCCGTCCTAAACTAAATTCTGCTTTTGCCAGAATTTCATCAAAATCTTTATTATTATTATTATTATTATTGAAAGAAAAAGAAAAGAAAATTAATAATAATCAGTATCGTTACAAGCGATATCGAAAAAGTTTTTTTAAAATAATTTTGAATTAGGAAATAAAAAGTGCGCGTAAAATAATATGAAATAAAAATAAGTAAAAAAATGAATTTAATGATGCAATGTTTTTGTTTTTCGGGGGCTGCTCATACATATAAAAAATGCGTATTAAAACGAGTCGAAGAAGGAAGCGAAATAAGTATTGAGTTATATTACGATAAATACGATATATAATATGATACGATATATTAGACCTATCGTCCAGGGTTAGTAGGCATTTTCGTTGAAAGAAATAGTTTGTTCGTTCGGTGCAACTTGCACATTAGTTCCGTGAAGTACAACTTTCACATTAGTCTCTTGAGGTACAACTTTCACTTTAGTCCCGTCAGGTACAACTTGCACATTAGTCCCCTTTAAATATAGTTTTTTCTTTTTATTTATGTGTTTATTTATTTGTTTTTATAATAAGTAATTTATCTTATTTAAAGTTTTCAGCATGTAAAAAAGCAGCATTTAAACAATTTATTTTTTAAGTTTTCATAAAAAAAAGTTTGGAACATTCAACCAGTGGGGCCTGGCTTTTGGAGATCCCTCAAAAACACTGTCCTCGCGGGGCTCAGGATAACTCATGACAACTTTATCTGAAAAAAAAAAAAAAAAAAAAGTAAAAACGAAGGTATTAAAAAAAAAATGAAATTTGAATTTTGAATTTTTGGCAGAGTCGTATGTAAAACAATACATTTTTAAGTATAATTTACGCATAGACCAGCAAACCCCACGCATAGACCAGCAAAATTAATTGTACTGTAAAAAAAAAAAAAAAAAAAAAAAAAAGAAAAGAAAAAAAAAAAAAAAAAAACTTTGTTCAAGAACTATAGTCGATTCTATTTTGAAGAAGTGTGCCAAGTCTCAATATAAGATCGGTGCATTAGTTTTTCAGCAATCGTGCCCATTGACATCAAAAATTATATTTTCAGAAAAAAGCGATTAAAGTTTTCAATAAGAATAAAAGGAACCTAATGAAGTGAATGGGAAGTGAAGTCTCAAAAGGCCCAGATTTTTTACTCCAAATAATATCAAACTTTGGGAAAACATTTACTCCTAGAAATTTACTCCGACTGACTTGAAACTTTAGAAGAAATATTTTAGACAAATTGTCCTGTTAGATATGATATTTTTTTTTTTTTTGAACCTTATGTAACCCTATGCTAAGCTGACCCTATGTCCTCGAATCTCGAGGACAGTCCCCGAAAACTACCTTCGTACCCCAAAAAAAATTCAACACATTTGGGAACGCCGGTTATAAAGTCATTAATGTTTTATTATAATAATTTATTACATGTATAACAAATAAGCTGAAATAAGTTCTTTTAGATGCTTTATACATAAAAATTACTAAAATTTTACAATTTAAGGTGATTTAAATATTTGTTTATTTATTCTCCTCGAAATTCGAGGACGCCGCCATATTTGTCCTCAAATTCAATGAAAAAAATATGCTCACTCTACCCTATGCAGAAGTGAAAAAGATTTTTAAAAAAATAATTATAAGATTAAAAAAAAAAAAAAAAAAAAAAAAAAAAAACTTTTTATATTCCATGTTTTAAATTTTCTGCATAGAATAATAATATAGGAAGAAGGAACGTACGTGTTTTGGTTTCGGTTTGTAAAATCCAGGAATGCCGGGTATAGGGTTGTAACAGTGCTTCCATCTGATTGGTTGGCGACTTGTTGGCAAGATTTTTGAATCGTCTCGTCTCTCTGTCAATCAGTCTGCGAGACAGCACCCACAACAAACAGCGATAAATGCGCTGAGGATGGGTGCCCTACTTCAAAGTTGAGAGGAGCAAAAGTAGCTTTCGCTGGCATTTCACTAGAAGGGGTTTGTAAGCATTAGAGTATTGGCATGCTCCTTCTTCCTTATTATTATTCTATGATTTTCTGATGAATCCTAGAGCTCTTATCAATGTGCATAAAATTTTTAAAATGACAATGACGTCAATTTTTGTGAGATGCATAATTTAACTTGTTATAATTTTTTTATGTTCACGTTTAATAAAATGTATTTCTTTTTATGTCAAAAGAAAATGAACTTGTTTTTTTTTTTTTTTTTTTTTTTTTTTTTTTTGCAACAATTAAATTAAAGCTAATATTTTTATGGCTATTTTAACGCTATTAGGATGTTATTATTTTTATATTTTAATTAATTATAAGAAACTAATCAAAAATTCGAAAATCGGACTTCGAATTATTGTGTTGTCACTGAGTTCTGAGCTATTGTGAAAGTTTCAAATGTCTAGCTATTAGGGAAGTTAGTTAAAATTCGATTGCAAGATTTGTACCGGACAAACAAACAAACAAACAAACAAGAATAGAAGTTAATAAAAACATGGTAATAAGGAAAACAGGGGATGGTAAAAATGATTAACATTGATAGGATTAAACGTACACTATCTATCAATAAGTATTTGGACACTGTCTTTGTCATATGTAAAATATCTAGAAAAATCCTTAAGAAATTATCTTAAAACTTTGAGACATAAAGAAAATGTTACATATCATATATTTCAGCGAAAGTTTTGTCTAGTAGAGGAAAAAGGAAACCAGTAAAAAATTAAACAAAAATCAAAACGTTTTGGATCACCCTGAAAAAAGTAATACTTGCAATGCATTTTTTGCTCTACCATGTGATTATGAGGATTATTTTCGTTATATGTATAAATTTTTATGAGGCTTTCATGGAGGTATAAAATTTCTTTTAAAAATTGAAAAAAAAAAAAAACTTTTTAAATTATATTATTAGATCCAGTGCAAGGCCACTTTTAGAAAACCTCGCATACTGCAATTGAAATGTAAAATTTTAAAATATCTATAGAAATATGAACATTCTCATTAATTTTTAACTGCGCATGCGCAAGCTTTTAAAAAATTTCATTTCCATAATTTAATAGCCAAAAGTATAGAGCAACTTACTAAAAAAAAAACATCTAAAGCAGTCTTTGGGGACAGCCGATAGAAGTGAAAACTAAGTAAATTCGGCACAATATTTGTAGCTACCCAAATTAAATGAACTAAGCCTTATATTAGGTAAAAATATTGTAATATGACTAAAAAAATTTTCTTTTTTATTATTATTTATTTGAATAATTATATTGAAAGCAAAATGAAGAATATAACAGTCTGTATAAAAACACGTGCTTGTACTTTGTGAACTATGTATATACTGTGGAAAAAGTACATACATACATAGAGTGTAGAACTAGAAAGAGACAGATGTCAGTAGCCAATATACTACTCGCATTAGTATACATTTTATACAAATATATATATATATGTATATGAGGCATGCCGCGCCGTGCGCTATACATACGGATATATATGTAGAGAGATATACTCTTTGTATATATATAATGTATACTAATAACTCACGGAGGTATATCTATGTACATATATACACAGTATACATATAGCTCATGGAAAGCGTTCGATAACGATGATGCGAGTTCCATGATTTTTGTTCACCCAAAAAGTGCTCCACGCGCCTAAAGAAGGTTTCACTTCAAAGCGTTCCGTGACGATGACGCGAGTTCCATGATTTTTGTTCACCGAAAAGTGCTCAACGTGCCTACAGAAGTTTTCACTTCAAAAAAGAAAAAAAAAAAGAAAGAAAAGATAGGGGGGTTTAGCAAAATGTATTTACATTGTACAGTTTTTGTTATATTTATATGTTCTGAGGTCCCCTGAATAAGAAAATCATGTTTTTAGCAAAAGGTCTGTGTGTCTGTCTGTTATATCAGCTTATCTCAAGAACAAATTGTAGCAGAAATTCCAAACTCGGTATTCTAAATGTGAATCATATAGGGATACTACAGTAAGCTTTTCGTTGAGATGAAGCAAATAGTTCGTGTACAGGAACACTCAAAATTATTCAATTACGTCTATGGGGGAAAATGCAGGTAAGTAGAGTTTAACGTCTATAGACTGCACTAAACCAAATGAAACGAATATATATATTTTGTAATAGAGATAGTCAACTGGGAAAAAATTTTGTGCTCAACGCGCCTAAAGAAGTTTTCACTTCAAAAAAAAAAAAAGAAAGAAAGAAAGAAAGAAAGAAAAAGAAAAGATAGGGTGTTTTAGCAAAATGTATTTACATAAATCAAAATAAAAATGTGAGTAAAACCTCTTATAGTAAAAAAAAAAAAAAAAAGGGAAAAGGGAAAAGGAAACAGGGGATGGCAAAAATGATTAACATTGATGGAATTAAACATATACAGCAATAATCATTGAGTAATTTAGTTTTTACACTGAAGTTTATTTTTTATTTATTTTTTTTATTTATTTTTCCTTTAATAATAATAATCTAAGAATTAAAGCGCTAACGAATTGACAGGTAAGCAGACAGGCTGAATCTATATAATCTTTTTTTAACATCGCGAAGAAAATGCTAACAAGGCTTAATTAATACTAAGCTTGTATTGAGGAAATTCAAACATACAACAGTCTAGACAAAGCAACGTAATCTTCACCAACATTATTCATGGCAAAAAGGTTTAATCTCATTAAATGAAGTTAAATTTTACAGAGTGGGTGTAATCCATTTCTTCGGTTTGTAATGCAATATTTGTTCCGTAAGATGAAAATAATCGAATTCAGAGCATATTCAGATTTATTCATTAGAGATAACAAAAATTTTAAATTTTATAAAAGTATATTTTTATAAGTTTATAATAAATTTTATTAATAAGTATTTTTTTTTTTTTTAATTTAAAATACTAGTAATTTTTTAAAATAACAATTTTTGTCTATCAGCATATATAGTTACCCTCATCCGTGGCTGATTCCGTTACACTTTAGGCTTAAGGGTCCGCTTCACTCACCGCCGCCGGAAGCTGAAGCTAATGTTATTCTATGGGAAATTTTTCTTTACAAATAACTTATTAACTAATACATATTTTTAAATTCTGTTTTCACATTCTGAAAATTCTCAGCTGTTAAATTGACGGACCTTTTTTAAAAAATTATTTTTTTAATTTTTTATATTTTATTTTGAAGGTGCAAAATACGAATTTTCAATATGTGAATTTTTTTCATTTTGCAATTTCAAAATAAAATATTAAAAATTATAAAGGTCCGTCAATTTAACAGTTGGGAATTTTCTGAATGTGAAAACAGAATTTTAAAATATATACTAGTTAATAAGTTATTTGTAAAGAAAATTTCCCCATAGGGTAACATTGATTCGGGCTTCCGGCGACGGTAAGTGAAGAGGGCCGTTAAGAGTAGGCTTAAGAGATTTCCTTGGACTCTGTCTCTTAATTTTCATACTTTAGACAATTTTAAACAAGTTCTTCCGGCTTATTCGGAAGGGTAGGTTGATTTCTTTTTTCTTATCAAGCAGCCGTCATTTTGTTTCAAAATGGCGGCTACAAATTATAAACGAATT
The DNA here is from genome assembly GCA_963930645.1 of Salticus scenicus. NCBI lineage: Eukaryota > Metazoa > Arthropoda > Arachnida > Araneae > Salticidae > Salticus > Salticus scenicus. The sequence continues at coordinate 1,026,664 of CAWVNO010000681.1, read as the reverse complement.
AGTAGAAATATTGATGTAGGCTATCTACATATGGAGTTTTAAGCAAATTGGTTCATAAATACCTTTTTATGTGAATTTAAACTTTTCAAGTGGCCGGCGCTTGGAAACAAGACGGTGGGCCAAGTTGACAAATATATCAAATGCATTTGTGAGATAAGACTACTGTACAAATATAGTTGGAATTAATTCAGAATCTCAGAAGTCATCGTGTTGAAAAATTAAGTAGCTGCCACTTGGATCAAAATGGCAGAGAAAGGTGCTCAGTGAGCTAATTAATCTAAGATATTGTTGCAAATTTGAAAATAATTCTTTTTTTTTTTTTTTGGTAGAAATTCTTTTAAAGAGGCTTAGTAAGTGTATTAAATGTTAATTTTTTGCATTTCTAGTTTGTTTTAACGTTAAAATAGGCTAATTTCCCCTTAAAAACGCATTAAAAAGCTCCAGTATGGCAGGTAATGGATTTGGCGCCAAATTTGGCGACTTTTCCACTTGGCGACTTTTTTAGCGATTTTTGGCGAGAAAATCCATAGTTCATTAATAAATTTCATTGAGACACTTATATAGTCTATGTATACATCAAAATTCAAACAAATTCGGAATACACTTTTTACAATTTGAAACTGAAATTTCCAAGTGGTCTCCACTTGAAAACAAAATGGTGGAGCAACTTGGTTAAGAAACTCATCCAAGTTATTCATAACACAAGTTAAGACACTGTCCAAATTTGGTTCGATTTGGAGTATTATTTCGGAAGTTATCGTGATTTTAAATTTTCAAGTGGTAGCTTGATTTCAAGTGGCCCCGCTTAACTTAACATATCCGCCACTTTATTAAAAATGGTGGATACGTTCATTAATAAACTTCATTGAGACACTCATATAGTCTATGTATACATCAAAATTTAAACAAATTCAGAATACGCATTTACAATTTGAATTTGAAAATATCAAGTGGCCTCCACTGGAAAACAAAATGGTGGAGCAACTTGGTTAAGGAACTCATCTAAGGTATCCATAGCACAAGTTAAGACGCTGTCCAAATTTTGTTCCATTTGGAGTATTATTTCGGAAGTTATCGCGATTTAAAATTTTCAAGTGGTAGCCTGATTTCAAGTGGCCCCACTTAAGATATCCGCCACTTTATTAAAAATGGCAGATAAATTTTATTAATAAAGTTCATTGAGACCCTTATGTAGTCTAGATTTACAAAAAAATTCAAGCAAATCTTGCTTTAAATACGCTTTTTACAAATGTGGGTTAGAAATATTCAAGTGGCTGCCACTTGAAAACAAAAAAGTCGGAGCAACTTGGTAACGAACTCATCCAAGAAACTCATCCAAGATATTCATAATAACACAAATTAAGACACTGTCCAAATTTGGTTCGATTTGGAATATTATTTCGGAAGTTATCGGGATTTTAACTTATATAGTCTATGTATACATCAAAATTCAAACGAATTCGGAATACGCTTTTTACAATTTGAATTTGAAAATTTCAAGTGGTCTTCACTTGAAAACAAAATAGTGGAGCAACTTGGTTAAGAAACTCATCCAAGATATTCATAACACAAGTTAAGACGCTGTCCAAATTTGGTTCGATTTCGAGTATTATTTCAGAAGTTATCATGATTTTAAATTTTCAAGTGGTAGCCTGATTTCAAGTGGCCCCACTTAACTTAAGATATCCGCCACTTTATTAAGTTCATTTAGATCCTTATGTAGTCTAGATTTACATAAAAATTCAAGCAAATCTTGCTTTAAATACGCTTTTTACAATTTGGGTTAGAAATATTCAAGTGGCTGCCACTTGAAAACAAAAAGTCGGAGCAACTTGGTTAACGAACTCGTCCAAGATATTTATAAGATCAGTTCACTGTCCAAATTTGGTTCGATTTGGAATATTATTTCCGGAGTTATCGTGATGACAAAATTTTCTTTATAGATAGATAGATATAGATAGATAGATAGATAAACGAAGTGATTGCAATAGGTCGATTTCTAAAGAAATCAACCTAAAAATCTAATTGTCCGATCGATAAGCTGTTTAAAACAATGGATTCAGAAAAATTACGCCTTTCAGTTGGTATCTTATTTGTAACGAATATATAATTAGAATTTTTTTAATTAATTAAAATATGAAAATAAAAGCTTTAAAATACATTTTAAAATTTTAATTGTTGCCATTTTTTTTCAGCATAAAATGAAATGTGCTTTCCCGTAAAAAAATAAAATAAAATAAAATAAAAATAAATTTGCTCATGCATATGAAAAAAATGACGTCTATAAAATAATAATTTTAAAGGTAACGAAGAGATAAACAAAGTGAGAAAATTTCGCACGGAGTCGCTAGCAAATTAATTATTTAAAGTGAGAAATAAATAAAATGAAAATATTATTTTTCAACGGGCGCCTTACTCACCTTACAACAAACTAGTAAATAATAATGAATTAATTATGCGACAGGTATAATTTCAGGAAATTGATGTATATGTAAATAATTTACAGAGCTTGGAAACAGTTAAATCTTAACACGATTAAAAAGATTCATCAAAGTAGTTGAAGAGTTACTAATGCATGCAAAATATCATTACAACGTTGCTTTACATAATTAAACAAATTCAATACAGAGAAGTGACGATTTTTTTTGTCTGATAATATTTCAACGCTTTAGAATTTTTTCCTTTAACCTAATTTTTATGACTAGAGGCACTTGTCAATAGTAAAAGTCTTTAAGTTCATAGAGGCTAAATATTAATTATACGATTGGAAGATAGTTTAAGATAAATAAAAAACATTATTCTTAAGAAAAATATTATTGAAAAATTTTCCTGCTTAATTCGCAAATTCTTTACATATTTTCCAGGTAATCTTTTAGCACTTTCCGATATAATTGATAAGTGTCTGTAAGTTCAGGTTTTCTTGCTTAATTTTCTGTTTTAAATCTTACTAATTACTCAAAGAACATTGTAACATAATGCAATGGGCGTTCACTGTGCTAATTTAAAGTAAAATTTAATTGCTGTTCATTTTATTAAATGTAATTAGTAAGTATTGTGACATTTCTAGGGTATAGTATGTAAAAATTTTAAAGTATGACAATTAATTATCACTCAAGACGTTTATATTTTTTGTAACGAATTTATCTATGAATTAAGTTTAAATAGAATAAAACCTCATTGTTCGGAAGTAGGTTTAATTATCGTTTGCATAATTAACCATTTGGGAACAACTATAGTATTTCCCCTCAGCTAGATTTGGCGATTACTGGTAAATGCTACTTTTGAAGTGGTTGCCATGGATTTCTAACGAAAACAAAACCGAAATATGTTTTTCAGAATGGCATCATTTTAAATAATTCATTGGACTTATTTCTAAGAATAACAAAACAAATATGTATTTAAAATTGACTTACCTCCTTTGCTCGACGAGAACCACGATCCAAACCTAATCGATTTTTCGGCGGAACACCTTTTACTCTTATCATCCAGAACAACATAACCATAACATCTCCATGAAAATCCATCCGTCACTTTCTTTCTCGGTCCAAAAACCATATCACTCTTACACTTTTCACAAATCATACTTCATTTAATCAAACCACATTCTTTCAAAAAATCCAAAAACCTTTCCCTGTCTCTAAATAATTCACTCAAAAAAATCCTACAACATTCACCTTTTTTTTCCAAATATAGCTCTATCACTCGTTACAACCATTCTAACACTCTTTCTTAACAAATCTTTATATTTTTCAACAATTTCCATTATTGATTCACTACTACTAGCTGCCACAGTTAAAAAAAATAAAATAATAATAAATTAATTAAACAAAATAAATCAATAATAAAAAATAAAATACGACCTTTTTTATGTAATAATACTTCACCGGATGAAATAGAATAGAGCAATGAATAATTATCCCTTTATAATCAATTGCTAAGCTGGTTGCCATGGTAATTAACAAACATAACGCTGGTTGCTATTCGCGTTTGTAATGATCGATAGATGGCGCTTTTTCAGTTTTCGTTGTTAGTAAATATTATAGCCACGTGTATTATTATTGTTCTTTTTGTTATTCTACTTAATATTCGTACTATAATTTCTCCGCCATTACATCATGGAAAATTGATTGCTTTTGGAAAAACATATTTCAGTTTATTCAAAGTTCGATCGGAAGTATATTTTTAACTGAAGTTGAACAAATATTAGCTTCAAATCATCTGATTCCATTAGCCGAAGCAACTGAAATTTTAAATTTGTCATTTGGAAATAAATGGAAGCTTAATTCTGGATTTCTTGGTCCTTTGGAGTTACACTGGAGCACACAACAGTATGTGTTATCTTTTTTACCGGATTTATTCATTTTTATTGAATAAATATATATGAAACTAAACATCGGCATGCAATGGCGGCTTAATCAAAGTCGAATTAAAGCATGTTTATTGTAATTTCACCTTAGCCCACCAGAGGGCGAGCATTTCATTACAATCGCGGATGGCATAAAAAATAAATAGTATGCAGCCTGCAGACGATGTTGAAATGATGTTATTCTATTTCACCTGCATTACTACAAAAATCATTATATAAAACGGTCGTATTTTATTTTTTTACTAATGATTTATTTTGTTTAATTAATTAATTATTATTTTGCATAGTAATAAAAAAATAACAGAACGCTAGTTGCTATGGCTTAAAAAGTAAACAGCATGCAGGTTGCCATATTGTATTGCAAACAATCCAGGACGACATCGTAATCGCTCAAACCGGCGCCAACGAAAAATCGCCAAATCTAGTTGAGGGGAAATACTATCCGCGTTTGTAATGATCGATAGATGGCGCTCTCTGAACTGCAGTTGTTAGTAAATATAATAGCCAAGTGTATTTATTATTGTTCTTTCTCCGCCATTACATCATGGAAAATCGATTGCATAATATGATGATATGCAGTGGTGTGATAATTTCACCTTAGCCCACCTGAGGGCGAGCATTTCATTACAATCGCGGATAGTTGTAAAACCATTTGTATTTTAGTATGTCGCATTTCTGCAACATACTAAATCAGGGCCCGAAATTTCAACTTAGATTACACTCGCTGAAAAAAATAAGTTACTCGCCACAAAATATGATTAACTTACTCTATTTTTTACGTATAAGGTGACCAGAATTTTTTATTGGAAAAAGAGGAGAAATTACACAGTGTCTTTTATTTTACAAGAAAATAGAAGACATTCAATTTTGAAAAAGAGGTCACTTTAGAGGACACAACATTGAATTAATATGATTATAAAGGTCGATTCAAAAGCTACTTTACACAACTGGTGGAAACAATTCTGTTTTTGTCCCAAATGATGAATTTGGATCAGTACACTATAATTTAAATTAATAATATACGGATACGAGAGGAAAAATCCCTAATTTTTATAAATGTCACTGGACAATATAGATTTTTCTTTCTTTCTTTTTTTTTTTTTTTTTTTTGGTTAGTGTTCACCGGTCGATACAGCCAACAGCCGATCGAGCTTCCCAGTTTGCGAAATTTTTGAAATTAAGGTCAGAGGATGAAAAATATAAAAAAAGAGGACTTTTTAGTCCTGTAATTTTTTTTTTTTCGTTTAAGAAGGCAGAGCGTTGAAAAAAGAACACTGCACTCTTAAAAAGAGAATATCTGTACACCTTACCTAAGATCAGCATGATTATACGTTTTTAAATAGATTTTTTATTTTTTTAATTTAATTTAATTTAATTTCTTTTTTTTTTTTTTTTTTTTAGCACCATGTACTGTAAGAATTCTATCTGTATTTAGACTGAAATTTTACTCGCCACAGTAAAATTTTCACTCGCCAATGGTGAGCTGGCGAGCGGAAATTTCGCGCTCTGTACTAAATAGTCAAAACTATTACTGCAGCACGCTTTGAAATCTGATTTTATTGCTTTTTACTGTACTGCAACGTTAGAGTTAATACAAAATGTTTATAAAATTCCCAAAAGATGTCGGTATTATTGTACTGACGTTATTTTGGTTCAGTCAATTAATTACCTTTAGTAGCAGTGATAGTCAGTAAAATAAATAAATAAATAAATAATAAAAGGAACTAGTACGCTGTGAAAAATAATAATTCAGATTCCTCGAGAGCTTTGATGATTTTATTGATGATCTGTTACACGAAAAATTTTAATTAGGATTCAGACATTGTTCCAGAATAGCAGTTATTCAAACAATGATTACTCAATAAAATATGTAGTCGAATCCGAATAATTATTACTTGAGGATTCATAAGATAAAAATATATATAAAGTCTTTTTCGAAATTTTTAACGAGATCGGATCAAAAATTATGTAAGAGTTTGACAAAAACATTAGTCTCAAAACAGACTTTCGCCAAATTACGCTTAGAAATATCGCCCAAGCAACACCAGTTGCTTGGTCGGTTAGGTAATTTTTTTTTTATATATTATTTTAAAATGTTATGGCGCAAAATTTCTTCGCCAATAAGTACACGTTGTAATTTCCATGAGAACGATAAGATTTGTTGAATTATGGTATGCATTAATTAGTCACGAACAAATACAATGTTGTTTATGATTTTTAGAAAAAGTCACCGATACAATTCTATTTTTATTTCTGACATCTGTGCTACATGCTTATCTTATATTTTATTTTGTTGAAATGAAGAGCTGATTCAGTGTAGCCAGGTTGGGGATTTTGTCCCTATTTTGGGATTTTTTTTTTTTTTTTTTTTTTTTCTGGGAACAATTTTGGGGACTAAATGTTTGTGGAGAATTTCGGGAGAAGTTTAAAATTTTTGTGGAGAAATCTGGGGAATTTTTCAACTTTTTTTTTTTTTTCACTTTATTTTTGTCTACCTGTTAAGTTTACAGAATTGCCAATTGTAGGAATTTGTCCTTACGCATAGGAGCTTTTAACAGCTTTCTTTAGTATGTAAGGGTTTTTAAAGGTACTTCTTCTCCCCAGGAAATCCTGAAGATGAAAGTACATCTTGCGTACATTCTCAGCACTAAAGTTCTTAACACAGATTTAAAATTTTCCGGTAACTACTGTGTATATAAAAGGTTCTTTTTTTTATGAATGGGGATTTTTTTTTAAATAAGCGTCATTTGGGGGGAAATCTGGACTTAAATCTGTTAAATATTAAAAAAAAATAAAAAATAAAAAAATGTAAAAAATTTACTTTTTTAGTAAAAATTAAATTCGGGGATTCTTTTTTTTTTTTTTTTTTTTTTTAAACCCTGATTTGGGGAAATTTGAAAGCCTGATTGGGGAAATTGACTGTCGACCATATGGCAACACTGATTTTATTAAAGGTTAGTTGTTTGATCTGTGATATGTGAAAAATAACGTTCGCTTATTTCGAATAAAAATTCATAGAGCTTGATTAATTCACTTTGAATGAGAAGAATAAAAACCGCAGATCAGAGAATACATGTTATTCTTTCCGTTTATAAAGAGATGTATTTTAAACAGGGTAAAAGAATAACATAAGAAAATGAATGCAATTAAATTTTAAAAAGGAATATGTGATTTTCCATAACACAATTATGTGATGCTTTCACAACAAATTTAGGAAGAAATAAATTCAGATATAAATTTTCTAAACGTAAACTATTTACATAGATGGAATTTGTGAGAAACGAAACAATTAACGAGTCAGCTTTCGTTATAACAAAATTAAGAAATTCTTAAAATTTCCATCTAAATTGAAAACTTGAATATTTCGAAAAAAAAATTCTGTTATTTTACACAATGTTTCACACATGCAACATTCTTTTTTTTTTTTTTTTTCCTCCAATAAATGTTTAATTTTTTGTATAATGTTTTTAAAACTATCTTTTATAAGCTTCAGATGACATTTTCAAACATATGGGTAAATAGATTTGAAATATGAGATCGTGGGATATAAAGTGTTATTATTCTTTTTTTCTATAAAATGTCGTTCGAAAATAAACACAGCATGAAAAATCTATAATATTTTACTTAATGGAAAATAATTCTATTTTGTATTTAAACTTTAAAACTTCTTCACACACCATAAAACTGAAGACAACACAACCGGTTTCGAAAGGACGTGGCCTTTCTTCATCAGGTGCAAAAAACTCGTGCTACTGCCTTGGAGGCAAAAGCAAGATTCTGAGGTTAATCACAAAACTAAATTCAAAACTGGTGTAGACTCAATGTATAAACTTTAAAACCTCTTCACACACCACAAATTTGAAAACAGCACAACTGGTTTGCACCTGATAAAGAAAAGCCATGTCTTTTCGAAACCGGTTGTGCTGTCTTCAATTTTATGGTGGTTTTAAAGTTTAAATATTGAATGTACACCAGTTTTGAATTTAATTCTATTTCGGTTATTAAAAAATCTTACAAAAGTACGGTTTTAAAATTTTAACGCGTAAATTAATTTCCGCACGTAAAATAATACATGAATTTGTACATAAATACTTAGTACACTATTATAATGTTCACTTTTCTTTCTTTAGTGACTGATATTAACTGATTTAAATGTATCAGTTAATATCAGAATCAAACTTATTTTCTTGGCATCAGAAAACTAAGTGATATATTTATTAAGGGGATTGTGAACGTTAAAAATATTTCCTCGAAATTACGGTGTTAGAATTATAAAGTTTTGTTCACATGTGTATTGAATTATTGCAATGTTAAATATATTAATGTTTCTCAAATGCTATTTAAATAAAATAAAATAAAATTCGAAACATTAAAATGAAAAATATCTAAATACCTCCTTCTAACTATTTTTTATTTATTTATTTATTTTTTCTCGGTTTTAAATGATTATAATTTAACAAAATATTCTAAATATATTTGTGTATTAGTTTGTGAATTCATTGGTAAATCAATTTAACAAAAAAAAAAAAAAAAAAAAAAAGCCTTTACATCTGAATACTGAAATTTGGTGAAAATTTAATCATTCAAACCTTTTTATTTTTATTTATTTTATTTTATTTTTATAATTTATGAATGAATCCACAAAGGTATCCATGAATACTCAAATATGTTTAGAATATTTTGATAAACTATAAATGTTCAAAGTCATTTGAATAAAAAAACTGACACCAATAATTTAGGTTGAATAATATTTACATAACTTTAAAGAAGTTTATATAAATATTAAATTAAAAATTTTATATTAACCCGATCAAGTTATCGTGGGTCGTTGGAGACCCAGGCCATTTTTCTTTTGTCTCAAACCTTAGAATCCATATACAGAAGAAATACCTATCCATCGTGTCCATGATTTTTTCCGTAAAAATACCATTTTTAAATTTTATTATGCAATCTGAATTTTTCAAATATCTCAATTTGTTCAAATGTTATGAATGGAAGACCCATGATAAACTGACAAGGTGCCGAAAAAAGCGATAACCTGATTGGGTTAAATATTAAAATTTATATAACTTAAAGTTATATAAATATTAAATATTATAAATATACATTATATACATATAAATGTTGTGAAACAAAATTTTTTGTGTCGGTTTTTTAAATCACACGGTCAGAACTTACCAGAAGACAGTCTTCTGAACACCTAATATGTATATAATTGACTAGCTGACCCGTCCGGCTTCGCACTGATAAACAAATTTTAGTTAAAGATGGATTGATATGTAAAAAATCAAGAAATATATCAGTATATATGTTATAGTCAGGCAATATTATTAACTGGAAAGTCAAAATATAATTTTACAATTATTTTTTTTAATTAGTTGTTAAATGTTGGCAATTTTTACTTAATGCTATTTATTTATTTATTTATTTATTTCATAAAAAGAAACATTTCTTTACTCATGAATAAAAAATATTGAAAAATAAACCTATGACATGAAAATGTTTTTGATAAAATTGACGTCATAATAGCTTTAATTATTATTTATTTGTTCATTTCGCAAATATATTTAATTATTTCCATAATTGATTATTATTTTAATAATGTATATTAAAGGAGAAATCAATAATATGAAACAATATTCGTACAATATATACTATTACAGAATCTGGTGTGAAACAACCACACGACTTCCATTACCCACTATTACACGTAATATATACAATTTTTTGGAGATATTACTTGCATTTTTTGAGATTTTCGAGTAAGAGAAACTTGATACACGTATAAAGACACATACAACAGAATTTGCATAGCGAGTTAAAAAATAAGGGGAAAAAAAATAGATAGTTATTTTTTTAAACACGAATTTTCGAGATCTAAAACTGAACTACCTAATCAGGATGACCGTTAATATTCCTGTAATAAGCACGTAATACTTGAGAAAGGTTATCTAAATTGGATTAAAGAAAAAATTTTCAAGAATACGTTAGAGCCGTTTTTGAGATACCAACTTTTACCAAAACTTAGCACACTCAAATATTGACCTAAAAACAATAATTACATACAAAAGGATATTTAATAGGAAGTTAACATGGCGAGTTTGAAAAAAATCCGTACAGGCGTTTTTAAAGGAACGCACTTGCGAAGTCTGAAATTGAGCTGTTTATAGAGGACGCCTATCAATTTTCCTGAACTAAGCAACTTTTCAATCGAAAGGGCATTTAATATATTATTTATACAGCAACTTTGAAGAAAATCATTAGAGGTGTTTTTGAATATGGGCTTACGGTCCCATTTCTGGTTTTCGATGACCCAATTCCGGTTTTTCAATTTTCACGAAAATTTGGAAAATTTATCTGTACACCAGACCTGAATCACTTGTGAAGTTTAGTAGTTCTATTTTTATTAGTTTTGGAGATATGACAGCCAGAAGATTACACACACACGTGCACATATACACACACACTGACCAATTGCCAAAACCTATACAATACTTCCACTACCTACGGTAGTAGGGTAATTGAAGTAAACACATACATCTCGTATTTACTACGATAATATACTGATTTTCGTATTACGTTTTCGATCGCCAAATACAAAAATCGCCAATGACGATAGATATTTAATCTATGCTTTGTTTTCAATTAAAATATTGAAACTTTTAATTAAAAATTTATTTTACCAAAATTTATTATAGCTTCTAGCACTTAGAGAGAGACAGTGTAACTTTTGATTATTGAAAGAAAAAAAAGAAAAAAATAAAAGCAATCGGCTTTTTAGTTCTAGCAATCGTTCTCTACATATGCATATAAACCTTTCTTCTTTTTGTATTAGTATAGCTATAGAGCATAGGTATATTAAATAGGTTTCCAATCAACATAATGTAACTCAAATAATTAAATGCTATTTACATTTCAGTAATGGCTGTATGCGCTATGTATATTGAGCTACTTGCCATAACTTTTAGTTGCTAAAAATAGTCGCCAAATAAATTTAAACATCTCAATACGCAAGCGAAGTGTGACATCACTGACCGCCCATGGATGCAAGAAAAAGATTTTCCATGTTAATCGCTCATTGGATTTTTTTTTTTTTTTTTTTTTTTTTTTTAAATTCTAGAAGAATTATTTCCCGATTTTAATCCTCATATTTGGGTATAGATATGTATTAGTTATTGTATGCATGCGTTAGATTGAGTTATTTTGCTGTCAAATTGACAAAATTTTAATTTTAAATTTCAAAACTGTCACCCTTGGCGTTTTTGTATTTGGCGATCAAAAAGTAATACGAAAATATACATGCCAGATGTATATTTTCGTAATATGTATTGTACGAAATATTGTTTCATATTATTCGTTACACTCTTAATGTAAGTTTTTAAAATAACCATGATTTTTGAAAGGAATTAAATTATATTCGCCAGATAATTTGCCGATATTGTTTTTTTTTTTGCCAAGGATGACGGATATCAAATCTATTCCGCTTCAACATATTAGTATATTATATCAGATACTTTATTTAGACATTTGAAAACAAATTTGACTTCAAATTATGATAGAATATTTATCCTTTCCCTTTTAATTAGTTTATTAGTTGGATGTTTATTGTGTAAATATCATCCTTTGAAATGAAATGTTCATGTTTTCAATCGAATATGGAAATTTGCCATTTTTTTTTTTAGAGTTTTGAAATTTAAAATTCCAATTTTATCAATTTTACAACAAAAACAATTTAATCTAACGGATGCACATGATAACTAATACATATCTATATCCAAATATGGGGATTAAAATGGGGAAATAATTTTCCTCGATCTTTATTATTTTTTTACAAAAAATCCAGTTCACTTTTTATATTATTGTTCGCGTGAAAATATATTTTATTATATGCCTAAAAATAAATTAATTCGTAAATCTTTTTGGCAACAATTATAAATTAAAATAAATAATATTATAAAATAGAATTTCTTATTTTATTTTATTTTATTTATTTATTTATTTTTAAATTCCAATTTCGTTTACACACATCAGTTTAAACCACGGAGTAATAAAGACTCCGTGGTTTAAACATTGATGCTTAGATCATTATATTATATCATATCATATCAAATTAAATTATTAGAAAAATAAACACTTTTAATTCTATAATGACGTCAGATTTAACGTGTAAGTTTAACAATTAAAAAAGCTTTATATGAATTTCAATTTAATGCACGTGCAAATATATTTCTTTTCTTTTCACGTCAAGATATTTTAAAAACGAAATGAATATGTAAATGTTTCTTTTATGTTGGCAGCAGCTAATTTTTTTAATATTTCATTATTTCCATTTCTATTACGGCTTCTATGGGGATTTTAATTAAAATGCTCAGATTTTAAACTAAAATTTATTTTATCAAAATTAAATATAGCCTATAACAATATGGCATACTGTAGCTTTCGGTCAGTGAAAGAAGTTTTTAAATCGGTTCAGTAGTTTCAGAGATTACCCTCCACAAACAAACAATTTTTTGCGCTTTATATAATGATATAGAAGATAATGTGAATCTGCTAAATTAAATTTAACCCCTTCCATGGCAATTTTTACATGTTCTTCACCTAATTAACCTAATTTTGATAATTTTGCTATTGATTCGCCTTGAAGCTCTTTTCGCTAGTTGAATTTGGATAATTCTAAAACATATTTTTACTTTCCGAACATGTAAGGAAAGTATAATAATCATGTCAAAAATCCGAATTTAAGATTTTGGTGTTTCTATACGCTTTGAGGTGCCCTGAGTTCCCTTTTTCTATTTTTACGATGATGTGTGTGTGTATGTGTGTGAGTGAACACGATCGATAGCGCCTAAACGCTTTGTTCGAATGAGCTGAAAGTTGGTACATACGTTATAGGTCACCCTACCACGAACACTATTGATTTTGGTGAATCTAAGAATTATATTACTTACAAACTTTGAATAAACACCATACAATGCAATATTTTTTTTTTTTTTTTTTTTTTTTTTTTTTTTACAGGAACGCAAAAAACAATTCTTTATCATTATTGCCTATGGGTTGAAATATTTAAAGTGCGATAGCTTTTAAATGCCTTATTCAATTGAGCTTAAGGGGGAACAACACAGTAAAATTTTCGAAAAATGAAAAAAAATTTTATTGTATTTTTTGATAGCTTATACTTTTAAGATTATAATGCCAAAATATTAAATTGATTTTCGTTAAAATGTAGAAGTTACAGCGTAATACGTAAAGCGCGTCATGCGACTCGTGACGCGCTTCAACATGTACGAGCGAGTGAACTTGTTCGCGCGATTAATTGTTACATTTGCTCACTTTTATCGAAACGTTATAGTAGAGTAACATCATTTTAACTGTTTTACGTTTTAACTAAATTAATTCGTTAATTATTTAAACAATAAAGTGTTGATGTGTTTTAATACATAGTGATGTGTTCATTTGACAGTTCTGATTTTTAAAAAAGGATTTTTTATATAAGTAGTTTGTATATAACTAAATATATAAAAATATATATACAAAAAATATAATTAATCACACATATGGATAGAAAATCAACAAAACATGATTATAAAAGACGAAATAGAGATGGGAAGAAACGGAAACGACCTTTTAATCGCCATGAAACTAAAAAAAAAGATTATACAAGTACTTCAGCAAAAAAGATAAAAGCATCTGATTGCAATGTTAAAGTTGATAATTCCATTGGATACCGAATAATAAATTAAGCATTTTATAAATTATAAACGAATGATTTTTCATAAAACTTTAAACGTGTTTTACTCGAAACCAAGTTTTTCAAAACGGCTGTCGCTCTAACTACTGTAATTTTTTACCGATTTGCTTCAAATTTTGACACCGTGTTCACAGTATGTTTAGTTTTCGTTGCACGTAGGGGTTTTTTGATTTGATTTATAGTTTTTCAGTAATCCAAGAATATGTACTCCTTTTTTTGAATATTTTTTGAGTTTTTTTTAAACACTTCGCCATTTTGTGAAAAATTCAAATTTTCAAAAAAACCTACGTGCAACGAAAACTATATTTATATAGTTTAAAAAAATCTAAACAGATTCAGTTTCGCATTCTTTTTACTCAAGTTATGCATACAGCAAATTATCGATAACTGCAAAACACAGTTTCAAAGATTGTGTTATATTAAAAATATCTTTTTTGATTTTTGTAATTTTTACATTTTAAAATGAAGATTAAGGTAAGTAGAATAAGACAAAAAAAATATATAATGTTTTATTTATCTCAATCATTGCAAAATTCATTTAAAAAAAATGTATTTTACAAAGCTTCTACTGTGTTGTTCCCCCTTAAAATTCATACACAGATTATAGATCTCAGTCACACGAGCTATATGGGTTTTAGTGAATATAGCACTTATAGGTTTTTTATAGGGACACAAAGAAATATTCTTCATCATTATGGCCAATGGGCCAACATTTTATAAAGTGCCACAGCATCTATACACCTTATTCGATTGAACTAAAAATTTATTCACATGTTATAAATCACCATTGCACAATTTGTATAGATTTTGGTGTATGTAGCCCATTTCTGAATTGGTAAATGCAGGGAGCAACTGCTTCAGTATTTGTAATAAGCTAATAAGCAACTACTGTAGCCAGCTTTACTTATAGTTCGATTATTGTTGCATGTAAAAGATGTTAAATGGACGAGGCAGTGAAATTGTAAATGTGGCCTCGGACTGCGAGACCATTATACAATTATATTATAGATAGCGCAGTTGCTTTTAATTGTATAGGATTTTTTTTTTCTTTTAATAAACGATCATCAGTGTGAAAACAAAAACAATTATATCTGATGCTTTATAATTTCTTTAAAATGAACTTCTTTTATTTATTTAGATTCAAGGCTTGTCGAAAACTGCTAAGAAAGCATTATACAATATAAGAAATTAGACAATATAAAAATTTAAAAGGTAAACAGTTAAAATCTCAGCCTATTTGTTATGCATATAAGCAGGCCCAAACTAGCATACACTTGATAAACAGCGTAAATTGTCTGTCCAGCATGTGAAAAGCAATTTGCGAAAACATCCATCAAGAACATTTCAAAGATCCGCCCACCACATTAAACTGAGTTCAGAGGTTATTACTTGGTGACCATAACTTTACGACCATAGACCTGTCTATGTTTACGACAGTAAGGGGTTAGTTAGACATAAACATGACTGAATCAGCTAGTTCCGTCAGTTATATTGTGTCAAAAATTTGCCACCATTTTCAAGAATGCATAAATAATTTATGGAAATGAAGCATCATATGTCAGCAAGATTGTTTTTTCTGGAACTGGCAATACTACGTAAATGTATTCGAATAATTTTTTTAGTAATTTATTTACTGCATTATGAAAAAGAAAATTATTTTTCATTATATATATACAGTAAACTCTCGATTATCCGCGAGCGGATTATGCACGTTGCGGATTACGCTGTTTTGCATGAAAATTGCTCCACAACACCATTTTTGCAAATTCTTATGTAAAATGACCTCCTGAATGCGAATATGACGCCTATTTTGCCCTATCACCCACCGTCTTTTAGGGACGGCCCCTTGTTTTTATCACTTTTTGGTAATTTTATGGCTATAAATTTGATTTTTAGGGGGGAGGGGAGGGGAAAGGATTATTCTAACTGTAAAATATCTTCTGTGGGGCTACAGAGTTAAAAATTCTAAAACATGATTTGCGGCAAGGGGAAAATTTAGGCCCGGCGGGGGGGGGGGGGGGGATTTTCCACTGAAATTAAGTATTACATTTTTTTAATCTATTATTAATGTTCTTTAATAAACATTATATATACATACATTTTGTTTTTAAATTTAAATTAATTATTTTTCATATTTCAAATCAAATTCATGGCCATAAAATAACCGGACAGGTATAAAAATTGGGGGACGGGTGGTGTCCCGAGAAAACGGTGGGTGAGTGGGCAAAATGGTAGTCCTATTCGGATTCAGGAGATCATTTTAACATGAGAATCAACAAGAATGGTATCAGTGTTCGATTTTTTTTTTTTTTTTTTTTTTTTTTTTGCAGCGCAGTGTTATTCGCAGGTATTGGAAAAAAGTAGGATTAAGAGAAAGGATTTTCTCAACAACAAATAAAACAAATGATTGCTTATTTTAAACAAAACAAAAATCTGGAGTGACTCCACTCTACGTTCCGAACATTAAGTAATTAGTAGCTGTATAAATAAATTAAAGCAAGGCAAGTCGTTAAATAAACAAAGGTGAAAATTATAATAGGATGTTTGAGTATTTTTCTCCATTGTTTAATTTTACGCTATTGCACTTCATACAATTTTAGCCCATAGATCATAATGATAAACAATATTTCGTTGTGTCTCAGTAAAACTCTATAATGGATAGATTCACCAAAATCAACACAATTCGTGCGACGGTGACCTATTGTATAATATGTATATAATTTTTTGGTTCTTTCGAAGAAGGCGTTTAGACGCTATCGCACTTTTAAAAAATTGAGCCCGTAGACCATAATAATAAAGAATTTTTCTTTGTGTCCCTGTAAAAAAAAAAAAAAAAAAAACTGTGAGTGCTAGATTCATCAAAATCTACACAGGTCGCGAAACAGTGACTTAGAACATGTGTATAAATTTTAAGCTCAGATGAATATGACGTTTAGACGCTATCGCACTTTAAAGCATTTGGGCAAATAGGCCATAATGATAAAGAATTTTTCTTGGTGTCCCTGTAAAATAAAAAAATATAAGTGCTAGATTCAGCAAAATCTATACAGATCGCGAGACAGTAACTTATAACATGTGTATAAATTTTAAGCTCAGACGAATATGACGTTTAGACGCTATCGCACTTTAAAGCATTTGGGCCAATAGGCCATAATGATAAAAAAAAAAAATCATTTTTGGCCCTGTAAAAAAAACATAAATCCTAGATTCACCAAAATCAATAGGGGGACTTATATCATACGTACCAACTTTCAGATCGTTTGAGCAATACGTTTAGGCGCTATCGTATTTACTCACATACACACACACACACACACACATACATACAACAAGAAAATTCGTGTAAAATCGTAGATATCTTGAATAAGCTCGTATCAAAACCCAAAGTTGGGGGTATACTACTAGACATCGTGATAATCCCAAATATAAATTTGAAACATTTTACGATTCTTCTTTTTTTTTTTTTTTATGTTAGCTATGCGAGATACAAAATTCATTTTGCAAATCATGATTACAACACTTTCCTTATATATAATATTCGGAAAGTAAAAATATAAAGAATAATGCTGCTTTTGTTTTATTTTTTACGGTAAAGTACGGTGCTACTCAACGAGATTTATAAATTAGAGTGCTGATTCAATCGATGAAGGATTAGCTTTCCGTGGTTCAAGATGAATCAAGTGACATGCTCCAGTAGGTTGCTGTGTTTGACCCTTTATCGCTATTTTGGCATTTAAATTATCAGTTCGACAAATTATAATTATTATTAGGTAACATGGCAGTACTATGACCAAAATAAAT
Source organism: Salticus scenicus (assembly GCA_963930645.1). Lineage (NCBI taxonomy): Eukaryota > Metazoa > Arthropoda > Arachnida > Araneae > Salticidae > Salticus > Salticus scenicus. Next base: position 1,008,749 of record CAWVNO010000681.1, on the reverse strand, counting down.
TGTTTTTAAAATAATTTTACGCATATTTCAAATTTTAATAAATAATAACATACCTTTTTTTTTTTTCATCGTTTCCCAACAAAGTTTAAAAGTGTTTATAAAAGAAAATTTAAACTTTTAAAGAGCTAAATTTAACAACAAATAATAATTTTTCAACTATTTTTAAGCATGTTGTCGGTTAAAGTTCAACTACACGAAATAAAAAAGAAGTAAAATCAAAACCAAAATGATTTAGAACAAAAGAATATTAAACTACGCATGTAAACAAAAAACATTGGCGGTTATGCCTTATGCGAAGAACAATCTCCAAACCGTTGCCATAGAAATTTACTGAAAATAAGCTGTTACCAAGGGAACCACCGAATACGTAGGTGCAAGGAGAGCATGTCACATGACTCATCTTGGACCTTCTCATGGGTTACCATTTATCACTCTACTTTATATATATCGTTGGTGCTACACATGCCAATTTATTTACACATGCCATACAATTTATTACGCATGCCATTAATTTATTTTGGAGCATTGTTAATATCCGTCTTTCTTTTTCACACCCCTTTCTTTTTAAAGGGTATTTTTTTTTTTTTTTTTTTTTTTTTTTTTTTGTAATTAAATATTGGAGAAAATTTACGAATAAAGCGGTGCGAAAAAAGGAGGGGTATTCAAAATGTTCAGGAATGAATTAAAATATTGACGAATCTGCAATACTGTTTAATTTACTGCATAAATTAGCCTACAGGTTGTAACTTGCTCTCATAATAAATGTACTTTTTGTTTATTATTTTCACATCTTTTAATATATAAAATGCATTTATTTTTATTACATAGTGAATTTTTTTCTCTGTTTTTATTATGTTTTATATACAATACAGTCGCGTTTTAGAGCAAGAAAATTTTTACCTCATTTAACCCTCATTTCCAGCCTTTTTGCAGTTTATCCGTGATTGTCATTATCCGCTGAATCCGTGCCACTCAATTACGCGGATAATCCAGAATATACTGTAATTATGTATATATATATATTTGTACGTAAGTTGGATTTTTAAAGACATAAGCAATAAAAAATATGCATACCATCATAGCAATTAATGAGAATTCAATGGATTTCAGTGTATCATTGGTACACTGTAAAAAATTTGCGCATTAGATTACGATCGGTATACTCATAGTTGCCAATATTTTAATTTATTACGGAGTACTTTTAGCCCCGCCTTTATTTCGCACCACTTTATATATAGAAAATTTTTCTTTAATATATAACTTCGATAAAATAAGAAAAAAATACTTTTAAAAAATTAGTGGTACGAAATAAAGGCGGGGCTAAAAATACTCCGGAATAAATATTGTCAGCTATGGGTATACTGACCGTAACCTAGAGTGCAAATTTTTAAGTGTTCCAGTGCATAAAGTGTTCTAGTCACTGGCCGTAAAAATAAAGTTATCCCCCATAAATCTGTCGCAGGGATGAAAGAGTTCCGCTTTTTCTGCCACCAGTATTTCTATGCCGAATTTTTTATCATATTTTTATAGTTATTTTTGTAATTTAATAGGTTAGAAATTTTTATAGAAAAATACTTGGTAACAAAAAAAGCGGAACTCTTTCCCCCCTACTGTCCTGATTTTTTTCTCGATGAAGGAAAGTGACATTTAATAAACGGTCAAAATTCTGAATTTTAGCCTCTTGAGACTTGAGAAAAAACTAAACATTGTTTTTAAAAAGTTCTAGCATTATTTTGATTAAATTTCAACATTAATAATCTGGTGTGTCACTCATACGACTTTCTCTTACCCTGAAATTTAATACTATAAATACAGGTTGGAGATTAAGAGGTAAGATAACGAGCACCGTTATGTAAACCTATGTCAAACAATTCAAATTAGGCTTCGGAAGAGTTTTATATGATAATTAGTTCTGTGTGAGGGGGGCTCCCCGTTTCATTAATGTACCTACATTTATACATAATTTAATTCGGTTATCAAAAAATAACTCTGTTTTTTAAAAATAATTTATTAAATTTATTATTTAAACAAATTATCTTTTATGATAATGCAGACGATTTCTGTATTAGAGAAGTAGTATAACACTAAATATCCAAAAAAAGTTGAATTTATTCTCAATATTACATTTTAAAAAAATTGAGGGGGGGGTTAAAAATGAAAAAAATTGATAACTTTATTTTAAATTATCGCAGATCGATGGTCAACCATTTGTTTAAAGGTATTGGCGACTCTTTTGAAAGATACCCATCATGAAAATTTACTCCCCTCGAGGGGGACTTCCCCCGGGAGGGAGGGGGGTTGGCTAGGCTACTACATACACAAAAAAAATTTCCCAGTGACTATCTCTATTACAAAAAATATATATTCGTTTCATTTGGTTTAGTGCAGTCTCTAGATATTAAACTCTACTTACTTGCAATTTCCCCCATAGTCGTAATGTATTTGAATACTTTTGAGTGTCCCTGTACACGAACCATTTGCTTCATCTCAACGAAAAGCTTACTGTAGCATCCCTATATGATACACATTTAGAATACCGAGTTTGGAATTTCTGCTACTATTTGTTCTTGAGATATGCTGATAACAGACACACAGACAGACTCACAGACCATTCGCTAAAAACATGATTTTCGTATTCAGGGGACCTCAGAACATGTAAATATAACAAAAACTCACGTTCGAAAATTTGACCCTAAAACAATACTTTCTCGACCTTATGGGTAAGAGAAATTAAAAAAAAGAGAGAGAGAAAAAAAAAAAAAAAAAGAGAGAAAAAAAAATATTTTTCAAAAATTCTAATTAGCTTAAATTGAGTAATTTTGTTTACAATTAGCATAATTGCAAACAAAATATTTTCAACAAAACACAATCTAAAATTCTTAAAATTACCTCTGACAGAATAATTGAAGAGCTTGTTTCCAAAAGGCGTTAAGTCAAAAATTTCAAAAATTGACTTTTCGATGCAAAAGGTCGCAACACACGTCTAACAATATATTTTCAATAAGTAGAAGTCCCAAACGAAGTTTAGTCCTAATGAAAACAGAAAGTGAAATCCGTGTTTTTTTTCAAAAAGAATTAAGTCATAGGTAAGTTTTGTGTCAAAAAGGATTAAGTCAAGTTCAACCAATTGTAGCGTGCTTTGAGATAACGTGGTTTGTCTGGACTTCGGTGAAAAGTCAAAAGTAAGGAAAATGATGCTGTTGTAGATTGTCACATTCAGACAGTTTTTTTTTTTTTTTTCCGTAGAAAAATATAAAGAGGAATGTACTTATAACCTTTATTATAATGTGTTTGTAAAAGATTTTTATATTGGTTTTGGAACCCCGAAAAAAGACATTTGTTCCTTCAGTATTAGTAAAAAAAAATACAAATGAATTCAGAAAAATGTACAGAAAAAAGAAAAGACCCTGTTAACTGAACTTTTGATTCTTAAACACCGGAGCAAAATATTTTATTCACTTTTAAGGGAAAAGCTTAGAGGAAAAGATGAAATTACAATATGTTTTGACTGATGCAAAATCAGGGATTAAAAAATTATACCATGTTAGGAATGCTTTCAGCAGTGGATGCTCGTACTCAAAAGGACTTCATCTTCACATACTATTTACCAGTGCGTTGGTCACTCATACTTATCAGCAGATAGAACGATCGGCCGAGTGGAGACTAGTTTAAAAAAAGTGAATAAAATTTTACTCTCTAGTGAATATTTTGAACATTTTTCTAAGGTTGGAAATCTTTTCGAGAATAAGAAACAGTCGAATATTTTAGATTGGAAAAATTTTGCGCATAGTCGTCTGAAAAGCAAACAAGGTTTCTTGATTTCAGAGGCAAAAACACTGGAAATTACGAAGCGAGTAGTGGGAATCAAGACAACGTACTGTGGTTCGTTTTGCCGTCAAAAGATCCTGAAATGAGGGAAACAAAATTCTCCCATGCGCCCCTTCTGAAATAAAATTTATAAACAATATGAAACAAGCAAAGAAAAACAGATGTTTTAAAATTAATGAACGTTTTGGGAATTAACAAACTGCACGAATGTTTTTATTTTTATGAATAATCTTGCAACAATACTGCTAACGCTAACATAAGTGAAAATAATGATAAAGATGGAGAAATAGAATCTGTAAATAAAGATTTGTAGTAAGTAATTACCTTCCAAAATTGAAAAGCTAAAATTTATGCTGTATTTACATTAAAAAAAAAAAAATACTTGGCTACTTTCAAATGGAAGTAAGTCATTTCATTTCGTTATTTGTTTGTGCCAAAAGGGCGTAAGTCATAGTTTTGTTCCAAAAGGGGTTAAGTCATTTTTTTCTTTTTTTATTTCTAAATAACTATACTATCAGGATTTTTTTAAACATGTAATTTAATGTTATTATCATCCATAGATTACTGGGAAAAAATATCTTTTCCTTAAATTCAATAATAAATCTTACATAACAAAATCGCGTTTTTTCAAGAACTGAAAAAAGTGACTTAACGCCATTTGGAAACAAGCTCTTCAATTATAGATCTCTTAATATAAATTAAAGTCAAAAAACATTCAAATTTTATTTATTTTATAAAAAACATAAAGATATATTTTTCTTCTCTTTGTCGACAAATCGATGTGTTTTGCTTTTACACCATTTAAACCTTCGACAGAGTTGATCACTTCACAATTTGGTACAGCAATCGCTTGAAAAACTATTAGAATAGTCTTTTTCCAATTGAATATCATGCATTTGAATGCTGGTAAACATAATCTATTCACCCTTGAAAAACTATTAGAATACTCTTTTTCCAATTGAATACCATGCATTTGAATGCTGGTAAACATAATCTATTCATTCTTGAAAATCTATTAGAATAGTCTTTTTCCAATTGAATACCATGCATTTGAATGCTGGTAAGCATATCTATTCACTCTTGAAAAACTATTAGAATAGTCTTTTTCCGATTGAATATCATGCATTTGAATGCTGGTAAACATAATCTATTCACTCTTGAAAAACTATTAGAATAGTCTTTTTCCAATTGAATATCATGCATTTCAATGCTGGTAAACATAATCTATTCACTCTTGAAAAACTATTAGAATAGTCTTTTTCAAATTGAATACCATGCATTTGAATGCTGGTAAACGTAATCTATTCATTTTATAGGCATTTTACGAAAGTACCTAAGTGGGTACAAAGGGATCCAAGATGTTAAATCCTTTGTTACAAATACGGGTACTTGACTTTTCTCGAAGACTGAAGCTAACCATAATTTAATGATCGACTCTCCAAAATTTTACAGAAATTTCTGAGAGTGTAAAAGCAGGTTAAAAAGAAAAAATCAGGGGTGTGAAAAAAGTGTAAAAAAGTATTTTTCGTTATCATCTTTATTAGTACGACAAGACTACTGCATTTAAATAGACATTTCGCGCTGTTATAATTTCCTGTGATTCACCTTAAATATGTCAGGATGTCCGCCAACATATAGTTTAACAGTTTTATTTTTTTTTTACTTACCTTACAATATGCCCAAATTGTAAAAAAAAATTACATATCTGAAAATCGACCGACTGTTATCTATTGGATTGACAAATTGCAAAATAATTCAGTTGAACAAAAATATCCTATTAAAAATATGAATAAATAAATAATCTGGTGTGTCACACACCCGACTTTCTCTTATTCTGAAATTTAATAATATAAATACAGGTTGCAGATTAAGAGGTAAGATAACGAGTAATGTCATGTAAACCTGTGTTAAACAATTCAAATTAGGCTTCGAAAGAGTTTTATATGATAATTAGTTCTGTGTGAGGGAAGCTACCGCCTCCTCAACCCCCCAATTCATTAATGCACCTACATTTATATAGAATTTAATTAGGTTATTAAAAAAATTGTGTTTTTAAAAAAATAATTTATTTAAATTATTATTTAAAAAAATATCTTTTATGATAATGCAGACGATTTCCATATTAGAGAAGTAGTATAACACTAACTATTAAAAAAAAAAAAAAAAAAAAAAATTGAATTTATTCTCAATATTACATTAAAAATAAATAAATAAAATGAAAAAAAAAAATGAAAAAAAAAAAATCGATAACTTTATTTTAAATTATCGCAGATAGATGGTTCAACCATTCGTTTAAAGTTATTAGCGAGCTTTTTTTGAAAGATACCCATCATGAAAATTTGCTCCACTCGAGAGGGGACTAACCCCCCCCCCCCCCCCCGAAGGGGATGCTTCACCATACACAAAAATATTTTCCCAGTTGACTATCTCTATTACAAAAAATATATATTCGTTTCATTTGGTTTAGTGCAGTCTATAGATGTTAAACTCTACTTACCTGCAATTTCCCCCATAGACGTAATGTATTTGAGTACTTTTGAGTGCCCCTGTACACGAACCATTTGCTTCATCTCAACGAAAAGCTTACTGTAGTATCCCTATATGATACACATTTGGAATACCGAGTTTGGAATTTCTGCTACAATTTGTTCTTGAGATATGCTGATAACAGACACACAGACATCCATCCGCGCAGACAGACACATAGACCATTCTGTAAAAACATGATTTTCGTATTCAGGGGACTTCAGAACATGTAATAAATATAACAAAAACTCACGTTCGAAAATTTGACCCTAAAACAATACTTTCTCGACCCTAAGGGTAAGAGAAAGTAAAAAACTAAGCATTAAAAATTAGATTGAAAAAAATTTCTCTTACCCATAAGGTAGAGAAAGTATTGTTTTTGGGTAAAATTTTCGATCGCGAGATTTTGTTATATTTACACGTTTTGAGGTCCCTGAATACGAAAATCATGTTTTTAGCAAATGGTCTGCGTGTCTGTGTGTGTGTGTGTCTGTGTGTGTGTGTGTCTGTGTGTCTGTCTGTTATCAGCATATCTCAAAAACAAATTATGGCAGAAAGTTCAAACTTGGTATTCTAAATGTGTATCATATAGGGATGCTACAGTAAGCTTTTCGTTAAGATCAAGCAAATGGTTCGTGTACAGGGACAATCAAGAGAATTCTAATATATTACGTCTATGGGGGAAATTGCAGGTAAGTAGAGTTTAACGTCTATAGACTGCACTAAACCAAATGAAACGAATATATATTTTTTGTAATAGAGATAATAAACTGGGAAAAAATTTGTGTGTATGTAGGAACCTCGCCTCCCCCCTGGGGGGGAAGTCCCCCCTCGAGGGGAGTAAATTTTCATGATGGGTATCTTTCAAAAGAGCTCGCCAATACCTTTAAAACGAATGGTTGAACCATCGATCTGCGATAATTGACAACAAAATTATCGATTTTTTTTACTTTTAACAACAAAAATGATGGAAAATTAATTAAAATTAATTAATTAATTAATTATCATATAAAATTCTTCCGAAGCCTAATTTGAATTGTTTAACATAGGTTTATATAACATCGTTATCTTACCTCTTAATCTCCAACCTGTATTTATAGTATTAAATTTCAGGGTAAGAGAAAGTCGTGTGAGTGACACACCAGATTATTATTATTATTTTTTTTTTTTTTTTTACATGCGTCATGACTTCTTCTTGCGTCATTTTTATCCACTAGAACTTTTTGTTCACATTCGTTTTTAAAAGCATAGAGTAAAGTATTTTTCAGTGTTCTTATAGTTTAAAAATAAACAATAAATAAATAAATAAATTTGAATTTAATTCATTTGGTTAATTTTCTTTTTAGAGCTGGTTGATTGATAGTTATAACGTCGTATTTGTGCTGGGCAATGGGCAATTGGCGACGGCTGAAACTCACCCCTAGTGACCACTCACCACTCACTAGAGGGGTGGTCCCCTTTTTTGAGCTGAAGAATGTAATATGACATCTTAATAATATAAATTTCTGAATCACTTGAGTTTTTATTTAAATTAATATAATAACCATTGCTAAGATAATCAATATTATAAAAAAAAAAAAAAAAAAAAAAAAAAAAAAACTTGCAACTATTTTCGAAATATATCGACATATAAAGTTTGTAATATACAAAATAACCCTGTCGTACTAAACTAAATTCTGACAGATTTTTTTTTTACCTAATATTTCATTTCTGATTTTTATTTTATTTTACTTAAGATTAATGGTAGATTCTTCAGATAATATATAAATTATAACACAGGGGAGGATCATGAAAAATATCAATCTGAAACAGCGACAGGAGACTATAAGATCTTTTATGAACAAAAATGGAGAACCCTAGCAAGATTAGAGAAAAGCATATGTCTTTGCAAATTTGATTACCTATGCTAAAACAATATTTGGAATTAGTCAAGAATAAATTCAGCAAACTGCCTGAAAAACTAAGATCACATAATGGAAAAGAGTTTGTAAGAAATCAGGTAGGAAATTTTGTTCAAGAAAATGGAATCGAACATGAACTCACTGTTCCCCCCTAACTGTCCCTTTCCGGCATGGAGTTACTAAAAGGAAAAAACCGAAGTCTCGTAGAAATGACAAGATCAATGTTTTTCGGAAGCTAATTTATCACATTAGCTTTATAATTATGTTTGTAACCTTAGCATACTTGCCAACATCCTAATTAATAGTCCGTATTGTTGTTAGTCTTGCCCTTTTTTTCACACCAGTAAATTTTTACAGTAATATTCTCCAAATGCAATTATGATTAAATAAGCAGAAAAATTCTCTAAAAAGATACTGGTGTGAAAAAGAAGGCGATGCTAACAATACTACAGAATATTAATTAGTATGTTGGCAAGTATGCCTTAAACACCCCCAATGCCCAACCACTCTTTTTTTTTTTTTTTTTTTCTTTACTCGAACAAGGCCGCATTTTGATTGATTGATAACTTTTTTTTTTTTTTTTTTCTTTTTGTATTACAGTTTTTAAAATTCTGGCGTATTTGCAAAGTACTGAGAAGGGGGTAGGGCATTTTATAAAATATTTAGCCAAATATGATCTCTTAAAAGAATCCCAGGTCAAAGCACATCTTTTAAAATATGCTTGTTTTGAGAAGACATTTCTACCGATCTAAGAAAAAAACCCTCCCCATTTCCAATTTCAAAGTTGACCTCCCCTCCCCCCTGTCCTCTATGTCTCTCAGTCCCAATTTTTTTAAACAAAACGAAGTTTCCTTTAAATTGATTAAAACGATCGTTACAATTTTCAGAAATTCCTAGTTAGAACAGTTTTAGAACAGTTAGTGCAGTTAGAACATTTAGTGCGGTTAAAACAGTTAGTATAGCTAGAACCAGTGGCGGTTCTACATTAAGTGCCAGCGGGGTACGGCCCCACCTAAATTTTTTCTCGATTAAAATAGTAGTAATAATGATAATAATTCTTTTGTTTTTTATGACTGTTCAAAAACTTATATACGAAATAACAACGTCTATCTAACTCTTTCGTAATCTTATTTCATTATCATTGATTTGTCAATACATTTTTTCAGCTGCCACAAATCACTAATGACTGACCGACTGCTACTTCCCTTCCTTATGTAAGAGAATGGGGCCCTTTACAATCGGCCCGAAATTGGCGTGTTTATTTGTACAGTTTATACTAGTAGAACAGCGGGTTGACAGATTTGGCGACGAACTGCTTTATCAGTGTTAGCACGCTAAAAATTTTTCGTTTTAGGGCCCACAATGAATAGCCCTTTGGAACAAAACTATGGGGAAAAAACTGTCTCTTTTCAAATATGTTAACCATACAATTCGCGGATAGAATTTGGCGACTTCTGTATTACTTTTTTTTTTTTTTTTCCTCGTTGATTTTTCGGTGCATTTTTTGTGTTTAAAAAGGAAATCTGGTAATAGTCAAAAATATTTTCTAGATTAGCCTTTGAGATAAAAGCGTAAAAGAATTTAAGACCTCTTTAGCTAAAGTATTTTGAATTTAAATGAAGAAAAAAACATAAAAATGAAAAGAAAATACGATTTTTTTTTTCTTTTCAGAATAGTGTACTAAAACTTTTATGCAAATAAATTGCAAAATTTTTAGACAAATAATTAATGGATTTACATGAATAAATTGATTAAATATCTGCATAAAATTGGGATTCATTATTTAAATGATTTTTCTTTTAAATACGATTTAATAGAAACATCCGTAATGAATCTATTTACTTTCTCTTACCCATAGGGTCGAGAAAGTATTGTTTTAGGATCAAATTTTCGAACGTGAATTTATGTTATAATATTTACATGTTCTGAGGTCCACTGAATACGAAAATCATGTTTTTAGCGAATGGTCTGTGTGTCTGTCTGTCTGTGTGGATGTCTGTGTGACTCTTATCAGCATATCTCAAGAACAAATAGTACCAGAAATTCCAAACTCGGTATTCCAAATGTGTATCATATAGGGATGCTACAGTAAGCATTTCGTTGAGATGAAGCAAATGGTTCGTGTACAGGACACTCAAAAGTATTCAAATACATTACGTCTACGGGAGAAATTACAGGTAAGTAGAGTTTAACATCTATAGACTGCACTAAACCAAATGAAACGAATATATATTTTTTGTAATAGAGATAGACAACTGAGAAAATTTTTTTGTGTTTGCAGGAGCTTCGCCCCCACCCCCCCTGGGGGTGGGGGAAGTCCCCTCTCGAGGGGAGTAAATTTTCATGATGGGTATCTTTCAAAAGAGCTCGCCAATACCTTTAAAACGAATGGTTGAACCATCGATCTGCGATAATTTAAAATAAACTTATCGATTTTTTTCATTTTTAATTTTTTTTTTTTTTTAGTGTTATATATCTCTAATATGGAAATCGTCTGCATTATCATGGAAGATAATTTTTTTAAATATTAATTTTAATAAATTATTTTTTAAAAACAGTATTATTTTTTAATAACCACATTAAATTTTATGTAAATGCAGGTGCATTAATGAAACGGGGGGTTGAAGGGGCGGTAGCGCACCTCACACAGAACTAATTATCTTATAAAACTCTTCCGAAGCCTAATTTGAATTGTTTAACACAGGTTTACCTAACAGTACTCGTTATCTTACCTCTTAATCTCCAACCTGTATTTATAGTATTATATTTCAGGGTAAGAGAAAGTCTTGTGAGTGACACACCAGATTCCTTTCTTTTTTTTCTTTTCTTTAAGATTACAGGCCGTCTTAATTCTTTATTTATTGAAAGTTAATTTAAATTATCTAAAATTATGCTCTTAAAGAGAGAAACATGTTTTTTTTTTTTTTTTTTTTTTTTTTAAATATGAATCCACATTACATTAATCCTGACTTTCTAAATTCCAATATAACTTCTTAAAGATTGGTTAAGGTTTATTTTATTTATTTTTAAAGATAAGAAATATGAATATAACACTTGAAAGTCTATAATTAAAAGACTTAGGGATATAATTAGCATAAGCTAAATAATATTACACGCTGAGACATTTGAACTTAAATTTTAATGGTGTGTAGTGTTACTGTTAAAGCCAGTTGACTAAAAGAGGGTACTAGACCTGAGTGGTGTACTCTCTGTAGAGAGTCTTTCTAAGCGTTACATAGCCCTTATTTATGCGACTTTTGGAGAAAACGATGGAAAACTTCAAATGTATATGTCGACGAAAGCGACTTGGTATTGAACTTGGCAATTTCCGTCTACCAGCTTCCAGATATTTAAATTTTGATATTCCATTGATCAGAATATTACAGAATTTTGTAATTGTAGTTAAAAACTTTAATTTTTGAGATAATTTTATTCAATTTTTTTCCATAGTGTTGAATTTAAGATACGCCATCATAAAAAAAATAAAATCCAAAATTTCGTTTTACATTTGACTTTAATAATGTTTGTTTTCATGTTTGAATAATGAATAGTATTAATATTAACTCATACGATGGATCATACGATGGATCGGGCCCCACCTATGAAAATTTGCACGAGCCGCCACTGGTTAGAACAGTTAGTAAAGTTTTCAGAAATTTCTAAAAAAGTTTCTGAGACACAACTATAAGGACAATTGGTACTTTTAGAAAAAAGTTTAATCTGTCATAACTTCCGAAAAAAAAATATAACACATTAAAACTTTTTCTGAAAAAATGTTTGTGTTGAAAAGTTCTTGGGGTCCAGCTAACAAAAGTCTGGCATTTCCCATTTGAAATTTCGAAGTTTGTCGTCCTTGGAAAACCCACCGCGTCAACCACAGCCCCCCCTTTTTTTAAGTTTACAGAAATTTCAATGTGTTCCCAGAATTTTCAGAATTGCCAATATTTTAATGTATTGCGGAGTATTTTTAGCCCTGCCTTTATTTCATATCACTTTGAACTTTTTTCTTATTTTATCGTAACTATGTGTTGAAGAGAAGGGATCCGGACATAATATCGCGGGACAAAATATCGCCGGACAAAATATCGCGACAAAAAAATAATATGAACTATTTGAAAATTTGTATTTCTGTCACGTGTGATCTCTGGTGAAGGTCACGGGGCCTTTTAAAGTAATATTAATTAATTAAAATTAATAAATACATTATAGGATGGGATTTTATTATTTTATCTATATTTAATTTTAAGTCATTTTATCATTTGCTTTTCACCAATCAAAACACAGTTTTAAAATATTATGCATCACTGCTGACATCAAAGCTGAACACTGTTCACAAACCTTAATTAAAAGTTTTAAAATAGATAAGCACGATTGTATTCTTTATGACTAATCTTTAAAAAAAAGTTAATAAACATAATCTTCAAACTCTTTTAAGCAAAATTTGCAACAATTTTTGTGGTGGGTTTGTGTTTATGCCAGTGCTCTGACTAAGTTATGTGTTGTCATGAAATTTTATACAACATTATTAATAATTACCAACTCTTTTTGCTTTCCATTCATCTATGTAGGCGATTATTTGTCCACGCGAGATTTTGTCCCCAACCCTGAAGAGAAATGTTCGATAAATAAATTAGTGCGAAATAAAGGCGGGACTAAAAATGCTCCGGAATAAATTAAAATGTTAGCAACTATGGTAAAGTGCAGCTGTTGACGGACTCTGTATATATGTAATATAATTATAAAATTTCTTTTATTACTAATTATGCAGCATAAAACATTCACATACAATTTTGCAATTTATAATTCATTTATTCTACATGTGTTCAGTCTTTATCAACTTAAAACGGTTTTGCTTCCCTTTTATGGTTGGAAGAGCATGACTTTTGGTTACAATAAAAATAAGAAGTTATGATTGATTGAACTTTTATGGAAATGTCACCAGGTACATATCATACTAAGAGGGAGAATTTTTAACCTTCAGACATTTTATTACATCGCTTCCGTAAAATAAACATTAATATGAAGTAGCAAGAGTATATTACTTTAAAGTGCAAATTAAAGATATAAACTTTGATAAAATACATATTCTTATCTTAAAAAGAGAATTTATTTTAATAATTAAACACAGTTTACCTTTGTTTTCTTTTTTCTTCAAAATAGTTAAAAGTGATTTTTAATCCTTATTTATGTTGTATTCAATTTCTTCTCTATTCCAAGCGAATATTTAAAATGTTAAATGCAAATTTTTATCTAATATATATATATATATATATATATATATATAACTATTCAAACAAGCTACTTACCATAGGTGAACTATGCTCAGTTCCCCATCATATATTTGGTCTCATAAATTTTTACTACAGAGCATGCTATGTTCATGTTAAGAAAAATAAAATCTGCCCACCACTTACCTGGTATTGACGAAGACTAAAATGCTCCGCCCAATTAGCTACCCACCCTCCGGATCGATACATTTACCTTATCCTAATTTGTTCATTAATTTTATACGAGCATTTTAGATATCCTCAGACTCAATACAGGGTGACATAAAATAACGGAGACAATGTTTTTTATCCATATTTTATTAATTGGAAAGAAATCAACATATGTAACAATTGCAAACAATAATATGGACCTCAGGTTACAACATATTCAGTTGGTTTCAAAGTGGCCACCATAAGCGTCGATACACAGCTGCAAACGAATCTTGAAGTTTTCGGCAATTGCCCGCAAGTACTCGGGCAACAATCTGTCCCACTCACGAAGCAGTGATTGTTTCAGCGACTCCAAACTGCTGTGGCGTTTCGCACATGCCCTCGTCTCTAAAATCGACCACACGCTATAGTCCATAGGGTTTAAATCCGGCGAGTAGGGGGGGCATTCCATAGAAGCAATGAAATCGGGAAAGTGGGTTCTGCACCACTCCTGGGTCAACTTCGCCCTGTGAGCTGGAGCGGAGTCTTGTTGGAACGTCCAAAACCCACTCTGGAAGTGCTGCTGGGCCCACGGAAGTACCACAGCCTCAAGGATGTCACGCTGGTACACATTTTGTTTGATTTTGACCCCTTCTTCAATGAAAACGAGAGGGGTCTTGCCATTGGCGCAAATGCCGCCCCAAACCATGACAGACTGAGCTTTATGTCGGTGTTCCACGATTGCCGATGTACCGGGAGTGTCTGAGGACCAATATCTGTCGTTTTGGGAGTTGTGTGCCTGCTGCAATGTGAACAGCTTCTCGTCCGTGAAGAGGATGCTCTCCCATCGTTGAGCTGCAAACCGACGCTTGAGTTGCCGGCATTTTGTTAGTCGTACTCGCTTGTTGTCTTCCGTGAGCCGCTGAACTTTTTGGAACGTATACGCCTTGAGATGAAGTTCATTTTTGGCTATTCGCCTAACTGCTTCGCGATTGATTCCGGTCTCACGGGCGATTTTTCGCATGGAGACTCTCGGATTTCGCTTGATTCGATTCTGAATGTTCTTGCGGTTCCTGGGCGTGTTGGCGGTACGTTTTCGTCCTCTTCCAGGACGGTCGCCTTCATGGCCAAGCTCCTTAAAATGTTTGATTGCCTTGGATACAGTCTGTCGCGGCACATTAAGTAAATGAACAATTTCACACTGCCGCTTTCCTTGGCGAAACAGCTCCAAAATTGCAATACGTTTGTTTGACATTCTAAAAGGGAAAGGAAATATGTGAGCTCACAGTGGTAAATGCACATGCTAGTAAAAAAATGCATGGGTATTTCAACAGAACAACTTTTATTTGTATACGTTACAATTATTTTGTGTCAGGATGTGTTAAACATTGTCTCCGTTATTTTATGTCACCCTGTACTACTTCCGATGCAATAATTCTATTAAAACAAGTTTATGTGAAATATTGTCCTATTTTTCCATATTAAGAAATTTTTTAATTTCAAGTAACTTGTGAAGTAAAGCTCATTGTATATAATGTCCATTATCAGTTACGTAAATTGTATTTGTAAATTGATCCGACATTTTTATGAGGAAAATATTCCTCATAAAAGACCAGTTATACGAAATTTTGTACTTTTCTACCCTGTCAAAAACAAAAAACGTAAATTTCGAATATCTTGTAAAGTTTTTACATTAGACTGTTAAAGATAAATAGGTTTATTGCCAGTGTCATATGTGATCTTTTAAGACTAGTCCCACTTCTTTACGACCATGCGTTCGTGAGATATTTTACATACATTAATCAACTAACTAAACTTATTAAGAAACTAAGAAGCTGACTAATCTACAGGTGGACACAACATCGACTTTCAGATTTCTTAAATGTAAAAACGTGTAAAAATAACAAAAAGCCGAAATGAAAAATTTTCTGGACTACCTAATTTTCGAATCTATAGTATAATGCTAAACTAAAAAAAAGGAAGAAAGAAAGAAAGAAACTAGTTCACAAAAGTAGTCATTGCTCAGATTCTCAATTGATATTTAAGTAACATCATTTTTACCATAATCCATACTTAGCGCTCTCGCTATAGCGACATAGCAACAGATGATACAAAGTCAGCAATAAATGCGTCAGTATTACAGACATGGACGACAAATTTTGTCGAATAAGATATATCTGTAGCCTATTTTTTTTTTTTCCATCTCTTACCCATATATAGTAGAGAAAGTATTGTTTTGGAATCAACTTTTCAAAATTGAGTTTTATTATATTTACACGTTTTGAGATATCACGAACCCAAAAAGAAAAAAGGTTTTTAGCGGTTGCATACATCCTGATTATGAACCGGAAGATTTTTTAGTACGCACCCCTTTTTCCACACCAGTAAATTATTTTGGGTGTTTTTCTTCGCATTTAAATTTGGAGAAAATTAATCTAAAAATATACTGGTGTAGAAAAAAAAGGGCATGTACTAAAAATCTTCCGATTTATAATTAGGATGTTGGCAAGTATGCGGTTAGCATGTACAGGTAACAATGTTTCCTACGCCTAGCAGTGAGGACGATTCCAAAGCTGGAGGGGTGTCAAATTAACCGACAGTTTGGGATTTAGTAAATAACCAGTCATTCGGTGCTGTCTTACCGCTTATTTTCTCTCAACGACAAGGGTTATCACCCCTATTTCGACACTAGACTCGTTGAGTGCGCTTTTTTGCAGAGGCTCCCATGGTCCCAAGAATATGAAATAAAGAATATGTCTCAGTGTCTTTTATCAGCAAGTCTCAAGCAGAAATAGAAGCAGAAAGTCCAATTCCTGAACTATGAATCTTTATCATATAGGGATGCTACACTAAATTTAGATCAAGCAAATGGTACCTGTACAGGGATATCTGACAGAATTCAAATACGTTACGTCTGTGGGCGAGATTTCTGTTAACTACAGTTTAACATCTATAGGCTGTGCTAAACATAATAAAATGAGCATATATTATTTATATGCATAAAAAATGTTTTGTGTAAAGTAAGGTGTGGAAATTATTGATCATTCGTTTACAGGGCTAGTCAAAAGTATTGTGATATATTGGTGCTATATCTGAAAATTGCTGGAAATGAACTTCAGGTTGTGTTATGTTTTTTTCACATATGACTAAAATTAAATAAACAATGTGATGCGTATATAACTTATCGACAATATACAAGGTTACTCAAGATAAAGCGAATGTTTACGTTTCTGTTGAATGTAATTTATGGAAGTGCTTTATTTCATTTTAACATGTCCACAAAAACTGAAGGTTAATCATATAGCATATTAAAATTATTTTAACATATATTAACAACAAATGTCAATTTCTTTATGGCCATGGTATGGCCATGGTATGGCCGTGGGATACTGAGTTATAAATTAAAATGCAACTCTACCAGTATTTCCATATTAACATAATGTACGTCTTACAGAAAAAGAATAGCCGTCCCATGTTAAAACTTACAATAATTACAGATAATAAACGTAATAATAACATATAATTTTTAAATTAAAATCAAATGTATACTTTTTGAGGTATTGAAGTTTAAAGGTCAATATGTTTGGCCTTAAAATAAATTTAAAAAAAAAAAAAATGTACATGTGATATATCATTTAAAAGCCTGTATTATAAGCTTTCTAATGATACCGATCTTATATCTCTAAGTTAATTAGGGAACAAAATATGGGGGAAACTTATGTATGTTAGTATGAAAATACTGATTTAGGGTTGCATATTAATTTATAACTCAGCATCCCATGGTCGTCCCATGTTGAAATTTGCAATAGTTATAAACGATAAATGTAAAAATAATACATAATTTTTAAAAGAAAATTAAATGTGTATTTTTTGAGATATTGGAGGTCAAAGGTAAAAATGTTTGATCTTAAACTGATTTTAAAATATATGCTTGTGATATATAATTTTAAAGCCTGTATTATAAGCTTTCTAATGATGCCAATCGTTTATCTCTGAGTTAAGTAGGAAAGAAAATATGGGTACATTTGTAGTAGAAGAATTTCGGGAATTTGCATTTTTTACCCATTTTAGCAACCCTATATATCAAAAACTAAACGTGATAGGGATTTACTAATTGGTATGCATTCCTTTCTAAATAGAATAAATAAATGAGCCCAATTTCATAAAAATCTGAGGGGGCAGGTTATGACTCAGCTATTAAAAATTCACAATCTCAAATGGACCATATTCCCGCTTTGAGTTCGAGGCTACAAGAATATCAGCTGGTTAGGCAAACAATTGACATCTTTTTCATAGGAATATATAACGAATTTATAGATTCCTAAAAAATTAAAATGTTAAGCAAATATGTATATAGAAATTTTTATTTTATTTATGAAATTTAGAAGTAATTTTGTGATGCCACAAAGTTTGAAATGAACTGATGCTGCCATTTTGTGAAAAAATTTAAATTATTACATTTTTCCGGTTTACGCAGAAGCGAGATCCTTCGTTATCAACATCGACATCATTTGAAATTCGGATTGCATATTTATATTTTATTTTACTGGTAAGCTTATTTGTGAACATTTATATTCTCAATTTACTCATTTTATGAATACATAACTTTTAAAGTAAGCGTCATTTTAACTTGAAAAGATTTGCAAATCGTAAATGAAGTACACTGTATAATGTTCTTTTATACGTGATCTGAGAGAGAAAAATGTATATATAAGGAGTAGAAACTCTTCGTTATAGTCGATATTTATAATTACAAAGATGTTTACAGTTAATTAATGCTTCTTATAGCAAAAATTTGATTATTAAAGTCCATTTTATGTATATATGCGTATGCATAAATTCATACATCACCTAATGGAATGTTGTTAAAATTTGAAGATGTAAAGAGGAGGATTGCCCTCACATCTTTTAATATTCATCTGATTGTAACAAATTAATGTCAACAAAAAATAGAGTTAAACGAAAAAAATAAATAAATAAATAATAATAATTGAGACCACTGTGTTATCAAAAGAGTTAAATAATCTGTAGCCATTGCAAGTGTTAATATAGACCCTGTACAATTTTCTGATACATTTATTTAAGAATTTAGTATATTGATTGTATGCTTCGCCTAGAAAGTTGTTGCTGTGGTAGAATTCGAAATTATACGTTTGTTTTTTGTAGCATGCTTGATAAATGATTTCTTATTAAACTTAATAAATAATTTAATGTATAAGCAAAGATTTAATTTTAATTTTATGAGTGCATTCCAATGCTTACTTAGGTATTATATCCTATTCAAATGTTACTTAATCTTTTGCTAAGTGGGCTTGCTGTGGGCATTACATAAACTAGAAAAAAAAAAAAAAAAAAGTGATCTTGCTTTTTAGCACGCCTTATATTGTGGGTATAATCATTGTTTCCCCACGTCACGTGACCATGAAGTCACAAGAATATGGTCCATTATCAGGGGAATTTCTGTGGGGTTACATAATTGTATGGGGCTAGGAAAAATTATTTATTGTTGATATTTTAATTAAACCCGGTTTTTAAAAGCAATCGGAAGTAACGATAAACTTGTGTGCCTTCCTCAAAGAGTCCCTCCAGCAAGTTCAACTGCATATAATTTCCATAACTATCACGATGCAATTAATTTTCTCTTCTCATTTTTTTTTTTTTTCCTTCTTTTAAAGATCCAATTGAAGAATGATACAAAGCAATGAATTCCTCAGCTCAGATGATAAGATATCTTTCAAGATTAATGCAGATTGTAGAAAGTTTAACAAGGTATTTAAAATATTTAAATGAAAATCGCAATTCGCCTCCACTCTGAATATATAATTACAGCGTAGTTTTTTTAGAGGAAATAATTGCTCACAAAAACAATTCTTATACAATGTCATCAAATAATCTGATACATTCTTTACATTTGTATATTACTTAAGCCAGACGTATCAGTTCACTGGAGGAGAGAATTTCCTTCTCACTGCTAAAGTCTGATCCCTGGATTAAAAGCATTATCAATCAAACATATTAAATTGTATCAAAGCATTTTAAGGTTAATGATGTTTTTCTTCCTCCTATAGTTACAAGTTATATTTCCGATGTGAATATTCTAATTACTTTAATTTAACATCTAGTTAATAATGAAGAAATCTAGTTATATATGAAAAAGTACAAGCATTTGTTTTTGAATTATTTATTCCAATTACCCAATTATCACAGTTACGAGTCGGTATTTGGCCACCTAGCTGTCGATTTTTTCAAACGAAACTGTGTAGGAAACTACCGCCCCTCTCAACCTCCCCATTTGAATATAGTACCTACATCTACATTTATATAAAATTCAAAACTGTTATTAAATGTAAAAGTTTTTTCCAAATTATTCAAGTAACTTTCACCCTCACCACTCCTTTAAACGTATCGATCCTTAAACAAGAAAAAACTACAACGTCTAGAACGCCAAGCAGGAAAAATTAGGAAGCAGATAGCTGTTTCGGTAGCATTTAGTGTCTGGTCTCCAGGGATAGACCAGTTGTTTCTGCCTAAAGGTTGTCTGAGTGAGTAATGTCCACCGGTTGTCGGCCTGGATAGCTCAATTGGTAGAGCCTTGACCTTGTAAGTCAAAGATCTGGGGTTCGACTGCCGGTCCAGGCATTATTTTCACTCAGTCGGAAAAATACATTTCATTTAGTGTACCGTCGTCAGTGAAGACGCACTGAAGATGGTACGCTAAATACTACCGAAACAGCTGTTTGCTTCCGAATTTTTTCTGTTTGGCGTTCTAGACATTGCATTTTTTACTTGGTTTTAATATTTCAGAGCCAAGTCTCCTTTTAATACTTATCGATCTTGATCAAACTTTTAAACTACTTGATTAAAACTTTTCAAATAGCAATCTGATATAAACTTCAAGATACGACATTTGAATTGCCTGCAATTATTCGTTTCTAATTTACGCTGATAACAGACATACACAAAAAATCAACCATTAAAAAATTAATTTTATTATTTAGATAACCTTAAACGCATAATTACAGAAAAACATCAACGCTGAAAATGTAGCTTAAAAAATAATTTATTTACCGTAATTTATTACGTAAATATACCGCTTTAATCTATATTTACCTTAATTTATTACCGTAAAACTAATTTATTTACCGAGGATGTGAAAAATTAATTTTCATTCCTGAGCATTTTTCCTGCATATGGTAAAATGTAGTAAAGCACTTTCACCAATTACTTTCATTAGAAAAGAATGTTTTCGCTTAATTATTGGTAGTCCTGTATATCTTCTATAATTTATGTACACATCGCATTGTGTACTTAAATATAGTTCTTTATTAATAACACACAATACAATTTGAAATACACTTCCAGCATTTTTTTAATCCCATTATATTCTACATCTTTTGGGAAGCCTTGTAAACGAACGGTGAATGATTTCCATTCTATAACAAACATGCTTTTATAAATATTTAAAAAATATATGTTCCTTTCATTTTGTTTAGAGCGGCTCTAGGAGTTAAACTGTACCTACTAAAAACTACGCCCATAGTCATAATGTATTTGCATTCTCTCGGATATCTCTGTGCACTAATCATTTGCGTAATTTTAAAGAAAAGTTTAGTGTAACATCCTCGTAGGATACGGATTTAGAATACCGAGTTTGTTACGTGCTATTACTTGGTTCTTGAGATATATAGATAACAGTCACACAGAAACATAAACCAACCGCTTAAAATATATTTTTTCGGATTCAAGGGACATCAAATCGTATAAATATAACAAAAACTCAATTTCTAAAATTTCTTCAAAAAAGCAATATTTTCTCTACCACATATATGGGTAAGAAAAAGTAAAAAATAAAGGTTAAAATTTGTGGTTTAAAGAAATATTCAAATATATTAAATTGTATTCCAGCACTTTAAGGTTATTGGATTTGTTTTCCTCCTGTGGATACAAGCTATATTTCCGATATGAATATTTTTAATATTTTAATATAACATCTATAGATAAAGATGAAAAAATTTTGAAATATCAATAACCACGTGTATTTGTTTTTGAGTTATTTATTCCACTTTGCCGAACATTACGCAGCTTAGCATGAAAATTGCCTCTGACACCATTTCAGCATATTCTTATGTAAAATGACCGAGGGGGGGGGGGATTATTTCAACCGTTAAATATCTTCTGAGGGGGTACAGAGTTGGAAAATTGTAAAACATGGACATTTGCGACAAGGGAAAAATTTTGAGGGGGATTTGCCACTGAAATTATGTATTACATATCTTATATTTTTTTAATCTGTTATTAGTGTTATTTTTTAAACTTTATATTTCTTTTTTTTTTTTTTTTTTTTTTTTTTTCAGGTGTTTAATTAATTATTTTTCATTTTTCAAATCAAATTCATGGCCATAAAATTATCGAACAGGGAAAGAAATTGAGGGAGGGTGTGGTGTTTCTGGAAAACGGTGGGTGACTGGGCAAAATGGGAGACATATTCGGATTCAAGAGGTCATTTTACATAAGAATCAATAAAAATGGTATCAGAACTCGAATGTTTTTTTTTTTTTTTTTTTTAGACTTGGAATCTTTAAATTGAGTTTACTCAGTTTAAATTTTTTTTATGAATTTATGATCCACAAAATGCTTAAAATTCTACAGATGTTTAAGGAAAAACTTATTTATTTATTTATTGTATATGTAATAGAATCCACGTAAAAGAACTAGAGGGATAATTTGAAATTTATCAATAAGTCTTTGAAAAAAAAAATAAAGTACATGTTTATGTATAAATTTCAATAAAGATAATAATAATAATAATAATAAAATAAAAATCTGCTTTTTAAATAGTTTTTCTTTTAAAGTTATTGCAAAATCCATCCCTAATTCATTTAAGTAGGTTCTATTAAACGTGAAATCGAAATCCACCAATTAACAACATGCGAAACAATAAACCAACTCAACAAAAACCCAATGGAAAAACATAAACCTAAACGAAACCCATGAAAACACAACCCAAGAAACCTGAAAAGGAACTCAATAAAGGAAAGAAGGAGGCAGGCGGCAAGACCCGCGAACCGCCCGTGGGGCCAAAGCAGCCCCACGCCGGCAACACTCCCCCATAATATATATATATGTATATATTATGGGGGAGTATTCGCTATAATATATATATATATATATATATATATATATATATATATATATATTAAGGCTTTTATTAAATATCTGTAGAAGTTTTAGCATTTTGAAGATTATGAAATTATAAAAAATGCAAATTAAGAAAAGGCAATTCAAAAATTTCAAACCTATAAAAAATACATCAAAAACTATAAGAATAATTGCCTGAATATATATTTTATTGAGAAAAAACTAATGTAGTTGCATTAATAAACATTATAATGGATATATAAGCTTTTATATGAAACTTTCTGCTATGTCAAGTGCCCTTAAGGCGACATAGCTTTTATTATAAACTAGCAGGCTACGCCCGCTTCGCTGGTCACTATATTTAAATGAATTTTCGAAAGAATCGAATTAATATTTATTTTTTTACACCGCATTATAGACAAAAATTAAAAAAAATAAAATAAAAATAAAACAAAATAAAATAAACTGAAATTGCTCCAAACCTCGCTTTGGGTACCCGCTGTCTACGGCATCTCTTTTCCCGCCCGCATTGCATCAGGTCTAGGTTTCCCATGCCCGCAGGAAGATCTTTCCCGGGCACTTCAATCTGGATATTTATCGACGACAGGTGGGATCTGCTATTATTTAAGAACTACGATTTTAAAGATGACTGTATCTCAGCATCTATTAAATATTTTAGTTTTGAACCATGTATATGATTTATAGCCCATGCTATTTACACTATATTACGATTTGATTCCGACCAATGTAATGAAATAAAATAAAATAAAAAGTAGATTAAATATATTTATAAACAAATAAATTTTAATAAATTTAATCCTTTTTACTATGTATATACTACCATTTTTCCCGATAAATACAGTAAATAAAAAAAAAGAATAAATAAAAGTTTTTTCTTTTAAAGGAATTTACTAAAAAATGAAAAATAAGAAGTTGTTCTACTATAAAATATTAAACATAACTGTTATAAATACGTTTTTAAATTTAAAACTAATTATACTTAATTTTTTCTTCTGCATTACGATTTCATTTTCAATAAATATAACAAAAAAAAAAAAAAAAAAAATCGCCTTCAAATGAATGAATTAAATAAAAATAAGTTGCGTAATAGCCGTTGCTAAGATACGCAGACGATTGAAGCAAAATAATTAAATTTATGAAAAATGAAGCATTAAAGGCAATATTTAAAATCGAAAAAACATTAATTTAAAAAATTCAAATTCGAAATTCGAAAAAATCTCGATGAGGTGCACACATGCATGGTCCCAGGTACCTATATGCCAAATTTGGAAGCTCTGCGATCAATAGTGTGAGCACCACAGCGCAGATACACACACAGACACACAGACACACACACACACACACAGACACTTCTCTTTATTTATATAGCTAATCATCTTAAAATTGTAAAATTTTCCATACATTAAAATAAAATAACATAAAGCAAATTAAAATTTTATCAAAACTATGTAACTAAAAATTAATACCTCAAAATTTTCATGTTTTTGGAAAACTTTTAAAATGCTCAAACTTCTCTAATTTTTATATATTCCCCCCTCCATTTCACGTTATTATTGTCCAAATATACAGGGTGGTTATAGTTAAAGTTACTATTTCACAACGCTATATTTTTAAAACTACCAGACAGAATGATTTGATATTTTTACCAGAAGAATCGTGAGGAATTTTGTTTGGTGTAGGAAAAAATCTGGAGTGACTCCACTCGACTTTCCGAACATTGAGTAACTAACAGTTTTGTAGATAAAATAAAGAAAGAGGAGTTGCTAAACAAACAAAAGAGAGAAAACCATAACAGAGTGTTTGAGTATTTTTCTCCATATATCACACGAGGTTTTATTTAACGCTACTGAACTTTGAGCCCTTAGATCATAAGGATAAAGGATTTTTCGTTGTGTCCCTGTAAAAATCTATAAATGCTAGATTTACCAAAATGCTTATAGTTAGTGCAACAGTGATTTATAATATTCATACAAATTTTCAGCTCAATTGAATAAGGCGTTTAGATGCTATCGCTGGTCTCATAGGCCATAAAGATAAAGAATTTTTCTTTGTGTCCCTGTAAAAAAACTGTAAGTGCTAGATTCACCAAAATCTATACAGTTGGTTCAAATGTGACCTATAACATGTGTACAAATTCTTTGCTGAGATTAATAAGGTGTTTAGACGCTATCACACTTTTAAAAATTTGGCAAAGAATTTTTCTTTGTGTCCCTGTAAAAAAACTATAAGTGCTAGATTCTCCAAAATCTATACAGATTGAGTATCTGTGACCTATAATATGTGTATAAAGTTTTTGCTCAATTGAATAAGGCGTTTAGATGCTATCGCACTTTTAAGATTTTGGTCCCTTGGCCATAATGATAAAGAATTTTTCTTTCTGTCCCTGTAAAAAAACTATAAGTGCTAGATTCACCAAAATCTATAGGGTTCGTACTATGGTGACTTACAATATACGTACCAACTTTCAGCTTATTCGAACAAAGCGTTTAGACGCTAGCGTGTTCACTCACAGACATACACACATACATACACACATACACACACATACATACACACATACATACACACACACATACATACATCATCGTAAAAATAGTGGAAACGGACTCAGGGGTCCTCGAAACGTATAGAAACATCAAAATCTCAAATTCGGATTTTTGACATGATTACAATACTTTCCTCACTATAGTGTTCGGAAAGTAAAAAGTGGTTCCAAAATGTGCCTACAGATGGCAAGATAATGTCAGGGGAAACACCTGAATGGATTCATTATGCACAGGAATGTTGCAAGCAATAGAATAGGATAGCAGAAAACAATACACTCCAAGAGTTTAGCATAACTTTTTTACAAAAAGACAAAAATACGTGTTTACAGCGAAAGCAGTGATAGTGGCAAAGAGAAAAAGAGAGGCTTCATGATACAAACGTCTTATGGATGATTAACGGCACATTTTGGAACTTTTTTTTTTTTTTTTCTTTTCTAAACACAATTCCACCGCCCCACGATTGTTCTTTTATAGATAATCAACTTGTATATTCTGAACATATATGTGTATTATATGTGGATCCATCGAAAGTTAATTCATAAGAAATATTTTTATGTTTGAAAAGTGGAATTTTATATGAATTTCTGCTTTAACTTTAAGTTGTATTTTACTGTCTAAGTTAAGGCGAATACTAAAAGGAGTACGCATGTTATATATTTTTTTTTACATGCGTAATTAGTAGTCTCCCTCATAAAAGTTTTAGCATTTAATCTAATATATAGTCACGAATAGTATTGTACGACATGAAAATCTGAAATATATCCGTATTGAGGAAAATGTTATTTAACCCTTAAATGCATGAATTTTTATTTTTAATAAATAACATTTGAAATAAACCGGGAGACGGGTGTAACTAATGGGAAAAATACAATAAATTAATAAATAAATAAATAAAAATAAAAATCCAAATAAGATTTATATACATATATAGATAGATGTATTTCCCCATCGTCAAAAAAAAAAAAAAAAAAAAAAAAAAATTACATTTTTCTTGCATTAATTAAAAATATTATAAACTATCAAACCTGTGCGAAATTTTCGCACTTTATTTCTTTTCTTATTTTCTTGTAAAATTTGAAACTCATAAACATTGTACTAATTGTACCACCTAATTAAAATTTTAACTGACCAGGAGCCAAATTATTATTAGATCCAAATTAATATTGTGCAATATTGAAACTAAAATTATTCAAAGAAAGGTTTCAAAATAAATTTCATGGTTGACGACCCAGTTTTCATACTTCCGCAGGCAGTGCAGTTTTAGTATAGGACCCCCATTAAGCTGTAACCGCGTGTTTAAATATTGTCCATTTATATATATATATATAATGAAAATTGTCACAGATAAAGAGATAAACTGTCAAAGATTCTAGTTGCGTTCGGAAACGATAAAAAAGATTTGGTAAAATTAAAAGAAGAAGAAAAAAAGAAGAAGAAAAGAACACTATGCAAAGGTTGAAACATAAAAAAGATATGAAGTTTTACACATACGATGCAGATCTACATCGCTATATATTTAAGGGTTAAGGTGAAAATTGCACTAAAAATTCAATATTTCTATTTTACTAAAATGTGAAACTATATAAAAGTAGTAATGCGGAGAATTTTTTTTTTTTTTTTTTCAATTCCCATCGTTCTATGCTGAGTTACAAACATTTATTTTTGTAGGCAAATATTGGTTCTATTGTGAAATGAAAATTTTAAACATAACTTTCTCGAAATTATTTTTCACGAAGTTACGTCAAGTTTAAAATGTTCCTTGCATCTTATTTTTTGTTGAATTTTCGTAAAACTTTCGTTTTTTATATATCTTAGCACAAAAATTTAAATTTTGAAAATTTTGAAAAAAAAAAAAAGATAATAATAATAATAATAATAATAATAATTTTTTTTCGTATAATTGTGATTGTGTGTATATATATATATATATATATATATATATATATATATAAAGTTAACTAATTTTTGTTAGAGTCATCTAAAGCTATTTAAAAAAAAAAAAAAAAAAAAAAAAAAAAAATGGAAATCAAAGTTAAAAATGAATTCGGAAGAAGTATTTTCAAATTTAACGATTAATTAATAATTTTAATTTATATCTTAATTAATTATAATATGATTGTTTATTTTAATATGATATTTCTGACTGTAATTTTTGAAGTAATAGAATTATAGCTACTAATACTACTACTATTATTATTATTAATTTTATTTTTATTTTTATTACTATTTATTTATTTATTTATTTATTATAATTATTTATTTATTTATTTATTATTATTTATTTATTTATTATTATTTATTTATTTATTTACCTTTTTGAAAATCCACTGTGACTTTAAATTTACAACAAAAGGAAAGGATATATAAATATTTGCGTAAGCTTAAGATTTTATTCTTTTGCATCTGTCAGTGATGAAGTTTTGGAGTTACGTGAGAAGATAACAAATAGCCTGTAATTACAGGAAGATACTCAAATTGTTAAAAGATACTTAAGGAAAGAAAAAAAGACAATTACCAAAGGAAATATTTGTAAGAGTGAAAGTAGAAATAATATTTAGAAAAGAAGCAATTAACAGTTGAAAGAGCAGTTGAATTAAAATAATCTGATGTGCACTCACACTGACTTCTTTTAATCTAAATTATTACAGACTTATTATTGCAATTTAACTATGGTTTTAATTACTTTCTTTTTTACGGTAGTTTATTTACGGTATAACTATGCGATACTGTGTCCGAGCATGTCTAGTGCATTTCAGTAAACAACATTACAAAAGGCTTTTATTTAACAAACGTTTTGTGTGTGAAAGGGGCTACCACCACGTTCGTCCACCACGCAGGAATATTGTATCCCCATTCATGAAACATTAAAGGCTTTTATTAAATTTTGAAATTTATTTCAAATTATTCATAGATTTGCCGAACAAAACACACTCTGAAACTTAGTGGACTGGTTTTGATTATCCGTGTATATTTTCTATAAATTATACACGCATCAAACAATGTACTTAAACTTAATATTTTTTACATAAACCCACTAAAAGTTACCACTAAAAGCTTGTATTTCCGTTTAATATTTGTAAATGAATCTATATTAGATTTCTTTCAATAAAGTATATACTCAGGCAAAAAAATTTTATGGTTTTCGATTTTTTTTTTTTTTTTTTTTTTACAGACTTGGAATTTTTAAAATGAATTTACTCAGTTTAATTTTCTTTTCATGAATTTATAATCCAAATGTTGTACTTTGAAGTTAATATAAGTTTGTTGCTGGAAAAGTTTGATCAAGATTGATAAGTTTCAAGGAATGTTGCGTGTGAAAATTGTCTGTATAATTTTAAGTAAACTTTTAAAATTAATAACAGAATGATATTCTATATAAATGTAGGTGCATTACTGAAACGGGGGGTTAAGGGGGCTATCGCCCCCTCACACAGGACTAATTATCATATAAAACTCTTCCCAAGCTTAATTTGAATTGTTTAACATAGGTTTATTTTACAGTACTCGTCATCTTACCTCTTAATCTCCAACCTGTATTTATAGTATTAAATTTCAGGGTAAGAGAAAGTAGTGTGAGTGACACACCAGATTGTTTTTTTTTATTATTATTTCGTCGAAAAAAAAAAAATGGAAACAATTAAATTATGTTGAGATTCACAATCATACCGTAGTGAATGACAGTAAGTACATAAGAATTTGGGGGAAAAGGAAAATTTCAGTTCCAACGAAAATAAATAGCTAACACAATTTTCTTTCAGATTTATTAATGTTTTATATATTTGGACTTATATCTTTCATAGACATACTTTAAAATTATTTAGTTATAAGGAAAATATATAATTGCAGGTTTCATTGAGCTTTTAATAACTTTAAATATTAAGGCTTGTTACTCTACTAGTTGTGTTATTAATATTATGTATGCTAAGAACATGCATACATGATAACATTATAAGAATTGTAATTACAGAGAAAATATATAGGTTTTTATTAAATTTAATTAATATTTAATAACTTTAAATATTAAGATATGTTATTCTTCATACTTTTTAAATAGGAATTTTAGTAAGGAAAAAATAAAATTATTTTTATTACAATTTTCACTAAACTTAATTACTTTTCAATATTTATATACATTAAAAACTTGTTATTATTCATAGATGTTCTGTATTAAGACTATATATCACTTTTTTAATATTTTAAAAATCAAGCACTTTTACTAATTTAAGAAATAATTTTAATTGGACTACAATTGGAGCTGCCATCTTAAAAGCTACTATCGGATTTGTATTTCTGTGACGTACCCCTTGTTGAAATTTTTTAATCCGATTCCACGACCCTTTTCCGATTCCAAAAGGATTACGATATGTTCTAACCAGCGGTTTTCGTGGTTTATCGGAAAAGTGACGTCATATCGAAAAGTTTCCGCCAAGGTAAGAATTCTGATGGTTTCGTTCTAGACTCCCTGGTGACATTGCGACCAAATTTGGCGAAAATTTGTAGTTTAGGGTTGCCAAAAATTGGAAGCTCTAACTTCAACAAGAACAGAATTCTGGAATTTTTCGAAAACATGTATTGGTTTATAGCGCTGAACTAAATCATTCGAAGATTCTTTAAATGAAAAACAAGACTAAAACAAAATAAAGTGCATTCGTCGACTAGAACCTGCTTATATATTAAGAATTACTTTCCACACTCAAAAATGCTGTCAACTTTCATAACAATATCATTACGTGCTCTATCTACGTGCTGAATATTCATTAAAGTGCATTCGTCGACTAGAAACTATTTATGTCTTTAAGAATTACTTTCTACACGCAAAAATGTCGGCAACTTTCATAAAAATACAGATTACGGGCTGAATACCAGGCTGAATATCCATTAAATAAAATGCATTCGTCGTCTAGAACCTGTTTATGTCTTTATAAATTACTTTCTACACGCAAAAATTTCGACAACTTTCATAATAATATCATTACGGGCTCTATCATTAGCTTATTTTGAAATCTCTATGATGGTAGTTCATATATAATGGCTAAAACCTTTGGATATTTGGTCATTATGAATATAATTTTCGTAAATATCTTCAAAACGGAAAGTCACGGAAAGACCAAAAAGGGAGGTGCACAACTAGATGTTATAGCAAACCTATATATTAATTTGTAACGTTCTACGCCCAGCTGTTTTTGAGTTATGGGATATACATACATACATCACACATATACACACATACACGCACATACAGACGTCACGAAAAATCGTGTAAAGTCGCTGATATCTCTAAAACGAGAACTTGTTTTAATACGAAACTAGTATGTGTTCAACTAGACATCATGTCAGTCACACATATAAATTTGCAAATTCTACGATTATTCGTTTTTGAGCTATGCAAGATATAAAATCCATTTTGCAAATCGGGATTACAATACTTGATTATACTTTGTATAAGGAAGTAAAAATAATAACTTTGTTTCTTCGTTAATTGCTTTTGTCCGATATGTTTGTTTACTTTACTATAATGATATGGGTACGCTTTTATTTAATCAGGAACATACATAGTATAATTTTTGATAGAATGGAGTAGAAGGTTGATTTTTACCAACTATGTGAAAAATACCAGAGCTGGGAATCGAACCCCGGGTCTTGCGCTTAACGTGCGGAATCAAAAATTAATCTCCAGGTTGATGAATTAAATTTCTGAATTGAAATTTCGTGGCCGCTTGTAGTTATGCCATATTAAAATTTGTCACTTGATATAGCTGCTTTAATGCAGACTCGGTGACCTTGCCAACGTAAATTATGTGAGAAGTGCCGAGCTAGTTATCAGCCAGGGTAGCTCAGTGGTTAGAGCGCCCGCGCGTTAAGCGGAAGACCCGGGATTCGATTCCCGGCTGTGGTATTTTTCACACAGTTGGTAAAAATCAACCTTCTACTCCATTCTATCAAAAATTAATTTCCAGGTTGATGAATTAAATTTCTGAATTGACACATAGTATATTTACATCAGTTATACAGTTATAATTATATCAAACACATTTCTGCTTATTATGTTTTTTTTTTTTTTTTTTTTTTTTGTAAAGATATTCTCCAAGTTGACCGGATACGTTAAAATCTACACCCAACCCGAACCCGAACCATCAGAAAAAAAAATAAAAAATCAGACAACCCGACCCTTAAGGACAATAAATTAGTCAACTGTACCCGAACCTGACCCACAAGAGGAAAATCTAGTTTACCCGACCCGATGCAGGACTATAATTGAGAGAGAGAAAAAACAGCTATTAAAAAAAAATAAATGATATATATATATATATATATATAAATTAATTCCTAAGGCGTTAAAACAGATTTCAATTAAAACTAAATAAATTTTTGTTGTTTAATATGTGTGATTAGAACATCACCACGATCCTTGGATAAAGTGATTTTAAGCTTTTCCACTTCAAGCTTATTTCGGCAACAAGTTTCCTGGTAATTTGTCAAAATCAGTATCTTTCTTTTTTTTTTTTTTTTTTTTTAATACAAGTTCCAAAAAAAGTCTTTTAACAAGAAAGAAAAATCATGCAGTACGCATTGATTAGCAACACTTTCCAACTGTACACAATTGTTGTATCGAATAACTATTAATGTTCTTTGCCTACGTTATCGCACAACAGACAGAAGGACTGAAAAACATACAGATAGACTAATTGATTTTAAAATTACTCTTAGGCATTTTGAAAAGTGTTAAAAAGGCTTAACGCAAAAGAAAATGCAGCCGTTAGATTATAATTACAGCTTTTAAAATCCCTGAATATTTTACAAGCCCTGTAAATCTGAAAGTTAATCATATCATATTCTATACAAAACAATATTTTAGAATATTAATAATACATGTCAATGTTCTTAAGATTTTTGTAGTAGAAAGTTTTTTAAATATAACTTTTAAAAAATTCTGCCCTAAAACGTACTACATTGGCTTTTCTTTTTTTAATTTTGTTGTTGTTGTTGTTGTCCCTGTAAACAAACTAGTTGTACAGGACCTATTAATGACATTTTAAATAGGGAACATTCCATAGGGAACTTGAGTGTATCATTTTTAAAAAAATTCTCAAAATATTCACGGATGATAGGAGCCGGAGACAAACATATAGAAAGGTAGACAATCGGACAGACAGATGCACAAATTGAAATCATATTCCCACTAAAATTAGAAGAAAGTGTTAAAACGCTCATGTAAACAAAAGTGCAATTCCAGAAATTTTTTATTAATACCTCTTAATGTAACTGATTATTTTTGTGTGGCCCTGTAAATCTAATGCTAGCCATACTATATTACATAGAAGGCACACTATTTTGTGCATACGAATAATATATATCAATTGCATTAAGCTTTGTGGAAAATAAAATTATTAAAATTTGGTTTATAAAAATAACTCTCATACAACACAATGCTTTGGAGTACTTTCAAGTGCTCCTGTACACAAACCAGTGAGAAATGTACTCTATTTTACATAGGAAACATCCGATAGGGAATTGAATAACATATTAAAATTTCATTAAAGTTTCTATACATTAAAGGTATTAAAATATGATTTATAGAAACTCTTTTCATAGAACACAATGCTTTCGAATACTTTTGGGTGTCCCTGTACACAAACCAGAAGAAGCATCCATTCCATTTTCAATAGGGAACATCCGATAGTGAACTTCAATAACATATATCGGTTTAAAGCAATTCCATAAATATTTACGGGAATTAGAGCGCAGAAATACAAACAGAGAGACAGACGAACGGACAGAAGAAAAGTCAGACATATACACAAATTGAAATTATATTCATACTAAAAAAATGATAGAAAGTGTCAAAAACGTTTAATGAAAACGATAGTACAATTCTAGCAATTTTTTATTAATAGCTCTGAATATAACTGAATATTTTTGTGTCCCCCTGTAAATCTAATGGTAACCATGCTATATTCTATGCAAAGCATTCTTTTGTGCATATAAATAACGTATTTCAATTTCCTAAAACTTCGTGGAAAGTAAAGTTATTAAAATTTGATTTATAGAAATATCTCACAAAGAACGCAATGCTTTGGAGTACTTTTGAGTGTCCCTGTACATAAACTAGTGGTGGTATGAAAACTATTTTTTATAGGAAACATCCAATAGTGAACTTGAATAACATGTTTCAATTTCATGAAGATATTGTACAGTAAAGGTATGAAAATATGTTTTATAGAAACACCCTCATAGAACACAATTCTTTGAAATACTTTCGGGTGTCCCTGTACACAAACCGGTAGAGGTATAAACTCCATTTTCGATAGGAAACATTCGATAGTGAACTTGAATAACATATAATAGTTTCAAAAAATTCCATAAATATTTACGGGAGTTAGAGCGCGGGCAGACAGACAGACAGACAGATGGAGAGATACACAAATTGATATCATATTCACACTTAAAAAAATGCTTGGGAGTGTTAAAAACGCTTAATATAAACGAAAGTAGAATTCTAGCAAACTTTTAATAATAGCTCTTAATATAACAGTATATTTTTGTGTCACCCTGTAAATCTAATGCTAATCATGCTATATTCTATGTAAAGCATTCTTTTGTGCATATAAATAACATATTTCAATATCCTAAATCTTCGTGGAAAGTAATGTTATTAATATTTGATTTATAGAAATATCTCTCATAGAACGCAATGCTTTAGAATACTTTTGAGTGTCCATGTATATAAAACAGAGTTGGTATTTAATCCATTTTATACAGAAAAAGTCCAATAGTGAACTTGAATAACATATTTCAATTTCATTAAGTTATGTGTACAGTAAAGGTATGAAAATAAGATTTATAGAAATACCTCTCATAGAATACCATGCTTTGAAATACTTTCGGGTGCCCCTGTACACAAACCATTAGAGTTATAAACTCCACTTTCAACAGGGAACATCCGATAGTGAACTTCAATAACATATATCAGTTTCAAGAAATTCCACAAATATTTACGGGAATTAGAGCGCTGAGAGACAGACAGACGGGCGGGCAGACAGACAAACCGAAGTCATTACACTTTTTCAACCTTGTTGGGAAGTGTTAAAAATGTTAGAAAGGGTTAAAAACGCTTAATGTAAACGAAAGTACACTTTTAGCAAATATTTATTAATAGCTCTTTATATAACTGAATATTTTTGGGTCACCCTCCCAAGTAGCACAAGAACGTTCTTTGAACGTCTAATAACGGTTACAGTAGTTCAAACACCGTGTTTCGTGTCAATAGAACGTTCTATTGTACGTTCAAAAATAGTATTATTTAAAACGTTCTGAAAATATTTGCTCTGTACCATCTATAACACGTACAATTCTAGTTCTGTATAGAACGTTCAAGTATATGACCGTCATAACACGTTCTGTAACAGTGTAATTATAACGAACATGACAAAATGATTTTTAAGTATACTATTGGTAGGCAAACTTGTTTAATCATGAAAATTTTAGACTTCGGTTTTCGAATTTTTTACACGTTTTGTGGTGTGAAGAATCCGAAAATCAAAAGGTTGGTATGGTGCCTGTTAATGGGTATCGGTGCCTATTAGTGTGTTAATTTGTTAGTCCGGGTAAACGATATCTCAACAACAAATGATTGCAGAGAAATCGGGCCAGTTTTAAAATATCACGTATGATATCAATAAGAATCCTATTCAGAGATTTGCAACATTCTATTTTAAAATCTTCGCCAGTTATTCGAAATTTATAACTTTTTAACATGATAGCGGATAGGGCATTTTTTATATTTTCAGTTTAACGTTTTGTTAGCACGTCAATGAAGAATGCTCAACTAGAAGTAGTAGCGGTGAAGTGAAAAAAAATTACAAAATTTTAAATTGGTGAAAAAAAAAAAAAATTGTGGATATTTTATTTCAAAAATCAATGGACAGAATTTAACGAAATTTGTTACATAATTGAAACTTTCCCTCAATTGGTGTTTTTTTTTAAATTGCATATGGGATATTTCGCCTGATAGGTGGCGCTGCTATGTAGTGAATCCCACCATTTATGTGATGGTTATATCTCAGCTTCTATAGTGTACAAATTCATTAAACTTGATATACGGGGTGTATGTATAAGGAGGTGTATATACAATTTGGAAGTATACATTGGCCAACAGGTGGCGTTACTAATCTGCAATTTAATTCCGTTATCTGAAAGGTTATATTTCAAGTTATGTGATTTAAAACTGAACTAAAACTTCTAAATTTTGTGATATACTGAAGTTATATGTGAAATCGATTTTATGTAAAACGTTGCTGATGCACATCGGCCAACATGTGGCGTGGCTATGTTGCAATTTAATCCCATAACGGGAACCAAATATTTCAACTTCTGTGATTTATAAATGTTTTAAACGTTGTACGTAAAATTGGTATTATGTAAAACTCTACTGATTGACTTTGGGTGCTTATCGGACGACAGGTGGCGCTGCCACGTTCCAATTTATAGAAAGCCTATATTTTCCATTTACGGAAAGCCTATACCTCAGCTTCTATAATATATATACTCACCATACCTTGTTTGTGATATACATTTGATATATTACTGATACAATTTGGTTGTATAACCAGTAATAGTCAACAAGATTTTTTTTTTTTTTTTATTTTATTTTATTTTTATTTTTTTTTTTGGGGGGGGGGTATTTATAGAACATCAATTTCTCCGCAAGGAATAAGTATCCATCATCCCCGAGGGAGGAGAAGGGGTGTATGGAAGATTTTTCAATATGTTTATCTTTGAAAAGAATTTAACATTACCTTTAAAACGAATGGTTGAACCATCAATTTCTGATGATTTAAAAACAAATTTATCTATTTTTTTATCATTTTTCATAATAATAACAAAAATGAAAACCTTTAGAAAATTATGTTTTCTAAGATTATATTTTCTAGATCTTCTATATAGCATAAAACTGATTGTCTTCTGATTTATGAAAATCGTATGCATTCGCCAGAGGAAAGTATTTGATAAATAATAAATTTAATAAATAACATGTTCTGTACTGCAAGAGTTTGAATGGGAAAATATGGACGAATGTTTTGTGATGGTCTCAATGTACAAGTTTTAAAAAATGTTTAAGATTTGAGTCAATGGAAATCGTGAACAAAAAAAGAAAATCCCGGATGTTATTGAATGAGTAATATAATACATGATCAGCAGAATTGCAGTCACAAAGATTTTCGCGCTTTAATTTGCAGCTGTTGCGGGAAGTCAAACCAAACGGTTTGGCAACTTTCTCGCTACTTTGGCTATTTTTTCTCCTCTCCTTAATGATTTCTTTTCCTTTATACATTTTCTTATCCTTAGATAAGATAGAGAAAGTATTGCTTTTGGGTTAAATTTTGAAAACTGCGTTTTTTAATAGTTACGCGTTTTGAGGTCCCCTGACTCCAAATATCAGGTTTTTACGTTTGATCTCTGAGTGTGTATGTGTGTCTTTGTGTATGTCTATGCGTGTGTGCCTGTTATCAGCATAGCTAAAAAACAAATAATTCCAGAATATGAAAACTTAACATTCTAAATCAGTGTCATATAAGGATGCGGCACTTAGCTTTTCGTTGAGATCATGGAAATGGTTCGTGTACAGGGATATCCATAATAATTCAAATACATTAAGTATGTGGGTAAATTTTTTGCTATTTACAGTTTAACATCTAAAGCCTGTACTAAACAAAATGGAATGAACATATATTTTTTATATGCAAAAAAGCATGTTTTGTGGAAAATATGGTGTGAGAATCGTTCTCCTTTCCTTTACAGGTCTACCCAGGAATAAAAATTTCTTTATACCTATGCAGAGAACAAAATAAAAAATTTTTGAAGTGAAATTTTTAAGGCTTGTTTCGCGCATAATTACACGTTTTGAGAGTCCCTAAATACTAAAATGAAATTTTAAAATGTTAATCTTTGTGTATGTCTGTTATCAGCTAACTTTAGAACATATATTTGCAGACAATTTAAATTTTGTATTTTGAAGTTGATTATGAGGTTGCTACTTAAAATATTTGACTAAGATTAATAAGCTTCAAAAGTGGTCAGATCGATGTTGATTGAATAATTTCAAATGAACTTTTAAATTTAATATCAACCAAGAATTATTTATAGTAAGTACTATATTTAACCCCCCTCACTAAGAGAGTTATTCATCAAAATTTATTTGTTCCTAAAAGTAGTTTGAAATATTTGAAACGTAGATTTATATATAGTACTTGTTACCTTACACCTTAATCCGCAATTTGTGTTTATAGCATTCAAATGCTAGGTAAGAGTAAGAAAAAGTCGGATGAGTGCCACCAGATTATTACTAAAATTTAAATAAAAAACAGTCTTTTTTTTTTAATATTGATAATATATAATTAACTAGTTAGTTGGCATAGGTGGACTCTGCTCAGTTCCCCATCTTATTTATGTTCTCATATATTTCTAGTGTGAGACATATTATAATCATGTTAAAAGAAATGAATTTCGCCAAAGCTTGATAGAGTGACAGAATGAAATCCCCGCCTAATAGGCTATCCTTCGTTCACTTCGACATATTTATCTTATTCTAATCTATTAATTTTTTTTATCAGGGTCAATTCCGTTGTTTAGTTTTCATGCTACTATTTCCAATGCAATAATCCTCAAAATTCATATTTATATGAAAAATTTACAATTTCGCTATGTTGATAAAATCGTAAATTACGAATAATTTACGAAATTTTCCTATTAGAATATTTGTATTCAATCATGTTCAAAAAAATATCATAAATGTAATTTCGAAGTTGTCTAATGTATTTATGATCCTCAAAATGGAAGTTTATGCTCAATTTTACCCCATTCTGTCATTTTAAGTAAATCGTAAATTCCAAATAACTTACAAATTTTTTAAATTGGAAAAATCATAGTCTATGATATTCATGCCAGTATCCTAAATAATATTTCGAAAGTGGTTTGACATCTTTACGATGAAAACATCCCTCAAGATTGACGTTTATGTGAAATTTTGCTCTATCCTGCCATGTTAAGAAATTCGTAAACTTCCAATAACTTACGAAATTTTTATATTGGAAAATTCATAGTCAATAATATTCATGCCAGTATCCTAAAAAATATTTCAAAAGTAGTCTGACATCTTTACGATGAAAATACCTCTCAAATTTTGTCCTTTTCTGCCATGTTAAGAAATTCGTAAATATCCAATGACTTGCGAAATTTTCAAAGTAGCTTATTTATAGTTACTGATGTTCATTCCGGCATCAAAACTATTTTAAAACTGGTCTGACATTTTTACAGTAAAAAGTTTCCATTTAATGCAGGTTTAAGTGAATTTTTGTCCCATTCTCCCATGTTAAGAAAATCGTAAATTTCTAATAACTTACAAATTTTTTAAATTCGAATGTTGTAAATGAATAGAGTTCTTGCCAGTGTCGAAAGTAATACTTTAAAACTGATTTGACCTCTCTGCGACAATTTGTTCTTGAGATATTGTGTACACAGACTAACACACTAACACACTAACAGACACCCTACAGACAGACACCAAACAAATTTTGTCATTTTCGGATTCCTCACACCTGAAAACGTGTAAAAAAGTCAAAAAACCGAGGTCGAAAATTTTCACGATACCTAAGTTCCCCATACCTATAGTATGATGGGGAACTAAAAGTAATTTTTATTTCATTATCTATTTATTTATTTATTTGGGTTTGGAAAGGGTCTGATAAATGAAAAAAAAAAAAAAATATGTTTTATGATAAATCTATATTAATAAATCTGACTTTTGTCTGTAAATTTTTCGTAATTAAAAAATTTTGCGATATCTTGAATTTCCACACATCATGAGAGCCAAAAATGATTTCAGAAAACTTTCTCTTTCTATATGTGAGTGCATGTGTGTGTCATTGTGTGTATGTTTATAACGCTATTTTTGTCAGGATATTACGTGAGAATGGCATCATTTTCCATTAATAAATTGCTTAGCCTCTGAATAAAAAAATTCTAATCTAATAAAGCCTCTGAAAATTAGATACAAAATAATAATACTAATACTTATTATAATAATAACAATAATAATAAATAAATAAATAAATAAAATAAAAATAAAAATAAAAATAAAAATAAAAAAGCGTAGAAATGCATGCAATTTTTTCTTGTTGTTTTTATTCATTTCCCCCCTTTCTTCATCGAGCCTGACTTTATCGGTTTTCGTCCGGACTGGGCTCAGGCCTTAAACTTTCGGCTCGTGCAGACCTCTGGTATAACATTTTGTATAAAAATGCACAGATTTTTTTTAACTAAGGATTGTGAAATGAATTTTCTTTTGTTCATTCAAGAAAACTTTTTATACAATCGGCAGCAAAATTACTGAACACATCCACATTTTTCATATACTTTTTTTTTTTTTTTTTTAATAGTTTGACCGTTATTTTTTTTATCACAAACTTACTTTTCTATGAACAGCATAAGACTAAGATCATGACTCGATAAATATTTACTCAATAAAACAATAATGTGCACGAAATTTTTATACGATATAAGAGCTATATGAAAAATAACCTATTTTAAACTTTTATTTTCCATATAAAGCTCTAAAGATAGATTTCAGGAGATTTCTTCTTCTTCATTTGAAATCAAGCATATTTTAAGGCATTAACTGTAGGGTTTAACACTAAATTAAACAATATAGTGAAGAAGAGATGGAAACTTTTTTATAAACAATGAGATTCGAATTATTTTTCTCTTTTGTTAATTACGAAATTTATTACTAAAAAATAAATAATTTCTGTATTATACTCGTATCAATAAAAATATAACTATTTTTTCGTTGAGTGACACAACTATAATACAAAATTAGTTACGCTGGGACCATCACAAAACTTTCTTTTATATCATTCTATATGAACAAAGTTAGCTACGATTAGCATTTACAGAATTTTAATCAACTTACCATCATATAATAAATTTTTATATATGTAATTTCGTGTAATTTTCAGCAATAGATGCTGAAATGTAGACTGTAGACATCTAGAAATCGTAAAAAGTAATAGCAGCACAACTTGTTTGCCAATTTGTATCCGAATTCAATCAGAATAAATTTTAATAATATATTTTTCACATACCAAGTTTGTGGTATTTAAATGACAAAAGTTGAAATAAAATTTTAACTAAACGGGTAAAACTTCAACGTAGTAGCGCCACCTAACATAGCCGATATGGAAAATTAATTTATTTAACTTTACAATAGCCATCACACAAACGAAATGTGATGCTTTTAAATATCATAGAAACTGATATACTGCCTTCCCGTTAACAAGATTAAATTGCAGCATAGCAGAAGCACCTGTCGACCGATATGCACCCAAATTGAATCAGCAGAGATTTACATAATGCTGATCTCATATATAACTTTAGTGCATTTATGTATCATACAAGTTCTGATACAACCTTTCCTTATATGGGATCACATTATATCAGCGCCACAAAATGGACGATAATATCTTAAAAGCTAATAAGCACTAATTTACTTCCTGGTCCATTCAAATGTTATGTGACTTTACTTTGCGCCAATTCCTTCGTGAGAAACCGCGTCCACATTTATTTATTTCTATTTATTTCTTTATTTTTTAACGAACTCACAGTCATTTTCAAGTGAAAAAAAAAAGCCAAATCATACTCAGAAGTCACAAAACGTGTATATTTATCGAAAACCGGAAGTTAAACATTTTCACAAATCTAGTGCTTTTTTCTTATGTAAGTAACAAACATAATAATAATAAACAGTGAAGTGATCATACGTTGTAAATAATCTATGATATTGTAAATTTAGAAGCTGAAACAATAAAAAAAAAAAATAAAGTAGCTAAAAATTTTGTTTTCCTTATTTATTTATTACTTTCTTCTATAATAAAAAGAAGAAAGGTTTGATTCGTAAATATTTTTGGCTCCCGCGTTTCGATAGATTTTTCCCTTTTTAAGATGTTCTAATAAAAAATTGATATTTCTTAGAAAATGCCAGTTTGTCTGTGTGTTTGGATATGTGTGATAAGAATTTTGTGTCATCTCTAGGTCAAAAACTAATGAACAGAATTTCCTGAAAACTTATATTTAGACCCCCCTTGATATCAGTTAGTGATTATTACCCCCCCCCCTTTTTTTTTTTTACACATATAACGCTCAACAGGTCGCATTGTCATTTATTTTTTTTTTTTCAAAATTTTTAATATTACAATAGAGGAAAAAATTTCTTATAAATACACACAATAGGGATTTCTTTAGTTGAACATTGTCAAACTGATTTTTTTAAAAATATTAACGGTGAACAAGACTTTTAACAAGAAGAATAGCAATCCTTCCCCCCTCCTCGGATGTGTAAATTTTTATAATATTTTTTCAAAATTACTCGTTGATATCTTTTAAAACGAACGGTTGAATCAATTATCTGTGATAATGTAAAACAAAGTTATCGATATTTAAAAAAAAAAAAAAAGTTAATATTATTATTATTATTATATATATATATATATATTATTTTGTTTTTCAATTTCACTGTGTAAAATGTGTGATTTGATCTAAACTATGTGAATTGTATTAGAAAATAAAGAAAAAAATTGTGTGATAGTCACAAAACACTAGTTTAAAATTTCCTGTAATTTATTGTAATTGATTCATATAAGCAGGCATGCGATTATTTTAGTTGCGATCAAATTTTTATATTTTACTTCATAATAAGCGTCAATTATTTTGCAAAATATTATTAAATAGATACGCAATAACACGTAATATTTAAAAAAAAAAAAAAAAAAAATCTGAATAAAAATCTTGAGTTTTGTATTTCTCACAAAAATAATAAATATAATTAAATTAAATTCCTTTTCAATTAATAATATAAAAGTGATATACATTTTGCTGAATCTTGAATCTTAAAAAAAAAACCGAAAAAATTCGCCAAACTGTGAAATTTTTATTGGGTTTGCCAGTTATGACAACGGAAGCACGAACACGGACTCCAAGGTCCAAGATAGATAACGGTAACTTTTTCTGTCATTATTTTCATTGCGTGCGGTTTAAGATTTCTTCCTGACATTTGGATACACTATCACAGATAAGTTTATTCTACACAATTTTCGCCCACCAGCGGCCGAGCGGTTCTGCGCTCAAAGCTGGTAGACGTGAGGTGCCGGGTTCGATCCCAGGTCGCGCTCGTCGGCCTAGCCGTTCGGAGTTTTCCGTGGTTTTCTCCGAAACTTGCGTAAATACGGGCTAGGACCCTTTAGAAAGACCTCCACGGAAGGCACTCCCCCTCAGGCCCAGGACCTACAGCAGTCAATCGGCCTTAATCCCAAACACCAACACCATCTACACAATTTTCATATGTCTAGTCTAGGATTTCCATAGTTTTGCCCAAATCTGTATTCAAATTTAACAAAATTAAATAAATTAAAGTTTTCAAAAACCATAAAAAATAAACAAACAAACAAATAAATAAATAAATAAATAAAGAGTAATAATAATAATTTGAAAACTTTAATTTTTTTAATTTTTCATGCTAACTACCTTTTAATTATTTATTATTATTATTTTTTTCCCCATTCGATTTCGTATTATTACAGTTTAATGTTAGATATATTTAAGTATATTTGTTTAGATTTTATTGTTAGACTGTAGTATTGTAAAATCAAGGGAAAAATAATTAGCAGCCGGCTCTTTAAAAATTTTAAAAATATTTTAAATTTTAAAATTTATTTATTTTATATTTAAAAGATTTTCAAGAAATTTTATCATATTTTATATTTTTATATTTCAATGCATGTGTAAGTAAAATTCAAAAACTCTAAATCAATACTTTAAAATTAAATCTTCACAAAATCGATAATAAATAGATTAATTAACTAATTTTAAATTTTTTTTAATACTTCTCTTAAATATTTTTATTTTCTCCCATCATTTGTACATTATTACTCATTATCAATAGAATTTATAACATATCTAGGTATTAATTTGTGAATTCATTGATAAGTTAAAGTTTTAAAAATAGTTCTATGTTTGAATGCCAAAAGTTTGCAATAAGTTTCAGTATTTAAACATATACAGGTAACAAAAGTGTCCGAACACTAGCAAAAATTCCTATGTAAAAAAAGTACACTTCATACGGTTTTGTTAAATAAATCTTTATCGAATCATGTTCTTACACTGACTAAGAATAGGATTCGACAAGGATTTATTTAATACAACCGTACGAAGTGTACTTAATTTACATAGGAATTTTCGCTAGTGTTCGGACACTTTTGTTACCGACTGTATATATCTATCTATATATATATATATATATATATATATATTTAACTTAACAAGAAATTCGCAAATTAATTACCCAAATATGGTTAGGCTCTATTGTTAAAATATATTAATGCAAAATCAAAGGGAAAAATAATAATTAGTCAGTAAGGAGCATCTTAAAACTTTTCAGTTTTCTTTAATTATAGTTTTCAAAAAAAAAAAAATAAATAAATAAATAAATAAATAAATAAATAAATAAATAAAAATGCTGTATGTTATTATATTTGAAGACATGTACGTAAAATTTTATAACACAAAG
The DNA here is from genome assembly GCA_963930645.1 of Salticus scenicus. Taxonomy (NCBI): domain Eukaryota; kingdom Metazoa; phylum Arthropoda; class Arachnida; order Araneae; family Salticidae; genus Salticus; species Salticus scenicus. The sequence goes on along the minus strand of CAWVNO010000681.1, from coordinate 964,756 downwards.
GCACACGTACATACAAATGAATCACAAAATCCAAAGGGAAGAAAAATGAAAGAAATAAAAGAAATAAAGAAAAAAAAAAAACCACAGACAAACAATATGAAGGTGATTCTTAATATTTCTAAATGTTTTAAATTATTTTATTTTATTTATTATTATTATTTTATTATTTGTTTTGTTTGCAGAAACAACTTTTAATTAATTATTTATTTATTGTTCAAAAAGTTTTACCACATTTTATACTGTTATATTTCACTGCATGGTGTATATAAAATTTATAAACTCAAAATCAATAATTTAAATAAATTTTGCATACGCATGATTTGAAATATGAAAATATTAAGGAAATTTCACGGAATCTATTTAAATATATATATATATATACATATATATATTTAACGTATTTAAAATACACCGCTGTTCAAAATTAAAGGAACAAACCTGCTTTCCTATTTTCTTCTTTTGTACACAACTTTTAAACAAATAAACACATGGACATAAAATTTGGCTGGCATGTTCTTTATCATACCATTATTCGAATTTTACATAACTTTAGCATAAGCAATAATTTTAAAGTAATAATTATTAATTTTTCTCAAAAGTAAGCTTTGGAAAGAATGAAAAATTTCAACAATTTTAGTAAAGAAAACTTAATGAAAAATTGTGTTAATGATGCATTATAGACAAGTGAACACGCACATGCCCTCAAATGTTAAAAACAAAATCCTGATTTTTCTTTCTGTGTTCATTTCTCTTTTACTTTAATAACGGAATTTTTGAAAAAAAATAATAATAATAATTACTAATTTGTATAAACTGTGACCATCACCAGAATAATAAAAACGTCGATAAATAATTTAATAATGAACGTTTTATCCGATTTTCATGTTTCTATGTAAAATTAAAAAAAAAATATTCACACGCGAAAAAATAAAGAAAGAAAAAAGAAAAAAAAAATGACTACAAGAAAAAATTTTCGGTTTTAATCTACAAATAAAATATAGATGCACGTACATCTTTAACCTATCTGTAATGCACCTTCACGACCATTTTTCATTAAGTTTTCTTTTCTAAAGTTGCTGAAATTTTTCATTTTTCCAAAGTTTATTTTCGAGAAAAATTTACTGATTTTTAGTTTAAGAATTATTACTTATGCTAAAGTTATATAAAATTCGATTCATGGTACTTTAAAAAACATGCTATTCAAATTTTATACTTCTGTGTTTATTTGTTTAAGAATTATGTGGAAAAAAAGAAAACGAGGAAACAGTTTATTGTTTTAATTTTGTACACTTGGGTACTTCTTTTAACTAATTTTTATTTTTTGTTTTCCATTGACTCTGCATTATTATAGTTTAAAAATAGAATATGTAACATATCTGGGCATTAATCTGAGATTCCATTGATAATTTAAAATTTAATAAAAAATTTTTGTGTTTGAATGCTAAAATTTGCAGTAAGTTTCAAAATTTAGACATAAAAATATATTTAAGTTTTTTTGCTTAACTTATTAAAATCAATATCAAAATATGGTTATATTCTATTGTTAAATTATAATGATGCAAAATCTAGGGGGAATAATAATTAGTTAGCAGGGGGCATATATCTTACATTTTTTCAAAATATTCCAAATCTTGAATTTATTTATTTGTTTTTGAATTCAAATATTTATCCAGAATATTCAAAATACTTGATCGTTTCTTATACCATATTACAATGCACTACACAAAAAGGAAAAAAGGAAAGAAAAGATAAATAAGGAAAGGAAGGAAAAAAAGAAAAAAAAAATAAGTAAATAAAATAACAAGTGCAGAACTTTGAATAGACACTATAAAATTCAAGAATTCGAAGAAAATGGAAGAACTCGCAACAATTGTTCCGGGAAGACATAACCCAGAAAGACATAACCCTTCATCAACCGAACAAAGTTGGCACGAATGCTGCAAAAAAAAACTGCAACGTAGCTCTTGTATTTTCAGCACTCGTGCCTACTATGTTCGTCTGACGAAGGGTCGTGTCTTCTTTCGACCCGGAACAATTGTTGCGAGTTCTTCCATTTTATGATACATGAAAGACATTTTTAGCATGTACAAAGAACGTTCAAAAATTGTTTACATAACGTTGTGAGAACGTGTGTATAGAACGTTTTCAGAACGTTTCTACACTATTTTAGAACGTTTACAGTACGTTTTCTAGAACGTTCTGAAAATGTGTATAACGTTTTGAAAACGTTCTAAAAACGTTTAGAACGTTCTGAGACCGTATACATAGAACGTTCTCAGAACGCTTCTATAACACCGATGGTGATAGTTACACGTTCATTGAACGTTCTCTGAACCGTACTATTGTACGTCTTCAAGATGGACAGATAGACGTCTATAACACGTTCAGAGTGAACGTTCTTAGAACGTGTTTGCAGAACAATTTTTGAACGTTCAGAGAACGTTTCGGTGCTGCTTGGGCTGTAAATCTAATGCTAATCATGCTATACTCTATGCAAAGCATTCTTTTGTGCATATAAATAACATATTTCAATATCCTAAATCTATGTGGAAAGTAAAGTTACTAAAATTTGAATTATATAAATATCTTTCATAGAACGCAATGCTTTAGAATACTTTTGAGTGTCCTTGTATATAAAAAAGAGTTGGTATTTAATCCATTTTATACAGAAAAAATCCAATAGTGAACTTGAATAACATATTTCAATTTCATTAAGATATGTGTACAGTAAAGGTATGAAAATATGATTTATAGAAATATCTCTCATAGAACACAATACTTTGAAATACTTTCGGGTGCCCCTGTACACAAACCAGTAGAGGTATAAACTCCATTTTTAACAGGGAACATCCGATAGTGAACTTCAATAACATATATCAGTTTCAAGAAATTCCACAAATATTTACGGGAATTAGAGCGCAGAGAGACAGACAGACGGACAGACAGACAGACAAACCGAAGTCATAAACACTTTTCAACCTTGTTGGGAAGTGTTAAAAATGTTAGAAAGGGTTAAAAATGCTTAATGTAAACGAAAGTACACTTTTAGCAAATATTTATTAATAGCTCTTTATATAACTGAATATTTTTGTGTCACCTTGCAAATCTAATGCTAATCATGCTATATTCTATGCAAAGCATTTTCTTTTGTGCTTATAAATAACACATTTCAATTTCATAAAACTTCGTGCAAAGTAATGTTATTAAAATTTAGTTTATAGAAATATCTCTCATAAAACGCAATGCTTTGTAATACTTTTGTGTGCCCCTGTTGTGGTGGTATTTGCTCCATTTTATACAGGAAACATCCGATAGTGAACTTGAATAACATATTTCAATTTCATTAAGATTTGAGTGCAGTAAGGGTATGGAAATATGGTTTATAGCCTCTCATAGAACACAATGCTTTCGTAATACTTTTGTGTGTCCCTGTACACAAATCAGTGGTGGTATTTACTCCATTTTATAGAGGAAACATCCGATAGTGAACCTGAATAACATATTTCAATTTCATTAAGATTTGAGTACAGTAAGGGTATGGAAATATGGTTTATAGAAATGCCTCTCATAGAACACAATGCTTTGAAATATTTTAGGGGGTCCCTGTACATAAACCAGTAGAGGTATAAACTCCATTTTCAACAGGGAACATCCGATAGTGAACTTGTATATCATATTTCAATTTCATTAAGATTTTTGTACAGTAAGGGTATGAAAATATGGTTTATAGAAATGCCTCTCATAGAACACAATGCTTTGAAATATTTCCGGGGGTCCCTGTACACAATCCAGTAGAGGTATAAACTCCATTTTCAATAGGGAACATCTGATAGTGAACTTGGATAACATATATCAGTTTCAAGAAATTCCATAAATATTTACGGAAGTTAGAGCGCGAACAGACAGACGGACAGACAGACGGACAGACAGACAGACAGACAGACAGACAAACCCAATGCATAAACACTTTTCAACCTTGTTGGAAAGTGTGAAAAATCTGGAAAAAATCGTTATTTATTTCTTTTGATTTTCGATGGTGTTAATTATTTCATATTATTTAAAACCTCTTTAAATTTGGTAAGGTTTATATCACAATTAACATGATCAGGATTTTAGGATTTTTTTTTTTTTTTTCTATTGTGGTAATGAGCATCTGATTATTTGCTAAAATAATTTTACACTTTTTAGAGATATGCATATTATTCCAACAAAACTCGTAGCACATCTTTCTGAAAATAATTTCTTTAACCGAGGTCTAAAAGAGGGTCGGCCAAAATCTAGAACAATAGTCATTTAAAATCGATTTTCAGGCGTTAAAAATTGCTCTTCAAGTACACTAACAGCACACTTATCCGCAGTACATTCTATATAGGTCCCTTTCATCCTCAGGATAGCCTATAGATGATCTGAAAAGAATGTGTGCTGTTAGTGTATCAAATAATCCCTAACAGAACATCTTCTTTCGTGGACATCTATAGGATATCCTGAGGATGGAAGGGACATCTTTAGGATAAGTGTTCTGTTAGGGATGTTCTAAGTTTTGTAAAGATCGGATGAGAATTAATAAAATTCAGATATATGTAACTACATTCTTTTTACTTTCCGAACACTATAGTGAGGAAAGTATTGTAATCATGTCAAAAATCCGAATTTGAGATCTTGATGTTTCTATACATTTCGAGGTCCCTGAATCCGTTTTCACTATTTTTACGATGATGTATGTATGTGTGTGTATGTATGTGTGTGTATGTATGTGTGTATGTATGTGTGTATGTATGTGTGTGTATGTGTGTGAGTGAACACGCTAGCGTCTACACGCTTTGCTCGAATGAGCTGTAAGTTGGTACACATGTTGCAATTCACCGTAGCACGAACCCGATTCATTTTGATGAATCTAGCACTTATAGTTTTTTTACAGGGACACAAAGAAAAATTCTTTATCATTATGGCCTATGGGACCAAAATATTAAAAGTGCGATAGCATCTAAACGCCTTATTCAATCGAGCAAAAAATTTATGCACATAATATAAGTCACAAATACTTAATCTGTATAGATTTTGGAGAATCTAGCACTTATAGATTTTTACAGGGACACAAAAAAAAATTCTTTATCATTATGGCCTATGGGACCAAATTTTTTAAAGTGTGATAGCGTCTAAACGCCTTATTAATCTGAGTAAAAAATTTGTACACGTGTTATAGGTCATAGTTGCACCAACTGTATAGATTTTGGTGAATTTAGCACTTACAGTTTTTTTACAGGGACACAAAGAATAATTCTTTATCATTATAGTCTATGGGACCAAATTTTTAAAAGTGCGATAGCATGTAAACACCTCATTCAATTGAGCAGAAAATTTATATGAATATTATAATCACTTTTGCACTAACTATATGCATTTTGGTGAATCTAGTATTTATAGCTTTTTACAGGGACACAACGAAAATTTCTTTATCATTATGATCTATGGGCTCAAAGTTCAGTAGCGTTAAATAAAAATCGTGTAATATATGTAGAAAAATACTCAAACATTCTATTATGGTTTTCTCTCTTTTGTTTATTTAACAACTCCTCTTTCTTTACTTTATCTACAAAACTGTTAATTACTCAATGTTCTGAAAGTCGAGTGGAATCACTCCAGATTTTTTCCCTTTTGCTTAAATTTTTATTTGTAAATCAATATTATCGTCATAAAACTATGATAGTATTTAAAATATACTTTGTTCGCACTACACTGTGATGTGATGTCGGCAACAATTTCGTTTATGTCCATCAAACGACAAAAATATCTAAATTATTACTTTTTAAAATAAAAAACTCGCAATTTTCTCGTCTTTTGGCGTATCTCACGTTGTTTACGAGACAAATTATGTAGATTATGTTGCTTTTTTTCCAATGAAGGTCAGACAGAACACAATTTAAAGCAGTTAGATATGCCACAGTCACAGCGTGACGGTCTCTTTCAAGATCATTTGAAAACCATCAAGAGAAAATAAAAACTCTTTTTTGATCATGTTTAAACAAAGAATGATCTAAAAGCATAAAAATTTTCTGGTATTCTGCAAAGATAAACTGTGTGATTGCAGATAATTCTCGACGGGCATTAAATATGAAGGAAGCAAGAAAAATGACTGATAAAAAAAGCAATAAAATAATAGTAATAATAAATAATTTGGCACGCACACTAACTTTTCTTACGCAGCTAGATTTAGAAGCTGATTTATATACAATACATTTCTGTTTGAATGGTGGGGATCTGCCATTCCTTCCACACCTGTTTAATTATTGTATGTACATTCGTGAAACATTCTAGGTTGATATACGCAAGCGAAGTGTGACGTCACTGATCATCCGTGGATGCAAGAAAAATATTTCCTATGTTAATCGCCCATTGGATTTTTTCTAAAAAATTATTAAAAATCGAGAAAAATTTCCCGATTTTAATCCCCGTATTTGGGTATAGATATGTATTAGTTATCGTATGCATGTGTTAAAGTGAGTTATTTTGCTGTCAAATTTACAAAATTTTAATTTTTAATTTCAAAACTCTATCATCCTTGGCTTTTTTTGTATTTGGCGATCAAAAACGTAATACGAAAATATACATGCCAGATGTATATTTTCGTAATATGAATTGTATGAAATATTGTTTCATATTATTCATTACTCTCTTAATATAAGTTGTTAAAATAACAACGATTTTTGAAAGGAATTAAATATGTTCGCCAGATAATTTGGCGATATTTTTTTTTTCGCCAAGAATGACAGATATGAAATCTATTCCGCTGCAACATATGAGTATCTTATGTCAGACACTTTATTTAGACATTTGAAAACAAATTTGACTTCAAATTATGGTAGAATACTTACCATTATACTTTTAATTAATATATATTAGTTGGATATTCATTGAGTAAATACCCTCCTTTGAAATGAAATGTTTATGTTTTCAATCGAACATGGAAGTTCACCATTTTTGTTTTCTAGAGTTTTGAAATTTAAAATTCAAATTTTATCAATTTTACAACAAAAACAACTTAATCTAACGCATGCATACGGTAACTAATACATATCTATACACAAATATGGGGATTAAAATCGGGAAATAATTTTCCTCGATTTTTAATAATTGTTTACAAAAAATCCAATGGGCGATTAACATAGCAAAAAAAATTTCTTGCATCCACGGGCGGCCAGTGACGTCACCACTTCGCTTGCGTATTACATTAAAAAAACTAATTAAAATTTTCACGTGATTTTAAACATACTACATTTAAAAACTTACAAATCTTACAAGAAAACTCCTTAAAACGCGCACGCAAAATTTCTACTGACGCCACTTACTTTTGTAATATAGGATTAGTGAAATTTACCAGCAGAATCCCTGTAAATAATCTGTAAAAATATTAAATACTTTCCAGTATTTGGCGCGAAAAAGCCACAGACACCATACGATTTGGCGAACAACATACTTTCTCACCATATGCGAGTAATTTTAACAAATTTAAAAATTGATTGCTAAACAAACGTTTATCGAATACCGTAATATTGAACAACCTTAAAATTATCAGAAAATAATTATAAGATAAAAAACTTTTTATATACCATGTTTTTAAATTTTTTGTGGAATCATAGCTATAAAACTACATTAGCACTTTACCAATGCGTATAAAATTTTTAAAGTGATAATGACGCCAATTTTTGTGAGATGCATAATTTAACTATTTACAATTTTTTAACGTCACGTTTAATTAAATGTATTTATTTTTATGTCGAAAAAAAAATGAACTCGTATTTTTTTTTTTTTTTTGGGGGGGGGGGGGGGGCAACAATTCAATTATAGCTAATATTTTAAAGCTATTAGGAGGTTATCATTTTCATATTTTAATTAATTAAAAGAAAGCTAATCAAAAATTCGAAAATTGTGTTGTCGTCGGGTTCTGAGATATTCTGAAAGTTTCGAATGTCTAGCTAGTACGGAAGTTAGTTAAAAATCAATTGTAAGATTTGAACCGGACAAACAAACAAATAAACAAGAATCAAAGTTAATAAAAACAGGGTAAAATAGTTGATTACTTTTATATAAACCTCTATAATATACCGAAATGACTTGTGGTTTAAAGTATTTAGTTTTACTTCTTAAATTGTTTTTGATCGAATAATTAAAAAAAGTTTAAGTCACACATGCTTAAGTTATACGTACGCTTAGTACTTTATTTTAATTGAAAATTCGCTTGAATTTCGCATTTTGCCAATTCCAATTATTAATTTATAATTTTAGTTAACTTTTAAGATCTCATTTTAAAATATGAAAGAAAATAATTTTATTTTCATTTTTAGTTGAAAATAAAGATTTTACAAATCAACAAGCACAGAGTTGATGACAGCGGACAGTACTAGACAGCCGTGGCCCATATTAATATATGAGAAAATCTGTTTCCATAAAAATGACTCATTAAGAAATATATTTTCTTAAATTCCGTTTTCACATTCAGAAAGTTTATAGCCGTTGAATTAATACTTATTTTCCAAAAATGATTTTTTTTTTTCTTTTAAATTTAAGATTTTATTTTGCGGCTAAAAAAAAAAGAGAAAAAAATGCACTTAGTGAAAATTTCCAATTTTTGAGCTCAAAATTAAAATTTAAAATTTAAAAAAATGAATTTTTCGATAATCAGTAGTAATTTAACGTTGTGAATTTTCTGCATATGAAAACGGAATTTAAAACAATACACTAGCGAGCTTCGCCCGCTAGCGGGTCAGTATTTTTAAATGAATCACTATAATAAATGAATTCTCAAAATTCATATTATCACTCATTAACATTACTCTTAAGAAAAGAAATTAAAAAAAAATAATAATAATCATTTGTGATCGGGTAAAAACTCACACCAGATCCCCGCTGTCTTCGGCAGCGTAGACCCGTGCGCTGTGCGCACGTATTCCTTAATAATCCTTATGATTTCTCAAAATTTCATGTTATTAACATATAGTTTGCAAATGAGATGACAATTCCAGTTCGTACTCATCTATATAGCAACTTATGACCTAATTTCCATACTTTAGTTAATTTTAAAAATCTAACTGCCCCATCGATAAGCTGTTTAGTCTGAAGGATTCAGAAAAAAAGCCCCTTTCATTTGGTACCTTATTTGTAATGAAGTTTTGATTACATTTTTTTAAAATTAATTAAAATATGAAAATAATAACCTGCAATAACTTCAAATTTGGACATTTAAATTTATAATTGTTGCCAAAAAAATTTACCAGTTATTTATTTATTTATTTATTTTATTAGCATGAAATGAAATATGCTTTCCCGCTAAAAATAAAAATTATAAAATAATAACAAACCCGTGCGAAACTTTCGTCTCAGAAGCCGAATTATTATTAGAAACAAATTAATATTGTGAAATGAAATGCTAATGATAATCAAACGAATATCATTCACGAAAGACTTAAAAATAAAATTCATGTTTAAGGACTTAATTTTCATACTTCGTGAGGCAAGACAGATTTAGTACAAGACCCTCATGGCGATTTTTAAATTTTTGTCACCATGTTGCGATACATTTTTATTAATTAATTAATTTTTGCATAATTTTGTGTTAAAAAAACTTAGTACCTATTTTGATTATACTTTTTATTATTGCCAGTTTATGACAAAAGTTCATATGGGGATTATATCATTAAAATATTGCTAGATTTAAAATGACGCTTGCAAAGATTCTAAAAATGCAACCTTTAAAAATAATTTTTTTTTTTCTATAAAATGATCTCATCGTACAAATGTCGTCATTCTTTATTAGATCAATGAACTGAGTCCGCGTGCTTAAATATTGCGTATGTATTATTTTTTATCCTCGCGTATTTTATTAAGTCACTATCGTATCGTTTCTAAAAAAAATTAATCGTAACTGGACCCCGTTATAGAAATATTATATAGATTAAATTTGCTCATGCATATGGAATATGTAGTCATGAAAATAGAGTAAAAAAAAAAAACCATAACCTTTTTTAATATACTTCAATTTTAGATTTTTTTTCTTTTTTCTTTTGCTTAAATAGTTTTGTTTAAACGTTTTTGGCACGGAGGAATCGCGCTTGGCATGAAAGCTAATTCATTGATAATCCTGTGTAATATTTTAAAGTTTTGATGATGAAATAGGTCGGACATTTTTCGCCAAGAACTCTCCTTTTGTGAAAGCTACTTTAAGCCAAGTTAGCGCATCAAAAATATAAATAAATTATAAAATATTGAAAAACAGAAAGGATAGAAAAGGAAAGGTAAAAGAAAAGAAAGGAAGAGGAAAAATAATCACATAAATTATGTATTTTTGTCTAAAATGGCGATAAAAATTCAAAAGTCAACAAGGGGAGCTATATTAAGGCTGTACTATGATCAGATTTACATATTTAATGATTTATTTTTCTATATACCAATTACTATTAACTAACTCAACTACTATCATAACCACAAAATTAATTGTCTCATGCGATAGACGTAGCCGATCGTAGCACATTGTAATATTATATTTGGTGTGAAATTGTTGTCATTTTATGGTTAATCGAATAAATCAAATAAATATAGAAAATAACGTGAAAGAAAATATTATGTACACCACGTGTTGTTCATATGTAACTGGGATTCAAATACTAAATGGCTACTTCATTTTTTTTTATACTGTCTGTTTGGAAACTGTCATCTGATAAGCACCCAAATGGAAGCCCACTGGTAAGCTATTGCCACAGGTACCCGAGATTCTGCGAATGAGTGGGTTGCTGCCGAAGGCAGCGGAGACAGGAAGCGAGCTTTTGAGCAATTTCATGATTTTTTTTTTTTTTTTTTTTTTTAATTTTTTTCATAAAGAGATATAAAAAAGTTCCCTTTAAATATAGGGACCAGTGAAGCAGGCAAGGCTTTCGTAGATGCACTACGCTCATTGACTTCACATTCCGTCATTTTTGACGGAGTTATATACTAGTTACTCATAAACTTTCATTCTTAAAAAAAAAAAGGAATTTAAAAAAAATCCTTTATGATCGGGTAAAAACTCCCACCGGGTCCCCACTAGTGCTGGACGATATCAGAAAATAAATATCGCGATATATCACCAAATAAATATCGATATTAGTGATATATTGCGATATTTCTTTCAAGATAGGAAAAAATAGACATTTGTTATTTTTTAAAGACATATGCACACGAATTTTAAAGTATACAAGTATAGAGTGTTTTCCATGTATTTTCTGGTATATTACTACCATAACTTTATCATAAAAAAAAAAAAAAAATCATAAAAAGTGAATCATTATTTTGTGTTTCTTATAACTTATACTATTGTTTTTTAGTATACCTCTGTATAGTTTGTCCTCTATTCTTCCCATTTTAAGCTTTAATTATTTTAAAATCACATTTTAACACAGCTAATATGTGAACTGTGTTTTATTCGTACCAAGTATATCAAAATTCATAATACTACTAAAAATAAAGCTTAAGAAAAATTGTCTTAAGATGTAGGTATTAAATAAAAAGGAAAATCATTTTAAATAGTTAAGAAATGCCATTGGATCAGACCCTGATTAACGCCAGGGCATACGGGGCAGTTGCCCTGGGCCCCCCTTCTGGAAGGGGCCCCCCAACAGACATAAGCAGAAATATCGCAACCTAAAGACCTCTTATGCCACTGCAAGGGGGCCCCCCAGAATAAGCTTGCCCCGGGGCTCCAAGTAATCTAAGTCGGACCCTGCATTGGATACACCTTTTTTGGTCGTAGAGAGTAATATTTTTTACTTAAAACTCTTATATGCATCCTAAATGTCAGTTACTTGTCATTTTTATTTTTGTTTCTGCTTACCAAATCATTACAATATTTTTTAAATGTATATGCGTTCAATTCACATTCGTAATAAATTGAATTATATATATATTATATCTATATATATATATATATATGTATACATTGTCAGTATAAAAATTATATTATTTAAACAAAATTATGTTAAAGTTTCATTTTGTTACTTAAAGTAACTCATTTTGCATTTAAACCAATTTTATTTAACATGTACCGCTTAAAAAAAAAAAAAAAAAAGAAAGAAAGAAAGAAAGAAAGAAGGAAAAGGAAAAGGAAAGAGAAAAAATAAATGCTACATAAAAAAAGTAATAAACTATCCAATATTATATATTTCTATAAAGAAACTGTCACTGTAAAATTACTGAAGAAAAAACTTTATTTTACATCAGTCAGATAGCACCCTTTCTCCCTTCCCATGTTATCCAATGGGATTTTTGTCGCGTCGTTTTATAAAAATATTTTATTAAAAATTGAACTTTTTCGAATTCTGTTTTTTGAATATTACTCTTTGAACAGGTCGTCTTTTAGCTTAAATTCTGTTTTTTGAATATTACTCTTTGAACAGGTCGTCTTTTAGCTTAGTGAGCAATTTTTCGAAAAAATAAATTTGAATATTTTACTTAGAGATCCACACTTAGAGTCCATAATTTATTTATTGAAATAAAATATTTAAATTAATTTTTTCGAAAAATTGTTCACCAAGCTAAAAGGCGACCAGTTCAAAGAGTAATATTCTAAAAACAGAATTCGAAAAACTTCATTTTTGAATGAGATATTTTTATAAAACGAAGCAACGAAAATCCCATTGGATAACATGGGAAAGGAGAAAAGGACTGAAGTACAGCCCAAACAGTGATGCCAGATGGTCGAAAGTTATTTCCCCAAACAGGTCTTAAAATTTTCCCCAAATCAAGGGTTTTTTTCGAAAAAATCCCCAACAGGTTTTCCCCTAAAAAGGGGAAAAAAAACATTTAAAAAAAAAAAAAGAATGTCAAGCAGATTTTTCCCCAAATGAACTCAATTTTTGAAAAAAATCCCCAAATAACAGTAAAGCTATTGAAAGTCTCTAGTCGTAGGGATAAATCATTACGTTGCCAACATTGACAGAAAGTTGAAGAACTCCCCAGATTTGTCCCCAAACATTTTAGAATTTCCCAAAAAAGTCCCCACTAACATTTGCTCCCCAAAATTGTCCCCAGAAGCTTCAAAAATCCCCAATGTGGCATCACTGAGCCCAAAGCGAGTTAAACACATGTCGCATCTTATTGGCCAGAAGTTATCGATACTTTGAAATAAACCAATATCAATGAACCAATAGCAGGATATGAGCTAAAACAAAAGATATTGTTTTCATTCGTCATAATAAGCGTTTGTTTTTATATCGCGTTTAGTTTTTATATCTGTGGTTACTGTGGTATTACGCCTACGATCCAGGAGCGGTGATGTGCAATATTATCAAATACTAACGGTAGTATAAATTCTTTCATATTATCATTTAGGGTCAGTAAATGCATGAATGTATCAATATATTGTAGGAAGTCAATATACTGTGGGAAAAGCAGATGGCTTTCAATAAATACTGTTTATTTTTTTTTTTATTATGCGGTGGACTTATTAAAGCAGTGATATTTTAGATTTGAGGTTTCGCACGCAGGAATAAAGTAAGAGGAAGTATATGCATTGTGAGAGTGCAGTGATCGTTTGGGGTGGAGTTATATTTTTTTTATTTTATCAGTGAGGGATGGGAGAAAAATAAGAGAATGGGTATTAGTATAAGATATTGCGCGCTCTTTTTGTTCGGGTTTCTTTCGCTGAGCGTGGTTCGTTCGCTCGGGTTTCATTCGGGAATTCGAGTTTCATTCGTGATGCGCGCTTGCGCGGAAGCATAATTATATTAATCCGTGGTTAGCGTTTAACGGTACTTATCGGCATATCAATTGATCGCGCGGAATATCGTTAAAGGGATATATTGGCAGAGCAAACTCTTAAATATTGTTATCGGGATATTTAAAAAATATCGATACTTGGGGATATATTGATAAATAATCCAGCCCTAGTCCCCACTGTCTTCGGCAGCGCAGACCCATGTACTTAAATTGTGACCAATTATAACTGTTTAAACGGAACTTTTATTCTTTTTTTGGTGTAAGTTATTGTTTCCAGCATTTTTTACTGATTCTCATTCATAAAGTTCATACATTTTGTAAAATTATGAATATTTTCATGAAAAATATATTTCATGTTTGAAGACGATTACAGCAGCAGGACAGTTTTTAACACACAAGGTTGAAAAGTGCTAATGACTTCGGTTTGTCTGTTTGTGTGTTCGTCTGGCTATCTGTCCGCGCTTTAATTCCCGTAAATATTCATGGAATTTCTTGGAATTGATATATATTATTCAGATTCACTATTGGATTTTTCCAATTGAAAATGGAGTGAATACTTTTACTTTTTTGCGTACAGGAACGCCGAAAGTATTCCGTAGCATTGTGCTCTATGAGAGGTATTTTTCACACATAATTCAGATCATCAAAGTGTTTATTTTTTATTTAAAATTTATACCGAAATTAAGCATTTGCTCTTAATTAATGGTATACACCATCAGTGGCCGGAATCTCCTGTTCTCAGAGCTGGTAGGTTTGATCTCAGGTTGCGCTCATCAGTCTAGCTGTTCGAAGTTTTCCGTAGTTTTCTCCGAAACTTGCTTAAACACGGGCTAGGACTCCTTAGAAAGAACCCCTATGGAAGGCATTCCACCTATAGGCTTAGGACCCTAGAGTAATGTCGGCCTTAAACCTTCTAACCAACCAACCCATCGCTGATAATCGTGAGATACCGGGTTATCCCATGTCGTGCTGATCGGCTTTAGCCGTTCGCACTTTTCCCTGTTTTTTTTTTTTTTTTTTTTCGAAAGTTGTGTAAATACGGACTAGGACCTCTTAAAATGACCCCCACAGAGGGCATTCCTCACCAGTAGTGGCACCAGAAATTACCCGACAAAGGGGTACTATAGAGAGAGAGTTTATTATATGGCTATTCATCAAAAACTGCAATATAGTTCATAATATTACTGTTAATATTTGTACTATTCCATTTGTTAGTACTCCTCGCGATTTTGGAGATCATCGCCCCATTCTCTGAGTGAATACTATTTTCTTTCCATAGAAAACATATGTACAAGGTATCTGAAAGGAAAATTCTTAAGAAAAAATTAATCTTCGTATCCGTTGATCACATGCAAATATCATGAGGCATCGATATATACAGTCAAATTTCGCTAAAGGATCCACACATCGTGCCATAGAAAATTGACTCTCCAGAGGTGGCCTTTCAATAGAAGTTGTCTTCCTATTCACAGAGAAAATTACAGAACAGTAGCACCACTCTTTCGCATATAAGCACCTAAATTAAATCAGTATATTGTTTTAAAATGGCCCTCTCATATACTAAGTTTTATAAACTGAAATATAGCCTTCCGTTAAATGAAAGAAATTGCAGTACACCAGCGCCACCTATTGGGTGGTTTCAATAAAAAGTTAAATGACACTAATTTATGTCATGGTGCAACCACATACAAATTTATATGTAATTCTGTGCAGTAGTTCTTGAGATACAGTTAGAACAAAATTTTTGTTACACATAGACAGACATTTTCTAAAAATATCATGGTCAAAATGTTTTTTGGAATGCTCAAAATGTGTATATTCATGGAAAACAGGAAGCTGAAAAATTTTTACGAATCCAACACTTTCTTTTATGGAATATGGAATGTAAAAAATGGAATCCTCCAAATTTATGAATGGGGAAAAAAAAACTGTTAAAAGAAGAAAAACTGAAAATGTTTTTTTCCCCCGTCAGATTTTAGGAATATACCCCGATGGGTGGTCACGGACTCCCCAACGTAAGGGCCTGCGCCCCCCACCCGGGCCCTTATCTGGTGCCACCCCTGTTCCTCACTCAGGCTTAGGACACTAGTGCAGTCAGTTAGTCTTGACCCTAACACCAATAGCTAATTACTAGTTTTAAATATGGATACATATTAATGACGCGGTTTTAAAAATATATTCAGTACTTTGGGTTGGCAACTAAGTAATTGCGGATTTCACTCATAGATGACGTCAGTTGAATTTTTAGGTTTGCAGACGTAGTACAAATGTAAAACACATTTTGTTATTTGATAGTTGGCAATTCAGCTGTCAATCAGTAAAAAAAGTTTTTTGATCGGTTGCGTAGTTTTCGTTTGGAGTTCGTTGAAAAATGGAAAATCAAAAGGAACATTTTCGTCATATTTTGCTTTTTTATTTCCGCAAAGGGAAAAACGCATCGCAAGCTCATAAAAAGTTATGTGCTGTTTATGGCGACGAAGCCTTAAAAGAACGGCAGTGTCAAAATTGGTTTGCCAAATTTCGTTCTGGTGATTTTTCACTCAAAGATGAAAAACGCTCTGGTCGTCCAGTTGAAGTTGATGACGCCCTAATCAAAGCAATAATCGATTCGGATCGTCACAGTACAATACGTGAGATTGCAGAGAAGCTTCATGTATCACATACATGCATTGAAAATCACTTAAAACAACTTGGCTATCGCTATGTTCAAAAACTCGATACATGGGTTCCTCACGAACTGAAAGAAACGCATTTAACGCAACGCATTAACAGCTGCGAGTTGCTAAAGAAACGTAATGAAAATGATCCATTTTTAAAACGACTGATAACTGGCGATGAAAAATGGGTTGTTTACAACAATATCAAGCGGAAAAGATCGTGGAGCAGGCCAGGTGAACCAACTCAAACAACATCAAAAGCTGATATTCATCAAAAGAAGGTTTTGTTATCAGTTTGGTGGGATTACAAAGGAAATGTCTACTTTGAACTCTTACCACCCAACCGAACGATCAATTCTGATGTCTACATTGAACAACTAACGAAATTAAACAATGCAGTTGAAGAAAAGCGGCCCGAATTGACAAATTGAAAAGGTGTTGTATTCCATCATGACAATGCAAGGCCACACACATCTTTGGTCACTCGGCAAAAATTATTGGAGCTTGGTTGGGATGTTTTGCCACATCCACCATATAGTCCTGACCTTGCACCAACTGATTACTTTTTGTTTCGATCTTTACAAAACTCCTTGAATGGTAAAAATTTCAATAATGATGATGATGTCAAATCGTACCTGATTCAGTTTTTTGCTAATAAAAACCAGAAGTTTTATGAACGTGGGATTATTATGCTGCCTGAAAGATGGCAAAAGGTCATTGATCAAAATGGGCAATACATTACAGAATAAAGTTATTTAGTTCCATGAAAAAATTGTCTTTGATTTTCTAAAAAAAATCCGCAATTACTTAGTTGCCAACCCATATAATAACTGTGGATTCTGTAGATTTAGTGCTGCCATCTGTCGTTTTAAATATTTTCAAATATTTGTGTAATAGTTCTGCTATTCAACAACAGATGTCAGCATCACAAAAACTGACTACAAAATGCTACATATCGAAAATTTATTTCTAATTTTGATTCCAAATTTTCTTTACTTACATAAAAACATCAGTAAACTTAATTAGACAGTTATATTTTTCGGTTTTTTTTTACAAGAAAAAGTATAGATTACTACCTTTTCTCGCAATTAATTTTGACGAAAATAAAATGTTTACTTCACATAATATTAGAATATATATATATATATATATCAGCTTTATTTATAAAACCTATTTACTGCATACATATCTAACATTATAAATATGGTTTCTAAATCTATACTTATTAAATACAAATACAATGCTATATTCATCAATGTATTTCGCTAAATTTTAAGAATTATAAAAAGACAATTTCACATTTTTTGAAGACGAATTTACTGCTGCCATCTATGATCCAAAATAAGCATTTAAATCTAGCGAACTGTCATAAAATCTTTAGCGAACTGTTAAAACTTGCCAAACAAAACATAAAGATCTGGTTTTATGGTTAACTAAAAACTCATGACATTTTGCTAAAAATTGATGTTAAAATAATTAAAATTTCCATTACAAATTCATAATATGAAATACTGATATATAAAGTTATAAAGTATATCAGAATTAGTTGGCATAGATGGACTCTGCTCAGTTCCCCATAATATATTTGTTCTCAGAAATTTCTACTGCTGGATTGTGATTTATATTTTATGGCTATATTTATGTTAAAAGAAATGAATTTGACCAATTGCTTGATACGGTAACAGACTAAAATTACCCATCTAAAAAGGAAACTTGAGTAAATACGGGCTAGGACTCCTTAGAAAGACCTCCACGGTAGGCACTCCCCCTCATACCTAGGACCCTAGAGTAGTCAATCGGCCTTATTCTGAAACACCAACACCGACCCACCTAATAGGTTATCCACGGTTTAAGTTCGATACATTTACCTTATTCTAATTTGTTAATTAATTTTATTGAGGTTAGTTTCCTCTTATAGTTTTCATGCAATTTGTGTTTCCAAACTATTTACAATGCAATAATCCTCATAATCCAAATTTATATGAAATATTGCTCTATTTTTCTCTGTTAAGGAAATCTTAAACTTCGAATAACTTACGAAATTTTCAAATTAGAGTATTCGTAGTCAATGATGTTCAAACCAATGTCATAAATGATATTTTAAAAGCAGTTTGGTATTTTTACGATGAAAATAGGCCTCAAAATGAACGTTTAAGCGAAATTTCGCCCAATTCAACCATATTTAGAAAATCATAAATTATTAATAACTTACGAATTTTATAAATTAGGAAATTTATAGTCAGTAATTTTTTTCAAAGTTGCTACATAAACACTATTTTAGACTGTCCTTTCGTGTGTATCACTTGGTTAGTTCGGGAAGATTTATATGCGTCCTGTATAAGCAGATCAATTTTAAGTATCGCAAGGGCGTTCATTTAAAAAAATGACTCAATTTCTTCAAACTTACATTATTAACTCCTTTTTAGATATTCTTTTGTATAAGCAGGTCAATTTTAAGTATCACAAGTGCGTTCGTTTAAAAAAATGACTCTACGGAATTTCTTCGAACTTACTTTAACTCTCTTTTAGATATTCCTTTATATGTATAGGATCTTGGTGTAGTCAACTTACATTATAAACTCCTTTCTAGATATTCTTTCGTATAAACATGTCAATTTTAAGTATCACAAGTGCGTTCGTTTAAAAATATAACTCTATGGAATTTCTTCAAACTTACATTATTAACTCCTTTTTAGATATTCTTTTGTATAAGCATGTTAACTTCAAGTATCGCAAATACGTTCGTTTAAAAATATGATTCTACAGAATTTCTTTAAACTTACATTATTAACCCCCTTTTAAATATTCCTTTATATGTATAGGATCTTGGTGTAGTCAACTTACATTATTAACTCCTTTTTACTTCCATTACCCTACTACCGTAGGTAATGGAAGTATTGTATTCGGTCTGAAAATTCGATATTTCACCTGAGGTTTCACCTGATTTACACGTTTTAAGGTCCCCTGAGTCCAAAAAAGTAGTTTTTGGCAATTGGTCAGTGTGTATGTATGTGTGTGTGTGTGTGTGTGTGTGTGTATGTATGTGGAGAATCTTCTGGCTATTATAGCTCAGAAACTAATAAAGATAGAGCTACGAAACTTTAGAATTGAAATACGTCTGGTGTACAGATGAAATTTCCAAATTTTGGTGAAAATTGAAAAACCGGAAGTGGGACATCGGAAACCGGAAGTGGGACCGTAAGTCCGTATCTCAAAAACGGCTCTAACGATTTTCTTCAAACTTGCTATATAAACACTCTATTAGATGTCCTTTCGAATGATATAGTTGGTTAGTTCAGGAAAATGGAGAGGCGCCCTGTATAAATAGTTCAATTTCAGGCCTCGCAAAGGCGTTCCTTTAAAAACGGTTGTACGGATTTTTTTCAAACTCGCCATTTTAACTCACTTTTAAATATGCTTTTGTATGTAATTATTGTTTTCCTGTCAATAATTGAGTTTAACCGGAAGTGGGACCGTAAGTCCGTATCTCAAAAACGGCTCTAACGATTTTCTTCAAATTTGCTATATAAACACTCTATTAGATGTCCTTTCGAATGATATAGTTGCTTAGTTCAGGAAAATTGATAGGCGTCCTGTATAAATAGCTCAATTTCAGGTCTCCCAAGGGCATTCCTTAAAAACAGCTGTACGGATTTTTTTCAAACTCGCCATATTAACTCACTTTTAAATATCCTTTTGTATGTAATTATTGTTTTCCGGTCAATAATTGATTTTTTGTAAAAGTTGGTATCTCAAAAACGGCTCTAACGATTTTCTCTTTAGTTCACTTTTATGTTTTCTGATCGCATTATCTCTCAAAAATGCATATAATATGTGTAATAGTGGGTAATGGAAGTCGTGTGGTTGTTTCACACCAGATTTTTAGATATTCTTTTGTATGAACATGTCAACTTTAAGTATCGCAAGTGCGTACGTTTAAAAATATAACTCTACGGAATTTCTTCAAACCTACATTATTAACTCCTTTTTAGATATTATTTTGTATAAGCATGTTAATTTTAAGTATCGCAAATGTGTTCGTTTAAAAATATGACTCGAATTTCATTAAACGTACATTATTAACTCTTTTTAGATATTCTTTTGTATAAGCATGTCAATTTTAAGTATCGCAAGTGCGTTCGTTTAAAAGTATAACTCTACGGAATTTCTTCCAAACTTACATTATTAACTCATTTTTAGATATTCATTTGTATAAGCATGTTAATTTTAAGTATCGCAAATGCGTTCGTTTAAAAATATGACTCTACGGAATTTCTTCAAACTTACTTTATTAACTCCTTTTTAGATTTTCTTTTGTATAAGCATGTCAGTTTTAAGCATCGCAAGTGCGTTCGTTTAAAAAAAATGACTCTACGGAATTTCCTCAAACTTACATTATTAACTCCTTTTTAGATATTCTTTTGTATAAGCATGTCAATTTTAAGTATCGCAAGTGCGTTCATTTAAAAATATAACTCTACGGAATTTCTTTAAACTTACATTATTAACTCTTTTTTAGATATTCTTTTGTATAAGCAGGTCAATTTTAAGTATCACAAATGCGTTCGTTTAAAAAAATGACTCTACGGAGTTTCTTCGAACTTAAATTATTAACTGCCTTTTAGATATTCCTTTATATATATAGGATCTTGATGTAGTCAATCGGCCTTAATCCCATACTCCTACACCTACACCTTTCGTAGTAATTTTTAGTTTTCGGTGCACAGATGACTGTACCAGGTTTTGGAGAAAATCGGCAGTGGGACGAAATTCGGTGTCTAAAAATCGGGTCTGACGTTTTTCTTCAAATTTGCTACATAAAACCTTTTTTTAAATGTCTTTCAGAAGTATTACTTGATTACTAAAAGAAAATTATCAGACACCCTGATTAGATATGTCTGTTTCAAATTTCAGAAATTGATGTTTCTTAAAACGGCTTCACTGATTTTATTAAACCTCACTATGTAAACTCAGTTTTATATGGTTGATGGTTGATTGGGCTTTACGTCGCACTAGTGCTGGGAAATGGAACTCACCCCTAGAGATGGTCCGGAGACATGCCATCACAATTTTTATCTTACACGGAGTGGATGGCTCCCCCGCTTCGGTAACCCCCAGAGGTATAATTTTGATGGGAACATGGAGGACATTGCGGCCACGACATATTTTACGTGCACCAGCCACCATTAGTATACACGACGGTCTTTGGCCGGTTCGAGTACCGAACCCGCCTAAGTTTTATATGTCTTTACGACATATGTATTAGTTTGCTCTTACAAGGAAATTGCAAAGTATATGATTTGTTAAGTCAATTTTCTGTCGTCTGATGACATTATTTCAAAATAGAGTATACAATATGTGCAGTAGATGGTAATAGAAGTCGAATGGTTATTACACACAAGATTCTTTAATTATATATCCCAGTTGCGAGACCAAATAAAATTAATCGAGAGCTGCGGGGGCTCACGTGAGACATGCCATCACAATTTTGATCTTACACGGAGTGGATGGCTTCCCCGCTTCGGTAACCCCCAAAGGTATAATTTTGATGGGAACATGGAGGACATTGCGGCCACGACAGATTTTACGTGCACCAGCCACCATTAGTGTACACGACGGTCTTTCGCCGGCTCGAGTACCGAACCCGCCTAAGTTTTATATGTCTTTACGACATATGTATTAGTTTGCTCTTACAAGGAAATTGCAAAGTATATGATTTGTTAAGTCAATTTTCTGTCGTCTGATGACATTATTTCAAAATAGAGTATACAATATGTGCAGTAGATGGTAATAGAAGTCGAATGGTTATTACACACAAGATTCTTTAATTATATATCCCAGTTGCGAGACCAAATAAAATTAATCGAGAGCTGCGGGGGCTCACGTGAGACATGCCATCACAATTTTGATCTTACACGGAATGGATGGCTTCCCCGCTTCGGTAACCCCCAAAGGTATAATTTTGATGGGAACATGGAGGACATTGCGGCCACGACAGATTTTACGTGCACCAGCCACCATTAGTGTACACGACGGTCTTTCGCCGGCTCGAGTACCGAACCCGCCTAAGTTTTATATGTCTTTACGACATATGTATTAGTTTGCTCTTACAAGGAAATTGCAAAGTATATGATTTGTTAAGTCAATTTTCTGTCGTCTGATGACATTATTTCAAAATAGAGTATACAATATGTGCAGTAGATGGTAATAGAAGCCGAATGGTTACTACACACAAGATTTTTTTTAATTATATATCCCAGTTGCGAGACCAAATAAAATTAATCGAGAGCTGTGGGGGCTCACGTGAGACATGCCATCACAATTTTGATCTTACACGGAGTGGATGGCTCCCCCGCTTCGGTAACCCCCAGAGGTATAATTTTGATGGGAACATGGAGGACATTGCCGCCACGACAGATTTTACGTGCACCAGCCACCATTAGTGTACACGACGGTCTTTCGCCGGCTCGAGTACCGAACCCGCCTAAGTTTTATATGTCTTTACGACATATGTATTAGTTTGCTCTTACAAGGAAATTGCAAAGTATATGATTTGTTAAGTCAATTTTCTGTCGTCTGATGACACTATTACAAAATAGAGTATACAATATGTGCAGTAGCGGGTAATAGAAGCCGAATGGTTACTACACACAAGATTTTTTTTAATTATATATCCCAGTTGCGAGACCAAATAAAATTAATCGAGAGCTGTGGGGGCTCACATGAGACATGCCATCACAATTTTGATCTTACACGGAGTGGATGGCTCCCCCGCTTCGGTAACCCCCAGAGGTATAATTTTGATGGGAACATGGAGGACATTGCGGCCACGACAGATTTTACGTGCACCAGCCACCATTAGTGTACACGACGGTCTTTGGCCGGTTCGAGTACCGAACCCGCCTAAGTTTTATATGACTTTACGACATATGTATTAGTTTGCTCTTACAAGGAAATTGCAAAGTATATGATTTGTTAAGTCAATTTTCTGTCGTCTGATGACACTATTACAAAATAGAGTATACAATATGTGCAGTAGCGGGTAATAGAAGCCGAATGGTTACTACACACAAGATTTTTTTTAATTATATATCCCAGTTGCGAGACCAAATAAAATTAATCGAGAGCTGTGGGGGCTCACGTGAGACATGCCATCACAATTTTGATCTTACACGGAGTGGATGGCTCCCCCGCTTCGGTAACCCCCAGAGGTATAATTTTGATGGGAACATGGAGGACATTGCGGCCACGACATATTTTACGTGCACCAGCCACCATTAGTGTACACGACGGTCTTTGGCTGGTTCGAGTACCGAACCCGCCTAAGTTTTATATGACTTTACGACATATGTATTAGTTTGCTCTTACAAGGAAATTGCAAAGTATATGATTTGTTAAGTCAATTTTCTGTCGTCTGATGACACTATTACAAAATAGAGTATACAATATGTGCAGTAGCGGGTAATAGAAGCCGAATGGTTACTACACACAAGATTTTTTTTAATTATATATCCCAGTTGCGAGACCAAATAAAATTAATCGAGAGCTGTGGGGGCTCACGTGAGACATGCCATCACAATTTTGATCTTACACGGAGTGGATGGCTCCCCCGCTTCGGTAACCCCCAGAGGTATAATTTTGATGGGAACATGGAGGACATTGCGGCCACGACATATTTTACGTGCACCAGCCACCATTAGTGTACACGACGGTCTTTGGCTGGTTCGAGTACCGAACCCGCCTAAGTTTTATATGACTTTACGACATATGTATTAGTTTGCTCTTACAAGGAAATTGCAAAGTATATGATTTGTTAAGTCAATTTTCTGTCGTCTGATGACACTATTACAAAATAGAGTATACAATATGTGCAGTAGCGGGTAATAGAAGTCGAATGGTTATTACACACAAGATTTTTTAATTATATATCCCAGTTGCGAGACCAAATAAAATTAATCGAGAGCTGTGGGGGCTCACATGAGCAGAACACTAGACTTTAGTGAATGTTATTCGAATTTATATATCTCATCTATCAATGTCTCATCAACAACTCACATTAACTTTTTTCAATGCCTTTTGTTTTGTATAGTCTTAACTTCCATATGCAGTTGTTTATTAATTCATGCACGTCTTCCTTCCTGGTGTCCGATCATTGTAATGACGAATTATTATTAATATACATGTATATAAAGCATGCTATCATATTTTTGAATTAAATAATTCCATTCTCAATTTGCATATGCCCTTTTGTTTTCACTGTAGAAACATCTTTTTAAGTAATACGGCAAAACGGCAAAAGTCATTTTTTTTTTTTTTTTTTTCACGTATCATAATTCAATTGTTTTTAACGATACATTTATACGTTTTTTCTAATGCTCATGTTGGATGAAAAATAAAAACTTTCTAAGTGATCAAATTTTTACACAGGGGGCAGGTCCTATAAAAAATTTCAAAACGATATATGTATATATATATATATATATATATATATATATATATATATATATATATTTTAAATTCGCGAGCAGAATTTTTTTCTTAACAAGTATTATTTCCATTTTTTTTTTTTTTTTTTTTTTTTTTTTTTACATTTTTTCAATTTATTGGCCAACTCACTTATCTCTAACAGGTAAAGAAATAATCCGAATTTCAATCTTTTTGAAACAACCTGCATATATATTCTCTCCCCCACTCTCTCTGTATATATATATATATATATATATATATATATATATATTATGCAAATAAAATTTGCCAGTAAGGCAAGTGGGCCAGATAATTTTAAGTTTTTCACATCCATTATAATTAACTGGAACTTTACCAAGTTTCTCTTAACATTTCATTAAAAAATAAATAAAACCGTCAAATATTTTATACATTCCGCTAGTCCTCTCGGAACACTTAGACAGGAAGTGTCGGGTTCGATTGGAGTCCCGCGCTAATCGTTCGAAATTTTTCGCAGTTTTTCTTCAAAACTCGCGTAAATACAGACTAAGACTCCTTAGAAAGAACCCCACAGAGGGCATTCCACAGAGGTCTAGGACACAAAGTTCAGTCAATCGGCCTTAACACTGATGCCAATACACTACACCGCTCGTTCTTAACTTTGAAGATGTACACGTGAAAGTAACAAACACATAACACGCCTTTACGATTTTACTCCACACACTTCCTTTCACTTTCATTAATGCCAGATAATGTATAATCCAGACACTGACCCTCAGGTTAACCACCTCTAGCAAAGACACTCCCTGATACTTCCTGACGAAAGCGAAATCTCGTCTGTGCCCTCGATTACAAAATACCTGACCTCCCAAAATATCTTCTTGGGGAGAAATCTTAAGAAAACCGCACTTTGTACCCATTTAACCCTCTCGAGGTCTCGCTTTGCCTGTACACTGGCCTCCGTTTAGTGAGGTAGCCGTCGATATCGACGCTTCTTCTGTGTCATACCGGCCGTCACAGGGAAGCGCTCGGTCGAATATCAAGGTCGGGACAATGAAAGTAAAGCAGTGGCGGTCACACACGAACAAAGACCTTTTGCAGGGTCTACGATCTCTTGTAACCCATGAGTACGTAATGTAAGAGAACAAGTGAATGTTATTTAACGAATTAACTCTTGATTTATCCGTTAGATGGACGGATCCATCCGAAGATTTAGAAAGGGGCCGTGACTATTTTGGGTGATGGACAGAAAATGAAGAAAGAATCGCAAATAAACCAAATTTTAATAACAAAGTAGATATTATGTCAGTTTGTTGTTAAAGAAACCTTCCAATCTATCTATAAGACAAAAATTAATTCTTATCCATACTCATAAGAATTTTAAATAAAGGTAAATAATAAAAATTCTAAAAAAAAAAAAATTAAAAATTCTTTCGAAGACAGAATTTAATTTAGTACGGATTTAATTATTAATTTCAGTCGGTAAGATTTTATTTTTTATTTTTATTTATTTTTTTATTTTTTATCCCTTTTTTTACTTCCTTATACAAAGTATAAGGAAGTATAGTAATCCCGATTTGCGAAATGGATTTTGCATTTCACATTGCTCGAAAACGAATGATCGCTGAATGTTGCAAATTTATACGTGTGACTGTCATGATGTCTAGTTGTACACCTGCAAGTGTCGTCTTAACACGAGCTCTCGTTTTAGAGATATAAGGGACTTTACACGATTTTTCGTGACGTCTGTATGTATGTGTGTGTGTGTGAGTATGTCGCATAACTCAAAAACGGTTGGACGTAGAAAGTTGCGAATTGGTACATATGTCTGTTATAACATCTAGTTGTGCACCTCCCTTTTTGGACTTGGTATGATTTTCCGTTTTGGAGATATTTAGGAAAATTAGGTTCATAATGGCCAAAATGTATCAAAAAACGGTAATAACTCAAAAACGGTTTGGACAAATCTAGCAATTTAACTGACTTCCCGACTAGCTAGGCATTTGACAATGCATTTTTTAAAATATATTTAGCTAACTGTTTCTAATACCTGCTGCCTTCAGCAGCGTTTATGTGATTCAACAGAAAATTCATTAAACTAACTTCTCGACTAGCTAGACATTTGAAACTTTCAGACTAGATCGGAACACGGTGAAAATGCATTTTTTAAATACTTTCAGCTAACTGTTTTGGGTCCCTGCTGTCTTCGGCAGTGTTAACAGTACAAATCTTGCAATCGATTTTTAACTAACTTCCCGACTAGCTAGACATTTAAAACTTCTGGAAAAACTCAGAACACGGTGGCAATGCATTTTTTAAATATTTTTAAACAATTGTTTCAGGTGACTGCTGCCTTCGACAGCGTTTATATGGTTCAACAGAAAATTTATTTAACTAACTTCCCGACTAGCTAGACATTTGAAACTTTCAGAATAGTTCAGAACACGGTGAAAATGCATTTTTTTTATTTATTTTTGCCAATTTTTTCGGGTCCCTGCTGCCTTCGTCAGCGTTACCAGTACAAATCTTGCTTCGGTTTTTAACTAACTTTCAGAAAAGCTCAGAACACGGTGATAATTCATTTTTTTAAATATTTTTAGCCAACTGTTTCGGGTCCAATGACAATGTTTTTTAACATTATGTATATTTCTAAAAGTGTATAAGGAAGTCATGTGCAGCCCACGTCAGATTTTTTTACCGTAAAACTGGGCCACGTAGTGCTTTTTAAAATGATTGAAATGAATTAAAATGAAGTATTGCCACCTAAATTTCATACTTTAGTTAGTTTTAAAAAATCTAATGGTCATGTCGAAAACCTGTTTGCACCCCTGGATTCAGAAAAATCACCCCTTTCATTTGGTACTCAATTTGTAACGATAGGACTGATGTTTCTAATTTAGTTTGGTGTTACACAAAATTGGTCTACAAAAAAACCAGATTGAAACTAGTAGTCCTCCGTCCTAATCAGAATAAATAAAATTATCCAAAAGTAAAAAAATTTACTTAAATATTCTTTCATTTTTATTTAAATGTCTTATTTGTGGCTAATATATATATATATATATATATACAGGGCTCGAAATTAACAGTCCACAAAAACATTCAACGGACCAACAAAATATAAATTCTAGTGGACCAGTGAAGCTTTTCAATTTTTTTATATTTTTTACTTTTCTCTAAAACTGCCCGCAAATCTGTCACAGAATAGTATATTATAACAATACTAAGTGCAGGGCCCGATTACCCAGAAAGCTCGGGAAGCACAAGCTTCCCCTCAAAAATTTACGAGGGTCCCAAAATGACCAAAAACAGGGTTTTGAATTTTCTGTTTGAGATTTTCACACCGAGATTGAATTTTTTCTGAGAAAATTCGCCTAAAGCAAGGTAAAATATTCACTATTTCGGGAAAAATCTATTATTTAACATCAAAAATCTGAATGTTCTTAATTAATAAGTTATACGATTTTAAAGTTCTTTATAGAAACCACCCAGATATATGAATGGGGAAAAAAAAAAAAAAAAAAAAAAAAAAAAACTATAAAGACACGCTAACGTTTGGTCTATAGCATTTTTATATTACAATATGTAACAGAAAAACAAGATTTCCAGAAATGAGAGGGGGCCCCGAAAAGATACCGAGCTTCCCCTAGCTTCAAAACTTAATCAGGTCCTGACTAAGTACACTTCTTCAATTGCCAATATCACCTATTCTCTGTAATTTTTCATTTAATTTCATTTTCATAACCTTTTTTTACTTTTAAATCTAAATAGCAAATACGTGACTTTCTAAATGTTCGGAAAGTCGAGTGGAGACACTCCAGATTTTTCAGTTATGCGAGATACATACATACACACGTGTACATACAAACATCGCGAAAAATCGTGCAAAACCCTGGATATCTCTAAAGTTAGAGGTCGTGCCAAAACTAAAATTGTATGTGTACAGCTAGACGTCATAAGGATCACAAATATAAATTTACAATATTCTACGATCATTCGTTCTTGAGCAATGCGAGATATAATATTCATTTCGGAAATTAGGATTATAAGACTTCCTATGAAATCCTGAGGATGTCCTCTGGATGAAAAGGATATCTACAAACATCCTATGGACATCTTCAGGATGTGTTATGGACAAGTGTGTTGTTAAGGAAGAGGAATGGTGCAGGGTTTTAAGACAGACTACCAATTAAAGAAACGTAGGTCTGTATGAAATGCAGCCTGTGGGGGATCTTTCTAAGTGAGTCTTAAGGGCCCGCTTCACTCAC
Source organism: Salticus scenicus (assembly GCA_963930645.1). Classification (NCBI taxonomy): domain Eukaryota; kingdom Metazoa; phylum Arthropoda; class Arachnida; order Araneae; family Salticidae; genus Salticus; species Salticus scenicus. The sequence continues at coordinate 935,643 of CAWVNO010000681.1, read as the reverse complement.
CGCCGCCGGAAGCAGAAGCTAATGTTATTCTATGAGAAATTTTTCTTTACAAATAACTTATTAACTAATACATATTTTTAAATTCTGTTTTCACATTCTGAAAATTCCCAACTGTTAAACTGACGGACCTTTTTAAAAAAAATTATTTCTTTAATTTTTTTATATTTTATTTTGAAGCTGCAAAATACGAATTTTCAATATATGAAATTTTTTCATTTTGTAATTTCAAAATAAAATATTAATAATTAAAAAAATACATTTTTAAATAAGGTCCGTCAATTTAACAGTTGGGAATTTTCTGAATGTGAAAACAGAATTTAAAAATATGTATTAGTTAATAAGTTATTTGTAAGCAAAATTTCCCCATAGAATAACATTGGCTCGGGCTTCCGCGAAGGTAAGTGAAGGGGGCCGTTAAAGAAACGTAGGTCTGTATGAAATGTAGCCTGTGGGGGATCTTTCTAAGTGAGTCTTAAGAGGCCTCTCCACTTATCGTCCCCAGAAGCCAGAGACAATGTTATTCTATGGAGAATTTCTCCCCATTATAACGTGTTAACCCCTTAACGCGAGGTGTCCTCGCTGCGAGGACGCAAAATTTAAAATGCAGCTGCAAAAATTCATCCCGGAAATTCTTTAGCAAAAATTTACGTTTATAACATAGCAGAAAAGGCGGGTTTTTTAAACCTTAAAATTTAAAATTTCTTTTAGTTTAATTTAGTTCATGAATTCCGGTGGCAGTATAATTTAAATGATACAAATTGTCTTGCGTCGCAAAGGGTTAACTAATGTGTATTTTTAAATTCCGTTTTCACATTCAGAAACTTCACAACTAGTAAATAAATCGTCGCTTTCTAAAAATTATTATTTTTTTTAATTTTAATATTTTATTTTAAGGTTGTAAAATGCGAATTTTCGCAATGTAAAATCTTTCATTTTTGAGCTTAAAAATGAAATCTTAGAAATAAAAATAAAAAAATAATTTTTATTAAGCGATAAATTGTTTAATAGTTGTGAATTTTTGTAAAGTGAAAACGGAATTTAAAAATATGTATTAATTAATGAATTATAATGGGGCAAAATTTCCCATAGAATAATATTGGCTTCGGCTTTCGGAGACGATAGGTAGAGAATCCCCTTAACTGTGATCATGCCAGGTTCGGAGAATACCATGAAAAATTAGGACAACGAGTGTGACTACGAATCGAACCCGACACCTCCCGTTTAGAAGAGAGTGAATCGATGATTGGTGAAACGCTAAAAAATCATTTCGATCACCGGTGAAAACTAAAGAATGGAGAATAAAGTTCCTAAATGTATTAAAATTTTTGATTGTATACACATACTACAAAAGGAAGATTAAAAAATGAATTAATTAAAATTAAAATAAATGTCTAAAAACAATTATTTTAAGGACGAGGAATTAAAAAAAAAAAAGACAAAGATAGATAGATATACTTTGTTGAGCTCTGTTACCGACCTGTAAACAAATGTTTAATAACCTCTGACTGACTCTTTTGACCTGAAATAGCCTTTATGTTGGAGAAATTTGACCTTTTTCTTCCTCACTCCCGAAACTAGGCCTTCGGAGGGATTTTCAATGTCAGGAAATCCCGCCACTGGATCATCTCAATGAAAAATCAAGGACGAAACTTTTACAGGCAAGCCTCGGCGGTCATGAGCGATCAAAGACCCTCTGGGGGTCTTTGGTCGCACGTGACCCCAGTCTACCAGGGCCTTCACTTTCTCCCTTTGCAGCAAGGTCGAGCGAGAAAAGTTCTGGTGAATAGCTGCCGTGGAGGACAGGGCAGTTCTTTACCCCCAGTTGAATTCATTTACACGTGACCGTATCATTTCAGGAAAAAAAATATATGATAGCAGTAAACTTTAATTTTTTAATTAAAATTTTTACAGAAAATGCTGATTAATCTTTTGTCTATTGGCATATCATACTTTTGGTCATAGTTAAACTACAATTGATCAAATTCGTGTAATTATGATTTTCTGTTTCAATAAATTATACAATGCATGAGTTCTATCATATATTTTAAGGACATTTATCATGAACGATCCACCAAACAAGCGGCTGAGAAGTTCTGCTCTCGATGCTGGTCGCCGTGAGGTACCGGGTTCGATTCTATGTCGAGTTCGTCGGCGAAGCTGCTCGGTGTTTTCCATGTTTAAATTACGTAAAAATGGGCTAGGATTCCTTAGAAAGACCCCCATGTCAAAGGCACTACCCCTCAGGCATAGGACTCTAGCGCAGTTTTCTGTGATTTTCTCTGAAACTCGCTTGAATACACTCTAGGACCCTTAGAAAGACCCTACACGTAGGACAATTCTATCTATAGGCTTACGACCCTAGTGTGGTCAATCGGTTTTAACCCACGCAACAACAACCTTTCATTTATATAAAATGTGATTTGTTTTGTATAAATATGTCCCAAGTGTATGTGCTATATGTTAAAAGACGTTGAGCAAATTGTACCAGGTGTCCAAATTGTTTAATCACAGAACTGTCTTTTAATTTATTGACATTAGCACTATATTTCCATTTAGAAACTTAAATAAAAAATAAAAAAAATCTAACGACCTGCAATTTTTTATGCAATATATTTTACAAATGGGCGCATATTTTAAAAAATACAAAGAGTTTTTTTTTTTTTCTTTGGCCTTGTATATAAAGTTTTCTAATCAGTAAAATGATGTCCTGTCTTTAAAGAAAAAACCTTTTCAAATGTTTCATATTTTTAAACTTAATATATAATTAGTTATTGAAGGTCCAATTTAACAAATTATTGCTCTTTTGGCACGTAAAAATTCTATTAAAAATTTCTGATTGAAGAGCTATGCATTAGTGGAATAAAAATTACATATAAATTTTTCCGTTTTAAGAAACACATCTTTCTTTCTCTTTGATCTTTTTTCTTTTTCTTTATCGTCATATTAATTTTATGAACATTTACGTATTTTATTTTAGTTAATGTTCATTTAATTTAATATATATTTCCTCTCATAAATTCCTGCACAAAATTATATTTTAAAACTGATGTAAAACGGTGATGGGACGCGATGTTAGAATTTAGGCCAGTTGTCTGCACAAGGAACCTGGACCTGCGTGGCATGAAAAGAAACCACGAAACACTCAAAATGGCTAGCCCGGCGATCCGGACCTGTGTTAGACCTCGGGCTACCAGCTTCGGAAGCAAAAACTTTCAGCACTACTATTAACTCTAACTGCTACTTTAAATTTTTTAATTTTAAAATTCTAAACTGGTGACACTTTAAAACTTAGTAACAGCATTTTTTTTTTTTTTTTTTTTTTTTTTTTTTCATGAACTAACACCCTTTAAAATGTGCATTGTTCTCACAAGCGTTGTGAGAAAATGATGTTGGTGTGAGGGGATAAAAGCCAAATGATTATACGGTGGTCCTAGGCTTGAATGGTGTGCCCATTGTGCGTGTGTGTGTGTGCAGGGATCTTCTCTGGCCCGTTTGCAAGTTTTCTGGGGGGGGGGGGGGGAAAGTTGTTAATTTTGGAGGGGGACCGATTTATTGCACGAGAGCCCTAGGCCTACAGGTGGAATTTCCTCCGTGGGCGGTCTTTCTAGGGGGGGTCTTAGCTCGTATCTACGTAAGTTTCAGAGAAAACGCTGGAAAACTCCGAACAGTTGGGTCAATGAGCTCGATCTGGGATCGAGTCCGGCACTCCCAATCTACCACCTTAGAATGCAGAACTGATCGGCTGCTGGTGTGCCCAAAAATGAAAGAAAATAGTTATTAAATGGGGATTAATATTATATTTACTATTTTGTTTTTATTTTTATTTTTATTTATTTTTTCATTTAAGTTAAGCATCACGGATATCAATGAAGTTGTGATTGAGTGTGTCTATCTCCCTGGTTCAGTGTTTATAAGCTCCTTTATCACTTTTGAGGTACCAGTGTCCGAATTCCGTGCAGTATATACCCAAAGAACTGCTGTTTTTTTTTTTTTTTTTTTTTTTTTACTAATTATTTTATACAGATGGTCCAAAAAATAATTTTAAAATTAGTCACTAGATGTCAGCATCATGCGATTTTTAACTAGAAACATCTTTTATATTTGAGAAATCCGGCGGTGTTACTGGTGGTGGTGCAGAAATTACGGCCGAATGACTGCTCGTGGTCTTAGGGCAGGATGTGTGAAATGTCCTCAGAGGACATTTAAGACTTGAAAAAAACCGCATAGTGAATTTGAGAGTATTAATTTTTCAGCCGAGATTGCTTGTGTATGATCTGACAAAAATTTGTTTAAATAGTATTTAAAAACACCAAACAGGAGCGGAAAGTGTCAGGTTTGATCCCAGGTCGCGCTCGTCGACCTAGGAGTTCGGAGTTTTCCGTGGTTTTTAGCATCTTATCTATAGCCTTCGGATCCTAGTATAATCAGTCAGCCTTATCCCGCACAACAACCAAACAGGAGTCTTTCACCTGTTATAATACTTTACTTCAAAGTGTATATATGTTAAAACTTTATCAGTGAACGCCAGAGTCATCCAAACTCTATATTTACCTAAGGGGTAATTATCCCCATTATCTAACACATATTTTTAAAATTCCTTTTCACATTCAGAAAGATCAAGATTGTTAAATTGTCTCGTTTTTTCAAAAACTGATTTTTTACACTTTTAATATTTTATTCTGAAGAGCTGTAAAATAGGAATTTTACAACTTCAAATAAAATTGAAAAACTCAAAAGACAAAGTAATATGTAATGGCTACCACATGACTTTATTCTATATTTTCCTATACAAAATTCTCTCAGTAAAAATAATTTATTAAAATTATCTTCCAAGATGAACGCAGAGGATTTCCATTCTAGAAAAGTAGTATATAACTCTAAATATAATTTTTTTGTTGTTGTTGTTGTTAAAAATGAAAAAAAAAAAAAATCGATAGCTCTAGTTACCAGGATTTAAGGTCAATTGACTCCTGGTGTGTCCTAGGTCTATAGGGGGAATGCCGTCCGTGAGGGTCTTTCTAAGGGGTCCTAGCCCGTATTTACGCGAGTTTCGGAGGAAACCGCGGAAAACTCCGAACGGCTAGGTCGATGAGCTCGATCTGGAATCCAGCCCGGCACCTCCCATCCACCAGCTTTGAGCGCAGAATCGCTCGGCCGCTGGTGGGCATAATTTATTTCTGGAATATAAGAATTTGTGTAATTTACTGATATCTGCTTTGAAATCGGACATTGTACTTCTTGTTTATAAGTTGGAACGGGAAACGGATAAGTAAAGTAATGTACTTTCTGATTACATTCATTAAAAATAAACAATTAATTCATTGACTAATTGAATTGGATAGATTCATTTCTATTTGATTCACAATTGATTCATCTTTCATAGCCCCATCATTTTTATTCAAAGGAATTCTACTTTAGTATGGTGCTGCCATCTTTCAGACTTTTAGTGAAATAAAGAATGTGCTTTAGTCAATATTTAAAATAGATTTACCACTATTACTATATAGTTACTATTAGTATATACTCTTAACTTAGCAACAGTAATTTTTATTTTCGCAATAACACGTTCTAAAATAGAAGTTGTCAATCTTTGACACTTTATGAACCACTTAATTTATAATTTAAAATCCCGTGCATGATTAAGAGGGACCATAGCTTCTCCCTACATTTTTGAATCGCCTTTATCTTCCTTGTTTTTTGAAAAGAAAAAGAAACAGGAAGTTATTTTTTAAAAAATTAATATGATCAGAGAAACATTATGTTTCATGAAACTATAATTCTCTCAGTCCCCAAGATCCAGTGTTGCGAAATTTAGGGTTGGTTGGGTTTAACGTCGCACAAGTGCTGCGCAGATGGGCAATTGGCGACGGTCTGGGACACAACCCTAGAGGTGGTCCGGAGACATGCCATCACGATTTTGATCCTCCACGGAAGGGATGGCTCTCCCGCTTCGGTGACCCACAGAGGTATAATTTTTTATGGGAACATGGAGGACATTGCGGCCACGACAGATTTTACGTGCACCAGCCACCATTAGTGTACACGACGGTCTTTGGCTGGCTGGAGTACCGAACCCGCAATCTTCCAATTACGAGGCCGGCGCTCCACTAACTGGGCTACCGCGGCCCGCCAAATTTAGGGAAATTTTTATTCAATATCTACCACTAAATTTTATGTGTAACCGTAACGGTTGCCAATGTCTAATCATTTCGAAGGTTAATCACCTATTATTTATATCAAATATCACTCCTCAAAATTATTGGTGATTATAGAATAAAGCCCCTAAATTTGGGAAAACTGCCCCTATACCATAATGCAGTAGTCGCCTACCAGTGGTCCGAGACAAATTTTTTTGGTCCGCCGAAAATTCTTGATATCATATGAATTTTTTAATGTTTCATTTATTAGGAATTACACTGACGTTACTTTTAATGTAACTGCTTTTGATATTCAAAAGGCATTTTTATAGTGTAACCACATTTCCCGCGCATAGCATTGAGGACATTTCTAGAGAATGCATTGTTTTGGGATCAATTTTTCAAAATTCAGTTTTATTATATTTACAAGTTCTGAGATCTCATGAACCCCAAAAAAGGTTTTTAGCGGTTGACATGTACAGTGTAACAACGTTTCGTACGCCTAGCAGTGAGGACGATTCCAAAATTGCAGGAATGCCAAATTGAATGACAGGTTGGGATTTAGTAAACATGCAGTCATTCGGCGTTCCCTTACCATTTATTTTCTTTCAATCACAAGGGTTATCACCCATATTTTAACAATGCTTTCTCATACAAAAATAACTGCTTTAAAGTGTTTCATAAAAATAAGCATTTGATATAGATCTAGCTATTATTTGCAATATTTGTTTTTAATAATCACGTGCCGAAATAGCTCAGTTGAGAGAGCGTTAGATTGAAGATCTAAAGCTTCCTGGTTAGAGTCTCGGCGTTTCTTACGTTTTATTAATGAAAGTGACAGACAAATTTTAACTAATACATATCCCTGCAAGAAAGTAAATAAAATAAATAAAATAAACTGCAGTTGCTCAGATAAGAACAAAAGTCAAGCGAATTGCTCTTTCGTTTTTCTAATTATGAATTTAAAGATGTTGATTTCACTTCTTGCCATATTTTTCGTTACATTTTATATTCAACAAGCAGGCTACACCCGCTTCGCTGGTCACAATTTTTAAATGAATCACTATAATTAATGAATTCTCAAAATTGCATTAATTTTTATCATGTGAAAAAAAGAGAAAAAAAAAACTGATCGGGAAAAATGCCTCACCGTATCCCCACTGCCTTCGTCAGCGCAGGTCATTGTGCGCTGCGCGCGCATTTATGTTCGACACTCTTAATGAATCAGTATATTATCGTAAGGGAAAAACATAAATATAAAATACAAAAAAAAATCTATCATCGGTGGAATAATCGTTCCGGGCCCCCAATGACTGTTGCAGCGTATACACGCACGCACAGCGCGCGTGTTCCTTAGCCCACCGTTCCCGATCCTCCTAATTATTTTACACTTTCAAAAATATTCGCAATTTTCCGCATATGAAATCATATTTTCCCACGCACCCCCTCTTGTGGGCAGAATTTCCTAAATTCCAGAAATAGGTTTTTAGGCGCTTGTGTTAGCTATATTATAAAGCAAAAATTTTACAGATATTTGTTTTATTCTTTAAAATATGCAGTGTTTTTTTTTTTTGTTGTTGTTGTTTTTTTTGTAATATTTTAAAATTTTAATGTTTCAAATTCTAATTATTATTAGATTATTTTTAATACATCATTCGAAAGATATTTTAAAGTACTTTTATATTACCGAAAGTGAAATTCGAGATTTCACCCGATTTACACGTTTTGAGGTGTCCTGATTAGGTTTTCTTTTGTATCTCAGCTACTAATTAAAATAATTTCATAAGTAATACATCAATTGAAAGCTTTATTGATTTGGAATTGAACAGTAGATTACAGAAATTTCTACCGCCAGATGGCGCTGTAATTTTTTAAAATTTCAATATTTCAAATTCTAATGATGATTAAATTATTTTTAATACATCATTCGAAAGATATTTTTGAGTACTTTTATATTATCGAAAGTGGGATTCGGGATTTCACCTGATTTACACGTTTTGAGGTTTCCTGAATCGGTTATCTTTTGTATTTCAGCTACTAATTAAAATAATTTCTTAAGTAATACATCATTTGGAAGCTTTGTTGATCTGGAATGGAACAACAGATTACAGAAATTTCTACCACCAGATGGCGCTGTAATATTTAGAAATTTCAATATTTCAAATTCTAATTATTATTAAATTATTTTTAATACATCATTCGAAAGATATTTTAAAGTACTTTTATATTACCGAAAGTGAAATTCGAGATTTCACCCGATTTACACGTTTTGAGGTGTCCTGATTAGGTTTTCTTTTGTATCTCAGCTACTAATTAAAATAATTTCATAAGTAATACATCAATTGAAAGCTTTGTTGATTTGGAATTGAACAGTAGATTACAGAAATTTCTACCGCCAGATGGCGCTGTAATTTTTTTAAATTTCAATATTTCAAATTCTAATCATGATTAAATTATTTTTAATACATCATTCGAAAGATATTTTTGAGTTCTTTTATATTATCGAAAGTGGAATTCGAGATTTCACCTGATTTACGATTTTAAGGTGTCTTGATTAGGTTTTCTTTTCCGTCTCAGCTATTTGAGTTAGACCGTTAAAAATTGGTATATGTTGGTTAATTAGGAGGGACTAAAAGAGTGGGGAAGGAATAGGCGCACGCAGCGAGTACGAGACTGCGCTGCCGAAGGCAGTGGGGACCCGGTACGACTTTTTACCTGATGAGAAATCATTTTTTAAATTTTCTTTTCTTTAGAATAAAGGTTTGATTTCAGAATATGTGCGCGCACCGCACGTTATCTTAACACGTGCGCGCGCAGCGCGCATGCGTTTGGGATCCGGTGCGAGTTTTTACCCGATGATAATTTTTTTTTTTTTTTTTAATTTTATTTTCTTAATAATAAAAGTTTGAGTTGAGAAGGAATTTTCGCGCACAGCGCACGTATATCCTCACACGTGCGCGCGCATGGATCTGCGCTGCCTAAGGCAGTGGGGTCCCGGTATGAGTTTTTACACGATGCTAAATGATATATTTTTTTAATTCCTTTTCTTAAGAATGAAAAATTATGAGTAATAACATGGAATTTTGAGAAGTCATAAGGATTGTGAAGGGATACGCGCTCGCAGCGCACGGGTCTACGCTGCTGAAGGCAGTAGGGACCCGGTGCGACATCAGAATTTTTTTTCTCTTTTTAACAACATGATAAAAAATTAATGCAATTTTGAGAATTCATTAATTACTGTGATTCCTTTAAAAATAGAGACCAGCGAAGCGGGCGTAGCCTGCTAGTTATTAATACGTTTTCAAATAAGATTTTTTTTTTTTTTTTTATACCATACATCATAAATTGACAATAAAAAAAATAAATACATAAATAAAGTGAACATTAATTCTATTTAAACAAAATAAGATAGATTAAGAGTTTTTAAAAACACTTTTGAAACATTCGGATAGGTTATTAATATAATTTCTATTTTTTAAAACATTGTTTTACTTTTTATTTTTAAGTCCCTCTTCACTCACCGCCGCCGGAAGCCGAACCTAATGTTATTCTATGGGAAATTTTTCTTTACAAATAACTTATTAACTAATACATATTTTTAAATTCTGTTTTCACATTCAGAAAATTCCCAACTGTTAAGTTGATGGACCTTTCTAAAAATGTATTTTTTAAATTTTTACTTCCATTACCCTACTACCGTAGGTAATGGAAGTATTGTATTCGGTCTGAAAATTCGATATCGGGTTTTCACCTGATTTACACGTTTTAAGGTCCCCCTGAGTCCAAAAAAGTGGTTTTTGGCAATTGGTCAGTGTGTATGCATGTGTGTGTGTGTGTGTGTATGTATGTATGTGGAGAATCCTCTGGCTATTATTATAGCTCAGAAACTAACAAAGATAGAGCTACAAAACTTTAGAATTGAAATACGTCTGGTGTACAGATGAAATTTCCAAATTTTGGTGAAAATTGAAAAACTGGAAGTGAGACATCGGAAACCGGAAGTGGGACCGTAAGTCCCTATCTCAAAAACGGCTCTAACGATTTTCTTCAAATTTGCTATATAAACTCTCTATTAGATGTCCTTTCGAATGATATAGTTGGTTAGTTCAGGAAAATTGATAGGCGCCCTGTATAAATAGCTCAATTTCAGGTCTCCCAAGGGTGTTCCTTTAAAAACAGCTGAACGAATTTTTTTCAAACTCGCCATATTAACTCACTTTTAAATATCCTTTTGTATGTAATTATTGTTTTCCGGTCAATAATTGATTTTTTGTAAAAGTTGGTATCTCAAAAAGTCTCTAATGATTTTCTCTTTAGTTCACTTTTATGTTTTCTGATCGCATTATCTCTCAAAAATGTATATAATATGTGTAATAGTGGGTAATGGAAGTCGTGTGGTTGTTTCACACCAGATTTTTATTTTTTTGTGCCTCCCCCCCCCTTCCAACCCCTTCTAAAAACCTTACACTTTCGAAAATATCCTCATTCGACTTGCAGGCCTCTAAAACCTGCATGTACCAATTTTGAACGGTCTAACTGTATTTCTAGTTTTTTGTCCCATAGCCGCCACCCCCTTTCCCGCCCGCGTATTCATAGAACATACATTGTTTTGGAAGCCACCTTGGCGATCTTTTCTTTTGGCAGAGATAAAATCGCGCCATGGTGTCTCAAGAGATGACGATTCTTCAGAAATTTAAAGAAATTAAAAAAAAAAAAGTTCTTTATTTATACACATGGACAAATTGACTACTTATTGTTTAAAAAATGGATTTATTACTATATCTTCTATAAAAATGGATTTATTACTGCATATAAAAGAAGAAAGTAAAAAATTCGTGCCGAAATAGCTCAATTGCGAGAGCGTTAGACTGAAGATCTAAAGGTCCCTTGTTCGATCCGGGGTTTCGGCAGTTCCTCTGTTTTATTAATGAAAGTGACAGACAAATTTTTAGAACTAATAAATATCCCTGCGAGAAAAAAAAAAAAAAAAAAAAAAAAAACTACAGTTGCTCAGATAAGAATAGAAGTCAAGCGAATTGCACTTTCGTTTTTCTTTAATTTTTAATTTAAAGTTGTTATTTTACTTCACGCCATATTGTTAGTTTCATTTTATATTCAAAAATAACTTCTTAGAAATTTTCGATAAAAATACGCATCTGTTATATATTAAGAGCTTTTTTCAGTATTTAAGTTTTAACAACGCACGTGCCGAAATAGCTCAGATGGGAGAACGTTAGACTGAAGATCTAAAGGTCCCTGGTTCGATCCCGCGTTTCGGCAATTCTTCTGTTTTATTAATGAAAGTGACAGACAAATTTTTAGAACTAATACCTATCCCTGCAAGAAATAAAAAAAAAAAAAAAATAAACTACAGTTGCTCAATTAAGAATAGAAGTCAAGCGAATTACACTTTCGTTTTCTTTAATTTTTAATTTAAAGTTGTCATTTTACTTCACGCCATATTGTTAGTTTCATTTTATATTCAATAATAACTTCTTAGAAGTGTTCGATAAAAACAAGCATCTGTAATATATTTAAGAGCTTTTTCCAGTATTTACGTTTTAACAATGCACCTGCCGAAATAGCTCAAATGGGAGAGCGTTAGACTAAAGATCTGAAGGTCCCTGGTTCAATCCCGGGTTTCAGCAATTCTTCAGTTTTATTAATGAAAGTGACAGACAAATTTTTAGAACTAATACCTAACCCTGCAATAAAGAAAAAATAAATAAATAAACTACAGTTGCTCAGATAAGAATATATAAGAATATATTTAAGAGCTTTTTTTAGTGTTTAAGTATTTGCAAAGCATGTGCCGAAATAGATCAGTTGGCAGAGCGGTAGACTGAAGATCTAAAGGTCCCTTGTTCGATCCCGGGTTTCGGCAATTCTTCTGTTTTATTAATGAAAGTGACAGACGAATTTTTAGAACTAATACCTATCCCTGCAAGAAAGAAAAAAAAATAAACAACAGTTGCTCAGATAAGAATACATATGAATATATTTAAGAGCTTTTTTCAGTGTTTAAGTATTTGCAAAGCACGTGCCGAAATAGCTCAGTTGAGAGAGCGTTAGACTGGAGGTCCCTGGTTCGATCCCGGGTTTCGGCAATTCTTCTGTTTTATTAATGAAAGTAGACTGAAGATCTAATACCTATACCTGCAAGAAAGAAAAAAAAATAAACTACAGTTGCTCAGATAAGAATACATATAAGAGCTTTATTTAAATATTTGCAATGCACGTGCAGAAATAGCTCAGTTGGGAGAGCGGTAGACTGAAGATCTAAAGGTCCCTGGTTCGATCCCGGGTTTCGGCAATTTTTCTGTTTTATTAATGAAAGTGACAGACAAAATTTTAGAACTAATACCTATCCCTGCAATAAAGAAAAAATAAATAAATAAACTACAGTTGCTCAGATAAGAATACATAAAAATATATTTAAGAACTTTTTTTAGTATTTAAGTATTTGCAAAGCACATAGCTCAGTTGGGAGAGCGTTAGACTGAAGCCCTGGTTCGATCCCGAGTTTCGGCAATTCTTCTATTTTATTAATGAAAGTGACAGACAAATTTTTAGAACTAATACCTATCCCTGCAAGAAAAAAAAAAAAAAAAAACTACAGTTGCTCAGATAAGAATAAAAGTCAAGCTAATTACACTTTCGTTTTCTTCAATCTTTAATGTAAAGTTGTCATTTTACTTCATGCCATATTGTTAGTTTCATTTTATATTCAATAACTTCTTAGAAATGTTCGATAAAAATAAGCCTGTGATATATAAGAGCGTTCTTCAGTATTTAAGTTCTAACAACGCACGTGCCGAAATAGCTCAGTTGGGAGAGCGTTAGACTGAAGATCTAAAGGTCCCTGGTTCAATCCCGGGTTTCGGCAATTCTTCTGTTTTATTAATGAAAGTAGACTGAAGATCTAATACCTATCCCTGCAAGAAAGAAAAATAAATAATTAAACTATAGTTGCTCAGATAAGAAGAGAATTCAAGCGAATTACACTTTCGTTTTTCTTTAATTTTGAATGTAAAGTTGTCATTTTACTTCACGCCATATTGTTAGTTTCATTTTATATTCAATAACTTCTTAGAATTGTTCGATAAAAATAAGCCTGTGATATATAGATATAAGAGCTTTCTTCAGTATTTAAGTTCTAAAAATGCACGTGCCGAAATAGCTCAGTTGGGAGAGCGTTAGACTGAAGATCTAAAGGTCCCAGGTTCGATGCCGGGTTTCGGCGATTCTTCTGTTTCATAAATGAAAGTAGACTGAAGATCAAATGCCTATCCCTGCAAGAAAAAAAAAAAAAAAAAATAAACTACAGTTGCTCAGATTAGAAGAGAAGTCAAGCGAATTAAACTTTCGTTTTTCTTTAATTTTTAATGTAAAGTTGTTATTTTACTTCACGCCATATTTTTAGTTTCATTTTATATTCAATAACTTCTTAGAAATGTTCGATAAAAATAAGCCTGTGATATATATATATAAGAGCTTTCTTCAGTATTTAAGTTCTAACAATGCACGTGCCGAAACAGCTCAGTTAGGAGAGCGTTAGATTGAAGATCTAAAGGTCCCTGGTTCGATCCCGGGTTTCGGCAATTCTTCGGTTTTATTAATGAAAGTAGACGAAAGACGTAATACCTATCCCTGCAAGAAAGAAAAAAAAAAAGTAAACTACAGTTGCTCAGATAAGAAGAGAAGTCAAGCGAGTTACACTTTCGTTTTTCTTTATTATTTAATGTAAAGTTGTCATTTTACTTCACGCCATATTGTTAGTTCCATTTTATTTTCAATAACTTCTTAGAAATGTTCCATAAAAATAAGCCTGTGATATATATATAAGAGATTTCTTCAGTATTTAAGTTCCAACAATGCGCGTGCCGAAATAGCTCAGTTGGGAGAGCGTTAGACTGAAGATCTAAAGGTCCCTGGTGCGATCCCGGGTTTCGGCAATTCTTCTGTTTTATTAATGAATGCAGACTGAAGATCTAATACCTATCCCTGCAAGAAAGAAAAATAAATAAATAAACTATAGTTGCTCAGATAAGAAGAGAAGTCAAGCGAATTGCATATTCGTTTTTCTTCAATTTTTAATGTAAAGTTATCATTTTACTTCACGCCATATTGTTAGTTTCATTTTATATTCAATAACTTCTTAGAAATGTTCCATAAAAATAAGCCTGTGATATATATATAAGAGATTTCTTCAGTATTTAAGTTCCAACAATGCGCGTGACGAAATGGCTCAGTTGGGAGAACGTTAGACTGAAGATCTGAAGGTCCCTGGTTCGATCCCGGGTTTCGGCGATTCTTCTTTTTTATTAATGAAAGTAGACTGAAGATCTAATACCTATCCCTGCAAGAAAGAAAAAAATATATATAAACTACAGCTGCTCAGATAAGAAGAGAATTCAAGCGAATTACACTTTCGTTTTTCTTTATTTTTTAATGTAAAGTTGTCATTTTACTTCAAGCCATATTGTTAGTTTCATTTTATATTCAATAACTTCTTAGAAATGTTCGATAAAAATAAGCCTGTGATATATATATATAAGAGCTTTCTTCAGTATTTAAGTTCTAACAATGCTCGTGCCGAAACAGCTCAGTTAGGAGAGCGTTAGATTGAAGATCTAAAGGTCCCTGGTTCGATCCCGGGTTTCGGCAATTCTTCTGTTTTATTAATGAAGGTAGACTGAAGATCTAATACCTATCCCTGCAAGAAAGAAAAAAAAATATATAAACTGCAGCTGCTCAGATAAGAAGAGAATTCAAGCGAATTACACTTTCGTTTTTCTTTATTTTTTAATGTAAAGTTGTCATTTTACTTCACGCCATATTGTTAGTTTAATTTTATATTCAATAACTTCTTAGAAATGTTCGATAAAAATAAGCCTGTGATATATATATAAGAGCTTTCTTCAGTATTTAAGTTCTAACAATGCTCGTGCCGAAACAGCTCAGTTAGGAGAGCGTTAGATTGAAGATATAAAGGTCCCTGGTTCGATCCCGGGTTTCGGCAATTCTTCTGTTTTATTAATGAAAGTAGACTGAAGACGTAATACCTATCCCTGCAAGAAAGAAAAATAAATAAATAAACTACAGTTGCTCAGATAAGAAGAGAAGTCAAGCGAATTACACTTTCGTTTTTCTTTATTTTTTAATGTAAAGTTGTCATTTTACTTCACGCCATATTGTTAGTTTCATTTTATATTCCGGCCCACCAGCGGCTGAGCGGTTCTGCGCTCAAAGCTGGTAGACGTGAGGTGCCGGGTTTCATCCCCGGTCGCGCTCGTCGGCCTAGCCGTTCGGAGTTTTCCGTGGTTTCCTCCGAAACTTGCGTAAATACGGGCTAGGACCCCTTAGAAAGACATCCATGGAAGGCACTCCCCCTCAGGCCTAGGACACCAGTGTTGTCAATCGGCCTTAATCCCTAACACCAAATCCTACATCATTTTATATTCAATAACTTCTTAGAAATGTTCGATAAAAATAAGCCTGTGATATATATATAAGAGCTTTCTTCAGTATTTAAGTTCTAACAACGCACGTGCCGAAATAGCTCAGTTGGGAGAGCGTTAGACTGAAGATCTAAAGGTCCCTGGTTAGATCCCGTGTTTCGGCAATTCTTCTGTTTTATTAATGAATGTAGACTGAAGATCTAATACCTATCCCTGCAAGAAAGAAAAAAAAATAAACTGCAGTTGCTCAGATAAGAAGAGAAGTCAAGCGAATTACACTTTCGTTTTTCTTTATTTTTTAATGTAAAGTTGTCATTTTACTTCACGCCATATTTTTAGTTTAATTTTATATTCAATAACTTCTTAGAAATATTCGATAAAAACAAGCCTGTGATATATATATATAAGAGCTTTCTTCAGTATTTAAGTTCAAACAATGCACGTGCCGAAATCGCTCAGTTGGGAGAGCGTTAGACTGAAGATCTAAAGGTCCCTGGTTCGGTCCCGGGTTTCGGCAATTCTTCTATTTTATTAATGAATGTAGACTGAAGATCTAATACCTATCCCTGCAAGAAAGAAAAATAAATAAATAAACTATAGTTGCTCAGATAAGAAGAGAAGTCAAGCGAATTACACTTTCGTTTTTCTTTATTTTTTAATGTAAAGTTGTCATTTTACTTCACGCCATATTTTTAGTTTAATTTTATATTCAATAACTTCTTAGAAAGTAATGAAAGTCTCTTAATGAAAGTAGACTGAAGACGTAATACCTATCCCTGCAAGAAAGAAAAATAAATAAATAAACTACAGTTGCTCAGATAAGAAGAGAAGTCAAGCGAATTACACTTTCGTTTTTCTGCATTTTTTAATGTAAAGTTGTCATTAATCTTCACGCCATATTGTCAGTTTCATTTTATATTCAATAACTTCTTAGAAATGTTCGATAAAAATAAGCCTGTAATATATATATAAGAGCTTTCTTCAGTATTTAAGTTCTAACAAAGCACGTGCCGAAATAGCTCAGTTGGGAGAGCGTTAGAATGAAGATCTAAAGGTCCCTGGTTCGATCCCGTGTTTCGGCAATTCTTCTGTTTTATTAATGAATGTAGACTGAAGATCTAATACCTATCCCTGCAAGAAAGAAAAATAAATAAATAAACTATAGTTGCTCAGATAAGAAGAGAAGTCAAGCGAATTGCACATTCGTTTTTCTTCAATTTTTAATGTAAAGTTATCATTTTACTTCACGCCATATTGTTAGTTTCATTTTATATTCAATAACTTCTTAGAAATGTTCGATAAAAATAAGCCTGTGATATATATATAAGAGCTTTCTTCAGTATTTAAGTTTTAGCAATGCACGTGCCGAAATAGCTCAGTTGGGAGAGCGTTAGACTGAAGATCTAAAGGTCCCTGGTTCGATCCCGGGTTTCGGCAATTCTTCTGTTTTATTAATGAAAGTAGACTGAAGATGTAATATCTATCCCTGCAAGAAAGAAAAAACAATAAATAAACTACAGTTGCTCAGATAAGAAGAAAAGTCAAGCGAATTACACATTGGTTTTTCTTTAATTTTGAATGTAAAGTTATCATTTTACTTCACGCCATATTGTTAGTTTCATTTTATATTCAATAGCTTCTTAGAAATGTTCGATAAAAATAAGCCTGTGATATATATATAAGAGCTTTCTTCAGTATTTAAGTTCTAACAACGCACGTGCCGAAATAGCTCAGTTGGGAGAGCGTTAGACTGAAGATCTAAAGGTCCCTGGTTCGATCCCGTGTTTCGGCAATTCTTCTGTTTTATTAATGAATGTAGACTGAAGATCTAATACCTATCCCTGCAAGAAAGAAAAATAAATAAATAAACTATAGTTGCTCAGATAAGAAGAGAAGTCAAGCGAATTGCGCATTCGGTTTTCTTTATTTTTTAATGTAAAGTTGTCATTTTACTTCACGCCATATTGTTAGTTTCATTTTATATTCCGGCCCACCAGCGGCTGAGCGGTTCTGCGCTCAAAGCTGGTAGACGTGAGGTGCCGGGTTTCATCCCCGGTCGCGCTCGTCGGCCTAGCCGTTCGGAGTTTTCCGTGGTTTCCTCCGAAACTTGCGTAAATACGGGCTAGGACCCCTTAGAAAGACATCCACGGAAGGCACTCCCCCTCAGGCTTAGGACCCCAGTGTTGTCAATCGGCCTTAATCCCTAACACCAACACCAACATCATTTTATATTCAATAACTTCTTAGAAATGTTCGATAAAAATAAGCCTGTGATATATATATAAGAGCTTTCTTCAGTATTTAAGTTCCAACAATGCACGTGCCGAAATAGCTCAGTTGGGAGAGCGTTAGACTGAAGATCTAAAGGTCCCTGGTTCGATCCCGCGTTTCGGCAATTCTTCTGTTTTATTAATGAAAGTAGACTGAAGATCTAATACCTATTCCTGCAAGAAAGAAAAAAAATATATATAAACTACAGCTGCTCAGATAAGAAGCGAATTACACTTTCGTTTTTCTTTATTTTTTAATGTAAAGTTGTCATTTTACTTCACGCCATATTGTTAGTTTCATTTTATATTCAATAACTTCTTAGAAATGTTCGATAAAAATAAGCCTGTGATATATATATAAGAACTTTCTTCAGTATTTAAGTTCTAACAATGCACGTGCCGAAATAGCTCAGTTGGGAGAGCGTTAGACTGAAGATCTAAAGGTCCCTGGTTCGATCCCGGGTTTCGGCAATTCTTCTGTTTTATTAATGAAAGTAGACAGAAGATCTAATACCTATCCCTGCAAGAAAGAAAAAAAAATAAACTGCAGTTGCTCAGATAAGAAGAGAAGTCAAGCGAATTACACTTTCGTTTTTCTTTATTTTTTAATGTAAAGTTGTCATTTTACTTCACGCCATATTGTTAGTTTCATTTTATATTCAATAACTTCTTAGAAATGTTCGATAAAAATAAGCCTGTGATATATATATAAGAGCTTTCTTCAGTATTTAAGTTCTAACAATGCACGTGCCGAAATAGCTCAGTAGGGAGAGCGTTAGACTGAAGATCTAAAGGTCCCTGGTTCGATCCCGGGTTTCGGCAATTCTTCTGTTTTATTAATGAAAGTAGACTGAAGATCTAATACCTATCCCTGCAAGAAAGAAAAAAAAAATATATAAACTACAGCTGCTCAGATAAGAAGAGAATTCAAGCGAATTACACTTTCGTTTTTCTTTATTTTTTAATGTAAAGTTGTCATTTTACTTCACGCCATATTTTTAGTTTAATTTTATATTCAATAACTTCTTAGAAATATTCGATAAAAATAAGCCTGTGATATATATATATAAGAGCTTTCTTCAGTATTTAAGTTCAAACAATGCACGTGCCGAAATCGCTCAGTTGGGAGAGCGTTAGACTGAAGATCTAAAGGTCCCTGGTTCGGTCCCGGGTTTCGGCAATTCTTCTATTTTATTAATGAATGTAGACTGAAGATCTAATACCTATCCCTGCAAGAAAGAAAAATAAATAAATAAACTATAGTTGCTCAGATAAGAAGAGAAGTCAAGCGAATTACACTTTCGTTTTTCTTTATTTTTTAATGTAAAGTTGTCATTTTACTTCACGCCATATTTTTAGTTTAATTTTATATTCAATAACTTCTTAGAAAGTAATGAAAGTCTCTTAATGAAAGTAGACTGAAGACGTAATACCTATCCCTGCAAGAAAGAAAAATAAATAAATAAACTACAGTTGCTCAGATAAGAAGAGAAGTCAAGCGAATTACACTTTCGTTTTTCTGTATTTTTTAATGTAAAGTTGTCATTAATCTTCACGCCATATTGTCAGTTTCATTTTATATTCAATAACTTCTTAGAAATGTTCGATAAAAATAAGCCTGTGATATATATATAAGAGCTTTCTTCAGTATTTAAGTTCTAACAATGCACGTGCCGAAATAGCTCAGTAGGGAGAGCGTTAGACTGAAGATCTAAAGGTCCCTGGTTCGATCCCGGGTTTCGGCAATTCTTCTGTTTTATTAATGAAAGTAGACTGAAGATCTAATACCTATCCCTGCAAGAAAGAAAAAAAAAATATATAAACTACAGCTGCTCAGATAAGAAGAGAATTCAAGCGAATTACACTTTCGTTTTTCTTTATTTTTTAATGTAAAGTTGTCATTTTACTTCACGCCATATTTTTAGTTTAATTTTATATTCAATAACTTCTTAGAAATATTCGATAAAAATAAGCCTGTGATATATATATATAAGAGCTTTCTTCAGTATTTAAGTTCAAACAATGCACGTGCCGAAATCGCTCAGTTGGGAGAGCGTTAGACTGAAGATCTAAAGGTCCCTGGTTCGGTCCCGGGTTTCGGCAATTCTTCTATTTTATTAATGAATGTAGACTGAAGATCTAATACCTATCCCTGCAAGAAAGAAAAATAAATAAATAAACTATAGTTGCTCAGATAAGAAGAGAAGTCAAGCGAATTACACTTTCGTTTTTCTTTATTTTTTAATGTAAAGTTGTCATTTTACTTCACGCCATATTTTTAGTTTAATTTTATATTCAATAACTTCTTAGAAAGTAATGAAAGTCTCTTAATGAAAGTAGACTGAAGACGTAATACCTATCCCTGCAAGAAAGAAAAATAAATAAATAAACTACAGTTGCTCAGATAAGAAGAGAAGTCAAGCGAATTACACTTTCGTTTTTCTGTATTTTTTAATGTAAAGTTGTCATTAATCTTCACGCCATATTGTCAGTTTCATTTTATATTCAATAACTTCTTAGAAATGTTCGATAAAAATAAGCCTGTGATATATATATAAGAGCTTTCTTCAGTATTTAAGTTCTAACAATGCACGTGCCGAAATAGCTCAGTTGGGAGAGCGTTAGACTGAAGATCTAAAGGTCGCGGGTTTCGGCAATTCTTCTGTTTTATTAATGAAAGTAGACTGAAGATGTAATATCTATCCCTGCAAGAAAGAAAAAACAATAAATAAACTACAGTTGCTCAGATAAGAAGAGAAGTCAAGCGAATTACACATTCGTTTTTCTTTAATTTTGAATGTAAAGTTATCATTTTACTTCACGCCATATTGTTAGTTTCATTTTATATTCAATAACTTCTTAGAAATGTTCGATAAAAATAGGCCTGTGATATATATATAAGAGCTTTCTTCAGTATTTAAGTTCTAACAACGCACGTGCCGAAATAGCTCAGTTGGGAGAGCGTTAGACTGAAGATCTAAAGGTCCCTGGTTCGATCCCGTTTTTCGGCAATTCTTCTGTTTTATTAATGAATGTAGACTGAAGATCTAATACCTATCCCTGCAAGAAAGAAAAATAAATAAATAAACTATAGTTGCTCAGATAAGAAGAGAAGTCAAGCGAATTGCGCATTCGGTTTTCTTCAATTTTTAATGTAAAGTTATCATTTTACTTCACGCCATATTGTTAGTTTCATTTTATATTCAATAACTTCTTAGAAATGTTCGATAAAAATAGGCCTGTGATATATATATAAGAGCTTTCTTCAGTATTTAAGTTCTAACAACGCACGTGCCGAAATAGCTCAGTTGGGAGAGCGTTAGACTGAAGATCTAAAGGTCCCTGGTTCGATCCCGGGTTTCGGCAATTCTTCTGTTTTATTAATGAAAGTAGACTGAAGATCTAATACCTATCCCTGCAAGAAAGAAAAAAAAATATATAAACTACAGCTGCTCAGATAAGAAGCGAATTACACTTTCGTTTTTCTTTATTTTTTAATGTAAAGTTGTCATTTTACTTCACGCCATATTGTTAGTTTTATTTTATATTCAATAACTTCTTAGAAATGTTCGATAAAAATAAGCCTGTGATATATATATATATATATATAAGAGCTTTCTTCAGTATTTAAGTTCTAACAATGCACGTGCCGAAATAGCTCAGTTGGGAGAGCGTTAGACTGAAGATCTAAAGGTCCCTGGTTCGATCCCGGGTTTCGGCAATTCTTCTGTTTTATTAATGAAAGTAGACTGAAGATCTAATACCTATCCCTGCAAGAAAGAAAAATAAATAATTAAACTATAGTTGCTCAGATAAGAAGAGAATTCAAGCGAATTACACTTTCGTTTTTCTTTAATTTTGAATGTAAAGTTGTCATTTTACTTCACGCCATATTGTTAGTTTCATTTTATATTCAATAACTTCTTAGAATTGTTCGATAAAAATAAGCCTGTGATATATAGATATAAGAGCTTTCTTCAGTATTTAAGTTCTAAAAATGCACGTGCCGAAATAGCTCAGTTGGGAGAGCGTTAGACTGAAGATCTAAAGGTCCCAGGTTCGATGCCGGGTTTCGGCGATTCTTCTGTTTCATAAATGAAAGTAGACTGAAGATCAAATGCCTATCCCTGCAAGAAAAAAAAAAAATAAATAAACTACAGTTGCTCAGATTAGAAGAGAAGTCAAGCGAATTAAACTTTCGTTTTTCTTTAATTTTTAATGTAAAGTTGTTATTTTACTTCACGCCATATTTTTAGTTTCATTTTATATTCAATAACTTCTTAGAAATGTTCGATAAAAATAAGCCTGTGATATATATATATAAGAGCTTTCTTCAGTATTTAAGTTCTAACAATGCACGTGCCGAAACAGCTCAGTTAGGAGAGCGTTAGATTGAAGATCTAAAGGTCCCTGGTTCGATCCCGGGTTTCGGCAATTCTTCGGTTTTATTAATGAAAGTAGACGAAAGACGTAATACCTATCCCTGCAAGAAAGAAAAAAAAAAAGTAAACTACAGTTGCTCAGATAAGAAGAGAAGTCAAGCGAATTACACTTTCGTTTTTCTTTATTATTTAATGTAAAGTTGTCATTTTACTTCACGCCATATTGTTAGTTCCATTTTATTTTCAATAACTTCTTAGAAATGTTCGATGAAAATAAGCCTGTGATATATATATAAGAGCTTTGTTCAGTATTTAAGTTCTAACAATGCACGTTCCGAAATAGCTCAGTTGGGAGAGCGTTAGAGTGAAGATCTAAAGGTCCCTGGTTCGATCCCGGGTTTCGGCAATTCTTCTGTTTTATTAATGAATGTAGACTGAAGATCTAATACCTATCCCTGCAAGAAAGAAAAATAAATAAATAAACTATTGTTGCTCAGATAAGAAGAGAAGTCAAGCGAAATGCACATTCGTTTTTCTTTAATTTTTATTGTAAAGTTCTCATTTTACTTCACGCCATATTGTTAGTTTCCATTTATGTTCAATAATTTCTTAGAAATGTTCGATAAAAATAAGCCTGTGATATATATATAAGAGCTTTCTTCAGTATTTAAGTTCTAACAATGCACGTGCCGAAATAGCTCAGTTGGGAGAGCGTTAGACTGAAGATCTAAAGGTCCCTGGTGCGATCCCGGGTTTCGGCAATTCTTCTGTTTTATTAATGAATGCAGACTGAAGATCTAATACCTATCCCTGCAAGAAAGAAAAATAAATAAATAAACTATAGTTGCTCAGATAAGAAGAGAAGTCAAGCGAATTGCATATTCGTTTTTCTTCAATTTTTAATGTAAAGTTATCATTTTACTTCACGCCATATTGTTAGTTTCATTTTATATTCAATAACTTCTTAGAAATGTTCCATAAAAATAAGCCTGTGATATATATATAAGAGATTTCTTCAGTATTTAAGTTCCAACAATGCGCGTGACGAAATGGCTCAGTTGGGAGAACGTTAGACTGAAGATCTGAAGGTCCCTGTTTCGATCCCGGGTTTCGGCGATTCTTCTTTTTTATTAATGAAAGTAGACTGAAGATCTAATACCTATCCCTGCAAGAAAGAAAAAAATATATATAAACTACAGCTGCTCAGATAAGAAGAGAATTCAAGCGAATTACACTTTCGTTTTTCTTTATTTTTTAATGTAAAGTTGTCATTTTACTTCAAGCCATATTGTTAGTTTCATTTTATATTCAATAACTTCTTAGAAATGTTCGATAAAAATAAGCCTGTGATATATATATATAAGAGCTTTCTTCAGTATTTAAGTTCTAACAATGCTCGTGCCGAAACAGCTCAGTTAGGAGAGCGTTAGATTGAAGATCTAAAGGTCCCTGGTTCGATCCCGGGTTTCGGCAATTCTTCTGTTTTATTAATGAAGGTAGACTGAAGATCTAATACCTATCCCTGCAAGAAAGAAAAAAAAATATATAAACTGCAGCTGCTCAGATAAGAAGAGAATTCAAGCGAATTACACTTTCGTTTTTCTTTATTTTTTAATGTAAAGTTGTCATTTTACTTCACGCCATATTGTTAGTTTAATTTTATATTCAATAACTTCTTAGAAATGTTCGATAAAAATAAGCCTGTGATATATATATAAGAGCTTTCTTCAGTATTTAAGTTCTAACAATGCTCGTGCCGAAACAGCTCAGTTAGGAGAGCGTTAGATTGAAGATATAAAGGTCCCTGGTTCGATCCCGGGTTTCGGCAATTCTTCTGTTTTATTAATGAAAGTAGACTGAAGACGTAATACCTATCCCTGCAAGAAAGAAAAATAAATAAATAAACTACAGTTGCTCAGATAAGAAGAGAAGTCAAGCGAATTACACTTTCGTTTTTCTTTATTTTTTAATGTAAAGTTGTCATTTTACTTCACGCCATATTGTTAGTTTCATTTTATATTCCGGCCCACCAGCGGCTGAGCGGTTCTGCGCTCAAAGCTGGTAGACGTGAGGTGCCGGGTTTCATCCCCGGTCGCGCTCGTCGGCCTAGCCGTTCGGAGTTTTCCGTGGTTTCCTCCGAAACTTGCGTAAATACGGGCTAGGACCCCTTAGAAAGACATCCACGGAAGGCACTCCCCCTCAGGCCTAGGACACCAGTGTTGTCAATCGGCCTTAATCCCTAACACCAACACCAACATCATTTTATATTCAATAACTTCTTAGAAATGTTCGATAAAAATAAGCCTGTGATATATATATAAGAGCTTTCTTCAGTATTTAAGTTCTAACAAAGCACGTGCCGAAATAGCTCAGTTGGGAGAGCGTTAGACTGAAGATCTAAAGGTCCCTGGTTCGATCCCGTGTTTCGGCAATTCTTCTGTTTTATTAATGAATGTAGACTGAAGATCTAATACCTATCCCTGCAAGAAAGAAAAAAAAATAAACTGCAGTTGCTCAGATAAGAAGAGAAGTCAAGCGAATTACACTTTCGTTTTTCTTTATTTTTTAATGTAAAGTTGTCATTTTACTTCACGCCATATTGTTAGTTTCATTTTATATTCAATAACTTCTTAGAAATGTTCGATAAAAATAAGCCTGTGATATATATATAAGAGCTTTCTTCAGTATTTAAGTTCTAACAATGCACGTGCCGAAATAGCTCAGTAGGGAGAGCGTTAGACTGAAGATCTAAAGGTCCCTGGTTCGATCCCGGGTTTCGGCAATTCTTCTGTTTTATTAATGAAAGTAGACTGAAGATCTAATACCTGTCCCTGCAAGAAAGAAAAAAAAAATATATAAACTACAGCTGCTCAGATAAGAAGAGAATTCAAGCGAATTACACTTTCGTTTTTCTTTATTTTTTAATGTAAAGTTGTCA
This sequence comes from Salticus scenicus, assembly GCA_963930645.1. Classification (NCBI taxonomy): domain Eukaryota; kingdom Metazoa; phylum Arthropoda; class Arachnida; order Araneae; family Salticidae; genus Salticus; species Salticus scenicus. The sequence goes on along the minus strand of CAWVNO010000681.1, from coordinate 910,455 downwards.
TTTTACTTCACGCCATATTTTTAGTTTAATTTTATATTCAATAACTTCTTAGAAATATTCGATAAAAACAAGCCTGTGATATATATATATAAGAGCTTTCTTCAGTATTTAAGTTCAAACAATGCACGTGCCGAAATCGCTCAGTTGGGAGAGCGTTAGACTGAAGATCTAAAGGTCCCTGGTTCGGTCCCGGGTTTCGGCAATTCTTCTATTTTATTAATGAATGTAGACTGAAGATCTAATACCTATCCCTGCAAGAAAGAAAAATAAATAAATAAACTATAGTTGCTCAGATAAGAAGAGAAGTCAAGCGAATTACACTTTCGTTTTTCTTTATTTTTTAATGTAAAGTTGTCATTTTACTTCACGCCATATTTTTAGTTTAATTTTATATTCAATAACTTCTTAGAAAGTAATGAAAGTCTCTTAATGAAAGTAGACTGAAGACGTAATACCTATCCCTGCAAGAAAGAAAAATAAATAAATAAACTACAGTTGCTCAGATAAGAAGAGAAGTCAAGCGAATTACACTTTCGTTTTTCTGCATTTTTTAATGTAAAGTTGTGATTAATCTTCACGCCATATTGTCAGTTTCATTTTATATTCAATAACTTCTTAGAAATGTTCGATAAAAATAAGCCTGTGATATATATATAAGAGCTTTCTTCAGTATTTAAGTTCTAACAATGCACGTGCCGAAATAGCTCAGTTGGGAGAGCGTTAGACTGAAGATCTAAAGGTCGCGGGTTTCGGCAATTCTTCTGTTTTATTATAAAAGTAGACTGAAGATGTAATATCTATCCCTGCAAGAAAGAAAAAACAATAAATAAACTACAGTTGCTCAGATAAGAAGAGAAGTCAAGCGAATTACACATTCGTTTTTCTTTAATTTTGAATGTAAAGTTATCATTTTACTTCACGCCATATTGTTAGTTTCATTTTATATTCAATAACTTCTTAGAAATGTTCGATAAAAATAGGCCTGTGATATATATATAAGAGCTTTCTTCAGTATTTAAGTTCTAACAACGCACGTGCCGAAATAGCTCAGTTGGGAGAGCGTTAGACTGAAGATCTAAAGGTCCCTGGTTCGATCCCGTGTTTCGGCAATTCTTCTGTTTTATTAATGAATGTAGACTGAAGATCTAATACCTATCCCTGCAAGAAAGAAAAATAAATAAATAAACTATAGTTGCTCAGATAAGAAGAGAAGTCAAGCGAATTGCGCATTCGGTTTTCTTCAATTTTTAATGTAAAGTTATCATTTTACTTCACGCCATATTGTTAGTTTTATTTTATATTCAATAACTTCTTAGAAATGTTCGATAAAAATAAGCCTGTGATATATATATATATATATATATAAGAGCTTTCTTCAGTATTTAAGTTCTAACAATGCACGTGCCGAAATAGCTCAGTTGGGAGAGCGTTAGACTGAAGATCTAAAGGTCCCTGGTTCGATCCCGTGTTTCGGCAATTCTTCTGTTTTATTAATGAATGTAGACTGAAGATCTAATACCTATCCCTGCAAAAAAGAAAAAAAAATAAACTACAGTTGCTCAGATAAGAAGAGAAGTCAAGCGAATTACACTTTCGTTTTTCTTTATTTTTTAATATAAAGTTGTCATTTTGCTTCACGCCATATTGTTAGTTTCATTTTACATTCAATAACTTCTTAGAAATGTTCGATAAAAATAAGCCTGTGATATATATATAAGAGCTTTCTTCAGTATTTAAGTTCTAACAATGCACGTGACGAAATAGCTCAGTTGGGAGAGCGATAGACTGAAGATCTAAAGGTCCCTGGTTCGATCCCGTGTTTCGGCAATTCTTCTGTTTTATTAATGAATGTAGACTGAAGATCTAATACCTATCCCTGCAAAAAAGAAAAAAAAAATAAACTACAGTTGCTCAGATAAGAAGAGAAGTCAAGCGAATTACACTTTCGTTTTTCTTTATTTTTTAATGTAAAGTTGTCATTTTGCTTCACGCCATATTGTTAGTTTCATTTTACATTCAATAACTTCTTAGAAATGTTCGATAAAAATAAGCCTGTGATATATATATAAGAGCTTTCTTCAGTATTTAAGTTCTAGCAATGCACGTGCCGAAATAGCTCAGTTGGGAGAGCGTTAGACTGAAGATCTAAAGGTCCCTGGTTCGATCCCGGGTTTCGGCAATTCTTCTATTTTATTAATGAATGTAGACTGAAGATCTAATACCTGTCCCTGCGAGAAAGAAAAAAAAATAAACTACAGTTGCTCAGATAAGAAGAGAAGTCAAGCGAATTACACTTTCGTTTTTCTGTATTTTTTAATGTAAAGTTGTCATTAATCTTCACGCCATATTGTCAGTTTCATTTTATATTGAATAACTTCTTAGAAATGTTCGATAAAAATAAGCCTGTGATATATATATAAGAGCTTTCTTCAGTATTTAAGTTCTAACAATGCACGTGCCGAAATAGCTCAGTTGGGAGAGCGTTAGACTGAAGATCTAAAGGTCGCGGGTTTCGGCAATTCTTCTGTTTTATTAATGAAAGTAGACTGAAGATCAAGTACCTATCCCTGCAAGAAAGAAAAAAAAAAAATAAACTACAGTTGCTCAGATTAGAAGAGAAGTCAAGCGAATTACACTTTCGTTTTTCTTTAATTTTTTAATGTAAAGTTGTTATTTTACTTCACGCCATATTGTTAGTTTTATAACTTCTTAGAAATGTTCGATAAAAATAAGCCTGTGATATATATATAAGAGCTTTCTTCAGTATTTAAGTTCTAACAATGCACGCGCCGAAATAGCTCAGTTGGGAGAGCGTTAGAATGAAGATCTAAAGGTCCCTGGTTCGATCCCGTGTTTCGGCAATTCTTCTGTTTTATTAATGAATGTAGACTGAAGATCTAATACCTATCCCTGCAAGAAAGAAAAATAAATAAATAAACTATAGTTGCTCAGATAAGAAGAGAAGTCAAGCGAATTGCACATTCGTTTTTCTTCAATTTTTAATGTAAAGTTATCATTTTACTTCACGCCATATTGTTAGTTTCATTTTATATTCAATAACTTCTTAGAAATGTTCGATAAAAATAAGCCTGTGATATATATATAAGAGCTTTCTTCAGTATTTAAGTTTTAGCAATGCACGTGCCGAAATAGCTCAGTTGGGAGAGCGTTAGACTGAAGATCTAAAGGTCCCTGGTTCGATCCCGGGTTTCGGCAATTCTTCTGTTTTATTAATGAAAGTAGACTGAAGATGTAATATCTATCCCTGCAAGAAAGAAAAAACAATAAATAAACTACAGTTGCTCAGATAAGAAGAAAAGTCAAGCGAATTACACATTGGTTTTTCTTTAATTTTGAATGTAAAGTTATCATTTTACTTCACGCCATATTGTTAGTTTCATTTTATATTCAATAACTTCTTAGAAATGTTCGATAAAAATAAGCCTGTGATATATATATAAGAGCTTTCTTCAGTATTTAAGTTCTAACAACGCACGTGCCGAAATAGCTCAGTTGGGAGAGCGTTAGACTGAAGATCTAAAGGTCCCTGGTTCGATCCCGTGTTTCGGCAATTCTTCTGTTTTATTAATGAATGTAGACTGAAGATCTAATACCTATCCCTGCAAGAAAGAAAAATAAATAAATAAACTATAGTTGCTCAGATAAGAAGAGAAGTCAAGCGAATTGCGCATTCGGTTTTCTTTATTTTTTAATGTAAAGTTGTCATTTTACTTCACGCCATATTGTTAGTTTCATTTTATATTCCGGCCCACCAGCGGCTGAGCGGTTCTGCGCTCAAAGCTGGTAGACGTGAGGTGCCGGGTTTCATCCCCGGTCGCGCTCGTCGGCCTAGCCGTTCGGAGTTTTCCGTGGTTTCCTCCGAAACTTGCGTAAATACGGGCTAGGACCCCTTAGAAAGACATCCACGGAAGGCACTCCCCCTCAGGCTTAGGACCCCAGTGTTGTCAATCGGCCTTAATCCCTAACACCAACACCAACATCATTTTATATTCAATAACTTCTTAGAAATGTTCGATAAAAATAAGCCTGTGATATATATATAAGAGCTTTCTTCAGTATTTAAGTTCCAACAATGCACGTGCCGAAATAGCTCAGTTGGGAGAGCGTTAGACTGAAGATCTAAAGGTCCCTGGTTCGATCCCGCGTTTCGGCAATTCTTCTGTTTTATTAATGAAAGTAGACTGAAGATCTAATACCTATTCCTGCAAGAAAGAAAAAAAATATATATAAACTACAGCTGCTCAGATAAGAAGCGAATTACACTTTCGTTTTTCTTTATTTTTTAATGTAAAGTTGTCATTTTACTTCACGCCATATTGTTAGTTTCATTTTATATTCAATAACTTCTTAGAAATGTTCGATAAAAATAAGCCTGTGATATATATATAAGAACTTTCTTCAGTATTTAAGTTCTAACAATGCACGTGCCGAAATAGCTCAGTTGGGAGAGCGTTAGACTGAAGATCTAAAGGTCCCTGGTTCGATCCCGGGTTTCGGCAATTCTTCTGTTTTATTAATGAAAGTAGACAGAAGATCTAATACCTATCCCTGCAAGAAAGAAAAAAAAATAAACTGCAGTTGCTCAGATAAGAAGAGAAGTCAAGCGAATTACACTTTCGTTTTTCTTTATTTTTTAATGTAAAGTTGTCATTTTACTTCACGCCATATTGTTAGTTTCATTTTATATTCAATAACTTCTTAGAAATGTTCGATAAAAATAAGCCTGTGATATATATATAAGAGCTTTCTTCAGTATTTAAGTTCTAACAATGCACGTGCCGAAATAGCTCAGTTGGGAGAGCGTTAGACTGAAGATCTAAAGGTCCCTGGTTCGGTCCCGGGTTTCGGCAATTCTTCTATTTTATTAATGAATGTAGACTGAAGATCTAATACCTATCCCTGCAAGAAAGAAAAATAAATAAATAAACTATAGTTGCTCAGATAAGAAGAGAAGTCAAGCGAATTACACTTTCGTTTTTCTTTATTTTTTAATGTAAAGTTGTCATTTTACTTCACGCCATATTTTTAGTTTAATTTTATATTCAATAACTTCTTAGAAAGTAATGAAAGTCTCTTAATGAAAGTAGACTGAAGACGTAATACCTATCCCTGCAAGAAAGAAAAATAAATAAATAAACTACAGTTGCTCAGATAAGAAGAGAAGTCAAGCGAATTACACTTTCGTTTTTCTGTATTTTTTAATGTAAAGTTGTCATTAATCTTCACGCCATATTGTCAGTTTCATTTTATATTCAATAACTTCTTAGAAATGTTCGATAAAAATAAGCCTGTGATATATATATAAGAGCTTTCTTCAGTATTTAAGTTCTAACAATGCACGTGCCGAAATAGCTCAGTAGGGAGAGCGTTAGACTGAAGATCTAAAGGTCCCTGGTTCGATCCCGGGTTTCGGCAATTCTTCTGTTTTATTAATGAAAGTAGACTGAAGATCTAATACCTATCCCTGCAAGAAAGAAAAAAAAATATATAAACTACAGCTGCTCAGATAAGAAGAGAAGTCAAGCGAATTACACTTTCGTTTTTCTTTATTTTTTAATGTAAAGTTGTCATTTTACTTCACGCCATATTTTTAGTTTAATTTTATATTCAATAACTTCTTAGAAAGTAATGAAAGTCTCTTAATGAAAGTAGACTGAAGACGTAATACCTATCCCTGCAAGAAAGAAAAATAAATAAATAAACTATAGTTGCTCAGATAAGAAGAGAAGTCAAGCGAATTACACTTTCGTTTTTCTGTATTTTTTAATGTAAAGTTGTCATTAATCTTCACGCCATATTGTCAGTTTCATTTTATATTCAATAACTTCTTAGAAATGTTCGATAAAAATAAGCCTGTGATATATATATAAGAGCTTTCTTCAGTATTTAAGTTCTAACAATGCACGTGCCGAAATAGCTCAGTTGGGAGAGCGTTAGACTGAAGATCTAAAGGTCGCGGGTTTCGGCAATTCTTCTGTTTTATTAATGAAAGTAGACTGAAGATGTAATATCTATCCCTGCAAGAAAGAAAAAACAATAAATAAACTACAGTTGCTCAGATAAGAAGAGAAGTCAAGCGAATTACACATTCGTTTTTCTTTAATTTTGAATGTAAAGTTATCATTTTACTTCACGCCATATTGTTAGTTTCATTTTATATTCAATAACTTCTTAGAAATGTTCGATAAAAATAGGCCTGTGATATATATATAAGAGCTTTCTTCAGTATTTAAGTTCTAACAACGCACGTGCCGAAATAGCTCAGTTGGGAGAGCGTTAGACTGAAGATCTAAAGGTCCCTGGTTCGATCCCGTGTTTCGGCAATTCTTCTGTTTTATTAATGAATGTAGACTGAAGATCTAATACCTATCCCTGCAAGAAAGAAAAATAAATAAATAAACTATAGTTGCTCAGATAAGAAGAGAAGTCAAGCGAATTGCGCATTCGGTTTTCTTCAATTTTTAATGTAAAGTTATCATTTTACTTCACGCCATATTGTTAGTTTCATTTTATATTCAATAACTTCTTAGAAATGTTCGATAAAAATAAGCCTGTGATATATATATAAGAGCTTTCTTCAGTATTTAAGTTCCAACAATGCACGTGCCGAAATAGCTCATTTGGGAGAGCGTTAGACTGAAGATCTAAAGGTCCCTGGTTCGATCCCGGGTTTCGGCAATTCTTCTGTTTTATTAATGAAAGTAGACTGAAGATCTAATACCTATCCCTGCAAGAAAGAAAAAAAAATATATAAACTACAGCTGCTCAGATAAGAAGCGAATTATACTTTCGTTTTTCTTTATTTTTTAATGTAAAGTTGTCATTTTACTTCACGCCATATTGTTAGTTTTATTTTATATTCAATAACTTCTTACAAATGTTCGATAAAAATAAGCCTGTGATATATATATATATATATATAAGAGCTTTCTTCAGTATTTAAGTTCTAACAATGCACGTGCCGAAATAGCTCAGTTGGGAGAGCGTTAGACTGAAGATCTAAAGGTCCCTGGTTCGATCCCGTGTTTCGGCAATTCTTCTGTTTTATTAATGAATGTAGACTGAAGATCTAATACCTATCCCTGCAAAAAAGAAAAAAAAAATAAACTACAGTTGCTCAGATAAGAAGAGAAGTCAAGCGAATTACACTTTCGTTTTTCTTTATTTTTTAATGTAAAGTTGTCATTTTGCTTCACGCCATATTGTTAGTTTCATTTTACATTCATAAACTTCTTAGAAATGTTCGATAAAAATAAGCCTGTGATATATATATAAGAGCTTTCTTCAGTATTTAAGTTCTAACAATGCACGTGACGAAATAGCTCAGTTGGGAGAGCGATAGACTGAAGATCTAAAGGTCCCTGGTTCGATCCCGTGTTTCGGCAATTCTTCTGTTTTATTAATGAATGTAGACTGAAGATCTAATACCTATCCCTGCAAAAAAGAAAAAAAAAATAAACTACCGTTGCTCAGATAAGAAGAGAAGTCAAGCGAATTACACTTTCGTTTTTCTTTATTTTTTAATGTAAAGTTGTCATTTTGCTTCACGCCATATTGTTAGTTTCATTTTACATTCAATAACTTCTTAGAAATGTTCGATAAAAATAAGCCTGTGATATATATATAAGAGCTTTCTTCAGTATTTAAGTTCTAGCAATGCACGTGCCGAAATAGCTCAGTTGGGAGAGCGTTAGACTGAAGATCTAAAGGTCCCTGGTTCGATCCCGGGTTTCGGCAATTCTTCTATTTTATTAATGAATGTAGACTGAAGATCTAATACCTGTCCCTGCGAGAAAGAAAAAAAAATAAACTACAGTTGCTCAGATAAGAAGAGAAGTCAAGCGAATTACACTTTCGTTTTTCTGTATTTTTTAATGTAAAGTTGTCATTAATCTTCACGCCATATTGTCAGTTTCATTTTATATTGAATAACTTCTTAGAAATGTTCGATAAAAATAAGCCTGTGATATATATATAAGAGCTTTCTTCAGTATTTAAGTTCTAACAATGCACGTGCCGAAATAGCTCAGTTGGGAGAGCGTTAGACTGAAGATCTAAAGGTCGCGGGTTTCGACAATTCTTCTGTTTTATTAATGAAAGTAGACTGAAGATCAAGTACCTATCCCTGCAAGAAAGAAAAAAAAAATAAACTACAGTTGCTCAGATTAGAAGAGAAGTCAAGCGAATTACACTTTCGTTTTTCTTTAATTTTTTAATGTAAAGTTGTTATTTTACTTCACGCCATATTGTTAGTTTCATTTTATATTCAATAACTTCTTAGAAATGTTCGATAAAAATAAGCCTGTGATATATATATAAGAGCTTTCTTCAGTATTTAAGTTCTAACAATGCACGCGCCGAAATAGCTCAGTTGGGAGAGCGTTAGAATGAAGATCTAAAGGTCCCTGGTTCGATCCCGTGTTTCGGCAATTCTTCTGTTTTATTAATGAATGTAGACTGAAGATCTAATACCTATCCCTGCAAGAAAGAAAAATAAATAAATAAACTATAGTTGCTCAGATAAGAAGAGAAGTCAAGCGAATTGCACATTCGTTTTTCTTCAATTTTTAATGTAAAGTTATCATTTTACTTCACGCCATATTGTTAGTTTCATTTTATATTCAATAACTTCTTAGAAATGTTCGATAAAAATAAGCCTGTGATATATATATAAGAGCTTTCTTCAGTATTTAAGTTTTAGCAATGCACGTGCCGAAATAGCTCAGTTGGGAGAGCGTTAGACTGAAGATCTAAAGGTCCCTGGTTCGATCCCGGGTTTCGGCAATTCTTCTGTTTTATTAATGAAAGTAGACTGAAGATGTAATACCTATCCCTGCAAGAAAGAAAAATAAATAAATAAACTATAGTTGCTCAGATAAGAAGAGAAGTCAAGCGAATTGCACATTCGTTTTTCTTCAATTTTTAATGTAAAGTTATCATTTTACTTCACGCCATATTGTTAGTTTCATTTTATATTCAATAACTTCTTAGAAATGTTCGATAAAAATAAGCCTGTGATATATATATAAGAGCTTTCTTCAGTATTTAAGTTTTAGCAATGCACGTGCCGAAATAGCTCAGTTGGGAGAGCGTTAGACTGAAGATCTAAAGGTCCCTGGTTCGATCCCGGGTTTCGGCAATTCTTCTGTTTTATTAATGAATGTAGACTGAAGATCTAATACCTATCCCTGCAAGAAAGAAAAATAAATAAATAAACTATAGTTGCTCAGATAAGAAGAGAAGTCAAGCGAATTGCGCATTCGGTTTTCTTCAATTTTTAATGTAAAGTTATCATTTTACTTCACGCCATATTGTTAGTTTCATTTTATATTCAATAACTTCTTAGAAATGTTCGATAAAAATAAGCCTGTGATATATATATAAGAGCTTTCTTTAGTATTTAAGTTCCAACAATGCACGTGCCGAAATAGCTCATTTGGGAGAGCGTTAGACTGAAGATCTAAAGGTCCCTGGTTCGATCCCGGGTTTCGGCAATTCTTCTGTTTTATTAATGAAAGTAGACTGAAGATCTAATACCTATCCCTGCAAGAAAGAAAAAAAAATATATAAACTACAGCTGCTCAGATAAGAAGCGAATTACACTTTCGTTTTTCTTTATTTTTTAATGTAAAGTTGTCATTTTACTTCACGCCATATTGTTAGTTTTATTTTATATTCAATAACTTCTTAGAAATGTTCGATAAAAATAAGCCTGTGATATATATATATATATATAAGAGCTTTCTTCAGTATTTAAGTTCTAACAATGCACGTGCCGAAATAGCTCAGTTGGGAGAGCGTTAGACTGAAGATCTAAAGGTCCCTGGTTCGATCCCGGGTTTCGGCAATTCTTCTGTTTTATTAATGAAAGTAGACTGAAGATCTAATACCTATCCCTGCAAGAAAGAAAAAAAAAATAAACTACAGTTGCTCAGATAAGAAGAGAAGTCAAGCGAATTACACTTTCATTTTTCTTTATTTTTTAATGTAAAGTTGTCATTTTGCTTCACGCCATATTGTTAGTTTCATTTTATATTCAATAACTTCTTAGAAATATTCGATAAAAATAAGCCTGTGATATATATATAAGAGCTTTCTTCAGTATTTAAGTTCTAACGATGCACGTGACGAAATAGCTTGGTTGGGAGAGCGATAGACTGAAGATCTAAAGGTCCCTGGTTCGATCCCGTGTTTCGGCAATTCTTCTGTTTTATTAATGAATGTAGACTGAAGATCTAATACCTATCCCTGCAAAAAAGAAAAAAAAAATAAACTACAGTTGCTCAGATAAGAAGAGAAGTCAAGCGAATTACACTTTCGTTTTTCTTTATTTTTTAATGTAAAGTTGTCATTTTGCTTCACGCCATATTGTTAGTTTCATTTTACATTCAATAACTTCTTAGAAATGTTCGATAAAAATAAGCCTGTGATATATATATAAGAGCTTTCTTCAGTATTTAAGTTCTAGCAATGCACGTGCCGAAATAGCTCAGTTGGGAGAGCGTTAGACTGAAGATCTAAAGGTCCCTGGTTCGATCCCGGGTTTCGGCAATTCTTCCGTTTTATTAATGAAAGTAGACTGAAGATCAAATACCTATCCCTGCAAGAAAGAAAAAAAAATAAATAAACTACAGTTGCTCAGATTAGAAGAGAAGTCAAGCGAATTATACTTTCGTTTTTCTTTAATTTTTTAATGTAACGTTGTTATTTTACTTCACGCCATATTGTTAGTTTCATTTTATATTCAATAACTTCTTAGAAATGTTCGATAAAAATAAGCCTGTGATATATATATAAGAGCTTTCTTCAGTATTTAAGTTCTAACAATGCACGTGCCGAAATAGCTCAATTGGGAGAGCGTTAGACTGAAGATCTAAAGGTCCTTGGTTCGATCCCGGGTTTCGGCAATTCTTCTGTTTTATTAATGAATGTAGACTGAAGATCTAATACCTATCCCTGCAAGAAAGAAAAAAAAATAAACTACAGTTGCTCAGATAAGAAGAGAAGTCAAGCGAATTACACTTTCGTTTTTCTTTATTTTTTAATGTAAAGTTGTCATTTTGCTTCACGCCATATTGTTAGTTTCATTTTATATTCAATAACTTCTTAGAAATATTCGATAAAAATAAGCCTGTGATATATATATAAGAGCTTTCTTCAGTATTTAAGTTCTAATAATGCACGTGCTGAAATAGCTCAGTTGGGAGAGCGTTAGACTGTAGATCCAAAGGTCCCTGGTTCGATCCCGTGTTTCGGCAATTCTTCTGATTTATTAATGAATGTAGACTGAAGATCTAATACCTATCCCTGCAAAAAAGAAAAATAAATAAATAAACTATAGTTGCTCAGATAAGAAGAGAAGTCAAGCGAATTGCACATTCGTTTTTCTTCAATTTTTAATGTAAAGTTATCATTTTACTTCACGCCATATTGTTAGTTTCATTTTATATTCAATAACTTTATAGAAATGTTCGATAAAAATAAGCCTGTGATATATATATAAGAGCTTTCTTCAGTATTTATGTTCCAACAATGCACGTGCCGAAATAGCTCAGTTGGGAGAGCGTTAGACTGAAGATCTAAAGGTCCCTGGTTCGGTCCCGGGTTTCGGCAATTCTTCTGTTTTATTAATGAATGTAGACTGAAGATCTAATACCTATCCCTGCAAAAAAGAAAAAAAAAAAATACACTACAGTTGCTCAGATAAGAAGAGAAGTCAAGCGAATTACACTTTCGTTTTTCTTTATTTTTTAATGTAAAGTTGTCATTTTGCTTCACGCCATATTGTTAGTTTCATTTTACATTCAATAACTTCTTAGAAATGTTCGATAAAAATAAGCCTGTGATATATATATAAGAGCTTTCTTCAGTATTTAAGTTCTAGCAATGCACGTGCCGAAATAGCTCAGTTGGGAGAGCGTTAGACTGAAGATCTAAAGGTCCCTGGTTCGATCCCGGGTTTCGGCAATTCTTCTATTTTATTAATGAATGTAGACTGAAGATCTAATACCTGTCCCTGCAAGAAAGAAAAAAAAATAAACTACAGTTGCTCAGATAAGAAGAGAAGTCAAGCGAATTACACTTTCGTTTTTCTCTATTTTTTAATGTAAAGTTGTCATTAATCTTCACGCCATATTGTCAGTTTCATTTTAAATTCAATAACTTCTTAGAAATGTTCGATAAAAATAAGCCTGTGATATATATATAAGAGCTTTCTTCAGTATTTAAGTTCTAACAATGCACGTGCCGAAATAGCTCAGTTGGGAGAGCGTTAGACTGAAGATCTAAAGGTCGCGGGTTTCGGCAATTCTTCTGTTTTATTAATGAAAGTAGACTGAAGATCAAGTACCTATCCCTGCAAGAAAGAAAAAAAAAATAAACTACAGTTGCTCAGATTAGAAGAGAAGTCAAGCGAATTACACTTTCGTTTTTCTTTAATTTTTTAATGTAAAGTTGTTATTTTACTTCACGCCATATTGTTAGTTTCATTTTATATTCAATAACGTCTTAGAAATGTTCGATAAAAATAAGCCTGTGATATATATATAAGAGATTTCTTCAGTATTTAAGTTCCGACAATGCGCGTGCCGAAATAGCTCAGTTGGGAGAGCGTTAGACTGAAGATCTAAAGGTCCCTGGTGCGATCCCGGGTTTCGGCAATTCTTCTGTTTTATTAATGAATGCAGACTGAAGATCTAATACCTATCCCTGCAAGAAAGAAATATAAATAAATAAACTATAGTTGCTCAGATAAGAAGAGAAGTCAAGCGAATTGCATATTCGTTTTTCTTCAATTTTTAATGTAAAGTTATCATTTTACTTCACGCCATATTGTTAGTTTCATTTTATATTCAATAACTTCTTAGAAATGTTCCATAAAAATAAGCCTGTGATATATATATAAGAGATTTCTTCAGTATTTAAGTTCCAACAATGCGCGTGACGAAATGGCTCAGTTGGGAGAACGTTAGACTGAAGATCTGAAGGTCCCTGGTTCGATCCCGGGTTTCGGCGATTCTTCTTTTTTATTAATGAAAGTAGACTGAAGATCTAATACCTATCCCTGCAAGAAAGAAAAAAATATATATAAACTACAGCTGCTCAGATAAGAAGAGAATTCAAGCGAATTACACTTTCGTTTTTCTTTATTTTTTAATGTAAAGTTGTCATTTTACTTCAAGCCATATTGTTAGTTTCATTTTATATTCAATAACTTCTTAGAAATGTTCGATAAAAATAAGCCTGTGATATATATATATAAGAGCTTTCTTCAGTATTTAAGTTCTAACAATGCTCGTGCCGAAACAGCTCAGTTAGGAGAGCGTTAGATTGAAGATCTAAAGGTCCCTGGTTCGATCCCGGGTTTCGGCAATTCTTCTGTTTTATTAATGAAGGTAGACTGAAGATCTAATACCTATCCCTGCAAGAAAGAAAAAAAAATATATAAACTGCAGCTGCTCAGATAAGAAGAGAATTCAAGCGAATTACACTTTCGTTTTTCTTTATTTTTTAATGTAAAGTTGTCATTTTACTTCACGCCATATTGTTAGTTTAATTTTATATTCAATAACTTCTTAGAAATGTTCGATAAAAATAAGCCTGTGATATATATATAAGAGCTTTCTTCAGTATTTAAGTTCTAACAATGCTCGTGCCGAAACAGCTCAGTTAGGAGAGCGTTAGATTGAAGATATAAAGGTCCCTGGTTCGATCCCGGGTTTCGGCAATTCTTCTGTTTTATTAATGAAAGTAGACTGAAGACGTAATACCTATCCCTAAAAGAAAGAAAAATAAATAAATAAACTACAGTTGCTCAGATAAGAAGAGAAGTCAAGCGAATTACACTTTCGTTTTTCTTTATTTTTTAATGTAAAGTTGTCATTTTACTTCACGCCATATTGTTAGTTTCATTTTATATTCCGGCCCACCAGCGGCTGAGCGGTTCTGCGCTCAAAGCTGGTAGACGTGAGGTGCCGGGTTTCATCCCCGGTCGCGCTCGTCGGCCTAGCCGTTCGGAGTTTTCCGTGGTTTCCTCCGAAACTTGCGTAAATACGGGCTAGGACCCCTTAGAAAGACATCCACGGAAGGCACTCCCCCTCAGGCCTAGGACACCAGTGTTGTCAATCGGCCTTAATCCCTAACACCAACACCAACATCATTTTATATTCAATAACTTCTTAGAAATGTTCGATAAAAATAAGCCTGTGATATATATATAAGAGCTTTCTTCAGTATTTAAGTTCTAACAAAGCACGTGCCGAAATAGCTCAGTTGGGAGAGCGTTAGACTGAAGATCTAAAGGTCCCTGGTTCGATCCCGTGTTTCGGCAATTCTTCTGTTTTATTAATGAATGTAGACTGAAGATCTAATACCTATCCCTGCAAGAAAGAAAAAAAAATAAACTGCAGTTGCTCAGATAAGAAGAGAAGTCAAGCGAATTACACTTTCGTTTTTCTTTATTTTTTAATGTAAAGTTGTCATTTTACTTCACGCCATATTGTTAGTTTCATTTTATATTCAATAACTTCTTAGAAATGTTCGATAAAAATAAGCCTGTGATATATATATAAGAGCTTTCTTCAGTATTTAAGTTCTAACAATGCACGTGCCGAAATAGCTCAGTAGGGAGAGCGTTAGACTGAAGATCTAAAGGTCCCTGGTTCGATCCCGGGTTTCGGCAATTCTTCTGTTTTATTAATGAAAGTAGACTGAAGATCTAATACCTGTCCCTGCAAGAAAAAGAAAAAAAAAATATATAAACTACAGCTGCTCAGATAAGAAGAGAATTCAAGCGAATTACACTTTCGTTTTTCTTTATTTTTTAATGTAAAGTTGTCATTTTACTTCACGCCATATTTTTAGTTTAATTTTATATTCAATAACTTCTTAGAAATATTCGATAAAAACAAGCCTGTGATATATATATATAAGAGCTTTCTTCAGTATTTAAGTTCAAACAATGCACGTGCCGAAATCGCTCAGTTGGGAGAGCGTTAGACTGAAGATCTAAAGGTCCCTGGTTCGGTCCCGGGTTTCGGCAATTCTTCTATTTTATTAATGAATGTAGACTGAAGATCTAATACCTATCCCTGCAAGAAAGAAAAATAAATAAATAAACTATAGTTGCTCAGATAAGAAGAGAAGTCAAGCGAATTACACTTTCGTTTTTCTTTATTTTTTAATGTAAAGTTGTCATTTTACTTCACGCCATATTTTTAGTTTAATTTTATATTCAATAACTTCTTAGAAAGTAATGAAAGTCTCTTAATGAAAGTAGACTGAAGACGTAATACCTATCCCTGCAAGAAAGAAAAATAAATAAATAAACTACAGTTGCTCAGATAAGAAGAGAAGTCAAGCGAATTACACTTTCGTTTTTCTGCATTTTTTAATGTAAAGTTGTCATTAATCTTCACGCCATATTGTCAGTTTCATTTTATATTCAATAACTTCTTAGAAATGTTCGATAAAAATAAGCCTGTGATATATATATAAGAGCTTTCTTCAGTATTTAAGTTCTAACAAAGCACGTGCCGAAATAGCTCAGTTGGGAGAGCGTTAGAATGAAGATCTAAAGGTCCCTGGTTCGATCCCGTGTTTCGGCAATTCTTCTGTTTTATTAATGAATGTAGACTGAAGATCTAATACCTATCCCTGCAAGAAAGAAAAATAAATAAATAAACTATAGTTGCTCAGATAAGAAGAGAAGTCAAGCGAATTGCACATTCGTTTTTCTTCAATTTTTAATGTAAAGTTATCATTTTACTTCACGCCATATTGTTAGTTTCATTTTATATTCAATAACTTCTTAGAAATGTTCGATAAAAATAAGCCTGTGATATATATATAAGAGCTTTCTTCAGTATTTAAGTTTTAGCAATGCACGTGCCGAAATAGCTCAGTTGGGAGAGCGTTAGACTGAAGATCTAAAGGTCCCTGGTTCGATCCCGGGTTTCGGCAATTCTTCTGTTTTATTAATGAAAGTAGACTGAAGATGTAATATCTATCCCTGCAAGAAAGAAAAAACAATAAATAAACTACAGTTGCTCAGATAAGAAGAAAAGTCAAGCGAATTACACATTGGTTTTTCTTTAATTTTGAATGTAAAGTTATCATTTTACTTCACGCCATATTGTTAGTTTCATTTTATATTCAATAACTTCTTAGAAATGTTCGATAAAAATAAGCCTGTGATATATATATAAGAGCTTTCTTCAGTATTTAAGTTCTAACAACGCACGTGCCGAAATAGCTCAGTTGGGAGAGCGTTAGACTGAAGATCTAAAGGTCCCTGGTTCGATCCCGTGTTTCGGCAATTCTTCTGTTTTATTAATGAATGTAGACTGAAGATCTAATACCTATCCCTGCAAGAAAGAAAAATAAATAAATAAACTATAGTTGCTCAGATAAGAAGAGAAGTCAAGCGAATTGCGCATTCGGTTTTCTTTATTTTTTAATGTAAAGTTGTCATTTTACTTCACGCCATATTGTTAGTTTCATTTTATATTCCGGCCCACCAGCGGCTGAGCGGTTCTGCGCTCAAAGCTGGTAGACGTGAGGTGCCGGGTTTCATCCCCGGTCGCGCTCGTCGGCCTAGCCGTTCGGAGTTTTCCGTGGTTTCCTCCGAAACTTGCGTAAATACGGGCTAGGACCCCTTAGAAAGACATCCACGGAAGGCACTCCCCCTCAGGCTTAGGACCCCAGTGTTGTCAATCGGCCTTAATCCCTAACACCAACACCAACATCATTTTATATTCAATAACTTCTTAGAAATGTTCGATAAAAATAAGCCTGTGATATATATATAAGAGCTTTCTTCAGTATTTAAGTTCCAACAATGCACGTGCCGAAATAGCTCAGTTGGGAGAGCGTTAGACTGAAGATCTAAAGGTCCCTGGTTCGATCCCGCGTTTCGGCAATTCTTCTGTTTTATTAATGAAAGTAGACTGAAGATCTAATACCTATTCCTGCAAGAAAGAAAAAAAATATATATAAACTACAGCTGCTCAGATAAGAAGCGAATTACACTTTCGTTTTTCTTTATTTTTTAATGTAAAGTTGTCATTTTACTTCACGCCATATTGTTAGTTTCATTTTATATTCAATAACTTCTTAGAAATGTTCGATAAAAATAAGCCTGTGATATATATATAAGAACTTTCTTCAGTATTTAAGTTCTAACAATGCACGTGCCGAAATAGCTCAGTTGGGAGAGCGTTAGACTGAAGATCTAAAGGTCCCTGGTTCGATCCCGGGTTTCGGCAATTCTTCTGTTTTATTAATGAAAGTAGACAGAAGATCTAATACCTATCCCTGCAAGAAAGAAAAAAAAATAAACTGCAGTTGCTCAGATAAGAAGAGAAGTCAAGCGAATTACACTTTCGTTTTTCTTTATTTTTTAATGTAAAGTTGTCATTTTACTTCACGCCATATTGTTAGTTTCATTTTATATTCAATAACTTCTTAGAAATGTTCGATAAAAATAAGCCTGTGATATATATATAAGAGCTTTCTTCAGTATTTAAGTTCTAACAATGCACGTGCCGAAATAGCTCAGTAGGGAGAGCGTTAGACTGAAGATCTAAAGGTCCCTGGTTCGATCCCGGGTTTCGGCAATTCTTCTGTTTTATTAATGAAAGTAGACTGAAGATCTAATACCTATCCCTGCAAGAAAGAAAAAAAAAATATATAAACTACAGCTGCTCAGATAAGAAGAGAATTCAAGCGAATTACACTTTCGTTTTTCTTTATTTTTTAATGTAAAGTTGTCATTTTACTTCACGCCATATTTTTAGTTTAATTTTATATTCAATAACTTCTTAGAAATATTCGATAAAAATAAGCCTGTGATATATATATATAAGAGCTTTCTTCAGTATTTAAGTTCAAACAATGCACGTGCCGAAATCGCTCAGTTGGGAGAGCGTTAGACTGAAGATCTAAAGGTCCCTGGTTCGGTCCCGGGTTTCGGCAATTCTTCTATTTTATTAATGAATGTAGACTGAAGATCTAATACCTATCCCTGCAAGAAAGAAAAATAAATAAATAAACTATAGTTGCTCAGATAAGAAGAGAAGTCAAGCGAATTACACTTTCGTTTTTCTTTATTTTTTAATGTAAAGTTGTCATTTTACTTCACGCCATATTTTTAGTTTAATTTTATATTCAATAACTTCTTAGAAAGTAATGAAAGTCTCTTAATGAAAGTAGACTGAAGACGTAATACCTATCCCTGCAAGAAAGAAAAATAAATAAATAAACTACAGTTGCTCAGATAAGAAGAGAAGTCAAGCGAATTACACTTTCGTTTTTCTGTATTTTTTAATGTAAAGTTGTCATTAATCTTCACGCCATATTGTCAGTTTCATTTTATATTCAATAACTTCTTAGAAATGTTCGATAAAAATAAGCCTGTGATATATATATAAGAGCTTTCTTCAGTATTTAAGTTCTAACAATGCACGTGCCGAAATAGCTCAGTAGGGAGAGCGTTAGACTGAAGATCTAAAGGTCCCTGGTTCGATCCCGGGTTTCGGCAATTCTTCTGTTTTATTAATGAAAGTAGACTGAAGATCTAATACCTATCCCTGCAAGAAAGAAAAAAAAAATATATAAACTACAGCTGCTCAGATAAGAAGAGAATTCAAGCGAATTACACTTTCGTTTTTCTTTATTTTTTAATGTAAAGTTGTCATTTTACTTCACGCCATATTTTTAGTTTAATTTTATATTCAATAACTTCTTAGAAATATTCGATAAAAATAAGCCTGTGATATATATATATAAGAGCTTTCTTCAGTATTTAAGTTCAAACAATGCACGTGCCGAAATCGCTCAGTTGGGAGAGCGTTAGACTGAAGATCTAAAGGTCCCTGGTTCGGTCCCGGGTTTCGGCAATTCTTCTATTTTATTAATGAATGTAGACTGAAGATCTAATACCTATCCCTGCAAGAAAGAAAAATAAATAAATAAACTATAGTTGCTCAGATAAGAAGAGAAGTCAAGCGAATTACACTTTCGTTTTTCTTTATTTTTTAATGTAAAGTTGTCATTTTACTTCACGCCATATTTTTAGTTTAATTTTATATTCAATAACTTCTTAGAAAGTAATGAAAGTCTCTTAATGAAAGTAGACTGAAGACGTAATACCTATCCCTGCAAGAAAGAAAAATAAATAAATAAACTACAGTTGCTCAGATAAGAAGAGAAGTCAAGCGAATTACACTTTCGTTTTTCTGTATTTTTTAATGTAAAGTTGTCATTAATCTTCACGCCATATTGTCAGTTTCATTTTATATTCAATAACTTCTTAGAAATGTTCGATAAAAATAAGCCTGTGATATATATATAAGAGCTTTCTTCAGTATTTAAGTTCTAACAATGCACGTGCCGAAATAGCTCAGTTGGGAGAGCGTTAGACTGAAGATCTAAAGGTCGCGGGTTTCGGCAATTCTTCTGTTTTATTAATGAAAGTAGACTGAAGATGTAATATCTATCCCTGCAAGAAAGAAAAAACAATAAATAAACTACAGTTGCTCAGATAAGAAGAGAAGTCAAGCGAATTACACATTCGTTTTTCTTTAATTTTGAATGTAAAGTTATCATTTTACTTCACGCCATATTGTTAGTTTCATTTTATATTCAATAACTTCTTAGAAATGTTCGATAAAAATAGGCCTGTGATATATATATAAGAGCTTTCTTCAGTATTTAAGTTCTAACAACGCACGTGCCGAAATAGCTCAGTTGGGAGAGCGTTAGACTGAAGATCTAAAGGTCCCTGGTTCGATCCCGTGTTTCGGCAATTCTTCTGTTTTATTAATGAATGTAGACTGAAGATCTAATACCTATCCCTGCAAGAAAGAAAAATAAATAAATAAACTATAGTTGCTCAGATAAGAAGAGAAGTCAAGCGAATTGCGCATTCGGTTTTCTTCAATTTTTAATGTAAAGTTATCATTTTACTTCACGCCATATTGTTAGTTTCATTTTATATTCAATAACTTCTTAGAAATGTTCGATAAAAATAGGCCTGTGATATATATATAAGAGCTTTCTTCAGTATTTAAGTTCTAACAACGCACGTGCCGAAATAGCTCAGTTGGGAGAGCGTTAGACTGAAGATCTAAAGGTCCCTGGTTCGATCCCGGGTTTCGGCAATTCTTCTGTTTTATTAATGAAAGTAGACTGAAGATCTAATACCTATCCCTGCAAGAAAGAAAAAAAAATATATAAACTACAGCTGCTCAGATAAGAAGCGAATTACACTTTCGTTTTTCTTTATTTTTTAATGTAAAGTTGTCATTTTACTTCACGCCATATTGTTAGTTTTATTTTATATTCAATAACTTCTTAGAAATGTTCGATAAAAATAAGCCTGTGATATATATATATATATATATAAGAGCTTTCTTCAGTATTTAAGTTCTAACAATGCACGTGCCGAAATAGCTCAGTTGGGAGAGCGTTAGACTGAAGATCTAAAGGTCCCTGGTTCGATCCCGGGTTTCGGCAATTCTTCTGTTTTATTAATGAAAGTAGACTGAAGATCTAATACCTATCCCTGCAAGAAAGAAAAATAAATAATTAAACTATAGTTGCTCAGATAAGAAGAGAATTCAAGCGAATTACACTTTCGTTTTTCTTTAATTTTGAATGTAAAGTTGTCATTTTACTTCACGCCATATTGTTAGTTTCATTTTATATTCAATAACTTCTTAGAATTGTTCGATAAAAATAAGCCTGTGATATATAGATATAAGAGCTTTCTTCAGTATTTAAGTTCTAAAAATGCACGTGCCGAAATAGCTCAGTTGGGAGAGCGTTAGACTGAAGATCTAAAGGTCCCAGGTTCGATGCCGGGTTTCGGCGATTCTTCTGTTTCATAAATGAAAGTAGACTGAAGATCAAATGCCTATCCCTGCAAGAAAAAAAAAAAAAAAAAATAAACTACAGTTGCTCAGATTAGAAGAGAAGTCAAGCGAATTAAACTTTCGTTTTTCTTTAATTTTTAATGTAAAGTTGTTATTTTACTTCACGCCATATTTTTAGTTTCATTTTATATTCAATAACTTCTTAGAAATGTTCGATAAAAATAAGCCTGTGATATATATATATAAGAGCTTTCTTCAGTATTTAAGTTCTAACAATGCACGTGCCGAAACAGCTCAGTTAGGAGAGCGTTAGATTGAAGATCTAAAGGTCCCTGGTTCGATCCCGGGTTTCGGCAATTCTTCGGTTTTATTAATGAAAGTAGACGAAAGACGTAATACCTATCCCTGCAAGAAAGAAAAAAAAAAAGTAAACTACAGTTGCTCAGATAAGAAGAGAAGTCAAGCGAATTACACTTTCGTTTTTCTTTATTATTTAATGTAAAGTTGTCATTTTACTTCACGCCATATTGTTAGTTCCATTTTATTTTCAATAACTTCTTAGAAATGTTCGATGAAAATAAGCCTGTGATATATATATAAGAGCTTTGTTCAGTATTTAAGTTCTAACAATGCACGTTCCGAAATAGCTCAGTTGGGAGAGCGTTAGACTGAAGATCTAAAGGTCCCTGGTGCGATCCCGGGTTTCGGCAATTCTTCTGTTTTATTAATGAATGCAGACTGAAGATCTAATACCTATCCCTGCAAGAAAGAAAAATAAATAAATAAACTATTGTTGCTCAGATAAGAAGAGAAGTCAAGCGAATTGCACATTCGTTTTTCTTTAATTTTTATTGTAAAGTTCTCATTTTACTTCACGCCATATTGTTAGTTTCCATTTATGTTCAATAATTTCTTAGAAATGTTCGATAAAAATAAGCCTGTGATATATATATAAGAGCTTTCTTCAGTATTTAAGTTCTAACAATGCACGTGCCGAAATAGCTCAGTTGGGAGAGCGTTAGACTGAAGATCTAAAGGTCCCTGGTGCGATCCCGGGTTTCGGCAATTCTTCTGTTTTATTAATGAATGCAGACTGAAGATCTAATACCTATCCCTGCAAGAAAGAAAAATAAATAAATAAACTATAGTTGCTCAGATAAGAAGAGAAGTCAAGCGAATTGCATATTCGTTTTTCTTCAATTTTTAATGTAAAGTTATCATTTTACTTCACGCCATATTGTTAGTTTCATTTTATATTCAATAACTTCTTAGAAATGTTCCATAAAAATAAGCCTGTGATATATATATAAGAGATTTCTTCAGTATTTAAGTTCCAACAATGCGCGTGACGAAATGGCTCAGTTGGGAGAACGTTAGACTGAAGATCTGAAGGTCCCTGTTTCGATCCCGGGTTTCGGCGATTCTTCTTTTTTATTAATGAAAGTAGACTGAAGATCTAATACCTATCCCTGCAAGAAAGAAAAAAATATATATAAACTACAGCTGCTCAGATAAGAAGAGAATTCAAGCGAATTACACTTTCGTTTTTCTTTATTTTTTAATGTAAAGTTGTCATTTTACTTCAAGCCATATTGTTAGTTTCATTTTATATTCAATAACTTCTTAGAAATGTTCGATAAAAATAAGCCTGTGATATATATATATAAGAGCTTTCTTCAGTATTTAAGTTCTAACAATGCTCGTGCCGAAACAGCTCAGTTAGGAGAGCGTTAGATTGAAGATCTAAAGGTCCCTGGTTCGATCCCGGGTTTCGGCAATTCTTCTGTTTTATTAATGAAGGTAGACTGAAGATCTAATACCTATCCCTGCAAGAAAGAAAAAAAAATATATAAACTGCAGCTGCTCAGATAAGAAGAGAATTCAAGCGAATTACACTTTCGTTTTTCTTTATTTTTTAATGTAAAGTTGTCATTTTACTTCACGCCATATTGTTAGTTTAATTTTATATTCAATAACTTCTTAGAAATGTTCGATAAAAATAAGCCTGTGATATATATATAAGAGCTTTCTTCAGTATTTAAGTTCTAACAATGCTCGTGCCGAAACAGCTCAGTTAGGAGAGCGTTAGATTGAAGATATAAAGGTCCCTGGTTCGATCCCGGGTTTCGGCAATTCTTCTGTTTTATTAATGAAAGTAGACTGAAGACGTAATACCTATCCCTGCAAGAAAGAAAAATAAATAAATAAACTACAGTTGCTCAGATAAGAAGAGAAGTCAAGCGAATTACACTTTCGTTTTTCTTTATTTTTTAATGTAAAGTTGTCATTTTACTTCACGCCATATTGTTAGTTTCATTTTATATTCCGGCCCACCAGCGGCTGAGCGGTTCTGCGCTCAAAGCTGGTAGACGTGAGGTGCCGGGTTTCATCCCCGGTCGCGCTCGTCGGCCTAGCCGTTCGGAGTTTTCCGTGGTTTCCTCCGAAACTTGCGTAAATACGGGCTAGGACCCCTTAGAAAGACATCCACGGAAGGCACTCCCCCTCAGGCCTAGGACACCAGTGTTGTCAATCGGCCTTAATCCCTAACACCAACACCAACATCATTTTATATTCAATAACTTCTTAGAAATGTTCGATAAAAATAAGCCTGTGATATATATATAAGAGCTTTCTTCAGTATTTAAGTTCTAACAAAGCACGTGCCGAAATAGCTCAGTTGGGAGAGCGTTAGACTGAAGATCTAAAGGTCCCTGGTTCGATCCCGTGTTTCGGCAATTCTTCTGTTTTATTAATGAATGTAGACTGAAGATCTAATACCTATCCCTGCAAGAAAGAAAAAAAAATAAACTGCAGTTGCTCAGATAAGAAGAGAAGTCAAGCGAATTACACTTTCGTTTTTCTTTATTTTTTAATGTAAAGTTGTCATTTTACTTCACGCCATATTGTTAGTTTCATTTTATATTCAATAACTTCTTAGAAATGTTCGATAAAAATAAGCCTGTGATATATATATAAGAGCTTTCTTCAGTATTTAAGTTCTAACAATGCACGTGCCGAAATAGCTCAGTAGGGAGAGCGTTAGACTGAAGATCTAAAGGTCCCTGGTTCGATCCCGGGTTTCGGCAATTCTTCTGTTTTATTAATGAAAGTAGACTGAAGATCTAATACCTGTCCCTGCAAGAAAGAAAAAAAAAATATATAAACTACAGCTGCTCAGATAAGAAGAGAATTCAAGCGAATTACACTTTCGTTTTTCTTTATTTTTTAATGTAAAGTTGTCATTTTACTTCACGCCATATTTTTAGTTTAATTTTATATTCAATAACTTCTTAGAAATATTCGATAAAAACAAGCCTGTGATATATATATATAAGAGCTTTCTTCAGTATTTAAGTTCAAACAATGCACGTGCCGAAATCGCTCAGTTGGGAGAGCGTTAGACTGAAGATCTAAAGGTCCCTGGTTCGGTCCCGGGTTTCGGCAATTCTTCTATTTTATTAATGAATGTAGACTGAAGATCTAATACCTATCCCTGCAAGAAAGAAAAATAAATAAATAAACTATAGTTGCTCAGATAAGAAGAGAAGTCAAGCGAATTACACTTCCGTTTTTCTTTATTTTTTAATGTAAAGTTGTCATTTTACTTCACGCCATATTTTTAGTTTAATTTTATATTCAATAACTTCTTAGAAAGTAATGAAAGTCTCTTAATGAAAGTAGACTGAAGACGTAATACCTATCCCTGCAAGAAAGAAAAATAAATAAATAAACTACAGTTGCTCAGATAAGAAGAGAAGTCAAGCGAATTACACTTTCGTTTTTCTGCATTTTTTAATGTAAAGTTGTCATTAATCTTCACGCCATATTGTCAGTTTCATTTTATATTCAATAACTTCTTAGAAATGTTCGATAAAAATAAGCCTGTGATATATATATAAGAGCTTTCTTCAGTATTTAAGTTCTAACAATGCACGTGCCGAAATAGCTCAGTTGGGAGAGCGTTAGACTGAAGATCTAAAGGTCGCGGGTTTCGGCAATTCTTCTGTTTTATTAATGAAAGTAGACTGAAGATGTAATATCTATCCCTGCAAGAAAGAAAAAACAATAAATAAACTACAGTTGCTCAGATAAGAAGAGAAGTCAAGCGAATTACACATTCGTTTTTCTTTAATTTTGAATGTAAAGTTATCATTTTACTTCACGCCATATTGTTAGTTTCATTTTATATTCAATAACTTCTTAGAAATGTTCGATAAAAATAGGCCTGTGATATATATATAAGAGCTTTCTTCAGTATTTAAGTTCTAACAACGCACGTGCCGAAATAGCTCAGTTGGGAGAGCGTTAGACTGAAGATCTAAAGGTCCCTGGTTCGATCCCGTGTTTCGGCAATTCTTCTGTTTTATTAATGAATGTAGACTGAAGATCTAATACCTATCCCTGCAAGAAAGAAAAATAAATAAATAAACTATAGTTGCTCAGATAAGAAGAGAAGTCAAGCGAATTGCGCATTCGGTTTTCTTCAATTTTTAATGTAAAGTTATCATTTTACTTCACGCCATATTGTTAGTTTTATTTTATATTCAATAACTTCTTAGAAATGTTCGATAAAAATAAGCCTGTGATATATATATATATATATATAAGAGCTTTCTTCAGTATTTAAGTTCTAACAATGCACGTGCCGAAATAGCTCAGTTGGGAGAGCGTTAGACTGAAGATCTAAAGGTCCCTGGTTCGATCCCGTGTTTCGGCAATTCTTCTGTTTTATTAATGAATGTAGACTGAAGATCTAATACCTATCCCTGCAAAAAAGAAAAAAAAAATAAACTACAGTTGCTCAGATAAGAAGAGAAGTCAAGCGAATTACACTTTCGTTTTTCTTTATTTTTTAATATAAAGTTGTCATTTTGCTTCACGCCATATTGTTAGTTTCATTTTACATTCAATAACTTCTTAGAAATGTTCGATAAAAATAAGCCTGTGATATATATATAAGAGCTTTCTTCAGTATTTAAGTTCTAACAATGCACGTGACGAAATAGCTCAGTTGGGAGAGCGATAGACTGAAGATCTAAAGGTCCCTGGTTCGATCCCGTGTTTCGGCAATTCTTCTGTTTTATTAATGAATGTAGACTGAAGATCTAATACCTATCCCTGCAAAAAAGAAAAAAAAAATAAACTACAGTTGCTCAGATAAGAAGAGAAGTCAAGCGAATTACACTTTCGTTTTTCTTTATTTTTTAATGTAAAGTTGTCATTTTGCTTCACGCCATATTATTAGTTTCATTTTACATTCAATAACTTCTTAGAAATGTTCGATAAAAATAAGCCTGTGATATATATATAAGAGCTTTCTTCAGTATTTAAGTTCTAGCAATGCACGTGCCGAAATAGCTCAGTTGGGAGAGCGTTAGACTGAAGATCTAAAGGTCCCTGGTTCGATCCCGGGTTTCGGCAATTCTTCTATTTTATTAATGAATGTAGACTGAAGATCTAATACCTGTCCCTGCGAGAAAGAAAAAAAAATAAACTACAGTTGCTCAGATAAGAAGAGAAGTCAAGCGAATTACACTTTCGTTTTTCTGTATTTTTTAATGTAAAGTTGTCATTAATCTTCACGCCATATTGTCAGTTTCATTTTATATTGAATAACTTCTTAGAAATGTTCGATAAAAATAAGTCTGTGATATATATATAAGAGCTTTCTTCAGTATTTAAGTTCTAACAATGCACGTGCCGAAATAGCTCAGTTGGGAGAGCGTTAGACTGAAGATCTAAAGGTCGCGGGTTTCGGCAATTCTTCTGTTTTATTAATGAAAGTAGACTGAAGATCAAGTACCTATCCCTGCAAGAAAGAAAAAAAAAAAAATAAACTACAGTTGCTCAGATTAGAAGAGAAGTCAAGCGAATTACACTTTCGTTTTTCTTTAATTTTTTAATGTAAAGTTGTTATTTTACTTCACGCCATATTGTTAGTTTCATTTTATATTCAATAACTTCTTAGAAATGTTCGATAAAAATAAGCCTGTGATATATATATAAGAGCTTTCTTCAGTATTTAAGTTCTAACAATGCACGCGCCGAAATAGCTCAGTTGGGAGAGCGTTAGAATGAAGATCTAAAGGTCCCTGGTTCGATCCCGTGTTTCGGCAATTCTTCTGTTTTATTAATGAATGTAGACTGAAGATCTAATACCTATCCCTGCAAGAAAGAAAAATAAATAAATAAACTATAGTTGCTCAGATAAGAAGAGAAGTCAAGCGAATTGCACATTCGTTTTTCTTCAATTTTTAATGTAAAGTTATCATTTTACTTCACGCCATATTGTTAGTTTCATTTTATATTCAATAACTTCTTAGAAATGTTCGATAAAAATAAGCCTGTGATATATATATAAGAGCTTTCTTCAGTATTTAAGTTTTAGCAATGCACGTGCCGAAATAGCTCAGTTGGGAGAGCGTTAGACTGAAGATCTAAAGGTCCCTGGTTCGATCCCGGGTTTCGGCAATTCTTCTGTTTTATTAATGAAAGTAGACTGAAGATGTAATATCTATCCCTGCAAGAAAGAAAAAACAATAAATAAACTACAGTTGCTCAGATAAGAAGAAAAGTCAAGCGAATTACACATTGGTTTTTCTTTAATTTTGAATGTAAAGTTATCATTTTACTTCACGCCATATTGTTAGTTTCATTTTATATTCAATAACTTCTTAGAAATGTTCGATAAAAATAAGCCTGTGATATATATATAAGAGCTTTCTTCAGTATTTAAGTTCTAACAACGCACGTGCCGAAATAGCTCAGTTGGGAGAGCGTTAGACTGAAGATCTAAAGGTCCCTGGTTCGATCCCGTGTTTCGGCAATTCTTCTGTTTTATTAATGAATGTAGACTGAAGATCTAATACCTATCCCTGCAAGAAAGAAAAATAAATAAATAAACTATAGTTGCTCAGATAAGAAGAGAAGTCAAGCGAATTGCGCATTCGGTTTTCTTCAATTTTTAATGTAAAGTTATCATTTTACTTCACGCCATATTGTTAGTTTCATTTTATATTCAATAACTTCTTAGAAATGTTCGATAAAAATAGGCCTGTGATATATATATAAGAGCTTTCTTCAGTATTTAAGTTCTAACAACGCACGTGCCGTAATAGCTCAGTTGGGAGAGCGTTAGACTGAAGATCTAAAGGTCCCTGGTTCGATCCCGGGTTTCGGCAATTCTTCTGTTTTATTAATGAAAGTAGACTGAAGATCTAATACCTATCCCTGCAAGAAAGAAAAAAAAATATATAAACTACAGCTGCTCAGATAAGAAGCGAATTACACTTTCGTTTTTCTTTATTTTTTAATGTAAAGTTGTCATTTTACTTCACGCCATATTGTTAGTTTTATTTTATATTCAATAACTTCTTAGAAATGTTCGATAAAAATAAGCCTGTGATATATATATATATATATATAAGAGCTTTCTTCAGTATTTAAGTTCTAACAATGCACGTGCCGAAATAGCTCAGTTGGGAGAGCGTTAGACTGAAGATCTAAAGGTCCCTGGTTCGATCCCGGGTTTCGGCAATTCTTCTGTTTTATTAATGAAAGTAGACTGAAGATCTAATACCTATCCCTGCAAGAAAGAAAAATAAATAATTAAACTATAGTTGCTCAGATAAGAAGAGAATTCAAGCGAATTACACTTTCGTTTTTCTTTAATTTTGAATGTAAAGTTGTCATTTTACTTCACGCCATATTGTTAGTTTCATTTTATATTCAATAACTTCTTAGAATTGTTCGATAAAAATAAGCCTGTGATATATAGATATAAGAGCTTTCTTCAGTATTTAAGTTCTAAAAATGCACGTGCCGAAATAGCTCAGTTGGGAGAGCGTTAGACTGAAGATCTAAAGGTCCCAGGTTCGATGCCGGGTTTCGGCGATTCTTCTGTTTCATAAATGAAAGTAGACTGAAGATCAAATGCCTATCCCTGCAAGAAAAAAAAAAAAAATAAATAAACTACAGTTGCTCAGATTAGAAGAGAAGTCAAGCGAATTAAACTTTCGTTTTTCTTTAATTTTTAATGTAAAGTTGTTATTTTACTTCACGCCATATTTTTAGTTTCATTTTATATTCAATAACTTCTTAGAAATGTTCGATAAAAATAAGCCTGTGATATATATATATAAGAGCTTTCTTCAGTATTTAAGTTCTAACAATGCACGTGCCGAAACAGCTCAGTTAGGAGAGCGTTAGATTGAAGATCTAAAGGTCCCTGGTTCGATCCCGGGTTTCGGCAATTCTTCGGTTTTATTAATGAAAGTAGACGAAAGACGTAATACCTATCCCTGCAAGAAAGAAAAAAAAAAGTAAACTACAGTTGCTCAGATAAGAAGAGAAGTCAAGCGAATTACACTTTCGTTTTTCTTTATTATTTAATGTAAAGTTGTCATTTTACTTCACGCCATATTGTTAGTTCCATTTTATTTTCAATAACTTCTTAGAAATGTTCGATGAAAATAAGCCTGTGATATATATATAAGAACTTTGTTCAGTATTTAAGTTCTAACAATGCACGTTCCGAAATAGCTCAGTTGGGAGAGCGTTAGAGTGAAGATCTAAAGGTCCCTGGTTCGATCCCGGGTTTCGGCAATTCTTCTGTTTTATTAATGAATGTAGACTGAAGATCTAATACCTATCCCTGCAAGAAAGAAAAATAAATAAATAAACTATTGTTGCTCAGATAAGAAGAGAAGTCAAGCGAATTGCACATTCGTTTTTCTTTAATTTTTATTGTAAAGTTCTCATTTTACTTCACGCCATATTGTTAGTTTCCATTTATGTTCAATAATTTCTTAGAAATGTTCGATAAAAATAAGCCTGTGATATATATATAAGAGCTTTCTTCAGTATTTAAGTTCTAACAATGCACGTGCCGAAATAGCTCAGTTGGGAGAGCGTTAGACTGAAGATCTAAAGGTCCCTGGTGCGATCCCGGGTTTCGGCAATTCTTCTGTTTTATTAATGAATGCAGACTGAAGATCTAATACCTATCCCTGCAAGAAAGAAAAATAAATAAATAAACTATAGTTGCTCAGATAAGAAGAGAAGTCAAGCGAATTGCATATTCGTTTTTCTTCAATTTTTAATGTAAAGTTATCATTTTACTTCACGCCATATTGTTAGTTTCATTTTATATTCAATAACTTCTTAGAAATGTTCCATAAAAATAAGCCTGTGATATATATATAAGAGATTTCTTCAGTATTTAAGTTCCAACAATGCGCGTGACGAAATGGCTCAGTTGGGAGAACGTTAGACTGAAGATCTGAAGGTCCCTGTTTCGATCCCGGGTTTCGGCGATTCTTCTTTTTTATTAATGAAAGTAGACTGAAGATCTAATACCTATCCCTGCAAGAAAGAAAAAAATATATATAAACTACAGCTGCTCAGATAAGAAGAGAATTCAAGCGAATTACACTTTCGTTTTTCTTTATTTTTTAATGTAAAGTTGTCATTTTACTTCAAGCCATATTGTTAGTTTCATTTTATATTCAATAACTTCTTAGAAATGTTCGATAAAAATAAGCCTGTGATATATATATATAAGAGCTTTCTTCAGTATTTAAGTTCTAACAATGCTCGTGCCGAAACAGCTCAGTTAGGAGAGCGTTAGATTGAAGATCTAAAGGTCCCTGGTTCGATCCCGGGTTTCGGCAATTCTTCTGTTTTATTAATGAAGGTAGACTGAAGATCTAATACCTATCCCTGCAAGAAAGAAAAAAAAATATATAAACTGCAGCTGCTCAGATAAGAAGAGAATTCAAGCGAATTACACTTTCGTTTTTCTTTATTTTTTAATGTAAAGTTGTCATTTTACTTCACGCCATATTGTTAGTTTAATTTTATATTCAATAACTTCTTAGAAATGTTCGATAAAAATAAGCCTGTGATATATATATAAGAGCTTTCTTCAGTATTTAAGTTCTAACAATGCTCGTGCCGAAACAGCTCAGTTAGGAGAGCGTTAGATTGAAGATATAAAGGTCCCTGGTTCGATCCCGGGTTTCGGCAATTCTTCTGTTTTATTAATGAAAGTAGACTGAAGACGTAATACCTATCCCTGCAAGAAAGAAAAATAAATAAATAAACTACAGTTGCTCAGATAAGAAGAGAAGTCAAGCGAATTACACTTTCGTTTTTCTTTATTTTTTAATGTAAAGTTGTCATTTTACTTCACGCCATATTGTTAGTTTCATTTTATATTCCGGCCCACCAGCGGCTGAGCGGTTCTGCGCTCAAAGCTGGTAGACGTGAGGTGCCGGGTTTCATCCCCGGTCGCGCTCGTCGGCCTAGCCGTTCGGAGTTTTCCGTGGTTTCCTCCGAAACTTGCGTAAATACGGGCTAGGACCCCTTAGAAAGACATCCACGGAAGGCACTCCCCCTCAGGCCTAGGACACCAGTGTTGTCAATCGGCCTTAATCCCTAACACCAACACCAACATCATTTTATATTCAATAACTTCTTAGAAATGTT
Source organism: Salticus scenicus (assembly GCA_963930645.1). Classification (NCBI taxonomy): domain Eukaryota; kingdom Metazoa; phylum Arthropoda; class Arachnida; order Araneae; family Salticidae; genus Salticus; species Salticus scenicus. The sequence continues at coordinate 879,073 of CAWVNO010000681.1, read as the reverse complement.
CGATAAAAATAAGCCTGTGATATATATATAAGAGCTTTCTTCAGTATTTAAGTTCTAACAAAGCACGTGCCGAAATAGCTCAGTTGGGAGAGCGTTAGACTGAAGATCTAAAGGTCCCTGGTTCGATCCCGTGTTTCGGCAATTCTTCTGTTTTATTAATGAATGTAGACTGAAGATCTAATACCTATCCCTGCAAGAAAGAAAAAAAAATAAACTGCAGTTGCTCAGATAAGAAGAGAAGTCAAGCGAATTACACTTTCGTTTTTCTTTATTTTTTAATGTAAAGTTGTCATTTTACTTCACGCCATATTGTTAGTTTCATTTTATATTCAATAACTTCTTAGAAATGTTCGATAAAAATAAGCCTGTGATATATATATAAGAGCTTTCTTCAGTATTTAAGTTCTAACAATGCACGTGCCGAAATAGCTCAGTAGGGAGAGCGTTAGACTGAAGATCTAAAGGTCCCTGGTTCGATCCCGGGTTTCGGCAATTCTTCTGTTTTATTAATGAAAGTAGACTGAAGATCTAATACCTGTCCCTGCAAGAAAGAAAAAAAAAATATATAAACTACAGCTGCTCAGATAAGAAGAGAATTCAAGCGAATTACACTTTCGTTTTTCTTTATTTTTTAATGTAAAGTTGTCATTTTACTTCACGCCATATTTTTAGTTTAATTTTATATTCAATAACTTCTTAGAAATATTCGATAAAAACAAGCCTGTGATATATATATATAAGAGCTTTCTTCAGTATTTAAGTTCAAACAATGCACGTGCCGAAATCGCTCAGTTGGGAGAGCGTTAGACTGAAGATCTAAAGGTTCCTGGTTCGGTCCCGGGTTTCGGCAATTCTTCTATTTTATTAATGAATGTAGACTGAAGATCTAATACCTATCCCTGCAAGAAAGAAAAATAAATAAATAAACTATAGTTGCTCAGATAAGAAGAGAAGTCAAGCGAATTACACTTTCGTTTTTCTTTATTTTTTAATGTAAAGTTGTCATTTTACTTCACGCCATATTTTTAGTTTAATTTTATATTCAATAACTTCTTAGAAAGTAATGAAAGTCTCTTAATGAAAGTAGACTGAAGACGTAATACCTATCCCTGCAAGAAAGAAAAATAAATAAATAAACTACAGTTGCTCAGATAAGAAGAGAAGTCAAGCGAATTACACTTTCGTTTTTCTGCATTTTTTAATGTAAAGTTGTCATTAATCTTCACGCCATATTGTCAGTTTCATTTTATATTCAATAACTTCTTAGAAATGTTCGATAAAAATAAGCCTGTGATATATATATAAGAGCTTTCTTCAGTATTTAAGTTCTAACAATGCACGTGCCGAAATAGCTCAGTTGGGAGAGCGTTAGACTGAAGATCTAAAGGTCGCGGGTTTCGGCAATTCTTCTGTTTTATTAATGAAAGTAGACTGAAGATGTAATATCTATCCCTGCAAGAAAGAAAAAACAATAAATAAACTACAGTTGCTCAGATAAGAAGAGAAGTCAAGCGAATTACACATTCGTTTTTCTTTAATTTTGAATGTAAAGTTATCATTTTACTTCACGCCATATTGTTAGTTTCATTTTATATTCAATAACTTCTTAGAAATGTTCGATAAAAATAGGCCTGTGATATATATATAAGAGCTTTCTTCAGTATTTAAGTTCTAACAACGCACGTGCCGAAATAGCTCAGTTGGGAGAGCGTTAGACTGAAGATCTAAAGGTCCCTGGTTCGATCCCGTGTTTCGGCAATTCTTCTGTTTTATTAATGAATGTAGACTGAAGATCTAATACCTATCCCTGCAAGAAAGAAAAATAAATAAATAAACTATAGTTGCTCAGATAAGAAGAGAAGTCAAGCGAATTGCGCATTCGGTTTTCTTCAATTTTTAATGTAAAGTTATCATTTTACTTCACGCCATATTGTTAGTTTTATTTTATATTCAATAACTTCTTAGAAATGTTCGATAAAAATAAGCCTGTGATATATATATATATATATATAAGAGCTTTCTTCAGTATTTAAGTTCTAACAATGCACGTGCCGAAATAGCTCAGTTGGGAGAGCGTTAGACTGAAGATCTAAAGGTCCCTGGTTCGATCCCGTGTTTCGGCAATTCTTCTGTTTTATTAATGAATGTAGACTGAAGATCTAATACCTATCCCTGCAAAAAAGAAAAAAAAAATAAACTACAGTTGCTCAGATAAGAAGAGAAGTCAAGCGAATTACACTTTCGTTTTTCTTTATTTTTTAATATAAAGTTGTCATTTTGCTTCACGCCATATTGTTAGTTTCATTTTACATTCAATAACTTCTTAGAAATGTTCGATAAAAATAAGCCTGTGATATATATATAAGAGCTTTCTTCAGTATTTAAGTTCTAACAATGCACGTGACGAAATAGCTCAGTTGGGAGAGCGATAGACTGAAGATCTAAAGGTCCCTGGTTCGATCCCGTGTTTCGGCAATTCTTCTGTTTTATTAATGAATGTAGACTGAAGATCTAATACCTATCCCTGCAAAAAAGAAAAAAAAAAATAAACTACAGTTGCTCAGATAAGAAGAGAAGTCAAGCGAATTACACTTTCGTTTTTCTTTATTTTTTAATGTAAAGTTGTCATTTTGCTTCACGCCATATTGTTAGTTTCATTTTACATTCAATAACTTCTTAGAAATGTTCGATAAAAATAAGCCTGTGATATATATATAAGAGCTTTCTTCAGTATTTAAGTTCTAGCAATGCACGTGCCGAAATAGCTCAGTTGGGAGAGCGTTAGACTGAAGATCTAAAGGTCCCTGGTTCGATCCCGGGTTTCGGCAATTCTTCTATTTTATTAATGAATGTAGACTGAAGATCTAATACCTGTCCCTGCGAGAAAGAAAAAAAAATAAACTACAGTTGCTCAGATAAGAAGAGAAGTCAAGCGAATTACACTTTCGTTTTTCTGTATTTTTTAATGTAAAGTTGTCATTAATCTTCACGCCATATTGTCAGTTTCATTTTATATTGAATAACTTCTTAGAAATGTTCGATAAAAATAAGTCTGTGATATATATATAAGAGCTTTCTTCAGTATTTAAGTTCTAACAACGCACGTGCCGAAATAGCTCAGTTGGGAGAGCGTTAGACTGAAGATCTAAAGGTCCCTGGTTCGATCCCGTGTTTCGGCAATTCTTCTGTTTTATTAATGAATGTAGACTGAAGATCTAATACCTATCCCTGCAAGAAAGAAAAATAAATAAATAAACTATAGTTGCTCAGATAAGAAGAGAAGTCAAGCGAATTGCGCATTCGGTTTTCTTTATTTTTTAATGTAAAGTTGTCATTTTACTTCACGCCATATTGTTAGTTTCATTTTATATTCCGGCCCACCAGCGGCTGAGCGGTTCTGCGCTCAAAGCTGGTAGACGTGAGGTGCCGGGTTTCATCCCCGGTCGCGCTCGTCGGCCTAGCCGTTCGGAGTTTTCCGTGGTTTCCTCCGAAACTTGCGTAAATACGGGCTAGGACCCCTTAGAAAGACATCCACGGAAGGCACTCCCCCTCAGGCTTAGGACCCCAGTGTTGTCAATCGGCCTTAATCCCTAACACCAACACCAACATCATTTTATATTCAATAACTTCTTAGAAATGTTCGATAAAAATAAGCCTGTGATATATATATAAGAGCTTTCTTCAGTATTTAAGTTCCAACAATGCACGTGCCGAAATAGCTCAGTTGGGAGAGCGTTAGACTGAAGATCTAAAGGTCCCTGGTTCGATCCCGCGTTTCGGCAATTCTTCTGTTTTATTAATGAAAGTAGACTGAAGATCTAATACCTATTCCTGCAAGAAAGAAAAAAAATATATATAAACTACAGCTGCTCAGATAAGAAGCGAATTACACTTTCGTTTTTCTTTATTTTTTAATGTAAAGTTGTCATTTTACTTCACGCCATATTGTTAGTTTCATTTTATATTCAATAACTTCTTAGAAATGTTCGATAAAAATAAGCCTGTGATATATATATAAGAACTTTCTTCAGTATTTAAGTTCTAACAATGCACGTGCCGAAATAGCTCAGTTGGGAGAGCGTTAGACTGAAGATCTAAAGGTCCCTGGTTCGATCCCGGGTTTCGGCAATTCTTCTGTTTTATTAATGAAAGTAGACAGAAGATCTAATACCTATCCCTGCAAGAAAGAAAAAAAAATAAACTGCAGTTGCTCAGATAAGAAGAGAAGTCAAGCGAATTACACTTTCGTTTTTCTTTATTTTTTAATGTAAAGTTGTCATTTTACTTCACGCCATATTGTTAGTTTCATTTTATATTCAATAACTTCTTAGAAATGTTCGATAAAAATAAGCCTGTGATATATATATAAGAGCTTTCTTCAGTATTTAAGTTCTAACAATGCACGTGCCGAAATAGCTCAGTTGGGAGAGCGTTAGACTGAAGATCTAAAGGTCCCTGGTTCGGTCCCGGGTTTCGGCAATTCTTCTATTTTATTAATGAATGTAGACTGAAGATCTAATACCTATCCCTGCAAGAAAGAAAAATAAATAAATAAACTATAGTTGCTCAGATAAGAAGAGAAGTCAAGCGAATTACACTTTCGTTTTTCTTTATTTTTTAATGTAAAGTTGTCATTTTACTTCACGCCATATTTTTAGTTTAATTTTATATTCAATAACTTCTTAGAAAGTAATGAAAGTCTCTTAATGAAAGTAGACTGAAGACGTAATACCTATCCCTGCAAGAAAGAAAAATAAATAAATAAACTACAGTTGCTCAGATAAGAAGAGAAGTCAAGCGAATTACACTTTCGTTTTTCTGTATTTTTTAATGTAAAGTTGTCATTAATCTTCACGCCATATTGTCAGTTTCATTTTATATTCAATAACTTCTTAGAAATGTTCGATAAAAATAAGCCTGTGATATATATATAAGAGCTTTCTTCAGTATTTAAGTTCTAACAATGCACGTGCCGAAATAGCTCAGTAGGGAGAGCGTTAGACTGAAGATCTAAAGGTCCCTGGTTCGATCCCGGGTTTCGGCAATTCTTCTGTTTTATTAATGAAAGTAGACTGAAGATCTAATACCTATCCCTGCAAGAAAGAAAAAAAAATATATAAACTACAGCTGCTCAGATAAGAAGAGAATTCAAGCGAATTACACTTTCGTTTTTCTTTATTTTTTAATGTAAAGTTGTCATTTTACTTCACGCCATATTTTTAGTTTAATTTTATATTCAATAACTTCTTAGAAATATTCGATAAAAATAAGCCTGTGATATATATATATAAGAGCTTTCTTCAGTATTTAAGTTCAAACAATGCACGTGCCGAAATCGCTCAGTTGGGAGAGCGTTAGACTGAAGATCTAAAGGTCCCTGGTTCGGTCCCGGGTTTCGGCAATTCTTCTATTTTATTAATGAATGTAGACTGAAGATCTAATACCTATCCCTGCAAGAAAGAAAAATAAATAAATAAACTATAGTTGCTCAGATAAGAAGAGAAGTCAAGCGAATTACACTTTCGTTTTTCTTTATTTTTTAATGTAAAGTTGTCATTTTACTTCACGCCATATTTTTAGTTTAATTTTATATTCAATAACTTCTTAGAAAGTAATGAAAGTCTCTTAATGAAAGTAGACTGAAGACGTAATACCTATCCCTGCAAGAAAGAAAAATAAATAAATAAACTACAGTTGCTCAGATAAGAAGAGAAGTCAAGCGAATTACACTTTCGTTTTTCTGTATTTTTTAATGTAAAGTTGTCATTAATCTTCACGCCATATTGTCAGTTTCATTTTATATTCAATAACTTCTTAGAAATGTTCGATAAAAATAAGCCTGTGATATATATATAAGAGCTTTCTTCAGTATTTAAGTTCTAACAATGCACGTGCCGAAATAGCTCAGTTGGGAGAGCGTTAGACTGAAGATCTAAAGGTCGCGGGTTTCGGCAATTCTCTGTTTTATTAATGAAAGTAGACTGAAGATGTAATATCTATCCCTGCAAGAAAGAAAAAACAATAAATAAACTACAGTTGCTCAGATAAGAAGAGAAGTCAAGCGAATTACACATTCGTTTTTCTTTAATTTTGAATGTAAAGTTATCATTTTACTTCACGCCATATTGTTAGTTTCATTTTATATTCAATAACTTCTTAGAAATGTTCGATAAAAATAGGCCTGTGATATATATATAAGAGCTTTCTTCAGTATTTAAGTTCTAACAACGCACGTGCCGAAATAGCTCAGTTGGGAGAGCGTTAGACTGAAGATCTAAAGGTCCCTGGTTCGATCCCGTGTTTCGGCAATTCTTCTGTTTTATTAATGAATGTAGACTGAAGATCTAATACCTATCCCTGCAAGAAAGAAAAATAAATAAATAAACTATAGTTGCTCAGATAAGAAGAGAAGTCAAGCGAATTGCGCATTCGGTTTTCTTCAATTTTTAATGTAAAGTTATCATTTTACTTCACGCCATATTGTTAGTTTCATTTTATATTCAATAACTTCTTAGAAATGTTCGATAAAAATAAGCCTGTGATATATATATAAGAGCTTTCTTCAGTATTTAAGTTCCAACAATGCACGTGCCGAAATAGCTCATTTGGGAGAGCGTTAGACTGAAGATCTAAAGGTCCCTGGTTCGATCCCGGGTTTCGGCAATTCTTCTGTTTTATTAATGAAAGTAGACTGAAGATCTAATACCTATCCCTGCAAGAAAGAAAAAAAAATATATAAACTACAGCTGCTCAGATAAGAAGCGAATTATACTTTCGTTTTTCTTTATTTTTTAATGTAAAGTTGTCATTTTACTTCACGCCATATTGTTAGTTTTATTTTATATTCAATAACTTCTTACAAATGTTCGATAAAAATAAGCCTGTGATATATATATATATATATATAAGAGCTTTCTTCAGTATTTAAGTTCTAACAATGCACGTGCCGAAATAGCTCAGTTGGGAGAGCGTTAGACTGAAGATCTAAAGGTCCCTGGTTCGATCCCGTGTTTCGGCAATTCTTCTGTTTTATTAATGAATGTAGACTGAAGATCTAATACCTATCCCTGCAAAAAAGAAAAAAAAAATAAACTACAGTTGCTCAGATAAGAAGAGAAGTCAAGCGAATTACACTTTCGTTTTTCTTTATTTTTTAATGTAAAGTTGTCATTTTGCTTCACGCCATATTGTTAGTTTCATTTTACATTCAATAACTTCTTAGAAATGTTCGATAAAAATAAGCCTGTGATATATATATAAGAGCTTTCTTCAGTATTTAAGTTCTAACAATGCACGTGACGAAATAGCTCAGTTGGGAGAGCGATAGACTGAAGATCTAAAGGTCCCTGGTTCGATCCCGTGTTTCGGCAATTCTTCTGTTTTATTAATGAATGTAGACTGAAGATCTAATACCTATCCCTGCAAAAAAGAAAAAAAAAATAAACTACCGTTGCTCAGATAAGAAGAGAAGTCAAGCGAATTACACTTTCGTTTTTCTTTATTTTTTAATGTAAAGTTGTCATTTTGCTTCACGCCATATTGTTAGTTTCATTTTACATTCAATAACTTCTTAGAAATGTTCGATAAAAATAAGCCTGTGATATATATATAAGAGCTTTCTTCAGTATTTAAGTTCTAGCAATGCACGTGCCGAAATAGCTCAGTTGGGAGAGCGTTAGACTGAAGATCTAAAGGTCCCTGGTTCGATCCCGGGTTTCGGCAATTCTTCTATTTTATTAATGAATGTAGACTGAAGATCTAATACCTGTCCCTGCGAGAAAGAAAAAAAAATAAACTACAGTTGCTCAGATAAGAAGAGAAGTCAAGCGAATTACACTTTCGTTTTTCTGTATTTTTTAATGTAAAGTTGTCATTAATCTTCACGCCATATTGTCAGTTTCATTTTATATTGAATAACTTCTTAGAAATGTTCGATAAAAATAAGCCTGTGATATATATATAAGAGCTTTCTTCAGTATTTAAGTTCTAACAATGCACGTGCCGAAATAGCTCAGTTGGGAGAGCGTTAGACTGAAGATCTAAAGGTCGCGGGTTTCGACAATTCTTCTGTTTTATTAATGAAAGTAGACTGAAGATCAAGTACCTATCCCTGCAAGAAAGAAAAAAAAAAATAAACTACAGTTGCTCAGATTAGAAGAGAAGTCAAGCGAATTACACTTTCGTTTTTCTTTAATTTTTTAATGTAAAGTTGTTATTTTACTTCACGCCATATTGTTAGTTTCATTTTATATTCAATAACTTCTTAGAAATGTTCGATAAAAATAAGCCTGTGATATATATATAAGAGCTTTCTTCAGTATTTAAGTTCTAACAATGCACGCGCCGAAATAGCTCAGTTGGGAGAGCGTTAGACTGAAGATCTAAAGGTCCCTGGTTCGATCCCGGGTTTCGGCAATTCTTCTGTTTTATTAATGAAAGTAGACTGAAGATGTAATACCTATCCCTGCAAGAAAGAAAAATAAATAAATAAACTATAGTTGCTCAGATAAGAAGAGAAGTCAAGCGAATTGCACATTCGTTTTTCTTCAATTTTTAATGTAAAGTTATCATTTTACTTCACGCCATATTGTTAGTTTCATTTTATATTCAATAACTTCTTAGAAATGTTCGATAAAAATAAGCCTGTGATATATATATAAGAGCTTTCTTCAGTATTTAAGTTTTAGCAATGCACGTGCCGAAATAGCTCAGTTGGGAGAGCGTTAGACTGAAGATCTAAAGGTCCCTGGTTCGATCCCGGGTTTCGGCAATTCTTCTGTTTTATTAATGAATGTAGACTGAAGATCTAATACCTATCCCTGCAAGAAAGAAAAATAAATAAATAAACTATAGTTGCTCAGATAAGAAGAGAAGTCAAGCGAATTGCGCATTCGGTTTTCTTCAATTTTTAATGTAAAGTTATCATTTTACTTCACGCCATATTGTTAGTTTCATTTTATATTCAATAACTTCTTAGAAATATTCGATAAAAATAAGCCTGTGATATATATATAAGAGCTTTCTTTAGTATTTAAGTTCCAACAATGCACGTGCCGAAATAGCTCATTTGGGAGAGCGTTAGACTGAAGATCTAAAGGTCCCTGGTTCGATCCCGGGTTTCGGCAATTCTTCTGTTTTATTAATGAAAGTAGACTGAAGATCTAATACCTATCCCTGCAAGAAAGAAAAAAAAATATATAAACTACAGCTGCTCAGATAAGAAGCGAATTACACTTTCGTTTTTCTTTATTTTTTAATGTAAAGTTGTCATTTTACTTCACGCCATATTGTTAGTTTTTTTTTATATTCAATAACTTCTTAGAAATGTTCGATAAAAATAAGCCTGTGATATATATATATATATATAAGAGCTTTCTTCAGTATTTAAGTTCTAACAATGCACGTGCCGAAATAGCTCAGTTGGGAGAGCGTTAGACTGAAGATCTAAAGGTCCCTGGTTCGATCCCGGGTTTCGGCAATTCTTCTGTTTTATTAATGAAAGTAGACTGAAGATCTAATACCTATCCCTGCAAGAAAGAAAAAAAAAATAAACTACAGTTGCTCAGATAAGAAGAGAAGTCAAGCGAATTACACTTTCGTTTTTCTTTATTTTTTAATGTAAAGTTGTCATTTTGCTTCACGCCATATTGTTAGTTTCATTTTATATTCAATAACTTCTTAGAAATATTCGATAAAAATAAGCCTGTGATATATATATAAGAGCTTTCTTCAGTATTTAAGTTCTAACGATGCACGTGACGAAATAGCTTGGTTGGGAGAGCGATAGACTGAAGATCTAAAGGTCCCTGGTTCGATCCCGTGTTTCGGCAATTCTTCTGTTTTATTAATGAATGTAGACTGAAGATCTAATACCTATCCCTGCAAGAAAGAAAAAAAAAATAAACTACAGTTGCTCAGATTAGAAGAGAAGTCAAGCGAATTATACTTTCGTTTTTCTTTAATTTTTTAATGTAACGTTGTTATTTTACTTCACGCCATATTGTTAGTTTCATTTTATATTCAATAACTTCTTAGAAATGTTCGATAAAAATAAGCCTGTGATATATATATAAGAGCTTTCTTCAGTATTTAAGTTCTAACAATGCACGTGCCGAAATAGCTCAATTGGGAGAGCGTTAGACTGAAGATCTAAAGGTCCTTGGTTCGATCCCGGGTTTCGGCAATTCTTCTGTTTTATTAATGAATGTAGACTGAAGATCTAATACCTATCCCTGCAAGAAAGAAAAAAAAATAAACTACAGTTGCTCAGATAAGAAGAGAAGTCAAGCGAATTACACTTTCGTTTTTCCTTATTTTTTAATGTAAAGTTGTCATTTTGCTTCACGCCATATTGTTAGTTTCATTTTATATTCAATAACTTCTTAGAAATATTCGATAAAAATAAGCCTGTGATATATATATAAGAGCTTTCTTCAGTATTTAAGTTCTAATAATGCACGTGCTGAAATAGCTCAGTTGGGAGAGCGTTAGACTGTAGATCCAAAGGTCCCTGGTTCGATCCCGTGTTTCGGCAATTCTTCTGTTTTATTAATGAATGTAGACTGAAGATCTAATACCTATCCCTGCAAAAAAGAAAAATAAATAAATAAACTATAGTTGCTCAGATAAGAAGAGAAGTCAAGCGAATTGCACATTCGTTTTTCTTCAATTTTTAATGTAAAGTTGTCATTTTGCTTCACGCCATATTGTTAGTTTCATTTTACATTCAATAACTTCTTAGAAATGTTCGATAAAAATAAGCCTGTGATATATATATAAGAGCTTTCTTCAGTATTTAAGTTCTAGCAATGCACGTGCCGAAATAGCTCAGTTGGGAGAGCGTTAGACTGAAGATCTAAAGGTCGCGGGTTTCGGCAATTCTTCTGTTTTATTAATGAAAGTAGACTGAAGATCAAGTACCTATCCCTGCAAGAAAGAAAAAAAAAATAAACTACAGTTGCTCAGATTAGAAGAGAAGTCAAGCGAATTACACTTTCGTTTTTCTTTAATTTTTTAATGTAAAGTTGTTATTTTACTTCACGCCATATTGTTAGTTTCATTTTATATTCAATAACGTCTTAGAAATGTTCGATAAAAATAAGCCTGTGATATATATATAAGAGCTTTCTTCAGTATTTAAGTTCTAGCAATGCACGTGCCGAAATAGCTCAGTTGGGAGAGCGTTAGACTGAAGATCTAAAGGTCCCTGGTTCGATCCCGGGTTTCGGCAATTCTTCTGTTTTATTAATGAAAGTAGACTGAAGATGTAATATCTATCCCTGCAAGAAAGAAAAAACAATAAATAAACTACAGTTGCTCAGATAAGAAGAAAAGTCAAGCGAATTACACATTCGTTTTTCTTTAATTTTGAATGTAAAGTTATCATTTTACTTCACGCCATATTGTTAGTTTCATTTTATATTCAATAATTTCTTAGAAATGTTCGATAAAATTAAGCCTGTGATATATATATATATATATAAGAGCTTTCTTCAGTATTTAAGTTCTAACAATGCACGTGCCGAAATAGCTCAGTTGGGAGAGCGTTAGACTGAAGATCTAAAGGTCCCTGGTTCGATCCCGGGTTTCGGCAATTCTTCTGTTTTATTAATGAAAGTAGACTGAAGATCTAATACCTATCCCTGCAAGAAAGAAAAAAAAATAAACTACAGTTGCTCAGATAAGAAGAGAAGTCAAGCGAATTACACTTTCGTTTTTCTTTATTTTTTAATGTAAAGTTGTCATTTTGCTTCACGCCATATTGTTAGTTTCATTTTACATTCAATAACTTCTTAGAAATGTTCGATAAAAATAAGCCTGTGATATATATATAAGAGCTTTCTTCAGTATTTAAGTTCTAGCAATGCACGTGCCGAAATAGCTCAGTTGGGAGAGCGTTAGACTGAAGATCTAAAGGTCCCTGGTTCGATCCCGGGTTTCGGCAATTCTTCCGTTTTATTAATGAAAGTAGACTGAAGATCAAATACCTATCCCTGCAAGAAAGAAAAAAAAATAAATAAACTACAGTTGCTCAGATTAGAAGAGAAGTCAAGCGAATTATACTTTCGTTTTTCTTTAATTTTTTAATGTAACGTTGTTATTTTACTTCACGCCATATTGTTAGTTTCATTTTATATTTAATAACTTCTTAGAAATGTTCGATAAAAATAAGCCTGTGATATATATATAAGAGCTTTCTTCAGTATTTAAGTTCTAACAATGCACGTGCCGAAATAGCACAGTTGGGAGAGCGTTAGACTGAAGATCTAAAGGTCCTTGGTTCGATCCCGGGTTTCGGCAATTCTTCTGTTTTATTAATGAATGTAGACTGAAGATCTAATACCTATCCCTGCAAGAAAGAAAAAAAAAATAAACTACAGTTGCTCAGATAAGAAGAGAAGTCAAGCGAATTACACTTTCGTTTTTCTTTATTTTTTAATGTAAAGTTGTCATTTTGCTTCACGCCATATTGTTAGTTTCATTTTATATTCAATAACTTCTTAGAAATATTCGATAAAAATAAGCCTGTGATATATATATAAGAGCTTTCTTCAGTATTTAAGTTCTAATAATGCACGTGCTGAAATAGCTCAGTTGGGAGAGCGTTAGACTGTAGATCCAAAGGTCCCTGGTTCGATCCCGTGTTTCGGCAATTCTTCTGTTTTATTAATGAATGTAGACTGAAGATCTAATACCTATCCCTGCAAAAAAGAAAAATAAATAAATAAACTATAGTTGCTCAGATAAGAAGAGAAGTCAAGCGAATTGCACATTCGTTTTTCTTCAATTTTTAATGTAAAGTTATCATTTTACTTCACGCCATATTGTTAGTTTCATTTTATATTCAATAACTTTATAGAAATGTTCGATAAAAATAAGCCTGTGATATATATATAAGAGCTTTCTTCAGTATTTAAGTTCCAACAATGCACGTGCCGAAATAGCTCAGTTGGGAGAGCGTTAGACTGAAGATCTAAAGGTCCCTGGTTCGGTCCCGGGTTTCGGAAATTCTTCTATTTTATTAATGAATGTTGACTGAAGATCTAATACCTATCCCTGCAAGAAAGAAAAATAAATAAATAATCTATAGTTGCTCAGATAAGAAGAGAAGTCAAGCGAATTGCACATTCGTTTTTCTTCAATTTTTAATGTAAAGTTATCATTTTACTTCACGCCATATTGTTAGTTTCATTTTATATTCAATAACTTCTTAGAAATGTTCGATAAAAATAAGCCTTTGATATATATATAAGAGCTTTCTTCAGTATTTAAGTTCTAACAATGCACGTGCCGAAATAGCTCAGTTGGGAGAGCGTTAGACTGAAGATCTAAAGGTCCATGGTTCGATCCCGGGTTTCGGCAATTCTTCTGTTTTATTAATGAAAGTAGACTGAAGATGTAATATCTATCCATGCAAGAAAGAAAAAACAATAAATAAACTACAGTTGCTCAGATAAGAAGAGAAGTCAAGCGAATTACACATTCGTTTTTCTTTAATTTTGAATGTAAAGTTATCATTTTACTTCACGCCATATTGTTAGTTTCATTTTATATTCAATAACTTCTTAGAAATATTCGATAAAAATAAGCCTGTGATATATATATAAGAGCTTTCTTCAGTATTTAAGTTCTAACAATGCACGTGCCGAAATAGCTCAGTTGGGAGAACGTTAGACTGAAGATCTAAAGGTCCCTGGTTCGATCCCGGGTTTCGGCAATTCTTCTGTTTTATTAATGAAAGTAGACTGAAGATCAAATACCTATCCCTGCAAGAAAGAAAAAAAAAAATAAATAAACTACAGTTGCTCAGATTAGAAGAGAAGTCAAGCGAATTACACTTTCGTTTTTCTTTAATTTTTTAATGTAAAGTTGTTATTTTACTTCACGCCATATTGTTAGTTTCATTTTATATTCAATAACTTCTTAGAAATGTTCGATAAATATAAGCCTGTGATATATATATAAGAGCTTTCTTCAGTATTTAAGTTCTAGCAATGCACGTGCCGAAATAGCTCAGTTGGGAGAGCGTTAGACTGAAGATCTAAAGGTCCCTGGTTCGATCCCGGGTTTCGGCAATTCTTCTGTTTTATTAATGAAAGTAGACTGAAGATGTAATATCTATCCCTGCAAGAAAGAAAAAACAATAAATAAACTACAGTTGCTCAGATAAGAAGAAAAGTCAAGCGAATTACACATTCGTTTTTCTTTAATTTTGAATGTAAAGTTATCATTTTACTTCACGCCATATTGTTAGTTTCATTTTATATTCAATAACTTCTTAGAAATGTTCGATAAAAATAAGCCTGTGATATATATATGAGAGCTTTCTTCAGTATTTAAGTTCTAACAACGCACGTGCCGAAATAGCTCAGTTGGGAGAGCGTTAGACTGAAGATCTAAAGGGCCCTGGTTCGATCCCGTGTTTCGGCAATTCTTCTGTTTTATTAATGAATGTAGACTGAAGATCTAATACCTATCCCTGCAAGAAAGAAAAATAAATAAATAAACTATAGTTGCTCAGATAAGAAGAGAAGTCAAGCGAATTGCGCATTCGGTTTTCTTCAATTTTTAATGTAAAGTTATCATTTTACTTCACGCCATATTGTTAGTTTCATTTTATATTCAATAACTTCTTAGAAATGTTCGATAAAAATAAGCCTGTGATATATATATAAGAGCTTTCTTTAGTATTTAAGTTCCAACAATGCACGTGCCGAAATAGCTCATTTGGGAGAGCGTTAGACTGAAGATCTAAAGGTCCCTGGTTCGATCCCGGGTTTCGGCAATTCTTCTGTTTTATTAATGAAAGTAGACTGAAGATCTAATACCTATCCCTGCAAGAAAGAAAAAAAAATATATAAACTACAGCTGCTCAGATAAGAAGCGAATTACACTTTCGTTTTTCTTTATTTTTTAATGTAAAGTTGTCATTTTACTTCACGCCATATTGTTAGTTTTATTTTATATTCAATAACTTCTTAGAAATGTTCGATAAAAATAAGCCTGTGATATATATATATATATATATAAGAGCTTTCTTCAGTATTTAAGTTCTAACAATGCACGTGCCGAAATAGCTCAGTTGGGAGAGCGTTAGACTGAAGATCTAAAGGTCCCTGGTTCGATCCCGGGTTTCGGCAATTCTTCTGTTTTATTAATGAAAGTAGACTGAAGATCTAATACCTATCCCTGCAAGAAAGAAAAAAAAATAAACTACAGTTGGTCAGATAAGAAGAGAAGTCAAGCGAATTACACTTTCGTTTTTCTTTATTTTTTAATGTAAAGTTGTCCTTTTGCTTCACGCCATATTGTTAGTTTCATTTTATATTCAATAACTTCTTAGAAATATTCGATAAAAATAAGCCTGTGATATATATATAAGAGCTTTCTTCAGTATTTAAGTTCTAACAATGCACGTGACGAAATAGCTCAGTTGGGAGAGCGATAGACTGAAGATCTAAAGGTCCCTGGTTCGATCCCGTGTTTCGGCAATTCTTCTGTTTTATTAATGAATGTAGACTGAAGATCTAATACCTATCCCTGCAAAAAAGAAAAAAAAAATAAACTACAGTTGCTCAGATAAGAAGAGAAGTCAAGCGAATTACACTTTCGTTTTTCTTTATTTTTTAATGTAAAGTTGTCATTTTGCTTCACGCCATATTGTTAGTTTCATTTTACATTCAATAACTTCTTAGAAATGTTCGATAAAAATAAGCCTGTGATATATATATAAGAGCTTTCTTCAGTATTTAAGTTCTAGCAATGCACGTGCCGAAATAGCTCAGTTGGGAGAGCGTTAGACTGAAGATCTAAAGGTCCCTGGTTCGATCCCGGGTTTCGGCAATTCTTCCGTTTTATTAATGAAAGTAGACTGAAGATCAAATACCTATCCCTGCAAGAAAGAAAAAAAAATAAATAAACTACAGTTGCTCAGATTAGAAGAGAAGTCAAGCGAATTATACTTTCGTTTTTCTTTAATTTTTTAATGTAACGTTGTTATTTTACTTCACGCCATATTGTTAGTTTCATTTTATATTCAATAACTTCTTAGAAATGTTCGATAAAAATAAGCCTGTGATATATATATAAGAGCTTTCTTCAGTATTTAAGTTCGAACAATGCACGTGCCGAAATAGCTCAGTTGGGAGAGCGTTAGACTGAAGATCTAAAGGTCCTTGGTTCGATCCCGGGTTTCGGCAATTCTTCTGTTTTATTAATGAATGTAGACTGAAGATCTAATACCTATCCCTGCAAGAAAGAAAAAAAAATAAACTACAGTTGCTCAGATAAGAAGAGAAGTCAAGCGAATTACACTTTCGTTTTTCTTTATTTTTTAATGTAAAGTTGTCATTTTGCTTCACGCCATATTGTTAGTTTCATTTTATATTCAATAACTTCTTAGAAATATTCGATAAAAATAAGCCTGTGATATATATATAAGAGCTTTCTTCAGTATTTAAGTTCTAATAATGCACGTGCTGAAATAGCTCAGTTGGGAGAGCGTTAGACTGTAGATCCAAAGGTCCCTGGTTCGATCCCGTGTTTCGGCAGTTCTTCTGTTTTATTAATGAATGTAGACTGAAGATCTAATACCTATCCCTGCAAAAAAGAAAAATAAATAAATAAACTATAGTTGCTCAGATAAGAAGAGAAGTCAAGCGAATTGCACATTCGTTTTTCTTCAATTTTTAATGTAAAGTTATCATTTTACTTCACGCCATATTGTTAGTTTCATTTTATATTCAATAACTTTATAGAAATGTTCGATAAAAATAAGCCTGTGATATATATATAAGAGCTTTCTTCAGTATTTAAGTTCCAACAATGCACGTGCCGAAATAGCTCAGTTGGGAGAGCGTTAGACTGAAGATCTAAAGGTCCCTGGTTCGGTCCCGGGTTTCGGAAATTCTTCTATTTTATTAATGAATGTTGACTGAAGATCTAATACTTATCCCTGCAAGAAAGAAAAATAAATAAATAATCTATAGTTGCTCAGATAAGAAGAGAAGTCAAGCGAATTGCACATTCGTTTTTCTTCAATTTTTAATGTAAAGTTATCATTTTACTTCACGCCATATTGTTAGTTTCATTTTATATTCAATAACTTCTTAGAAATGTTCGATAAAAATAAGCCTGTGATATATATATAAGAGCTTTCTTCAGTATTTAAGTTCTAACAATGCACGTGCCGAAATAGCTCAGTTGGGAGAGCGTTAGACTGAAGATCTAAAGGTCCATGGTTCGATCCCGGGTTTCGGCAATTCTTCTGTTTTATTAATGAAAGTAGACTGAAGATGTAATATCTATCCATGCAAGAAAGAAAAAACAATAAATAAACTACAGTTGCTCAGATAAGAAAAGAAGTCAAGCGAATTACACATTCGTTTTTCTTTAATTTTGAATGTAAAGTTATCATTTTACTTCACGCCATATTGTTAGTTTCATTTTATATTCAATAACTTCTTAGAAATATTCGATAAAAATAAGCCTGTGATATATATATAAGAGCTTTCTTCAGTATTTAAGTTCTAACAATGCACGTGCCGAAATAGCTCAGTTGGGAGAACGTTAGACTGAAGATCTAAAGGTCCCTGGTTCGATCCCGGGTTTCGGGAATTCTTCTGTTTTATTAATGAAAGTAGACTGAAGATCAAATACCTATCCCTGCAAGAAAGAAAAAAAAATAAATAAACTACAGTTGCTCAGATTAGAAGAGAAGTCAAGCGAATTACACTTTCGTTTTTCTTTAATTTTTTAATGTAAAGTTGTTATTTTACTTCACGCCATATTTTTAGTTTCATTTTATATTCAATAACTTCTTAGAAATGTTCGATAAATATAAGCCTGTGATATATATATAAGAGCTTTCTTCAGTATTTAAGTTCTAACAATGCACGTCCCGAAATAGCTCAGCTGGGAGAGCGTTAGACTGAAGATCTAAAGGTCCCTGGTTCGATCCCGGGTTTCGGCAATTCTTCTGTTTTATTAATGAAAGTAGACTGAAGATCAAATACCTATCCCTGCAAGAAAGAAAAAAAAATAAATAAACTACAGTTGCTCAGATTAGAAGAGAAATCAAGCGAATTACACTTTCGTTTTTCTTTAATTTTTTAATGTAACGTTGTTATTTTACTTCACGCCATATTGTTAGTTTCATTTTATATTCAATAACTTCTTAGAAATGTTCGATAAAAATAAGCCTGTGATATATATATAAGAGCTTTCTTCAGTATTTAAGTTCTAACAATGCACGTGCCGAAATAGCTCAGTTGGGAGAGCGGTAGACTGAAGATCTAAAGGGCAATTCTCATGTGATGCACGGGACATTGTCTGACCGATTATTAATTCTATAGGGTTTAATATTATATACAAAAAATAAATAATTGGTGTTTCTGATGCTAATGAAGGTTAACTTCATAAATGTAAAACAATATTTCAAAATAAAAATTATTTAGTCAGAATAAATGAACAAAAACCTAGCGTGATGCACGGGACGCAGAAAAATCAATTATTTCTGCACTCATTCAGTCAAAATAATATTTGTCTGAATGTACTTGCTATAAACACATAAAACTACTAATCTGTGTTAATGACACTATATTGGATATAAAATGTGAAGGAACAGACAATTCTATCATTTTGTTTATTTTTTATAATTATCTAAAAAAAAATATGGGTGTGATGCACGGGACATTTGATGTGTGATGCACGGGACAAATATAATTTGTCAAAACTATAACCAACTTTTTATGCGGTATTTAGCATATTTATATTTCATAACTGTCAATATTAAGTTCATAAATAAAAATTCTTACTTTAGAAAGAATATATAATAATAAATAGAATGGCATAACACAATTTTTAGGAGGATGTAAACAATTCTGCACTTCACTAGTTCTGTTTTCTCAATAGAAGAGTTTAACCATAATTTTATTTAATATAATGATTTTGTATTTCCTCACTGTAAACTACGTAAACTAATGCTAAAAACTGAGATTATTTATATTGAAGCAAAGGACGTTAAGAGCTGTGTAGATATGGAAAATGCCACACCCATCCAAAGCATCATGCAAAAACATGTGATAATTGTTTCTGATGGAGAAGTTCAATTAAAAGAAAATGCATGTAACAATTTCAAGACCAAAACAAGTTCCATGCAATTAGATTTAAAGCTTCAACTCAATGTTTGGGTCTTTGCTAAATATGAAAGTGATTGTTATCCTGGCATGATTGTTGCCAAAATAAATGAAAATAACTTTAAAATTTCTGTTATGGTAAAAAGTGGAAATCAGTATTGGAAATGGCCAGATAAGGCAGATGAACTTATTTATCCAATCGAAGACATTATTAAGCAAATTCCTCCCCCAGAAATTGTAAATTCATGCAGAAACTTCAAATTTGAAAACTTTTTGTGATGCACGGGACATAATATATTAGCAAATAAAGTTAATTAAAATAAAGTTTTGTTAAAAATATTTCTAATGTAGTTTAAATATGGTTCATTTTAAAAGTTCTTAAGAATTTTTCAGCAACAAAAATAAAAAATAAATTTTGTACACAAATAAGTAGCTCTTTTTGCGTGATGCACGGGACATGCATACTTCTTAGTAAAATTTGAATAATTTGAACAGTTTAAAAATTATATAGATATATTTAATTGTTTTTTCTGAATGTTCATTCATTATAATGTTTTCCTATAACACAAAAAACTTAAAATTTTCATTACTAATAATTTAATGAGAATTTGAAATTTCCTCTCAATTTCAGTATTTTTGTTACAATTAGTTTACTAAATTTCAAAAGTTCATAAAAAATTAATTTTTCAATATTTTTTTATATTTTGGCATTTTTTATTTAATACATATGTTCTATTTCAACAACAGTAAAAAGAAAATACAATTTTCAAAAAAAAAAATTTGACATTGTTGGTTTCATTTTTCAGAGAATTGCCCTAAAGTTCCCTGGTTCGATCCCGTGTTTCGGCAATTCTTCTGTTTTATTAATGAATGTAGACTGAAGATTTAATACCTATCCCTGCAAGAAAGAAAAATAAATAAATAAACTATAGTTGCTCAGATAAAAAGAGAAGTCAAGCGAATTGCACATTCGTTTTTCTTCAATTTTTAATGTAAAGTTATCATTTTACTTCACGCCATATTGTTAGTTTCATTTTATATTCAATAACTTCTTAGAAATGTTCGATAAAAATAAGCCTGTGATATATATATAAGAGCTTTCTTCAGTATTTAAGTTCTAACAATGCACGTGCCGAAATAGCTCAGTTGGGAGAGCGTTAGACAGAAGATCTAAAGGTCCATGGTTCGATCCCGGGTTTCGGCAATTATTCTGTTTTATTAATGAAAGTAGACTGAAGATGTAATATCTATCCCTGCAAGAAAGAAAAAACAATAAATAAACTACAGTTGCTCAGATTAGAAAAGAAGTCAAGCGAATTACACTTTCGTTTTTCTTTAATTTTTTAATGTAAAGTTGTTATTTTACTTCACGCCATATTGTTAGTTTCATTTTATATTCAATAACTTCTTAGAAATGTTCGATAAATATAAGCCTGTGATATATATATAAGAGCTTTCTTCAGTATTTAAGTTCTAACAATGCACGTCCCGAAATAGCTCAGCTGGGAGAGCGTTAGACTGAAGATCTAAAGGTCCCTGGTTCGATCCCGGGTTTCGGCAATTCTTTTGTTTTACTAATGAAAGTAGACTGAAGATCAAATACCTATCCCTGCAAGAAAGAAAAAAAAATAAATAAACTACAGTTGCTGAGATTAGAAGTCAAGCGAATTACACTTTCGTTTTTCTTTAATTTTTTAATGTAACGTTGTTATTTTACTTCACGCCATATTGTTAGTTTCATATTATATTCAATAACTTCTTAGAAATGTTCGATAAAAATAAGCCTGTGATATATATATAAGAGCTTTCTTCAGTAATTAAGTTCTATCAATGCACGTGCCGAAATAGCTCAGTTGGGAGAGCGGTAGACTGAAGATCTAAAGGTCCCTGGTTCGATCCCGTGTTTCGGCAATTCTTCTGTTTTATTAATGAATGTAGACTGAAGATTTAATACCTATCCCTGCAAGAAAGAAAAATAAATAAATAAACTATAGTTGCTCAGATAAGAAGAGAAGTCAAGCGAATTGCGCATTCGGTTTTCTTCAATTTTTAATGTAAAGTTATCATTTTACTTCACGCCATATTGTTAGTTTCATTTTATATTCAATAACTTCTTAGAAATGTTCGATAAAAATAAGCCTGTGATATATATATAAGAGCTTTCTTCAGTATTTATGTTCCAACAATGCACGTGCCGAAATAGCTCAGTTGGGAGAGCGTTAGACTGAAGATCTAAAGGTCCCTGGTTCGATCCCGGGTTTCGGCAATTCTTCTGTTTTATTAATGAAAGTAGACTGAAGTTCTAATACCTATCCCTGCAAGAAAGAAAAAAAAATAAACTACAGTTGCTCAGGTAAGAAGAGAAGTCAAGCGAATTACACTTTCGTTTTTCTTCAATTTTTAATGTAAAGTTATCATTTTACTTCACGCCATATTGTTAGTTTCATTTTATATTCAATAACTTCTTAGAAATGTTCGATAAAAATAAGCCTGTGATATATATATATAAGAGCTTTCTTCAGTATTTAAGTTCCAACAATGCACGTGCCGAAATAGCTCAGTTGGGAGAGCGTTAGACTGAAGATCTAAAGGTCCCTGGTTCGATCCCGGGTTTCGGCAATTCTTCTGTTTTATTAATGAAAGTAGACTGAAGATCTAATACCTATCCCTGCAAGAAAGAAAAAAAAATATATATAAACTACAGCTGCTCAGATAAGAAGCGAATTACACTTTCGTTTTTCTTTATTTTTTAATGTAAAGTTGTCATTTTACTTCACGCCATATTGTTAGTTTCATTTTATATTCAATATCTTCTTAGAAATGTTAGATAAAAATAAGCCCTTGATATATATATAAGAGCTTTCTTCAGTATTTAAGTTCTGACAATGCACGTGCCGAAATAGCTCAGTTGGGAGAGCGTTAGACTGAAGATCTAAAGGTCCCTGGTTCGATCCCGTGTTTCGGCAATTCTTCTGTTTTATTAATGAATGTAGACTGAAGATCTAATACCTATCAATGCAAGAAAGGAAAATAAATAAATAAACTATAGTTGCTCAGATAAAAGAGAAGTCAAGCGAATTGCACATTCGTTTTTCTTTAATTTTGAATGTAAAGTTATCATTTTACTTCACGCCATATTGTTAGTTTCATTTTATATTCAATAACGTCTTAGAAATGTTCGATAAAAATAAGCCTGTGATATATATATAAGAGCTTTCTTCAGTATTTAAGTTCTAACAATGCACGTGCCGAAATAGCTCAGTTGGGAGAGCGTTAGACTGAAGATCTAAAGGTCCATGGTTCGATCCCGGGTTTTGGCAATTCTTCTGTTTTATTAATGAAAGTAGACTGAAGATCAAATACCTATCCCTGCAAGAAAGAAAAAAAAAAAATAAACTATAGTTGCTCAGATAAGAAGAGAAGTCAAGCGAATTGCACGTTCGTTTTTCTTCAATTTTTAATGTAAAGTTATCATTTTACTTCACGCCATATTGTTAGTTTCATTTTATATTCAATATCTTCTTAGAAATGTTCGATAAAAATAAGCCTGTGATATATATATAAGAGCTTTTTTCAGTATTTAAGTTCTTATAATGCACGTGCCGAAATAGCTCAGTTGGGAGAGCGTTAGACTGAAGATCTAAAGGTCCCTGGTTCGATCCCGGGTTTCGGCAATTCTTCTGTTTTATTAATGGCAGTAGACTGAAGATCTAATACCTATCCCTGCAAGAAAGAAAAAAAATATATATAAACTACAGCTGCTCAGATAAGAAGCGAATTACACTTTCGTTTTTCTTTATTTTTTAATGTAAAGTTGTCATTTTACTTCACGCCATATTTTTAGTTTCATTTTATATTCAATAACTTCTTAGAAATGTTCGATAAAAATAAGCCTGTGATATATATATAAGAGCTTTCTTCAGTATTTAAGTTCAAACAATGCACGTGCCGAAATAGCTCAGTTGGGAGAGCGTTAGACTGAAGATCTAAAGGTCCCTGGTTCGATCCCGGGTTTCGGCAATTCTTCTGTTTTATTAATGAAAGTAGACTGAAGATCAAATACCTATCCCTGCAAGAAAGAAAAAAAAATAAATAAACTACAGTTGCTCAGATTAGAAGAGAAGTCGAGCGAATTACCCTTTCGTTTTTCTTTAATTTTTTAATGTAACGTTGTTATTTTACTTCACGCCATATTGTTAGTTTCATTTTATATTCAATAACTTCTTAGAAATGTTCGATAAAAATAAGCCTGTGATATATATATAAGAGCTTTTTTCAGTATTTAAGTTCTTACAATGCACGTGCCGAAATAGCTCAGTTGGGAGAGCGTTAGACTGAAGATCTAAAGGTCCCTGGTTCGATCCAGGGTTTCGGCAATTCTTCTGTTTTATTAATGAAAGTAGACTGAAGATCTAATACCTATCCCTGCAAGAAAGAAAAAAAATATATATAAACTACAGCTGCTCAGATAAGAAGCGAATTACACTTTCGTTTTTCTTTATTTTTTAATGTAAAGTTGTCATTTTACTTCACGCCATATTTTTAGTTTCATTTTATATTCAATAACTTCTTAGAAATGTTCGATAAAAATAAGCCTGTGATATATATATAAGAGCTTTCTTCAGTATTTAAGTTCTAACAATGCACGTGCCGAAATAGCTCAGTTGGGAGAGCGTTAGACTGAAGATCTAAAGGTCCCTGGTTCGATCCCGGGTTTCGGCAATTCTTCTGTTTTATTAATGAAAGTAGACTGAAGATCAAATACCTATCCCTGCAAGAAAGAAAAAAAAAAATAAATAAACTACAGTTGCTCAGATTAGAAGAGAAGTCAAGCGAATTACACTTTCGTTTTTCTTTAATTTTTTAATGTAAAGTTGTTATTTTACTTCACGCCATATTGTTAGTTTCATTTTATATTCAATAACTTCTTAGAAATGTTCGATAAAAATAAGCCTGTGATATATATATAAGAGCTTTCTTCAGAATTTAAGTTCTAACAATGCACGAGCCGAAATAGCTCAGTTGGGAGAGCGTTAGACTGAAGATCTAAAGGTCCCTGGTTCGATCCCGGGTTTCGGCAATTCTTCTGTTTTATTAATGAAAGTAGACTGAAGATCAAATACCTATCCCTGCAAGAAAGAAAAATAAATAAATAAACTATAGTTGCTCAGATAAAAGAGAAGTCAAGCGAATTGCACATTCGTTTTTCTTCAATTTTTAATGTAAAGTTATCATTTTACTTCACGCCATATTGTTAGTTTCATTTTATATTCAATAACTTCTTAGAAATGTTCGATAAAAATAAGCCTGTGATATATATATAAGAGCTTTCTTCAGTATTTAAGTTCTAACAATGCACGTGCCGAAATAGCTCAGTTGGGAGAGCGTTAGACTGAAGATCTAAAGGTCCCTGGTTCGATCCCGGGTTTCGGCAATTCTTCTGTTTTATTAATGAAAGTAGACTGAAGATCTAATACCTATCCCTGCAAGAAAGAAAAAAAAAATAAACTACAGTTGCTCAGATAAGAAGAGAAGTCAAGCGAATTACACTTTCGTTTTTCTTTATTTTTTAATGTAAAGTTGTCATTTTGCTTCACGCCATATTCTTAGTTTCATTTTATATTCAATAACTTCTTAGAAATATTCGATAAAATAAGCCTGTGATATATATATAAGAGCTTTCTTCAGTATTTAAGTTCTAACAATGCACGTGACGAAATAGCTCAGTTGGGAGAGCGATAGACTGAAGATCTAAAGGTCCCTGGTTCGATCCCGTGTTTCGGCAATTCTTCTGTTTTATTAATGAATGTAGACTGAAGATCTAATACCTATGCCTGCAAAAAAGAAAAATAAATAAATAAACTATAGTTGCTCAGATAAGAAGAGAAGTCAAGCGAATTGCACATTCGTTTTTCTTCAATTTTTAATGTAAAGTTATCATTTTACTTCACGCCATATTTTTAGTTTCATTTTATATTCAATAACTTCTTAGAAATGTTCGATAAAAATAAGCCTGTGATATATATATAAGAGCTTTCTTCAGTATTTAAGTTCTAACAATGCACGTGCCGAAATAGCTCAGTTGGGAGAGCGTTAGACTGAAGATCTAAAGGTCCCTGGTTCGATCCCGGGTTTCGGCAATTCTTCTGTTTTATTAATGAAAGTAGACTGAAGATGTAATATCTATCCCTGCAAGAAAGAAAAATAAATAAATAAACTATAGTTGCTCAGATAAAAGAGAAGTCAAGCGAATTGCACATTCGTTTTTCTTCAATTTTTAATGTAAAGTTATCATTTAACTTCACGCCATATTGTTAGTTTCATTTTATATTCAATAACTTCTTAGAAATGTTCGATAAAAATAAGCCTGTGATATATATATAAGAGCTTTCTTCAGTATTTAAGTTCTAACAATGCACGTGCCGAAATAGCTCAGTTGGGAGAGCGTTAGACTGAAGATCTAAAGGCCCATGGTTCGATCCCGGGTTTCGGCAATTCTTCTGTTTTATTAATGAAAGTAGACTGAAGATGTAATATCTATCCCTGCAAGAAAGAAAAAACAATAAATAAACTACAGTTGCTGAGATAAGAAGAGAAGTCAAGCGAATTACACATTCGTTTTTCTTTAATTTTGAATGTAAAGTTATCATTTTACTTCACGCCATATTGTTAGTTTCATTTTATATTCAATAACTTCTTAGAAATATTCGATAAAAATAAGCCTGTGATATATATATATAAGAGCTTTCTTCAGTATTTAAGTTCTAACAATGCACGTGCCGAAATAGCTCAGTTGGGAGAACGTTAGACTGAAGATCTAAAGGTCCCTGGTTCGATCCCGGGTTTCGGCAATTCTTCTGTTTTATTAATGAAAGTAGACTGAAGATCAAATACCTATCCCAGAAAGAAAAAAAAAATAAATAAACTACAGTTGCTCAGATTAGAAGAGAAGTCAAGCGAATTACACTTTCGTTTTTCTTTAATTTTTTAATGTAAAGTTGTTATTTTACTTCACGCCATATTGTTAGTTTCATTTTATATTCAATAACTTCTTAGAAATGTTCGATAAAAATAAGCCTGTGATATATATATAAGAGCTTTCTTCAGTATTTAAGTTCTAACAATGCACGTCCCGAAATAGCTCAGTTGGGAGAGCGTTAGACTGAAGATCTAAAGGTCCCTGGTTCGATCCCGGGTTTCGGCAATTCTTTTGTTTTACTAATGAAAGTAGACTGAAGATCAAATACCTATCCCTGCAAGAAAGAAAAAAAAATAAATAAACTACAGTTGCTGAGATTAGAAGTCAAGCGAATTACACTTTCGTTTTTCTTTAATTTTTTAATGTAACGTTGTTATTTTACTTCACGCCATATTGTTAGTTTCATATTATATTCAATAACTTCTTAGAAATGTTCGATAAAAATAAGCCTGTGATATATATATAAGAGCTTTCTTCAGTATTTAAGTTCTATCAATGCACGTGCCGAAATAGCTCAGTTGGGAGAGCGGTAGACTGAAGATCTAAAGGTCCCTGGTTCGATCCCGTGTTTCGGCAATTCTTCTGTTTTATTAATGAATGTAGACTGAAGATTTAATACCTATCCCTGCAAGAAAGAAAAATAAATAAATAAACTATAGTTGCTCAGATAAGAAGAGAAGTCAAGCGAATTGCGCATTCGGTTTTCTTCAATTTTTAATGTAAAGTTATCATTTTACTTCACGCCATATTGTTAGTTTCATTTTATATTCAATAACTTCTTAGAAATGTTCGATAAAAATAAGCCTGTGATATATATATAAGAGCTTTCTTCAGTATTTATGTTCCAACAATGCACGTGCCGAAATAGCTCAGTTGGGAGAGCGTTAGACTGAAGATCTAAAGGTCCCTGGTTCGATCCCGGGTTTCGGCAATTCTTCTGTTTTATTAATGAAAGTAGACTGAAGTTCTAATACCTATCCCTGCAAGAAAGAAAAAAAAATAAACTACAGTTGCTCAGATAAGAAGAGAAGTCAAGCGAATTACACTTTCGTTTTTCTTCAATTTTTAATGTAAAGTTATCATTTTACTTCACGCCATATTGTTAGTTTCATTTTATATTCAATAACTTCTTAGAAATGTTCGATAAAAATAAGCCTGTGATATATATATATAAGAGCTTTCTTCAGTATTTAAGTTCCAACAATGCACGTGCCGAAATAGCTCAGTTGGGAGAGCGTTAGACTGAAGATCTAAAGGTCCCTGGTTCGATCCCGGGTTTCGGCAATTCTTCTGTTTTATTAATGAAAGTAGACTGAAGATCTAATACCTATCCCTGCAAGAAAGAAAAAAATATATATATAAACTACAGCTGCTCAGATAAGAAGCGAATTACACTTTCGTTTTTCTTTATTTTTTAATGTAAAGTTGTCATTTTACTTCACGCCATATTGTTAGTTTCATTTTATATTCAATATCTTCTTAGAAATGTTAGATAAAAATAAGCCCTTGATATATATATAAGAGCTTTCTTCAGTATTTAAGTTCTGACAATGCACGTGCCGAAATAGCTCAGTTGGGAGAGCGTTAGACTGAAGATCTAAAGGTCCCTGGTTCGATCCCGTGTTTCGGCAATTCTTCTGTTTTATTAATGAATGTAGACTGAAGATCTAATACCTATCAATGCAAGAAAGGAAAATAAATAAATAAACTATAGTTGCTCAGATAAAAGAGAAGTCAAGCGAATTGCACATTCGTTTTTCTTTAATTTTGAATGTAAAGTTATCATTTTACTTCACGCCATATTGTTAGTTTCATTTTATATTCAATAACGTCTTAGAAATGTTCGATAAAAATAAGCCTGTGATATATATATAAGAGCTTTCTTCAGTATTTAAGTTCTAACAATGCACGTGCCGAAATAGCTCAGTTGGGAGAGCGTTAGACTGAAGATCTAAAGGTCCATGGTTCGATCCCGGGTTTTGGCAATTCTTCTGTTTTATTAATGAAAGTAGACTGAAGATCAAATACCTATCCCTGCAAGAAAGAAAAAAAAAAATAAACTATAGTTGCTCAGATAAGAGGAGAAGTCAAGCGAATTGCACGTTCGTTTTTCTTCAATTTTTAATGTAAAGTTATCATTTTACTTCACGCCATATTGTTAGTTTCATTTTATATTCAATAACTTCTTAGAAATGTTCGATAAAAATAAGCCTGTGATATATATATATAAGAGCTTTCTTCAGTATTTAAGTTCCAACAATGCACGTGCCGAAATAGCTCAGTTGGGAGAGCGTTAGACTGAAGATCTAAAGGTCCCTGGTTCGATCCCGGGTTTCGGCAATTCTTCTGTTTTATTAATGAAAGTAGACTGAAGATCTAATACCTATCCCTGCAAGAAAGAAAAAAAAAAAAATATAAACTACAGCTGCTCAGATAAGAAGCGAATTACACTTTCGTTTTTCTTTATTTTTTAATGTAAAGTTGTCATTTTACTTCACGCCATATTGTTAGTTTCATTTTATATTCAATAACTTCTTAGAAATGTTCGATAAAAATAAGCCTGTGATATATATATAAGAGCTTTCTTCAGTATTTAAGTTCTAACAATGCACGAGCCGAAATAGCTCAGTTGGGAGAGCGTTAGACTGAAGATCTAAAGGTCCCTGGTTCGATCCCGGGTTTCGGCAATTCTTCTGTTTTATTAATGAAAGTAGACTGAAGATCAAATACCTATCCCTGCAAGAAAGAAAAAAAAATAAATAAACTACAGTTGCTCAGATTAGAAGAGAAGTCGAGCGAATTACCCTTTCGTTTTTCTTTAATTTTTTAATGTAACGTTGTTATTTTACTTCACGCCATATTGTTAGTTTCATTTTATATTCAATAACTTCTTAGAAATGTTCGATAAAAATAAGCCTGTGATATATATATAAGAGCTTTTTTCAGTATTTAAGTTCTTACAATGCACGTGCCGAAATAGCTCAGTTGGGAGAGCGTTAGACTGAAGATCTAAAGGTCCTTGGTTCGATCCCGGGTTTCGGCAATTCTTCTGTTTTATTAATGGCAGTAGACTGAAGATCTAATACCTATCCCTGCAAGAAAGAAAAAAAATATATATAAACTACAGCTGCTCAGATAAGAAGCGAATTACACTTTCGTTTTTCTTTATTTTTTAATGTAAAGTTGTCATTTTACTTCACGCCATATTTTTAGTTTCATTTTATATTCAATAACTTCTTAGAAATGTTCGATAAAAATAAGCCTGTGATATATATATAAGAGCTTTCTTCAGTATTTAAGTTCAAACAATGCACGTGCCGAAATAGCTCAGTTGGGAGAGCGTTAGACTGAAGATCTAAAGGTCCCTGGTTCGATCCCGGGTTTCGGCAATTCTTCTGTTTTATTAATGAAAGTAGACTGAAGATCAAATACCTATCCCTGCAAGAAAGAAAAAAAAATAAATAAACTACAGTTGCTCAGATTAGAAGAGAAGTCGAGCGAATTACCCTTTCGTTTTTCTTTAATTTTTTAATGTAACGTTGTTATTTTACTTCACGCCATATTGTTAGTTTCATTTTATATTCAATAACTTCTTAGAAATGTTCGATAAAAATAAGCCTGTGATATATATATAAGAGCTTTTTTCAGTATTTAAGTTCTTACAATGCACGTGCCGAAATAGCTCAGTTGGGAGAGCGTTAGACTGAAGATCTAAAGGTCCCTGGTTCGATCCAGGGTTTCGGCAATTCTTCTGTTTTATTAATGAAAGTAGACTGAAGATCTAATACCTATCCCTGCAAGAAAGAAAAAAAATATATATAAACTACAGCTGCTCAGATAAGAAGCGAATTACACTTTCGTTTTTCTTTATTTTTTAATGTAAAGTTGTCATTTTACTTCACGCCATATTTTTAGTTTCATTTTATATTCAATAACTTCTTAGAAATGTTCGATAAAAATAAGCCTGTGATATATATATAAGAGCTTTCTTCAGTATTTAAGTTCTAACAATGCACGTGCCGAAATAGCTCAGTTGGGAGAGCGTTAGACTGAAGATCTAAAGGTCCCTGGTTCGATCCCGGGTTTCGGCAATTCTTCTGTTTTATTAATGAAAGTAGACTGAAGATCAAATACCTATCCCTGCAAGAAAGAAAAAAAAAATAAATAAACTACAGTTGCTCAGATTAGAAGAGAAGTCAAGCGAATTACACTTTCGCTTTTCTTTAATTTTTTAATGTAAAGTTGTTATTTTACTTCACGCCATATTGTTAGTTTCATTTTATATTCAATAACTTCTTAGAAATGTTCGATAAAAATAAGCCTGTGATATATATATAAGAGCTTTCTTCAGAATTTAAGTTCTAACAATGCACGAGCCGAAATAGCTCAGTTGGGAGAGCGTTAGACTGAAGATCTAAAGGTCCCTGGTTCGATCCCGGGTTTCGGCAATTCTTCTGTTTTATTAATGAAAGTAGACTGAAGATCAAATACCTATCCCTGCAAGAAAGAAAAAAAAATAAATAAACTACAGTTGCTCAGATTAGAAGAGAAGTCGAGCGAATTACCCTTTCGTTTTTCTTTAATTTTTTAATGTAACGTTGTTATTTTACTTCACGCCATATTGTTAGTTTCATTTTATATTCAATAACTTCTTAGAAATGTTCGATAAAAATAAGCCTGTGATATATATATAAGAGCTTTTTTCAGTATTTAAGTTCTTACAATGCACGTGCCGAAATAGCTCAGTTGGGAGAGCGTTAGACTGAAGATCTAAAGGTCCCTGGTTCGATCCCGGGTTTCGGCAATTCTTCTGTTTTATTAATGAAAGTAGACTGAAGATCTAATACCTATCCCTGCAAGAAAGAAAAAAAATATATATAAACTACAGCTGCTCAGATAAGAAGCGAATTACACTTTCGTTTTTCTTTATTTTTTAATGTAAAGTTGTCATTTTACTTCACGCCATATTGTTAGTTTCATTTTATATTCAATAACTTCTTAGAAATGTTCGATAAAAATAAGCCTGTGATATATATATATATATATATAAGAGCTTTCTTCAGTATTTAAGTTCTAACAATGCACGTGCCGAAATAGCTCAGTTGGGAGAGCGTTAGACTGAAGATCTAAAGGTCCCTGGTTCGATCCCGGGTTTCGGCAATTCTTCTGTTTTATTAATGAATGTAGACTGAATATCTAATACCTATCCCTGCAAAAAAGAAAAGTAAATAAATAAACTATAGTTGCTCAGATAAGAAGAGAAGTCAAGCGAATTGCACATTCGTTTTTCTTCAATTTTTAATGTAAAGTTATCATTTTACTTCACGCCATATTGTTAGTTTCATTTTATATTCAATAACTTTATAGAAATGTTCGATAAAAATAAGCCTGTGATATATATATAAGAGCTTTCTTCAGTATTTAAGTTCCAACAATGCACGTGCCGAAATAGCTCAGTTCGGAGAGCGTTAGACTGAAGATCTAAAGGTCCCTGGTTCGATCCCGGGTTTCGGCAATTCTTCTATTTTATTAATGAATGTAGACTAAAGATCTAATACCTATCCCTGCAAGAAAGAAAAATAAATAAATAATCTATAGTTGCTCAGATAAGAAGAGAAGTCAAGCGAATTGCACATTCGTTTTTCTTCAATTTTTAATGTAAAGTTATCATTTTACTTCACGCCATATTGTTAGTTTCATTTTATATTCAATAACTTCTTAGAAATATTCGATAAAAATAAGCCTGTGATATATATATAAGAGCTTTCTTCAGTATTTAAGTTCTAACAATGCACGTGACGAAATAGCTCAGTTGGGAGAGCGATAGACTGAAGATCTAAAGGTCCCTGGTTTGATCCCGTGTTTCGGCACTTCTTCTGTTTTATTAATGAATGTAGACTGAAGATTTAATACCTATCCCTGCAAGAAAGAAAAAAAATAAACTATAGTTGCTCAGATTAGAAGAGAAGTCGAGCGAATTACCCTTTCGTTTTTCTTTAATTTTTTAATGTAACGTTGTTATTTTACTTCACGCCATATTGTTAGTTTCATTTTATATTCAATAACTTCTTAGAAATGTTCGATAAAAATAAGCCTGTGATATATATATAAGAGCTTTCTTCAGTATTTAAGTTCTAACAATGCACGTGCCGAAATAGCTCAGTTGGGAGAGCGTTAGACTGAAGATCTAAAGGTCCCTGGTTCGATCCCGGGTTTCGGCAATTCTTCTGTTTTATTAATGAAAGTAGACTGAAGATCTAATACCTATCCCTGCAAGAAAGAAAAAATATATATATAAACTACAGCTGCTCAGATAAGAAGCGAATTACACTTTCGTTTTTCTTTATTTTTTAATGTAAAGTTGTCATTTTACTTCACGCCATATTTTTAGTTTCATTTTATATTCAATAACTTCTTAGAAATATTCGATAAAAATAAGCCTGTGATATATATATAAGAGCTTTCTTCAGTATTTAAGTGCTAACAATGCACGTGCTGAAATAGCTCAGTTGGGAGAGCGTTAGACTGTAGATCTAAAGTTTCCTGGTTCGATCCCGTGTTTCGGCAATTCTTCTGTTTTATTAATGAATGTAGACTGAAGATCTAATACCTATCCCTGCAAAAAAGAAAAATAAATAAATAAACTATAGTTGCTCAGATAAGAAGAGAAGTCAAGCGAATTGCACATTCGTTTTTCTTCAATTTTTAATGTAAAGTTATCATTTTACTTCACGCCATATTGTTAGTTTCATTTTCTATTCAATAACTTTATAGAAATGTTCGATAAAAATAAGCCTGTGATATATATATAAGAGCTTTCTTCAGTATTTAAGTTCCAACAATGCACGTGCCGAAATAGCTCCGTTCGGAGAGCGTTAGACTGAAGATCTAAAGGTCCCTGGTTCGATCCCGGGTTTCGGCAATTCTTCTATTTTATTAATGAATGTAGACTGAAGATCTAATACCTATCCCTGCAAGAAACAAAAATAAATAAATAATCTATAGTTGCTCAGATAAGAAGAGAAGTCAAGCGAATTGCACATTCGTTTTTCTTCAATTTTTAATGTAAAGTTATCATTTTACTTCACGCCATATTGTTAGTTTCATTTTATATTCAATAACTTCTTAGAAATGTTCGATAAAAATAAGCCTGTGATATATATATAAGAGCTTTCTTCAGTATTTAAGTTCTAACAATGCACGTGCCGAAATAGCTCAGTTGGGAGAGCGTTAGACTGAAGATCTAAAGGTCCCTGGTTCGATCCCGGGCTTCGGCAATTCTTC
The DNA here is from genome assembly GCA_963930645.1 of Salticus scenicus. Lineage (NCBI taxonomy): Eukaryota > Metazoa > Arthropoda > Arachnida > Araneae > Salticidae > Salticus > Salticus scenicus. The sequence goes on along the minus strand of CAWVNO010000681.1, from coordinate 845,674 downwards.
TGTTTTATTAATGAAAGTAGACTGAAGATGTAATATCTATCCCTGCAAGAAAGAAAAAACAATAAATAAACTACAGTTGCTCAGATAAGAAGAGAAGTCAAGCGAATTACACATTCGTTTTTCTTTAATTTTGAATATAAAGTTATCATTTTACTTCACGCCATATTGTTAGTTTCATTTTATATTCAATAACTTCTTAGAAATGTTCGATAAAAATAAACCTGTGATATATATATAAGAGCTTCCTTCAGTATTTATGTTCTAACAATGCACGTGCCGAAATAGCTCAGTTGGGAGAGCGTTAGACTGAAGATCTAAAGGTCCATGGTTCGATCCCGGGTTTCGGCAATTCTTCTGTTTTATTAATGAAAGTAGACTGAAGATGTAATATCTATCCCTGCAAGAAAGAAAAAACAATAAATAAACTACAGTTGCTCAGATAAGAAGAGAAGTCAAGCGAATTACACATTCGTTTTTCTTTAATTTTGAATGTAAAGTTATCATTTTACTTCACGCCATATTGTTAGTTTCATTTTATATTCAATAACTTCTTAGAAATGTTCGATAAAAATAAGCCTGTGATATATATATAAGAGCTTTCTTCAGTATTTAAGTTCTAACAATGCACGTTCCGAAATAGCTCAGTTGGGTTGGTTGGTTGGTTGGAGGATTAAGGCCGATTGACTCCTTATGTGTCCTAGGCCTATAGGGGGAATGCCCTCCGTGGGGGTCTTTCTAAGGGGTCCTAGCCCGTATTTACGCGAGTTTCGGAGGAAACCACGGAAAACTCCGAACGGCTAGGTCGATGAGCGCGACCTGGGATCGAACCCGGCACCTCCCATCTACCAGCTTTGAGCGCAGAACCGCTCGGCCGCTGGTGGGCTAGCTCAGTTGGGAGAACGTTAGACTGAAGATCTAAAGGTCCCTGGTTCGACCCCGGGTTTCGGCAATTCTTCTGTTTTATTAATGAAAGTAGACTGAAGATCAAATACCTATCCCTGCAAGAAAGAAAAAAAAATAAACTACAGTTGCTCAGATTAGAAGAGAAGTCAAGCGAATTACACTTTCTTTAATTTTTAATGTAAAGTTGTCATTTTACTTCACGCCATATTGCTAGATTCATTTTATATTCAATAACTTCTTAGAAATGTTCGATAAAAATATGCCTGTGATATATATATAAGAGCTTTCTTCAGTATTTAAGTTTTAACAATGCACGTGCCGAAATAGCTCAGTTGGGAGAGCGTTAGACTGAAGATCTAAAGGTCCCTGGTTCGATCCCGGGTTTCGGCAATTCTTCTGTTTTATTAATGAATGTAGACTGAAGATCTAATACCTATCCCTGCAAAAAAGAAAAATAAATAAATAAACTATAGTTGCTCAGATAAGAAGAGAAGTCAAGCGAATTGCACATTCGTTTTTCTTCAATTTTTAATGTAAAGTTATCATTTTACTTCACGCCATATTGTTAGTTTCATTTTCTATTCAATAACTTTATAGAAATGTTCGATAAAAATAAGCCTGTGATATATATATAAGAGCTTTCTTCAGTATTTAAGTTCCAACAATGCACGTGCCGAAATAGCTCCGTTCGGAGAGCGTTAGACTGAAGATCTAAAGGTCCCTGGTTCGATCCCGGGTTTCGGCAATTCTTCTATTTTATTAATGAATGTAGACTGAAGATCTAATACCTATCCCTGCAAGAAACAAAAATAAATAAATAATCTATAGTTGCTCAGATAAGAAGAGAAGTCAAGCGAATTGCACATTCGTTTTTCTTCAATTTTTAATGTAAAGTTATCATTTTACTTCACGCCATATTGTTAGTTTCATTTTATATTCAATAACTTCTTAGAAATGTTCGATAAAAATAAGCCTGTGATATATATATAAGAGCTTTCTTCAGTATTTAAGTTCTAACAATGCACGTGCCGAAATAGCTCAGTTGGGAGAGCGTTAGACTGAAGATCTAAAGGTCCCTGGTTCGATCCCGGGTTTCGGCAATTCTTCTGTTTTATTAATGAAAGTAGACTGAAGATGTAATATCTATCCCTGCAAGAAAGAAAAAACAATAAATAAACTACAGTTGCTCAGATAAGAAGAGAAGTCAAGCGAATTACACATTCGTTTTTCTTTAATTTTGAATATAAAGTTATCATTTTACTTCACGCCATATTGTTAGTTTCATTTTATATTCAATAACTTCTTAGAAATGTTCGATAAAAATAAACCTGTGATATATATATAAGAGCTTCCTTCAGTATTTATGTTCTAACAATGCACGTGCCGAAATAGCTCAGTTGGGAGAGCGTTAGACTGAAGATCTAAAGGTCCATGGTTCGATCCCGGGTTTCGGCAATTCTTCTGTTTTATTAATGAAAGTAGACTGAAGATGTAATATCTATCCCTGCAAGAAAGAAAAAACAATAAATAAACTACAGTTGCTCAGATAAGAAGAGAAGTCAAGCGAATTACACATTCGTTTTTCTTTAATTTTGAATGTAAAGTTATCATTTTACTTCACGCCATATTGTTAGTTTCATTTTATATTCAATAACTTCTTAGAAATGTTCGATAAAAATAAGCCTGTGATATATATATAAGAGCTTTCTTCAGTATTTAAGTTCTAACAATGCACGTTCCGAAATAGCTCAGTTGGGTTGGTTGGTTGGTTGGAGGATTAAGGCCGATTGACTCCTTATGTGTCCTAGGCCTATAGGGGGAATGCCCTCCGTGGGGGTCTTTCTAAGGGGTCCTAGCCCGTATTTACGCGAGTTTCGGAGGAAACCACGGAAAACTCCGAACGGCTAGGTCGATGAGCGCGACCTGGGATCGAACCCGGCACCTCCCATCTACCAGCTTTGAGCGCAGAACCGCTCGGCCGCTGGTGGGCTAGCTCAGTTGGGAGAACGTTAGACTGAAGATCTAAAGGTCCCTGGTTCGACCCCGGGTTTCGGCAATTCTTCTGTTTTATTAATGAAAGTAGACTGAAGATCAAATACCTATCCCTGCAAGAAAGAAAAAAAAATAAACTACAGTTGCTCAGATTAGAAGAGAAGTCAAGCGAATTACACTTTCTTTATTTTTTAATGTAAAGTTGTCATTTTGCTTCACGCCATATTCTTAGTTTCATTTTATATTCAATAACTTCTTAGAAATATTCGATAAAAATAAGCCTGTGATATATATATAAGAGCTTTCTTCAGTATTTAAGTTCTAACAATGCACGTGACGAAATAGCTCAGTTGGGAGAGCGATAGACTGAAGATCTAAAGGTCCCTGGTTTGATCCCGTGTTTCGGCACTTCTTCTGTTTTATTAATGAATGTAGACTGAAGATTTAATACCTATCCCTGCAAGAAAGAAAAAAAATAAACTATAGTTGCTCAGATTAGAAGAGAAGTCGAGCGAATTACCCTTTCGTTTTTCTTTAATTTTTTAATGTAACGTTGTTATTTTACTTCACGCCATATTGTTAGTTTCATTTTATATTCAATAACTTCTTAGAAATGTTCGATAAAAATAAGCCTGTGATATATATATAAGAGCTTTCTTCAGTATTTAAGTTCTAACAATGCACGTGCCGAAATAGCTCAGTTGGGAGAGCGTTAGACTGAAGATCTAAAGGTCCCTGGTTCGATCCCGGGTTTCGGCAATTCTTCTGTTTTATTAATGAAAGTAGACTGAAGATCTAATACCTATCCCTGCAAGAAAGAAAAAAAAAATAAACTACAGTTGCTCAGATAAGAAGAGAAGTCAAGCGAATTACACATTCGTTTTTCTTTAATTTTGAATGTAAAGTTGTCATTTTGCTTCACGCCATATTCTTAGTTTCATTTTATATTCAATAACTTCTTAGAAATATTCGATAAAAATAAGCCTGTGATATATATATAAGAGCTTTCTTCAGTATTTAAGTTCTTACAATGCACGTGCCGAAATAGCTCAGTTGGGAGAGCGTTAGACTGAAGATCTAAAGGTCCCTGGTTCGATCCCGGGTTTCGGCAATTCTTCTGTTTTATTAATGAAAGTAGACTGAAGATCTAATACCTATCCCTGCAAGAAAGAAAAAAAATATATATAAACTACAGCTGCTCAGATAAGAAGCGAATTACACTTTCGTTTTTCTTTATTTTTTAATGTAAAGTTGTCATTTTACTTCACGCCATATTTTTAGTTTCATTTTATATTCAATAACTTCTTAGAAATGTTCGATAAAAATAAGCCTGTGATATATATATAAGAGCTTTCTTCAGTATTTAAGTATAAACAATGCACGTGCCGAAATAGCTCAGTTGGGAGAGCGTTAGACTGAAGATCTAAAGGTCCTTGGTTCGATCCCGGGTTTCGGCAATTCTTCTGTTTTATTAATGAATGTAGACTGAAGATCTAATACCTATCCCTGCAAGAAAGAAAAAAAATAAACTACAGTTGCTCACATAAGAAGAGAAGTCAAGCGAATTACACTTTCGTTTTTCTTTATTTTTTAATGTAAAGTTGTCATTTTGCTTCACGCCATATTGTTAGTTTCATTTTATATTCAATAACTTCTTAGAAATATTCGATAAAAATAAGCCTGTGATATATATATAAGAGCTTTCTTCAGTATTTAAGTGATAACAATGCACGTGCTGAAATAGCTCAGTTGGGAGAGCGTTAGACTGTAGATCTAAAGGTCCCTGGTTCGATCCCGTGTTTCGGCAATTCTTCTGTTTTATTAATGAATGTAGACTGAAGATCTAATACCTATCCCTGCAAAAAAGAAAAATAAATAAATAAACTATAGTTGCTCAGATAAGAAGAGAAGTCAAGCGAATTGCACATTCGTTTTTCTTCAATTTTTAATGTAAAGTTATCATTTTACTTCACGCCATATTGTTAGTTTCATTTTCTATTCAATAACTTTATAGAAATGTTCGATAAAAATAAGCCTGTGATATATATATAAGAGCTTTCTTCAGTATTTAAGTTCTAACAATGCACGTGCCGAAATAGCTCAGTTGGGAGAGCGTTAGACTGAAGATCTAAAGGTCCCTGGTTCGATCCCGGGTTTCGGCAATTCTTCTGTTTTATTAATGAAAGTAGACTGAAGATGTAATATCTATCCCTGCAAGAAAGAAAAAACAATAAATAAACTACAGTTGCTCAGATAAGAAGAGAAGTCAAGCGAATTACACATTCGTTTTTCTTTAATTTTGAATATAAAGTTATCATTTTACTTCACGCCATATTGTTAGTTTCATTTTATATTCAATAACTTCTTAGAAATGTTCGATAAAAATAAACCTGTGATATATATATAAGAGCTTCCTTCAGTATTTATGTTCTAACAATGCACGTGCCGAAATAGCTCAGTTGGGAGAGCGTTAGACTGAAGATCTAAAGGTCCATGGTTCGATCCCGGGTTTCGGCAATTCTTCTGTTTTATTAATGAAAGTAGACTGAAGATGTAATATCTATCCCTGCAAGAAAGAAAAAACAATAAATAAACTACAGTTGCTCAGATAAGAAGAGAAGTCAAGCGAATTACACATTCGTTTTTCTTTAATTTTGAATGTAAAGTTATCATTTTACTTCACGCCATATTGTTAGTTTCATTTTATATTCAATAACTTCTTAGAAATGTTCGATAAAAATAAGCCTGTGATATATATATAAGAGCTTTCTTCAGTATTTAAGTTCTAACAATGCACGTTCCGAAATAGCTCAGTTGGGTTGGTTGGTTGGTTGGAGGATTAAGGCCGATTGACTCCTTATGTGTCCTAGGCCTATAGGGGGAATGCCCTCCGTGGGGGTCTTTCTAAGGGGTCCTAGCCCGTATTTACGCGAGTTTCGGAGGAAACCACGGAAAACTCCGAACGGCTAGGTCGATGAGCGCGACCTGGGATCGAACCCGGCACCTCCCATCTACCAGCTTTGAGCGCAGAACCGCTCGGCCGCTGGTGGGCTAGCTCAGTTGGGAGAACGTTAGACTGAAGATCTAAAGGTCCCTGGTTCGACCCCGGGTTTCGGCAATTCTTCTGTTTTATTAATGAAAGTAGACTGAAGATCAAATACCTATCCCTGCAAGAAAGAAAAAAAAATAAACTACAGTTGCTCAGATTAGAAGAGAAGTCAAGCGAATTACACTTTCTTTAATTTTTAATGTAAAGTTGTCATTTTACTTCACGCCATATTGCTAGATTCATTTTATATTCAATAACTTCTTAGAAATGTTCGATAAAAATATGCCTGTGATATATATATAAGAGCTTTCTTCAGTATTTAAGTTCTAACAATGCACGTGCCGAAATAGCTCAGTTGGGAGAGCGTTAGACTGAAGATCTAAAGGTCCCTGGTTCGATCCCGGGTTTCGGCAATTCTTCTGTTTTATTAATGAAAGTAGACTGAAGATGTAATATCTATCCCTGCAAGAAAGAAAAAACAATAAATAAACTACAGTTGCTCAGATAAGAAGAGAAGTCAAGCGAATTACACATTCGTTTTTCTTTAATTTTGAATATAAAGTTATCATTTTACTTCACGCCATATTGTTAGTTTCATTTTATATTCAATAACTTCTTAGAAATGTTCGATAAAAATAAACCTGTGATATATATATAAGAGCTTCCTTCAGTATTTATGTTCTAACAATGCACGTGCCGAAATAGCTCAGTTGGGAGAGCGTTAGACTGAAGATCTAAAGGTCCATGGTTCGATCCCGGGTTTCGGCAATTCTTCTGTTTTATTAATGAAAGTAGACTGAAGATGTAATATCTATCCCTGCAAGAAAGAAAAAACAATAAATAAACTACAGTTGCTCAGATAAGAAGAGAAGTCAAGCGAATTACACATTCGTTTTTCTTTAATTTTGAATGTAAAGTTATCATTTTACTTCACGCCATATTGTTAGTTTCATTTTATATTCAATAACTTCTTAGAAATGTTCGATAAAAATAAGCCTGTGATATATATATAAGAGCTTTCTTCAGTATTTAAGTTCTAACAATGCACGTTCCGAAATAGCTCAGTTGGGTTGGTTGGTTGGTTGGAGGATTAAGGCCGATTGACTCCTTATGTGTCCTAGGCCTATAGGGGGAATGCCCTCCGTGGGGGTCTTTCTAAGGGGTCCTAGCCCGTATTTACGCGAGTTTCGGAGGAAACCACGGAAAACTCCGAACGGCTAGGTCGATGAGCGCGACCTGGGATCGAACCCGGCACCTCCCATCTACCAGCTTTGAGCGCAGAACCGCTCGGCCGCTGGTGGGCTAGCTCAGTTGGGAGAACGTTAGACTGAAGATCTAAAGGTCCCTGGTTCGACCCCGGGTTTCGGCAATTCTTCTGTTTTATTAATGAAAGTAGACTGAAGATCAAATACCTATCCCTGCAAGAAAGAAAAAAAAATAAACTACAGTTGCTCAGATTAGAAGAGAAGTCAAGCGAATTACACTTTCTTTAATTTTTAATGTAAAGTTGTCATTTTACTTCACGCCATATTGCTAGATTCATTTTATATTCAATAACTTCTTAGAAATGTTCGATAAAAATATGCCTGTGATATATATATAAGAGCTTTCTTCAGTATTTAAGTTTTAACAATGCACGTGCCGAAATAGCTCAGTTGGGAGAGCGTTAGACTGAAGATCTAAAGGTCCCTGGTTCGATCCCGGGTTTCGGCAATTCTTCTGTTTTATTAATGAAAGTAGACTGAAGATCTAATACCTATCCCTGCAAGAAAGAAAAATAAATAAATAAACTATAGTTGCTCAGATAAGAAGAGAAGTCAAGCGAATTGCGCATTCGGTTTTCTTCAATTTTTAATGTAAAGTTATCATTTTACTTCACGCCATATTGTTAGTTTCATTTAATATTCAATAACTTCTTAGAAATGTTCGATAAAAATAAGCCTGTGATATATATATAAGAGCTTCCTTCAGTATTTAAGTTCTAACAATGCACGTGACGAAATAGCTCAGTTGGGAGAGCGATAGACTGAAGATCTAAAGGTCCCTGGTTCGATCCCGTGTTTCGGCAATTCTTCTGTTTTATTAATGAATGTAGACTGAAGATCTAATACCTATCCCTGCAAGAAAGAAAAAAAAAATAAACTATAGTTGCTCAGATAAGAAGAGAAGTCAAGCGAATTGCACATTCGTTTTTCTTCAATTTTTAATGTAAAGTTATCATTTTACTTCACGCCATATTTTTAGTTTCATTTTATATTCAATAACTTCTTAGAAATGTTCGATAAAAATAAGCCTGTGATATATATATAAGAGCTTTCTTCAGTATTTAAGTTCTAACAATGCACGTGCCGAAATAGCTCAGTTGGGAGAGCGTTAGACTGAAGATCTAAAGGTCCCTGGTTCGATCCCGGGTTTCGGCAATTCTTCTGTTTTATTAATGAAAGTAGACTGAAGATCACATACCTATCCCTGCAAGAAAGAAAAAAAATATATATAAACTACAGCTGCTCAGATAAGAAGCGAATTACACTTTCGTTTTTCTTTATTTTTTAATGTAAAGTTGTCATTTTACTTCACGCCATATTGTTAGTTTCATTTTATATTCAATAACTTCTTAGAAATGTTCGATAAAAATAAGCCTGTGATATATATATATATATAAGAGCTTTCTTCAGTATTTAAGTTCTAACAATGCACGTGCCGAAATAGCTCAGTTGGGAGAGCGTTAGACTGAAGATCTAAAGGTCCCTGGTTCGATCCCGGGTTTCGGCAATTCTTCTATTTTATTAATGAATGTAGACTAAAGATCTAATACCTATCCCTGCAAGAAAGAAAAATAAATAAATAATCTATAGTTGCTCAGATAAGAAGAGAAGTCAAGCGAATTGCACATTCGTTTTTCTTCAATTTTTAATGTAAAGTTATCATTTTACTTCACGCCATATTGTTAGTTTCATTTTATATTCAATAACTTCTTAGAAATGTTCGATAAAAATAAGCCTGTGATATATATATAAGAGCTTTCTTCAGTATTTAAGTTCTAACAATGCACGTGCCGAAATAGCTCAGTTGGGAGAGCGTTAGACTGAAGATCTAAAGGTCCCTGGTTCGATCCCGGGTTTCGGCAATTCTTCTGTTTTATTAATGAAAGTAGAGTGAAGATCTAATACCTATCCCTGCAAGAAAGAAAAAAAAAATAAACTACAGTTGCTCAGATAAGAAGAGAAGTCAAGCGAATTACACTTTCGTTTTTCTTTATTTTTTAATGTAAAGTTGTCATTTTGCTTCACGCCATATTCTTAGTTTCATTTTATATTCAATAACTTCTTAGAAATATTCGATAAAAATAAGCCTGTGATATATATATAAGAGCTTTCTTCAGTATTTAAGTTCTAACAATGCACGTGACGAAATAGCTCAGTTGGGAGAGCGATAGACTGAAGATCTAAAGGTCCCTGGTTTGATCCCGTGTTTCGGCACTTCTTCTGTTTTATTAATGAATGTAGACTGAAGATCTAATACCTATCCCTGCAAGAAAGAAAAAAAACATAAACTATAGTTGCTCAGATAAGAAGAGAAGTCAAGCGAATTGCACATTCGTTTTTCTTCAATTTTTAATGTAAAGTTATCATTTTACTTCACGCCATATTGTTAGTTTCATTTTATATTCAATAACTTCTTAGAAATGTTCGATAAAAATAAGCCTGTGATATATATATAAGAGCTTTCTTCAGTATTTAAGTTCCGACATTGCACGTGCCGAAATAGCTCAGTTGGGAGAGCGTTAGACTGAAGATCTAAAGGTCCCTGGTTCGATCCCGGGTGTCGGCAATTCTTCTGTTTTATTAATGAAAGTAGACTGAAGATCTAATACCTATCCCTGCAAGAAAGAAAAAAAAAATATATAAACTACAGCTGCTCAGATAAGAAGCGAATTACACTTTCGTTTTTCTTTATTTTTTAATGTAAAGTTGTCATTTTACTTCACGCCATATTGTTAGTTTCATTTTATATTCAATAACTTCTTAGAAATGTTCGATAAAAATAAGCCTGTGATATATATATATATAAGAGCTTTCTTCAGTATTTAAGTTCTAACAATGCACGAGCCGAAATAGCTCAGTTGGGAGAGCGTTAGACTGAAGATCTAAAGGTCCCTGGTTCGATCCCGGGTTTCGGCAATTCTTCTGTTTTATTAATGAAAGTAGACTGAAGATCTAATATCTATCCCTGCAAGAAAGAAAAAAAATATAAACTACAGTTGCTCAGATAAGAAGAGAAGTCAAGCGAATTACACTTTCGTTTTTCTTTATTTTTTAATGTAAAGTTGTCATTTTGCTTCACGCCATATTCTTAGTTTCATTTTATATTCAGTAACTTCTTAGAAATATTCGATAAAAATAAGCCTGTGATATATATATAAGAGCTTTCTTCACTATTTAAGTTCTAACAATGCACGTGACGAAATAGCTCAGTTGGGAGGGCGATAGACTGAAGATCTAAAGATCCCTGGTTCGATCCCGTGTTTCGGCAATTCTTCTGTTTTATTAATGAATGTAGACTGAAGATCTAATACCTATCCCTGCAAGAAAGAAAAAAAAAATAAACTATAGTTGCTCAGATAAGAAGAGAAGTCAAGCGAATTGCACATTCCTTTTTCTTCAATTTTTAATGTAAAGTTATCATTTTACTTCACGCCATATTGTTAGTTTCATTTTATATTCAATAACTTTATAGAAATGTTCGATAAAAATAAGCCTGTGATATATATATAAGAGCTTTCTTCAGTATTTAAGTTCCAACAATGCACGTGCCGAAATAGCTCAGTTCGGAGAGCGTTAGACTGAAGATCTAAAGTTCCCTGGTTCGATCCCGGGTTTCGGCAATTCTTCTATTTTATTAATGAATGTAGACTGAAGATCTAATACCTATCCCTGCAAGAAAGAAAAATAAATAAATAATCTATAGTTGCTCAGATAAGAAGAGAAGTCAAGCGAATTGCACATTCGTTTTTCTTCAATTTTTAATGTAAAGTTATCATTTTACTTCACGCCATATTGTTAGTTTCATTTTATATTCAATAACTTCTTAGAAATGTTCGATAAAAATAAGCCTGTGATATATATATAAGAGCTTTCTTCAGTATTTAAGTTCTAACAATGCACGTGCCGAAAAAGCTCAGTTGGGAGAGCGTTAGACTGAAGATCTAAAGGTCCCTGGTTCGATCCCGGGTTTCGGCAATTCTTCTGTTTTATTAATGAAAGTAGACTGAAGATCAAATACCTATCCCTGCAAGAAAGAAAAAAAAATAAATAAACTACAAATGCTCAGATTAGAAGAGAAGTCAAGCGAATTACACTATCGTTTTTCTTTAATTTTTTAATGTAAGGTTGTTATTTTACTTCACGCCATATTGTTAGTTTCATTTTATATTCAATAACTTCTTAGAAACGTTCGATAAAAATAAGCCTGTGATATATATATAAGAGCTTTCTTCAGTATTTAAGTTCTAACAATGCACGTGCCGAAATAGCTCAGTTGGGAGAGCGTTAGACAGAAGATCTAAAGGTCCATGGTTCGATCCCGGGTTTCGGCAATTCTTCAGTTTTATTAATGAAAGTAGACTGAAGATCAAATACCTATCCAAGAAAGAAAAAAAAATAAACTACAGTTGCTCAGATTAGAAGAGAAGTCAAGCGAATTACACTTTCTTTAATTTTTAATGTAACGTTGTTATTTTACTTCACGCCATATTGTTAGTTTCATTTTATATTCAATAACTTCTTAGAAATGTTCGATAAAAATAAGCCTGTGATATATATATAAGAGCTTTCTTCAGTATTTATTTTCTAACAATGCACGTGCCGAAATAGCTGAAGATCTAAAGGTCCCTGGTTCGATCCCGTGTTTCGGCAATTCTTCTGTTTTATTAATGAATGTAGACTGAAGATCTAATACCTATCCCTGCAAGAAAGAAAAATAAATAAATAAACTATAGGTGCTCAGATAAGAAGAGAAGTCAAGCGAATTGCACATTCGGTTTTCTTCAATTTTTAATGTAAAGTTGTCATTTTGCTTCACGCCATATTCTTAGTTTCATTTTATATTCAATAACTTCTTAGAAATATTCGATAAAAATAAGCCTGTGATATATATATAAGAGCTTTCTTCAGTATTTAAGTTCTAACAATGCACGTGACGAAATAGCTCAGTTGGGAGAGCGATAGACTGAAGATCTAAAGGTCCCTGGTTCGATCCCGGGTTTCGGCAATTCTTCTGTTTTATTAATGAATGTAGACTGAAAATCTAATACCTATCAATGCAAGAAAGAAAAATAAATAAATAAACTATAGTTGCTCAGATAAAAGAGAAGTCAAGCGAATTGCACGTTCGTTTTTCTTCAATTTTTAATGTAAAGTTATTATTTTACTTCACGCCATATTGTTAGTTTCATTTTATATTCAATAACTTCTTAGAAATGTTCGATAAAAATAAGCCTGTGATATATATATAAGAGCTTTCTTCAGTATTTAAGTTCTAGCAATGCACGTGCCGAAATAGCTCAGTTGGGAGAGCGTTAGACTGAAGATCTAAAGGTCCCTGGTTCGATCCCGGGTTTCGGCAATTCTTCTGTTTTATTAATGAAAGTAGACTGAAGATCAAATACCTATCCCTGCAAGAAAGAAAAAAAAATAAATAAACTACAGTTGCTCAGATTAGAAGAGAAGTCAAGCGAATTACACTTTCGTTTTTCTTTAATTTTTTAATGTAACGTTGTTATTTTACTTCACGCCATATTGTTAGTTTCATTTTATATTCAATAACTTCTTAGAAATGTTCAATAAAAATAAGCCTGTGATATATATATAAGAGCTTTCTTCAGTATTTGAGTTCTAACAATGCACGTGCCGAAGTAGCTGAAGATCTAAAGGTCCCTGGTTCGATCCCGTGTTTCGGCAATTCTTCTGTTTTATTAATGAATGTAGACTGAAGATCTAATACCTATCCCTGCAAGAAAGAAAAATAAATAAATAAACTATAGGCGCTCAGATAAGAAGAGAAGTCAAGCGAATTGCACATTCGGTTTTCTTCATTTTTTAATGTAAAGTTGTCATTTTACTTCACGCCGTATTGTTAGTTTCATTTTATATTCAATAACTTCTTAGAAATGTTCGATAAAAATAAGCCTGCGATATATATATATATAAGAGCTTTCTTCAGTATTTAAGTTCTACCAATGCACGTGCCGAAATAGCTCAGTTGGGAGAGCGTTAGACTGAAGATCTAAAGGTCCCTGGTTCGATCCCGGGTTTCGGCAATTCTTCTGTTTTATTAATGAAAGTAGACTGAAGATCTAATACCTATCCCTGCAAGAAAGAAAAAAAAACTAAACTACAGTTGCTCAGATAAGAAGAGAAGTCAAGCGAATTACACTTTCGTTTTTCTTTATTTTTTAATGTAAAGTTGTCATTTTGCTTCACGCCATATTCTTAGTTTCATTTTATATTCAATAACTTCTTAGAAATATTCGATAAAAATAAGCCTGTGATATATATATAAGAGCTTTCTTCAGTATTTAAGTTCTAACAATGCACGTGACGAAATAGCTCAGTTGGGAGAGCGATAGACTGAAGATCTAAAGGTCCCTGGTTCGATCCCGGGTTTCGGCAATTCTTCTGTTTTATTAATGAATGTAGACTGAAAATCTAATACCTATCAATGCAAGAAAGAAAAATAAATAAATAAACTATAGTTGCTCAGATAAAAGAGAAGTCAAGCGAATTGCACGTTCGTTTTTCTTCAATTTTTAATGTAAAGTTATTATTTTACTTCACGCCATATTGTTAGTTTCATTTTATATTCAATAACTTCTTAGAAATGTTCGATAAAAATAAGCCTGTGATATATATATAAGAGCTTTCTTCAGTATTTAAGTTCTAACGATGCACGTGCCGAAATAGCTCAGTTGGGAGAGCGTTAGACTGAAGATCTAAAGGTTCCTGGTTCGATCCCGGGTTTCGGCAATTCTTCTGTTTTATTAATGAATGTAGACTGAAGATGTAATATCTATCCCTGCAAGAAAGAAAAAACAATAAATAAACTACAGTTGCTCAGATAAGAAGAGAAGTCAAGCGAAAATACGCTTTCGTTTTTCTTTGATTTTGAATGTAAAGTTGTCATTTTACTTCACGCCATATTGTTAGTTTCATTTTATATTCAATAACTTCTTAGAAATGTTCGATAAAAATAAGCCTGTGATATATATATAAGAGCTTTCTTCAGTATTTAAGTTCTAACAATGCACGTGCCGAAATAGCTCAGTTGGGAGAGCGTTAGATTGAAGATCTAAAGATCCCTGGTTCGATCCCGGGTTTCGGCAATTCTTCTATTTTATTAATGAAAGTAGACTGAAGATCTAATACCTATCCCTGCAAGAAAGAAAAAAAAAATAAACTACAGTTGCTCAGATAAGAAGAGAAGTCAAGCGAATTACACTTTCGTTTTTCTTTATTTTTTAATGTAAAGTTGTCATTTTGCTTCACGCCATATTGTTAGTTTCATTTTATATTCAATAACTTCTTAGAAATATTCGATAAAAATAAGCCTGTGATATATATATAAGAGCTTTCTTCAGTATTTAAGTTCTAACAATGCACGTGCCGAAATAGCTAGTTGGGAGAGCGTTAGACTGAAGATCTAAAGGTCCCTGGTTCGATCCCGTGTTTCGGCAATTCTTCTGTTTTATTAATGAATGTAGACTGAAGATCTAATACCTATCCCTGCAAGAAAGAAAAATAAATAAATAAACTATAGTTGCTCAGATAAGAAGAGAAGTCAAGCGAATTGCACATTCGTTTTTCTTCAATTTTTAATGTAAAGTTATCATTTTACTTCACGCCATATTGTTAGTTTCATTTTATATTCAATAACTTCTTAGAAATGTTCGATAAAAATAAGCCTGTGATATATATATAAGAGCTTTCTTCAGTATTTAAGTTCCAACAATGCACGTGCCGAAATAGCTCAGTTGGGAAAGCGTTAGACTTCGGATCTAAAGGTCCCTGGTTCGATCCCGGGTTTCGGCATTTCTTCTCTTTTATTAATGAAAGTAGACTGAAGATCTAATACCTATCCCTGCAAGAAAGAAAAAAAAATATATAAACTACAGCTGCTCAGATAAGAAGCGAATTACACTTTTGTTTTTCTTTATTTTTTAATGTAAAGTTGTCATTTTACTTCACGCCATATTGTTAGTTTCATTTTATATTCAATAACTTCCTAGAAATGTTCGATAAAAATAAGCCTGTGATATATATATAAGAGCTTTCTTCAGTTTTTAATTTCTAACAATGCACGTGCCGAAATAGCTCAGTTGGGAGAGCGTTAGACTGAAGATCTAAAGGTCCCTGGTTCGATCCCGGGTTTCGGCAATTCTTCTGTTTTATTAATGAAAGTAGACTGAAGACGTAATACCTATCCCTGCAAGAAAGAAAAAAAAAAAAGCTACAGTTGCTCAGATAAGAAGAGAAGTCAAGCGAATTACACATTCGTTTTTCTTCAATTTTTAATGTAAAGTTGTCATTTTACTTCACGCCATATTGTTAGTTTCATTTTATATTCAATAACTTCTTAGAAATGTTCGATAAAAATAAGCCTGTGATATATATATAAGAGCTTTCTTCAGTATTTAAGTTCTAACAATGCACGTGCCGAAATAGCTCATTTGGGAGAGCGTTAGACTGAAGATCTAAAGGTCCCTGGTTCGATCCCGTGTTTCGGCAATTCTTCTGTTTTATTAATGAATGTAGACTGAAGATCTAATACCTATCCCTGCAAGAAAGAAAAAAAAATAAACTATATTTGCTCAGATAAGAAGAGAAGTCAAGCGAATTGCACTTTCGTTTTTCTTCAATTTTTAATGTAAAGTTATCATTTTACTTCACGCCATATTGTTAGTTTCAATTTATATTCAATAACTTTTTAGAAACGTTCGATAAAAATAAGCCTGTGATATATATATAAGAGCTTTCTTCAGTATTTAAGTTCTAACAATGCATGTGCCGAAATAGCTAGTTGGGAGAGTGTTAGACTGAAGATCTAAAGGTCCCTGGTTCGATCCCGTGTTTCGGCAATTCTTCTGTTTTATTGATGAATGTAGACTGAAGATCTAATACCTATCCCTGCAAGAAAGAAAAATAAATAAATAAACTACAGCTGCTCAGATAAGAAGCGAATTACACTTTTGTTTTTCTTTATTTTTTAATGTAAAGTTGTCATTTTACTTCACGCCATATTGTTAGTTTCATTTTATATTCAATAACTTCTTAGAAATGTTCGATAAAAATAAGCCTGTGATATATATATAAGAGCTTTCTTCAATATTTAAGTTCCAACAATGCACGTGCCGAAATAGCTCAGTTGGGAAAGCGTTAGAATTCAGATCTAAAGGTCCCTGGTTCGATCCCGGGTTTTGGCAATTCTTCTCTTTTATTAATGAAAGTAGACTGAAGATCTAATACCTATCCCTGCAAGAAAGAAAAAAAAATATATAAACTACAGCTGCTCAGATAAGAAGCGAGTTACACTTTTGTTTTTCTTTATTTTTTAATGTAAAGTTGTAATTTTACTTCACGCCATATTGTTTGTTTCATTATATATTCAATAACTTCTTAGAAATGTTCGATAAAAATAAGCCTGTGATATATATATAAGAGCTTTCTTCAGTTTTTAAGTTCTAACAATGCACGTGCCAAAATAGCTCAGTTGGGAGAGCGTTAGACAGAAGATCTAAAGGTCCCTGGTTCGATCCCGGGTTTCGGCAATTCTTCTGTTTTATTAATGAAAGAAGACTGAAGACGTAATACCTATCCCTGCAAGAAAGAAAAAAAAAAAAAAAAACTACAGTTGCTCAGATAAGAAGAGAAGTCAAGCGAATTACACTTTAGTTTTTCTTTATTTTTTAATGTAAAGTTGTCATTTTACTTCACGCAGTATTGTTAGTTTCATTTTATATTCAATAACTTCTTAGAAATGTTCGATAAAAATAAGCCTGTGATATATATATAAGAGCTTTCTTCAGTTTTTAAGTTCTAACAATGTACGTGCCGAAATAGCTCAGTTGGGAGAGCGTTAGACTGAAGATCTAAAGGTCCCTGGTTCGATCCCGGGTTTCGGCAATTCTTCTGTTTTATTAATGAAAGTAGACTGAAGATCTAATACCTATCCCTGCAAGAAAGAAAAAAATATATATAAACTACAGCTGCTCAGATAAGAAGAGAATTCAAGCGAATTACACTTTCGTTTTTCTTTATTTTTTAATGTAAAGTTGTCATTTTACTTCACGCCATATTGTTAGTTTCATTTTATATTCAATAACTTCTTAGAAATGTTCGATAAAAATAAGCCTGTGATATATATATAAGAGCTTTCTCCAGTATTTAAGTTCTAATAACCCACGTACCGAAATAGCTCAGTTGGGCGAGCGTTAGACTGAAGATCTAAAGGTCCCTGGTTCGATCCCGGGTTTCGGCAATTCTTCTGTTTTATTAATGAAAGTAGACTGAAGATCTAATACCTATCCCTGGAAGAAAGAAAAAAAAAATATATAAACTACAGCTGCTCAGATAAGAAGCGAATTACACTTTCGTTTTTCTTTATTTTTTAATGTAAAGTTGTCATTTTACTTCACGCCATATTGTTAGTTTCATTTTATATTCCATAACTTCTTAGAAATGTTCGATAAAAATAAGCCTGTGATATATATATAAGAGCTTTCTTCAGTATTTAAGTTCTAACAATGCACGTGCCGAAATAGCTCAGTTGGGAGAGCGTTAGACTGGAGATCTTAAGGTCCCTGGTTCGATCCCGGGTTTCGGCAATTCTTCTGTTTTATTAATGAAAGTAGACTGAAGATCTAATACCTATCCCTGCAAGAAAGAAAAAAAAAATAAACTACAGTTGCTCAGATAAGAAGAGAAGTCAAGCGAATTACACTTTCGTTTTTCTTTATTTTTTAATGTAAAGTTGTCATTTTGCTTCACGCCATATTCTTAGTTTCATTTTATATTCAATAACGTCTTAGAAATATTAGATAAAAATAAGTCTGTGATATATATATAAGAGCTTACTTCAGTATTTAAGTTCTAACAATGCACGTGACGAAATAGCTCAGTTGGGAGAGCGATAGACTGAAGATCTAAAGGTCCCTGGTTCGATCCCGGGTTTCGGCAATTCTTCTGTTTTATTAATGAAAGTAGACTGAAGATCTAATACCTATCCCTGCAAGAAAGAAAAAAAAAATAAACTACAGTTGCTCAGATAAGAAGAGAAGTCAAGCGAATTACACTTTCGTTTTTCTTTATTTTTTAATGTAAAGTTGTCATTTTGCTTCACGCCATATTCTTAGTTTCATTTTATATTCAATAACGTCTTAGAAATGTTCGATAAAAATAAGCCTGTGATATATATAAAGAGCTTTCTTCAGTATTTAAGTTCCAACAATGCACGTGCCGAAATAGCTCAGTTGGGAGAGCGTTAGACTGAAGATCTAAAGGTCCCTGGTTCGATCCCGGGTTTCGGCAATTCTTCTGTTTTATTAATGAAAGTAGACTGAAGATCTAATACCTATCCCTGCAAGAAAGAAAAAATATATATATAAACTACAGCTGCTCAGATAAGAAGCGAATTACACTTTTGTTTTTCTTTATTTTTTAATGTAAAGTTGTCATTTTACTTCACGCCATATTGTTAGTTTCATTTTATATTCAATAACTTCTTAGAAATGTTCGATAAAAATAAGCCTGTGATATATATATAAGAGCTTTCTTCAGTATTTAAGTTCTAACAATGCACGTGCCGAAATAGCTCAGTTGGGAGAGCGTTAGACTGAAGATCTAAAGATCCCTGGTTCGATCCCGGGTTTCGGCAATTCTTCTGTTTTATTAATGAAAGTAGACTGATGATCTAATACCTATCCCTGCAAGAAAGAAAAAAAAAATAAACTACAGTTGCTCAGATAAGAAGAGAAGTCAAGCTAATTACACTTTCGTTTTTCTTTATTTTTTAATGTAAAGTTGTCATTTTGCTTCACGCCATATTGTTAGTTTCATTTTATATTCAATAACTTCTTAGAAATATTCGATAAAAATAAGCCTGTGATATATATATAAGAGCTTTCTTCAGTATTTAAGTTCTAACAATGCACGTGCCGAAATAGCTAGTTGGGAGAGCGTTAGACTGAAGATCTAAAGGTCCCTGGTTCGATCCCGTGTTTCGGCGATTCTTCTGTTTTATTAATGAATGTAGACTGAAGATCTAATACCTATCCCTGCAAGAAAGAAAAATAAATAAATAAACTATAGTAGCTCAGATAAGAAGAGAAGTCAAGCGAATTGCACATTCGTTTTTCTTCAATTTTTAATGTAAAGTTATCATTTTACTTCACGCCATATTGTTAGTTTCATTTTATATTCAATAACTTCTTAGAAATGTTCGATAAAAATAAGCCTGTGATATATATATAAGAGCTTTCTTCAGTATTTAAGTTCCAACAATGCAAGTGCCGAAATAGCTCAGTTGGGAGAGCGTTAGACTTCAGATCTAAAGGTCCCTGGTTCGATCCCGGGTTTCGGCATTTCGTCTCTTTTATTAATGAAAGTAGACTGAAGATCTAATACCTATCCCTGCAAGAAAGAAAAAAAAATATATAAACTACAGCTGCTCAGATAAGAAGCGAATTACACTTTTGTTTTTCTTTATTTTTTAATGTAAAGTTGTCATTTTACTTCACGCCATATTGTTAGTTTCATTTTATATTCAATAACTTCTTAGAAATGTTCGATAAAAATAAGCCTGTGATATATATATAAGAGCTTTCTTCAGTTTTTAAGTTCTAACAATGCACGTGCCAAAATAGCTCAGTTGGGAGAGCGTTAGACTGAAGATCTAAAGGTCCCTGGTTCGATCCCGGGTTTCGGCAATTCTTCTGTTTTATTAATGAAAGTAGACTGAAGACGTAATACCTATCCCTGCAAGAAAGAAAAAAAAAAAAAAAAAAAAACTACAGTTGCTCAGATGAGAAGAGAAGTCAAGCGAATTACACTTTCGTTTTTCTTTATTTTTTAATGTAAAGTTGTCATTTTACTTCACGCCATATTGTTAGTTTCATTTTATATTCAATAACTTCTTAGAAATGTTCGATAAAAATAAGCCTGTGATATATATATAAGAGCTTTCTTCAGTATTTAAGTTCTAACAATGCACGTGCCGAAATAGCTCAGTTGGGAGAGCGTTAGACTGAAGATCTAAAGGTCCCTGGTTCGATCCCGGGTTTCGGCAATTTTTCTGTTTTATTAATGAATGTAGACTGAAGATCTAATACCTATCCCTGCAAGAAAGAAAAAAAAAATAAACTACAGTTGCTCAGATAAGAAGAGAAGTCAAGCGAATTGCACATTCGTTTTTCTTCAATTTTTAATGTAAAGTTATCATTTTACTTCACGCCATATTGTTAGTTTCATTTTATATTCAATAACTTCTTAGAAATGTTCGATAAAAATAAGCCTGTGATATATATATAAGAGCTTTCTTCAGTATTTAAGTTCTAATAATGCACGTGCCGAAATAGCTCAGTTGGGAGAGCGTTAGACTGAAGATCTAAAGGTCCCTGGTTCGATCCCGGGTTTCGGCAATTCTTCTGTTTTATTAATGAAAGTAGACTGAAGATCTAATACCTATCCCTGCAAGAAAGAAAAAAATATGTATAAACTACAGCTGCTCAGATAAGAAGAGAATTCAAGCGAATTACACTTTCGTTTGTCTTTATTTTTTAATGTAAAGTTGTCATTTTACTTCACGCCATATTGTTAGTTTCATTTTATATTCAATAACTTCTTAGAAATGTTCGATAAAAAAAAGCCTGTGATATATATATAAGAGCTTTCTCCTGTATTTAAGTTCTAATAACCCACGTACCGAAATAGCTCAGTTGGGCGAGCGTTAGACTGAAGATCTAAAGGTCCCTGGTTCGATCCCGGGTTTCGGCAATTCTTCTGTTTTATTAATGAAAGTAGACTGAAGATCTAATACCTATCCCTGCAAGAAAGAAAAAAATATATAAAGTACAGCTGCTCAGATAAGAAGAGAATTCAAGCGAATTACACTTTCGTTTTTCTTTATTTTTTAATGTAAAGTTGTCATTTTACTTCACGCCATATTGTTAGTTTCATTTTATATTCAATAACGTCTTAGAAATGTTCGATAAAAATAAGCCTGTGATATATATATAAGAGCTTTCTTCAGTATTTAAGTTCTAACAATGCACGTGCCGAAATAGTTCAGTTGGGAGAGCGTTAGACTGAAGTTCTAAAGGTAATTGGTTCGATCCCGGGTTTCGGCCATTCTTCTGTTTTATTAATGAAAGTAGACTGAAGATCAAATACCTATCCCTGCAAGAAAGAAAAACAAAATAAATAAACTACAGTTGCTCAGATTAGAAGAGAAGTCAAGCGAATTACACTTTCGTTTTTCTTTAATTTTTAATGTAAAGTTGTCATTTTACTTCACGCCATATTGTTAGTTTCATTTTATATTCCATAACTTCTTAGAAATGTTCGATAAAAATAAGCCTGTGATATATATATAAGAGCTTTCTTCAGTATTTAAGTTCTAACAATGCACGTGCCGAAATAGCTCAGTTGGGAGAGCGTTAGACTGGAGATCTTAAGGTCCCTGGTTCGATCCCGGGTTTCGGCAATTCTTCTGTTTTATTAATGAAAGTAGACTGAAGATCTAATACCTATCCCTGCAAGAAAGAAAAAAAAAATAAACTACAGTTGCTCAGATAAGAAGAGAAGTCAAGCGAATTACACTTTCGTTTTTCTTTATTTTTTAATGTAAAGTTGTCATTTTGCTTCACGCCATATTCTTAGTTTCATTTTATATTCAATAACGTCTTAGAAATATTAGATAAAAATAAGTCTGTGATATATATATAAGAGCTTACTTCAGTATTTAAGTTCGAACAATGCACGTGACGAAATAGCTCAGTTGGGAGAGCGATAGACTGAAGATCTAAAGGTCCCTGGTTCGATCCCGGGTTTCGGCAATTCTTCTGTTTTATTAATGAAAGTAGACTGAAGATCTAATACCTATCCCTGCAAGAAAGAAAAAAAAAAATAAACTACAGTTGCTCAGATAAGAAGAGAAGTCAAGCGAATTACACTTTCGTTTTTCTTTATTTTTTAATGTAAAGTTGTCATTTTGCTTCACGCCATATTCTTAGTTTCATTTTATATTCAATAACGTCTTAGAAATGTTCGATAAAAATAAGCCTGTGATATATATAAAGAGCTTTCTTCAGTATTTAAGTTCCAACAATGCACGTGCCGAAATAGCTCAGTTGGGAGAGCGTTAGACTGAAGATCTAAAGGTCCCTGGTTCGATCCCGGGTTTCGGCAATTCTTCTGTTTTATTAATGAAAGTAGACTGAAGATCTAATACCTATCCCTGCAAGAAAGAAAAAATATATATATAAACTACAGCTGCTCAGATAAGAAGCGAATTACACTTTTGTTTTTCTTTATTTTTTAATGTAAAGTTGTCATTTTACTTCACGCCATATTGTTAGTTTCATTTTATATTCAATAACTTCTTAGAAATGTTCGATAAAAATAAGCCTGTGATATATATATAAGAGCTTTCTTCAGTATTTAAGTTCTAACAATGCACGTGCCGAAATGGCTCAGTTGGGAGAGCGTTAGACTGAAGATCTAAAGATCCCTGGTTCGATCCCGGGTTTCGGCAATTCTTCTGTTTTATTAATGAAAGTAGACTGATGATCTAATACCTATCCCTGCAAGAAAGAAAAAAAAAATAAACTACAGTTGCTCAGATAAGAAGAGAAGTCAAGCTAATTACACTTTCGTTTTTCTTTATTTTTTAATGTAAAGTTGTCATTTTGCTTCACGCCATATTGTTAGTTTCATTTTATATTCAATAACTTCTTAGAAATATTCGATAAAAATAAGCCTGTGATATATATATAAGAGCTTTCTTCAGTATTTAAGTTCTAACAATGCACGTGCCGAAATAGCTAGTTGGGAGAGCGTTAGACTGAAGATCTAAAGGTCCCTGGTTCGATCCCGTGTTTCGGCGATTCTTCTGTTTTATTAATGAATGTAGACTGAAGATCTAATACCTATCCCTGCAAGAAAGAAAAATAAATAAATAAACTATAGTAGCTCAGATAAGAAGAGAAGTCAAGCGAATTGCACATTCGTTTTTCTTCAATTTTTAATGTAAAGTTATCATTTTACTTCACGCCATATTGTTAGTTTCATTTTATATTCAATAACTTCTTAGAAATGTTCGATAAAAATAAGCCTGTGATATATATATAAGAGCTTTCTTCAGTATTTAAGTTCCAACAATGCAAGTGCCGAAATAGCTCAGTTGGGAGAGCGTTAGACTTCAGATCTAAAGGTCCCTGGTTCGATCCCGGGTTTCGGCATTTCGTCTCTTTTATTAATGAAAGTAGACTGAAGATCTAATACCAATCCCTGCAAGAAAGAAAAAAAAATATATAAACTACAGCTGCTCAGATAAGAAGCGAATTACACTTTTGTTTTTCTTTATTTTTTAATGTAAAGTTGTCATTTTACTTCACGCCATATTGTTAGTTTCATTTTATATTCAATAACTTCTTAGAAATGTTCGATAAAAATAAGCCTGTGATATATATATAAGAGCTTTCTTCAGTTTTTAAGTTCTAACAATGCACGTGCCAAAATAGCTCAGTTGGGAGAGCGTTAGACTGAAGATCTAAAGGTCCCTGGTTCGATCCCGGGTTTCGGCAATTCTTCTGTTTTATTAATGAAAGTAGACTGAAGACGTAATACCTATCCCTGCAAGAAAGAAAAAAAAAAAAAAAAAAAAAACTACAGTTGCTCAGATGAGAAGAGAAGTCAAGCGAATTACACTTTCGTTTTTCTTTATTTTTTAATGTAAAGTTGTCATTTTACTTCACGCCATATTGTTAGTTTCATTTTATATTCAATAACTTCTTAGAAATGTTCGATAAAAATAAGCCTGTGATATATATATAAGAGCTTTCTTCAGTATTTAAGTTCTAACAATGCACGTGCCGAAATAGCTCAGTTGGGAGAGCGTTAGACTGAAGATCTAAAGGTCCCTGGTTCGATCCCGGGTTTCGGCAATTTTTCTGTTTTATTAATGAATGTAGACTGAAGATCTAATACCTATCCCTGCAAGAAAGAAAAAAAAAATAAACTACAGTTGCTCAGATAAGAAGAGAAGTCAAGCGAATTGCACATTCGTTTTTCTTCAATTTTTAATGTAAAGTTATCATTTTACTTCACGCCATATTGTTAGTTTCATTTTATATTCAATAACTTCTTAGAAATGTTCGATAAAAATAAGCCTGTGATATATATATAAGAGCTTTCTTCAGTATTTAAGTTCTAATAATGCACGTGCCGAAATAGCTCAGTTGGGAGAGCGTTAGACTGAAAATCTAAAGGTCCCTGGTTCGATCCCGGGTTTCGGCAATTCTTCTGTTTTATTAATGAAAGTAGACTGAAGATCTAATACCTATCCCTGCAAGAAAGAAAAAAATATGTATAAACTACAGCTGCTCAGATAAGAAGAGAATTCAAGCGAATTACACTTTCGTTTGTCTTTATTTTTTAATGTAAAGTTGTCATTTTACTTCACGCCATATTGTTAGTTTCATTTTATATTCAATAACTTCTTAGAAATGTTCGATAAAAAAAAGCCTGTGATATATATATAAGAGCTTTCTCCTGTATTTAAGTTCTAATAACCCACGTACCGAAATAGCTCAGTTGGGCGAGCGTTAGACTGAAGATCTAAAGGTCCCTGGTTCGATCCCGGGTTTCGGCAATTCTTCTGTTTTATTAATGAAAGTAGACTGAAGATCTAATACCTATCCCTGCAAGAAAGAAAAAAATATATAAAGTACAGCTGCTCAGATAAGAAGAGAATTCAAGCGAATTACACTTTCGTTTTTCTTTATTTTTTAATGTAAAGTTGTCATTTTACTTCACGCCATATTGTTAGTTTCATTTTATATTCAATAACGTCTTAGAAATGTTCGATAAAAATAAGCCTGTGATATATATATAAGAGCTTTCTTCAGTATTTAAGTTCTAACAAGGCACGTGCCGAAATAGTTCAGTTGGGAGAGCGATAGACTGAAGATCTAAAGGTCCCTGGTTCGATCCCGGGTTTCGGCAATTCTTCTGTTTTATTAATGAATGTAGACTGAAGATCTAATACCTATCCCTGCAAGAAAGAAAAATAAATAAATAAACTATAGTTGCTCAGATAAGAAGAGAAGTCAAGCGAATTGCACATTTGTTTTTCTTCAATTTTGAATGTAAAGTTATCATTTTACTTCACGCCATATTGTTAGTTTAATTTTATATTCAATAACTTCTTAGAAATGTTCGATAAAAATAAGCCTGTGATATATATATAAGAGCTTTCTTCACTATTTAAGTTCCCACAATGCACGTGCCGAAATAGCTCAGTTGGGAGAGCGTTAGACTGAAGATCTGAAGGTCCCTGGTTCGATCACGGGTTTCGGCAATTCTTCTGTTTTATTAATGAAAGTAGACTGAAGATCTAATACCTATCCCTGCAAGAAAGAAAAAAAAATCTATAAACTACAGCTGCTCAGATTAGAAGCTAATTACACTTTCGTTTTTCTTTATTTTTTAATGTAAAGTTGTCATTTTACTTCACGCCATATTGTTAGTTTCATTTTATATTCAGAAACTTCTTAGAAATGTTCGATAAAAATAAGCCTGTGATATATATATAAGAGCTTTCTTCAGTATTTAAGTTCTGACAATACACGTGCCGAAATAGCTCAGTTGGGAGAGCGTTAGACTGAAGATCTAAAGGTCCCTGGTTCGATCCCGGGTTTCGGCAATTCTTCTGTTTTATTAATGAATGTAGACTGAAGATCTAATACCTATCAATGCAAGAGAGAAAAATAAATAAATAAACTATAGTTGCTCAGATAAAAGAGAAGTCAAGCGAATTGCACATACGTTTTTCTTCAATTTTTAATGTAAAGTTATCATTTTACTTCACGCCATATTGCTAGTTTCATTTTATATTCAATAACTTCTTAGAAACGTTCGATAAAAATAAGCCTGTGATATATATATAAGAGCTTTCTTCAGTATTTAAGTTCTATCAATGCACGTGCCGAAATAGCTCAGTTGGGAGAGCGTTAGACTGAAGATCTAAAGGTCCCTGGTTCGATCCCGGGTTTCGGCAATTCTTCTGTTTTATTAATGAAAGTAGACTGAAGATCTAATACCTATCCCTGAAAGAAAAAAAAATAAACTACAGTTGCTCAGATAAGAAGAAAAGTCAAGCGAATTACACTTTCGTTTTTCTTTATTTTTTAATGTAAAGTTGTCATTTTACTTCACGCCATATTGTTAGTTTCATTTTAAATTCAATAACTTCTTAGAAATATTCGATAAAAATAAGCCTGTGATATATATATAAGAGCTTTCTTCAGTATTTAAGTTCAAACAATGCACGTGCCGAAATCGCTCAGTTGGGAGAGCGTTAGACTGAAGATCTAAAGGTCCCTGTTTCGATCCCGGGTTTCGGCAATTCTTCTATTTTATTAATGAATGTAGACTGAAGATCTAATACCTATCCCTGCAAGAAAGAAAAATAAATAAATAAACTATAGTTGCTCAGATAAGAAGAGAAGTCAAGCGAATTGCACATTCGTTTTTCTTCAATTTTTAATGTAAAGTTATCATTTTACTTCACGCCATATTGTTAGTTTCATTTTATATTCAATAACTTCTTAGAAATGTTCGATAAAAATAAGCCTGTGATATATATATAAGAGCTTTCTTCAGTATTTAAGTTCTAACAATGCACGTGCCGAAATAGCTCAGTTGGGAGAGCGTTAGACTGAAGATCTAAAGGTCCCTGGTTCGATCCCGGGTTTCGGCAATTCTTCAGTTTTATTAATGAAAATAGACTGAAGATCTAATACCTATCCCTGCAAGAAAGAAAAAAAAATAAATAAACTACAGTTGCTCAGATAAGAAGAGAAGTCAAGCGAATTACACTTTCGTTTTACTTTAATTTTGAATGTAAAGTTGTCATTTTACTTCACGCCATATTGTTAGTTTCATTTTATATTCAATAACTTCTTAGAAATGATCGATAAAAATAAGCCTGTGATATATATATAAGAGCTTTCTTCAGTATTTAAGTTCTAACAATGCACGTGCAGAAATAGCTCAGTTGGGAGAGCGTTAGACTGAAGATCTAAAGGTCCCTGGTTCGATCCCGGGTTTCGGCAATTCTTCTATTTTATTAATGAAAGTAGACTGAAGATCTAATACCTATCCCTGCAAGAAAGAAAAAAAAATATAAAATACAGCTGCTCAGATAAGAAGAGAATTCAGGCGAATTACACTTTCGTTTTTCTTTATTTTTTAATGTAAAGTTGTCATTTTACTTCACGCCATATTGTTAGTTTCATTTTATATTCCGTCCCACCAGCGGCTGAGCGGTTCTGCGCTCAAAGCTGGTAGACGTGAAGTGCCGGGTTCGATCCCCGGTCGCGCTCGTCGGCCTAGCCGTTCGGAGTTTTCCGTGGTTTCCTCCGAAACTTGCGTAAATACGGGCTAGGACCCCTTAGAAAATCTCCACGGCAGGCACTCCCCCTCAGGCCTAGGACCCCAGTGTTGTCAATCGGCCTTAATCCCTAACACCAACACCAACATCATTTTATATTCAATAACTTCTTAGAAATGTTCGATAAAAATAAGCCTGTGATATATATATAAGAGCTTTCTTCAGTATTTAAGTTCTAACAATGCACGTGCCGAAATACCTCAGTTGGGAGCGCGTTAGACTGAAGATCTAAAGGTCCCTGGTTCGATCCCGTGTTTCGGCAATTCTTCTGTTTTATTAATGAATGTAGATTGAAGATCTAATACCTATCCCTGCAAGAAAGAAAAATAAATAAATAAACTATAGTTGCTCAGATAAGAAGAGAAGTCAAGCGAATTGCACATTCGTTTTTCTTCAATTTTTAATGTAAAGTTATTATTTTACTTCACGCCATATTGTTAGTTTCATTTTATATTCAATAACTTCTTAGAAATGTTCGATAAAAATAAGCCTGTGATATATATATAAGAGCTTTCTTCAGTATTTAAGTTCTAACAATGCACGTGCCGAAATAGCTCAGTTGGGAGAGCGTTAGACTGAAGATCTAAAGGTCCCTGGTTCGATCCCGGGTTTCGGCAATTCTTCTGTTTTATTAATGAAAGTAGACTGAAGATCTAATACCTATCCCTGCAAGAAAGAAAAAAAAATAAATAAACTACAGTTGCTCAGATAAGAAGCGAATTACACTTTCGTTTTTCTTTATTTTTTAATGTAAAGTTGTCATTTTACTTCACGCAATATTGTTAGTTTCATTTTATATTCAATAACTTCTTAGAAATGTTCGATAAAAATAAGCCTGTGATATATATATAAGAGCTTTCTTCAGTATTTAAGTTCTAGCAATGCTCGTGCCGAAATAGCTCAGTTGGGAGAGCGTTAGACTGAAGATATAAAGGTCCCTGGTTCGATCCCGGGTTTCGGCAATTCTTCTGATTTATTAATGAAAGTAGACTGAAGACGTAATACCTATCCCTGCAAGAAAGAAAAATAAATAAATAAACTACAGTTGCTAAGAGAAGTCAAGCGAATTACACTTTCGTTTTTCTTTATTTTTTAATGTAAAGTTGTCATTTTACTTCACGCCATATTGTTAGTTTCATTTTATATTCCGGCCCACCAGCGGCTGAGCGGTTCGGCGCTCAAAGCTGGTAGACGTGAGGTGCCGGGTTCGATCCCCGGTCGCGCTCTTCGGCCTAGCCGTTCGGAGTTTTCCGTGGTTTCCTCCGAAACTTGCGTAAATACGGGCTAGGACCCCTTAGAAAACCTCCACGGAAGGCACTCCCCCTCAGGCCTAGGACACCAGTGTTGTCAATCGGCCTTAATCCCTAACACCAACATCATTTTATATTCAATAACTTCTTAGAAATGTTCGATAAAAATAAGCCAGTTATATATATATATAAGAGCTTTCTTCAGTATTTAAGTTCTAACAATGCACGTGCCGAAATAGCTCAGTTGGGAGAGCGTTAGACTGAAGATCTAAAGGTCCCTGGTTCGATCCCGGGTTTCGGCAATTCTTCTGATTTATTAATGAAAGTAGACTGAAGATCTAATACCTATCACTGCAAGAAAGAAAAAAAAATAAACTACAGTTGCTCAGATAAGAAGAGAAGTCAAGCGAATTACACTTTCGTTTATCTTTATTTTTAAAAAGAAAGTTGTCATTTTACTTCACGCCATATTGTTAGTTTCATTTTATATTCAATAACTTCTTAGAAATGTTCGATAAAAATAAGCCTGTGATATATATATAAGAGTTTTCTTCAGTATTTAAGTTCTAGCAATGCACGTGCCGAAATAGCTCAGTTGGGAGAGCGTTAGACTAAAGATCTAAAGGTCCCTGGTTCGATCCCGGGTTTCGGCAATTCTTCTGTTTTATTAATGAAAGTAGACTGAAGATCTAATACCTATCCCTGCAAGAAAGAAAAAAAAATATATAAACTACAGCTGCTCAGATAAGAAGAGAATTCAAGCGAATTACACTTTCGTTTTTCTTTATTTTTTAATGTAAAGTTGTCATTTTACTTCATGCCATATTGTTAGTTTAATTTTATATTCAATAACTTCTTAGAAATGTTCGATAAAAATAAGCCTGTGATATATATATAAGAGCTTTCTTCAGTATTTAAGTTCTATCAATGCTCGTGCCGAAATAGCTCAGTTGGGAGAGCGTTAGACTGAAGATATAAAGGTCCCTGGTTCGATCCCGGGTTTCGGCAATTCTTCTGATTTATTAATGAAAGTAGACTGAAGACGTAATACCTATCCCTGCAAGAAAGAAAAATAAATAAATAAACTACAGTTGCTCAGATAAGAAGAGAAGTCAAGCGAATTACACTTTCGTTTTTCTTTATTTTTTAATGTAAAGTTGTCATTTTACTTCACGCCATATTGTTAGTTTCATTTTATATTCCGGCCCACCAGCGGCTGAGCGGTTCTGCGCTCAAAGCTGGTAGACGTGAGGTGCCGGGTTCGATCCCCGGTCGCGCTCGTCGGCCTAGCCGTTCGGAGTTTTCCGTGGTTTCCTCCGAAACTTGCGTAAATACGGGCTAGGACCCCTTAGAAAACCTCCACGGAAGGCACTCCCCCTCAGGCCTAGGACACCAGTGTTGTCAATCGGCCTTAATCCCTAACACCAACACCAACATCATTTTATATTCAATAACTTCTTAGAAATGTTCGATAAAAATAAGCCTGTGATATATATATATAAGAGCTTTCTTCAGTATTTAAGTTCTAACAATGCACGTGCCGAAATAGCTCAGTTGGGAGAGCGTTAGACTGAAGATATAAAGGTCCCTGGTTCGATCCCGGGTTTCGGCAATTCTTCTGATTTATTAATGAAAGTAGACTGAAGACGTAATACCTATCCCTGCAAGAAAGAAAAATAAATAAATAAACTACAGTTGCTCAGATAAGAAGAGAAGTCAAGCGAATTACACTTTCGTTTTTCTTTATTTTTTAATGTAAAGTTGTCATTTTACTTCACGCCATATTGTTAGTTTCATTTTATATTCCGGCCCACCAGCGGCTGAGCGGTTCTGCGCTCAAAGCTGGTAGACGTGAGGTGCCGGGTTCGATCCCCGGTCGCGCTCGTCGGCCTAGCCGTTCGGAGTTTTCCGTGGTTTCCTCCGAAACTTGCGTAAATACGGGCTAGGACCCCTTAGAAAACCTCCACGGAAGGCACTCCCCCTCAGGCCTAGGACACCAGTGTTGTCAATCGGCCTTAATCCCTAACACCAACACCAACATCATTTTATATTCAATAACTTCTTAGAAATGTTCGATAAAAATAAGCCTGTGATATATATATATAAGAGCTTTCTTCAGTATTTAAGTTCTAACAATGCACGTGCCGAAATAGCTCAGTTGGGAGAGCGTTAGACTGAAGATCTAAAGGTCCGTGGTTCGATCCCGGGTTTCGGCAATTCTTCTGTTTTATTAATGAAAGTAGACTGAAGATCTAATACCTATCACTGCAAGAAAGAAAAAAAAAATAAACTACAGTTGCTCAGATAAGAAGAGAAGTCAAGCGAATTACACTTTCGCTTTTCTTTATTTTTTAATGTAAAGTTGTCATTTTACTTCACGCCATATTGTTAGTTTCATTTTATATTCAATAACTTCTTAGAAATGTTCGATAAAAATAAGCCTGTGATATATATATAAGAGCTTTCTTTAGTGTTTAAGTTCTAACAATGCACGTGCCGAAATAGCTCAGTTGGGAGAGCGTTAGACTGAAGATCTAAAGATCCCTGGTTCGATCCCGGGTTTCGGCAATTCTTCTGCTTTATTAATGAAAGTAGACTGAAGATCTATTACCTATCCCTGGAAGAAAGAAAAAAAAATATATAAACTACAGCTGCTCAGATAAGAAGAGAATTCAAGCGAATTACACTTTCGTTTTTCTTTATTTTTGAATGTAAAGTTGTCATTTTACTTCACGCCATATTGTTAGTTTCATTTTATATTCAATAACTTCTTAGAAATGTTCGATAAAAATAAGCCTGTGATATATATATAAGAGCTTTCTTCAGTATTTAAGTTCTAACAATGCACGTGCCGAAATAGCTCAGCTGGGAGAGCGTTAGACTGAAGATCTAAAGGTCCCTGGTTCGATCCCGGGTTTCGGCAATTCTTCTGTTTTATTAATGAAAGTAGACTGAAGATGTAATATCTATCCCTGCAAGAAAGAAAAAACAATAAATAAACTACAGTTGCACAGATAAGAAGAAAAGTCAAGCGAATTACACATTCGTTTTTTTTAATTTTGAATGTAAAGTTATCATTTTACTTCACGCCATATTGTTAGTTTCATTTTATATTCAATAACTTCTTAGAAATGTTCGATAAAAATAAGCCTGTGATATATATATAAGAGCTTTCTTCAGTATTTAAGTTCTAACAATGCACGTGCCGAAATAGCTCAGTTGGGAGAGCGTAAGACTGAAGATCTAAAGGTCCCTGGTTCGATCCCGGGTTTCGACAATTGTTCTGTTTTATTAATGAAAGTAGACTGAAGATCTATTACCTATCCCTGCAAGAAAGAAAAAAAAAATATATAAACTACAGCTGCTCAGATAAGAAGAGAATTCAAGCGAATTACACTTTCGTTTTTCTTTATTTTTTAATGTAAAGTTGTCATTTTACTTCACGCCATATTGTTAGTTTCATTTTATATTCAATAACTTCTTAGAAATGTTCGATAAAAATAAGCCTGTGATATATATATAAGAGCTTTCTTCAGTATTTAAGTTCTAACAGTGCACGTGCCGAAATAGCTCAGCTGGGAGAGCGTTAGACTGAAGATCTAAAGGTCCCTGGTTCGATCCCGGGTTTCGGCAATTCTTCTGTTTTATTAATGAAAGTAGACTGAAGATGTAATATCTATTCCTGCAAGAAAGAAAAAACAATAAATAAACTACAGTTGCTCGGATAAGAAGAGAAAACAAGCGAATTACACATTCGTTTTTTTTAATTTTGAATGTAAAGTTATCATTTTACTTCACGCCATATTGTTAGTTTCATTTTATATTCAATAACTTCTTAGAAATGTTCGATAAAAATAAGCCTGTGATATATATATAAGAGCTTTCTTCAGTATTTAAGTTCTAACAGTGCACGTGCCGAAATAGCTCAGTTGGGAGAGCGTTAGACTGAAGATCTAAAGATCCCTGGTTCGATCCCGGGTTTCGGCAATTCTTCTGCTTTATTAATGAAAGTAGACTGAAGATCTATTACCTATCCCTGCAAGAAAGAAAAAAAAATATATAAACTACAGCTGCTCAGATAAGAAGAGAATTCAAGCGAATTACACTTTCGTTTTTCTTTATTTTTTAATGTAAAGTTGTCATTTTACTTCACGCCATATTGTTAGTTTCATTTTATATTCAATAACTTCTTAGAAATGTTCGATAAAAATAAGCCTGTGATATATATATAAGAGCTTTCTTCAGTATTTAAGTTCTAACAGTGCACGTGCCGAAATAGCTCAGTTGGGAGAGCGTTAGACTGAAGATCTAAAGGTCCCTGGATCGATCCCGGGTTTCGGCAATTCTTCTGTTTTATTAATGAAAGTAGACTGAAGATCTATTACCTATCCCTGCAAGAAAGAAAAAAAAATATATAAACTACAGCTGCTCGGATAAGAAGAGAATTCAAGCGAATTACACTTTCGTTTTTCTTTATTTTTTAATGTAAAGTTGTCATTTTACTTCACGCCATATTGTTAGTTTCATTTTATATTCAATAACTTCTTAGAAATGTTCGATAAAAATAAGCCTGTGATATATATATAAGAGCTTTCTTCAGTATTTAATTTCTAACAATGCACGTGCCGAAATAGCTCAGTTGGGAGAGCGTTAGACTGAAGATCTAAAGATCCCTGGTTCGATCCCGGGTTTCGGCAATTCTTCTGCTTTATTAATGAAAGTAGACTGAAGATCTATTACCTATCCCTGCAAGAAAGAAAAAAAAATATATAAACTACAGCTGCTCAGATAAGAAGAGAAATCAAGCGAATTACACTTTCGTTTTTCTTTATTTTTTAATGTAAAGTTGTCATTTTACTTCACGCCATATTGTTAGTTTCATTTTATATTCAATAACTTCTTAGAAATGTTCGATAAAAATAAGCCTGTGATATATATATAAGAGCTTTCTTCAGTATTTAATTTCTAACAATGCACGTGCCGAAATAGCTCAGTTGGGAGAGCGTTAGACTGAAGATCTAAAGGTCCCTGGATCGATCCCGGGTTTCGGCAATTCTTCTGTTTTATTAATGAAAGTAGACTGAAGATCTAATACCTATCCCTGCAAGAAAGAAAAAAAAATATATAAACTACAGCTGCTCAGATAAGAAGAGAATTCAAGGGAATTACACTTTCGTTTTTCTTTATTTTTGAATGTAAAGTTGTCATTTTACTTCATGCCATATTGTTAGTTTCATTTTATATTCAATAACTTCTTAGAAATGTTCGATAAAAATAAGCCTGTGATATATATATAAGAGCTTTCTTCAGTATTTAAGTTCTAACAGTGCACGTGCCGAAGTAGCTCAGTTGGGAGAGCGTTAGACTGAAGATCTAAAGGTCCCTGGATCGATCCCGGGTTTCGGCAATTCTTCTGTTTTATTAATGAAAGTAGACTGAAGATGTAATATCTATTCCTGCAAGAAAGAAAAAACAATAAATAAACTACAGTTGCTCGGATAAGAAGAGAAGTCAAGCGAATTACACATTCGTTTTTTTTAATTTTGAATGTAAAGTTGTCATTTTACTTCACGCCATATTGTTAGTTTCATTTTATATTCAATAACTTCTTAGAAATGTTCGATAAAAATAAGCCTGTGATATATATATAAGAGCTTTCTTCAGTATTTAAGTTCTAACACTGCACGTGCCGAAATAGCTCAGTTGGGAGAGCGTTAGACTGAAGATCTAAAGATCCGTGGTTCGATCCCGGGTTTCGGCAATTCTTCTGCTTTATTAATGAAAGTAGACTGAAGATCTATTACCTATCCCTGCAAGAAAGAAAAAAAAATATATAAACTACAGCTGCTCAGATAAGAAGAGAATTCAAGCGAATTACACTTTCGTTTTTCTTTATTTTTTAATGTAAATTTGTCATTTTACTTCACGCCATATTGTTAGTTTCATTGTATATTCAATAACTTCTTAGAAATGTTCGATAAAAATAAGCCTGTGATATATATATAAGAGCTTTCTTCACTATTTAAGTTCCCACAATGTACGTGCCGAAATAGCTCAGTTGGTTGAGCGTTAGACTGAAGATCTAAAGGTCCCTGGTTCGATCCCGGGTTTCGGCAATTCTTCTGTTTTATTAATGAAAGTAGACTGAAGATCTAATACCTATCCCTGCAAGAAAGAAAAAAAAATATATAAACTACAGCTGCTCAAATAAGAAGCGAATTACACTTTCGTTTTTCTTTATTTTTTAATGTAAAGTTGTCATTTTACTTCACGCCATATTGTTAGTTTCATTTTATATTCAATAACTTCTTAGAAATGTTCGATAAAAATAAGCCTGTGATATATATATAAGAGTTTTCTTCAGTATTTAAGTTCTAGCAATGCACGTGCCGAAATAGCTCAGTTGGGAGAGCGTTAGACTGAAGATCTAAAGATCCCTGGTTCGATCCCGGGTTTCGGCAATTCTTCTGTTTTATTAATGAAAGTAGACTGAAGATGTAATATCTATTCCTGCAAGAAAGAAAAAAAAATATATAAACTACAGCTGCTCAGATAAGAAGAGAATTCAAGCGAATTACACTTTCGTTTTTCTTTATTTTTGAATGTAAAGTTGTCATTTTACTTCACGCCATATTGTTAGTTTCATTTTATATTCAATAACTTCCTAGAAATGTTCGATAAAAATAAGCCTGTGATATATATATAAGAGCTTTCTTCAGTATTTAAGTTCTAACAGTGCACGTGCCGAAATAGCTCAGTTGGGAGAGCGTTAGACTGAAGATCTAAAGGTCCCTGGATCGATCCCGAGTTTCGGCAATTCTTCTGTTTTATTAATGAAAGTAGACTGAAGATGTAATATCTATTCCTGCAAGAAAGAAAAAACAATAAATAAACTACAGTTGCTCGGATAAGAAGAGAAGTCAAGCGAATTACACATTCGTTTTTTTTAATTTTGAATGTAAAGTTGTCATTTTACTTCACTCCATATTGTTAGTTTCATTTTATATTCAATAACTTCTTAGAAATGTTCGATAAAAATAAGCCTGTGATATATATATAAGAGCTTTCTTCAGTATTTAAGTTCTAACAGTGCACGTGCCGAAATAGCTCAGTTGGGAGAGCGTTAGACTGAAGATCTAAAGATCCCTGGTTCGATCCCGGGTTTCGGCAATTCTTCTGCTTTATTAATGAAAGTAGACTGAAGATCTATTACCTATCCCTGCAAGAAAGAAAAAAAAATATATAAACTACAGCTGCTCAGATAAGAAGAGAATTCAAGCGAATTACACTTTCGTTTTTCTTTATTTTTTAATGTAAAGTTGTCATTTTACTTCACGCCATATTGTTAGTTTCATTTTATATTCAATAACTTCTTAGAAATGTTCGATAAAAATAAGCCTGTGATATATATATAAGAGCTTTCTTCAGTATTTAATTTCTAACAATGCACGTGCCGAAATAGCTCAGTTGGGTTGTAGGATTTAAGGCCGATTGACTCCTGATGTGTCCTAGGCCGAGAGGGGGAATGCCCTCCGTGGGGGTCTTTCTAAGGGGTCCTAGCCCGTATTTACGCAAGTTTCGGAGGAAACCACGGAAAACTCCGAACGGCTAGGTCGATGAGCGCGACCTGGGATCGAACCCGGCACCTCCCATCTACCAGCTTTGAGCGCAGAACCGCTCGGCCGCTGGTGGGCCCTAGCTCAGTTGGGAGAGCGTTAGACTGAAGATCTAAAGGTCCCTGGATCGATCCCGGGTTTCGGCAATTCTTCTGTTTTATTAATGAAAGTAGACTGAAGATCTAATACCTATCCCTGCAAGAAAGAAAAAAAAATATACAAACTACAGCTGCTCAGATAAGAAGAGAATTCAAGCGAATTACACTTTCGTTTTTCTTTATTTTTTAATGTAAAGTTGTCATTTTACTTCACGCCATATTTTTAGTTTAATTTTATATTCAATAACTTCTTAGAAATGTTCGATAAAAATAAGCCTGTGATATATATATAAGAGCTTTCTTCACTATTTAAGTTCCCACAATGTACGTGCCGAAATAGCTCAGTTGGTTGAGCGTTAGACTGAAGATCTAAAGGTCCCTGGTTCGATCCCGGGTTTCGGCAATTCTTCTGTTTTATTAATGAAAGTAGACTGAAGATCTAATACCTATCCCTGCAAGAAAGAAAAAAAAATATATAAACTACAGCTGCTCAAATAAGAAGCGAATTACACTTTCGTTTTTCTTTATTTTTTAATGTAAAGTTGTCATTTTACTTCACGCCATATTGTTAGTTTCATTTTATATTCAATAACTTCTTAGAAATGTTCGATAAAAATAAGCCTGTGATATATATATAAGAGCTTTCTTCAGTATTTAAGTTCTAACAATTGCACGTGCCGAAATAGCTCAGTTGGGAGAGCGTTAGACTGAAGATCTAAAGATCCCTGGTTCGATCCCGGGTTTCGGCAATTCTTCTGCTTTATTAATGAAAGTAGACTGAAGATCTATTACCTATCCCTGCAAGAAAGAAAAAAAAAAATATATAAACTACAGCTGCTCAGATAAGAAGAGAATTCAAGCGAATTACACTTTCGTTTTTCTTTATTTTTTAATGTAAAGTTGTCATTTTACTTCACGCCATATTGTTAGTTTCATTTTATATTCAATAACTTCTTAGAAATGTTCGATAAAAATAAGCCTGTGATATATATATAAGAGCTTTCTTCAGTATTTAATTTCTAACAATGCACGTGCCGAAATAGCTCAGTTGGGAGAGCGTTAGACTGAAGATCTAAAGGTCCCTGGATCGATCCCGGGTTTCGGCAATTCTTCTGTTTTATTAATGAAAGGAGACTGAAGATCTAATACCTATCCCTGCAAGAAAGAAAAAAAAATATACAAACTACAGCTGCTCAGATAAGAAGAGAATTCAAGCGAATTACACTTTCGTTTTTCTTTATTTTTTAATGTAAAGTTGTCATTTTACTTCACGCCATATTTTTAGTTTAATTTTATATTCAATAACTTCTTAGAAATGTTCGATAAAAATAAGCCTGTGATATATATATAAGAGTTTTCTTCACTATTTAAGTTCCCACAATGTACGTGCCGAAATAGCTCAGTTGGTTGAGCGTTAGACTGAAGATCTAAAGGTCCCTGGTTCGATCCCGGGTTTCGGCAATTCTTATGTTTTATTAATGAAAGTAGACTGAAGATCTAATACCTATCCCTGCAAGAAAGAAAAAAAATATATAAACTACAGCTGCTCAAATAAGAAGCGAATTACACTTTCGTTTTTCTTTATTTTTTAATGTAAAGTTGTCATTTTACTTCACGCCATATTGTTAGTTTCATTTTATATTCAATAACTTCTTAGAAATGTTCGATAAAAATAAGCCTGTGATATATATATAAGAGTTTTCTTCAGTATTTAAGTTCTAGCAATGCACGTGCCGAAATAGCTCAGTTGGGAGAGCGTTAGACTGAAGATCTAAAGGTCCCTGGTTCGATCCCGGGTTTCGGCAATTCTTCTGTTTTATTAATGAAAGTAGACTGAAGATGTAATATCTATTCCTGCAAGAAAGAAAAAAAAATATATAAACTACAGCTGCTCAGATAAGAAGAGAATTCAAGCGAATTACACTTTCGTTTTTCTTTATTTTTGAATGTAAAGTTGTCATTTTACTTCACGCCATATTGTTAGTTTCATTTTATATTCAATAACTTCTTAGAAATGTTCGATAAAAATAAGCCTGTGATATATATATAAGAGCTTTCTTCAGTATTTAAGTTCTAACAGTGCACGTGCCGAAATAGCTCAGTTGGGAGAGCGTTAGACTGAAGATCTAAAGGTCCCTGGATCGATCCCGAGTTTCGGCAATTCTTCTGTTTTATTAATGAAAGTAGACTGAAGATGTAATATCTATTCCTGCAAGAAAGAAAAAACAATAAATAAACTACAGTTGCTCGGATAAGAAGAGAAGTCAAGCGAATTACACATTCGTTTTTTTTAATTTTGAATGTAAAGTTGTCATTTTACTTCACGCCATATTGTTAGTTTCATTTTATATTCAATAACTTCATAGAAATGTTCGATAAAAATAAGCCTGTGATATATATATAAGAGCTTTCTTCAGTATTTAAGTTCTTACAGTGCACGTGCCGAAATAGCTCAGTTGGGAGAGCGTTAGACTGAAGATCTAAAGATCCCTGGTTCGATCCCGGGTTTCGGCAATTCTTCTGCTTTATTAATGAAAGTAGACTGAAGATCTATTACCTATCCCTGCAAGAAAGAAAAAAAAATATATAAACTACAGCTGCTCAGATAAGAAGAGAATTCAAGCGAATTACACTTTCGTTTTTCTTTATTTTTTAATGTAAAGTTGTCATTTTACTTCACGCCATATTGTTAGTTTCATTTTATATTCAATAACTTCTTAGAAATGTTCGATAAAAATAAGACTGTGATATATATATAAGAGCTTTCTTCAGTATTTAATTTCTAACAATGCACGTGCTGAAATAGCTCAGTTGGGAGAGCGTTAGACTGAAGATCTAAAGGTCCCTGGATCGATCCCGGGTTTCGGCAATTCTTCTGTTTTATTAATGAAAGTAGACTGAAGATCTAATACCTATCCCTGCAAGAAAGAAAAAAAAATATACAAACTACAGCTGCTCAGATAAGAAGAGAATTCAAGCGAATTACACTTTCGTTTTTCTTTATTTTTTAATGTAAAGTTGTCATTTTACTTCACGCCATATTGTTAGTTTCATTTTATATTCAATAACTTCTTAGAAATGTTCGATAAAAATAAGACTGTGATATATATATAAGAGCTTTCTTCAGTATTTAATTTCTAACAATGCACGTGCCGAAATAGCTCAGTTGGGAGAGCGTTAGACTGAAGATCTAAAGGTCCCTGGATCGATCCCGGGTTTCGGCAATTCTTCTGTTTTATTAATGAAAGTAGACTGAAGATCTAATACCTATCCCTGCAAGAAAGAAAAAAAAATATACAAACTACAGCTGCTCAGATAAGAAGAGAATTCAAGCGAATTACACTTTCGTTTTTCTTTATTTTTTAATGTAAAGTTGTCATTTTACTTCACGCCATATTGTTAGTTTCATTTTATATTCAATAACTTCTTAGAAATGTTCGATAAAAATAAGCCTGTGATATATATATAAGAGTTTTCTTCAGTATTTAAGTTCTAGCAATGCACGTGCCGATATAGCTCAGTTGGGAGAGCGTTAGACTGAAGATCTAAAGGTCCCTGGTTCGATCCCGGGTTTCGGCAATTCTTCTGTTTTATTAATGAAAGTAGACTGAAGATGTAATACCTATCCCTGCAAGAAGGAAAAAAAAATATATAAACTACAGCTGCTCAGATAAGAAGAGAATTCAAGCGAATTACACTTTCGTTTTTCTTTATTTTTTAATGTAAAGTTGTCATTTTACTTCATGCCATATTGTTAGTTTAATTTTATATTCAATAACTTCTTAGAAATGTTCGATAAAAATAAGCCTGTGATGTATATATAAGAGCTTTCTTCAGTATTTAAGTTCTAACAATGCTCGTGCCGAAATAGCTCAGTTGGGAGAGCGTTAGACTGAAGATATAAAAGTCCCTGGTTCGATCCCGGGTTTCGGCAATTCTTCTGATTTATTAATGAAAGTAGACTGAAGACGTAATACCTATCCCTGCAAGAAAGAAAAATAAATAAATAAACTACAGTTGCTCAGATAAGAAGAGAAGTCAAGCGAATTACACTTTCGTTTTTCTTTATTTTTTAATGTAAAGTTGTCATTTTACTTCACGCCATATTGTTAGTTTCATTTTATATTCCGGCCCACCAGCGGCGGAGCGGTTCTGCGCTCAAAGCTGGTAGACGTGAGGTGCCGTGTTCGATCCCCGGTCGCGCTCGTCGGCCTAGCCGTTCGGAGTTTTCCGTGGTTTCCTCCGAAACTTGCGTAAATACGGGCTAGGACCCCTTAGAAAACCTCCACGGAAGGCACTCCCCCTCAGGCCTAGGACACCAGTGTTGTCAATCGGCCTTAATCCCTAACACCAACACCAACATCATTTTATATTCAATAACTTCTTAGAAATGTTCGATAAAAATAAGCCTGTGATATATATATATAAGAGCTTTCTTCAGTATTTAAGTTCTAGCAATGCACGTGCCGAAATAGCTCAGTTGGGAGAGCGTTAGACTGAAGATCTAAAGGTCCCTGGTTCGATCCCGGGTTTCGGCAATTCTTCTGTCTTATTAATGAAAGTAGACTGAAGATCTAATGCCTATCACTGCAAGAAAGAAAAAAAAATAAACTACAGTTGCTCAGATAAGAAGAGAAGTCAAGCGAATTACACTTTCGTTTTTCTTTATTTTTTAATGTAAAGTTGTCATTTTACTTCATGCCATATTGTTAGTTTCATTTTATATTCAATAACTTCTTAGAAATATTCGATAAAAATAAGCCTGTGATATATATATAAAAGCTTTCTTCAGTATTTAAGTTCTAACAATGCACGTGCCGAAATAGCTCATTTGGGAGAGCGTTAGACTGAAGATCTAAAGGTCCGGGTTTCGGCAATTCTTCTGTTTTAATAATGAAAGTAGACTGAAGATGTAATATCTATCCCTGCAAGAAAGAAAAAACAATAAATAAACTACAGTTGCTCAGATAAGAAGAGAAGTCAAGCGAATTACACTTTCGTTTTTCTTTAATTTTGAATGTAAAGTTGTCATTTTACTTCACGCCATATTGTTAGTTTCATTTTATATTCAATAACGTCTTAGAAATGTTCGATAAAAATAAGCCTGTGATATATATATAAGAGATTTCTTCAGTATTTAAGTTCTAACAATGCACTTGCCGAAATAGCTCAGTTGGGAGAGCGTTAGGCTGAAGATCTAAAGGTCCCTGGTTCGATCTCGGGTTTCGGCAATTCTTCTGTTTTATTAATGAAAGTAGACTGAAGATCTAATGCCTATCCCAGCAAGAAAGAAAAAAAAAATATATAAACTACAGCTGCTCAGATAAGAAGAGAATTCAAGCGAATTACACTTTCGTTTTTCTTTATTTTTTAATGTATAGTTGTCATTTTACTTCACGCCATATTGTTAGTTTCATTTTATATTCAATAACTTCTTAGAAATGTTCGATAAAAATAAGCCTGTTATATATATATAAGAGCTTTCTTCAGTGTTTAAGTTCTAACAATGCACGTGCCGAAATAGCTCAGTTGGGAGCGCTTTAGACTGGAGATCTAAAGGTCCCTGATTCGATCCCGGGTTTCGGCGATTCTTCTGTTTTATTAATGAAAGTAGACTGAAGATCAAATACCTATCCCTGCAAGAAAGAAAAAAAAATAAATAAACTACAGTTGCTCAGATTAGAAGAGAAGTCAAGCGAATTACACTTTCGTTTTTCTTTAATTTTTTAATGTAAAGTTGTTATTTTACTTCACGCCATATTGTTAGTTTCATTTTATATTCAATAACTTCTTAGAAATGTTCGATAAAAATAAGCCAGTGATATATATATAAGAGCTTTCTTCAGTATTTAAGTTCTAACAATGCACGTGCCGAAATAGCTCAGTTGGGAGCGCGTTAGACTGAAGATCTAAAGGTCCCTGGTTCGATCCCGTGTTTCGGCAATTCTTCTGTTTTATTAATGAATGTAGACTGAAGATCTAATACCTATCCCTGCAAGAAAGAAAAATAAATAAACAAACTATAGTTGCTCAGATAAGAAGAGAAGTCAAGCGAATTGCTCGTTTTTCTTCAATTTTTAATGTAAAGTTGTCATTTTACTACACGCCATATTGTTAGTTTCATTTTATATTCAGAAACTTCTTAGAAATGTTCGATAAAAATAAGCCTGTGATATATATATAAGAGCTTTCTTCAGTATTTAAGTTCTAACAATGCACGTGCCGAAATAGCTCAGTTGGGAGAGCGTTAGACTGAAGATCTAAAGGTCCCTGGTTCGATCCCGGGTTTCGGCAATTCTTCTGTTTTATTAATGAATGTAGACTGAAGATCTAATACCTATCAATGCAAGAAAGAAAAATAAATAAATAAACTATAGTTGCTCAGATAAAAGAGAAGTCAAGCGAATTGCACATTCGTTTTTCTTCAATTTTTAATGTAAAGTTATCATTTTACTTCACGCCATATTGTTAGTTTCATTTTATATTCAATAACTTCTTAGAAATGTTCGATAAAAATAAGCCTGTGATATATATATAAGAGCTTTCTTCAGTATTTAAGTTCTAACAATGCACGTGCCGAAATAGCCCAGTTGGGAGAGCGTTAGGCTGAAGATCTAAAGATCCCTGGTTCGATCCCGGGTTTCGGCAATTCTTCTGTTTTACTAATTAAAGTAGACTGAAGACGTAATACCTATCCCTGCAAAAAAGAAAAAAAAAATAAATAAACTACAGTTGCTCAGATAAGAAGCGAATTGCACTTTCGTTTTTCTTTATTTTTTAATGTAAAGTTGTCATTTTACTTCACGCCATATTGTTAGTTTCATTTTATATTCAATAACTTCTTAGAAATGTTCGATAAAAATAAGCCTGTGATATATATATAAGAGCTTTCTTCAGTATTTAAGTTCTAACAATGCACGTACCGAAATAGCTCAGTTGGGAGAGCGTTAGACTGAAGATCTAAAGGTCCCTGGTTCGATCCCGGGTTTCGGCAATTCTTCTGTTTTACTAATTAAAGTAGACTGAAGACGTAATACCTATCCCTGCAAAAAAGAAAAAAAAAATAAATAAACTACAGTTGCTCAGATAAGAAGCGAATTACACTTTCGTTTTTCTTTATTTTTTAATGTAAAGTTGTCATTTTACTTCACGCCATATTGTTAGTTTCATTTTATATTCAATAACTTCTTAGAAATGTTCGATAAAAATAAGCCTGTGATATATATATAAGAGCTTTCTTTAGTATTTAAGTTCTAACAATGCACGTGCCGAAATAGCTCAGTTGGGAGAGCGTTAGACTGAAGATCTAAAGGTCCCTGGTTCGATCCCGGGTTTCGGCAATTCTTCTGCTTTATTAATGAAAGTAGACTGAAGATCTAATACCTATCCCTGCAAGAAAGAAAAAAAAATATATAAACTACAGCTGCTCAGATAAGAAGAGAATTCAAGCGAATTACACTTTCGTTTTTCTTTATTTTTTAATGTAAAGTTGTCATTTTACTTCACGCCATATTGTTAGTTTCATTTTATATTCAATAACTTCTTAGAAAAGTTCGATAAAAATAAGCCTGTAATATATATATAAGAGCTTACTTCAGTATTTAAGTTCTAACAATGCACGTGCCGAAATAGCTGAGCTGGGAGAGCGGTAGACTGAAGATCTAAAGGTCCCTGGTTCGATCCCGGGTTTCGGCAATTCTTCTGTTTTATTAATGAAAGTAGACTGAAGATCAAATTCCTATCCCTGCAAGAAAGAAAAAAAATATGTAAACTACAGCTGCTCAGATAAGAAGCGAATTGCACATTTTTTTTCTTCAATTTTGAATGTAAAGTTGTCATTTTACTTCACGCCATATTGTTAGTTTCATTTTATATTCAATAACTTCTTAGAAATGTTCGATAAAAATAAGCCTGTGATATATATATATAAGAGCTTTCTTTAGTATTTAAGTTCAAACAATGCACGTGCCGAAATAGCTCAGTTGGGAAAGCGTTAGACTGAAGATCTAAGGGTCCCTGGTTCGATCCCGGGTTTTGGCAATGCTTTTGTTTTATTAATGAAAGTAGACTGAAGATCTAATACCTATCCCTGCAAGAAAGAAAAAAAAATAAATAAACTACAGTTGCTCAGATAAGAAGAGAAGTCAAGCGAATTGCACATTTGTGTTTCTTCAATTTTGAATGTAAAGTTATCATTTTACTTCACGCCATA
The DNA here is from genome assembly GCA_963930645.1 of Salticus scenicus. Taxonomy (NCBI): domain Eukaryota; kingdom Metazoa; phylum Arthropoda; class Arachnida; order Araneae; family Salticidae; genus Salticus; species Salticus scenicus. Next base: position 800,831 of record CAWVNO010000681.1, on the reverse strand, counting down.
TTGTTAGTTTCATTTTATATTCAATAACTTCTTAGAAATGTTCGATAAAAATAAGCCTGTGATATATATATAAGAGCTTTCTTCAGTATTTAAGTTCTAACAATGCGCGTGCCGAAATAGCTCAGTTGGGAGAGCGTTAGACTGAAGTTCTAAAGGTCCCTGGTTCGATCCCGGGTTTCGGTAATTCTTCTGTTTTATTAATGAAAGTAGACTGAAGATCATATACCTATCCCTGCAAGAAAGAAAAAAAAATAAATAAACTACAGTTGCTCAGATTAGAAGAGAAGTCAAGCGAATTAAACTTTCGTTTTTCTTTAATTTTTTAATGTAAAGTTGTTATTTTACTTCACGCCATATTGTTAGTTTCATTTTATATTCAATAACTTCTTAGATATGTTCGATAAAAATAAGCCTGTGATATATATATAAGAGCTTTCTTCAGTATTTAAGTTCTAACAATGCACGTGCCGAAATAGCTCAGTTTGAAGAGCGTTAGACTGAAGATCTAAAGGTCCCTGGTTCGATCCCGTGTATCGGCAATTCTTCTGTTTTATTAATGAATGTAGACTGAAGATCTAATACCTATCCCTGCAAGAAACAAAAAAAAATAAACTACAGTTGCTCAGATAAGAAGAGAAGTCAAGCGAATTTCACATTCGTTTTTCTTCAATTTTTAATTTAAAGTTATCATTTTACTTCACGCCATATTGTTAGTTTCATTTTATATTCAATAACTTCTTAGAAATGTTCGATAAAAATAAGCCTGTGATATATATATAAGAGCTTTCTTCAGTATTTAAGTCCCAACAATGCACGTGCCGAAATAGCTCAGTTGGGAGAACGTTAGACTGAAGATCTAAAGGTCCCTGGTTCGGTCCCGGGTTTCGGCAATTCTTCTGTTTTATTAATGAATGTACACTGAAGATGTAATATCTATCCCTGCAAGAAAGAAAAAACAATAAATAAACTACAGTTGCTCAGATAAGAAGAGAAGTCAAGCGAATTACACATTCGTTTTTCTTTAATTTTGAATGTAAAGTTATCATTTTACTTCACGCCATATTGTTAGTTTCATTTTATATTCAATAACTTCTTAGAAATGTTCAATAAAAATAAACCTGTGATATATATATAAGAGCTTCCTTCAGTATTTAAGTTCTAACAATGCACGTGCCGAAATAGCTCAGTTGGGAGAGCGTTAGACTGAAGATCTAAAGGTCCCTTGTTCGATCCCGGGTTTCGGCAATTCTTCTGTTTTATTAATGAATGTAGACTGAAGATCTAATACCTATCAATGCAAGAAAGAAAAATAAATAAATAAACTATAGTTGCTCAGATAAAAGAGAAGTCAAGCGAATTGCACATTCGTTTTTCTTCAATTTTTAATGTAAAGTTATCATTTTACTTCACGCCATATTGTTAGTTTCATTTTATATTCAATAACTTCTTAGAAATGTTCGATAAAAATAAGCCTGTGATATATATATAAGAGCTTTCTTCAGTATTTAAGTTCTAACAATGCACGTGCCGAAATAGCTCAGTTGGGAGAGCGTTAGACTGAAGATCTAAAGGTCTCTGGTTCGATCCCGGGTTTCGGCAATTCTTCTGTTTTATTAATGAAAGTAGACTGAAGATCAAATACCTATCCCTGCAAGAAAGAAAAAAAAATAAATAAACTACAAATGCTCAGATTAGAAGAGAAGTCAAGCGAATTACACTTTCGTTTTTCTTTAATTTTTTAATGTAAAGTTGTTATTTTACTTCACGCCATATTGTTAGTTTCATTTTATATTCAATAACTTCTTAGAAATGTTCGATAAAAATAAGCCTGTGATATATATATAAGAGCTTTCTTCAGTATTTAAGTTCTAGCAATGCACGTGCCGAAATAGCTCAGTTGGGAGAGCGTTAGACTGAAGATCTAAAGGTCCCTGGTTCGATCCCGGGTTTCGGCAACTCTTCTGTTTTATTAATGAAAGTAGACTGAAGATGTAATATCTATCCCTGCAAGAAAGAAAAAACAATAAATAAACTACAGTTGCTCAGATAAGAAGAGAAGTCAAGCGAATTACACATTCGTTTTTCTTTAATTTTGAATGTAAAGTTATCATTTTACTTCACGCCATATTGTTAGTTTCATTTTATATTCAATAACTTCTTAGAAATGTTCGATAAAAATAAGCCTGTGATATATATATAAGAGCTTTCTTCAGTATTTAAGTTCTAACAATGCACGTGCCGAAATAGCTCAGCTGGGAGAGCGTTAGACTGAAGATCTAAAGGTCCCTGGTTCGATCCCGGGTTTCGGCAATTCTTCTATTTTATTAATGAAAGTAGACTGAAGATGTAATATCTATCCCTGCAAGAAAGAAAAAACAATAAATAAACTACAGTTGTTCAGATAAGAAGAGAAGTCAAGCGAATTACACATTCGTTTTTTTTAATTTTGAATGTAAAGTTATCATTTTACTTCACGCCATATTGTTAGTTTCATTTTATATTCAATAACTTCTTAGAAATGTTCGATAAAATTAAGCCTGTGATATATATATAAGAGCTTTCTTCAGTATTTAAGTTCTAACAATGCACGTGCCGAAATAGCTCAGTTGGGAGAGCGTTAGACTGAAGATCTAAAGGTCCCTGGTTCGATCCCGGGTTTCGGCAATTCTTCTGTTTTATTAATGAAAGTAGACTGAAGATCAAATACCTATCCCTGCAATAAAGAAAAAAAAAAAAGTAAACTACAGTTGCTCAGATTAGAAGAGAAGTCGAGCGAATTACACTTTCGTTTTTCTTTAATTTTTTAATGTAACGTTGTTATTTTACTTCACGCCATATTGTTAGTTTCATTTTATATTCAATAACTTCTTAGAAATGTTCGATAAAAATAAGCCTGTGATATATATATAAGAGCTTTCTTCAGTATTTAAGTTCTAACAATGCACGTGCCGAAATAGCTCAGTTGGGAGAGCGTTAGACTGAAGATCTAAAGGTCCCTGGTTTGATCCCGGGTTTCGGCAATTCTTCTGTTTTATGATTGAAAGTAGACTGAAGATCTAATACCTGTCCCTGCAAGAAAGAAAAAAAAAATAAACTACAGTTGCTCAGATAAGAAGAGAAGTCAAGCGAATTACACTTTCGTTTTTCTGTATTTTTTAATGTAAAGTTGTCATTAATCTTCACGCCATATTGTTAGTTTCATTTTATATTCAATAACTTCTTAGAAATGTTCGATAAAAATAAGCCTGTGATATATATATAAGAGCTTTCTTCAGTATTTAAGTTCTAACAATGCACGTGCCGAAATAGCTCAGTTGGGAGAGCGTTAGGCTGAAGATCTAAAGGTCCCTGGTTCGATCCCGGGTTTCGGCAATTCTTCTGTTTTATTAATGAAAGTAGACTGAAGATCTAATACCTATCCCTGCAAGAAAGAAAAAAAAATATATAAACGACAGCTGCTCAGATAAGAAGAGAATTCAAGCGAATTAAACTTTCGTTTTTCTTTATTTTTTAATGTAAAGTTGTCATTTTACTTCACGCCATATTGTTAGTTTAATTTTATATTCAATAACTTCTTAGAAATGTTCGATAAAAATAAGCCTGTGATATATATATAAGAGCTTTCTTCAGTATTTAAGTTCTAACAATGCACGTGCCGAAATAGCTCAGTTGGGAGAGCGTTAGACTGAAGTTATAAAGGTCCCTGGTTCGATCCCGGGTTTCGGCAATTCTTCTGTTTTATTAATGAAAGTAGACTGAAGACGTAATACCTATCCCTGCAAGAAAGAAAAATAAATAAATAAACTACAGTTGCTCAGATAAGAAGAGAAGTCAAGCGAATTACACTTTCGTTTTTCTTTATTTTTTAATGTAAAGTTGTCATTTTACTTCACGCCATATTGTTAGTTTCATTTTATATTCCGGCCCACCAGCGTCTGAGCGGTTCTGCGCTCAAAGCTGGTAGACGTGAGGTGCCGGGTTCGATCCCCGGTCGCGCTCGTCGGCCTAGCCGTTCGGAGTTTTCCGTGGTTTCCTCCGAAACTTGCGTAAATACGGGCTAGGACCCCTTAGAAAGACCTCCACGGAAGGCACTCCCCCTCAGGCCTTGGACCCCAGTGTTGTCAATCGGCCTTAATCCCTAACACCAACACCAACATCATTTTATATTCAATAACGTCTTAGAAATGTTCGATAAAAATAAGCCTGTGATATATATATATAAGAGCTTTCTTCAGTATTTAAGTTCTAACAATGCACGTGCCGAAATAGCTCAGTTGGGAGAGCGTTAGACTGAAGATCTAAAGGTCCCTGGTTCGATCCCGGGTTTCGGCAATTCTTCTGTTTTATTAATGAAAGTAGACTGAAGATGTACTATCTATCCCTGCAAGAAAGAAAAAACAATAAATAAACTACAGTTGCTCGGATAAGAAGAGAAGTCAAGCGAATTACACATTCGTTTTTTTTAATTTTGAATGTAAAGTTATCATTTTACTTCACGCCATATTGTTAGTTTCATTTTATATTCAATAACTTCTTAGAAATGTTCGATAAAAATAAGCCTGTGATATATATATAAGAGCTTTCTTCAGTATTTAATTTCTAACAATGCACGTGCCGAAATAGCTCAGTTGGGAGAGCGTTAGACTGAAGATCTAAAGGTCCCTGGATCGATCCCGGGTCTCGGCAATTCTTCTGTTTTATTAATGAAAGTAGACTGAAGATCTAATACCTATCCCTGCAAGAAAGAAAAAAATATATATAAACTACAGCTGCTCAGATAAGAAGAGAATTCAAGCGAATTACACTTTCGTTTTTCTTTATTTTTTAATGTAAAGTTGTCATTTTACTTCACGCCATATTTTTAGTTTAATTTTATGTTCAATAACTTCTTAGAAATGTTCGATAAAAATAAGCCTGTGATATATATATAAGAGCTTTCTTCACTATTTAAGTTCCCACAATGTACGTGCCGAAATAGCTCAGATGGTTGAGCGTTAGACTGAAGATCTAAAGGTCCCTGGTTCGATCCCGGGTTTCGGCAATTCTTCTGTTTTATTAATGAAAGTAGACTGAAGATCTAATACCTATCCCTGCAAGAAAGAAAAAAAAATATATAAACTACAGCTGCTCAGATAAGAAGAGAATTCAAGCGAATTAAACTTTCGTTTTTCTTTATTTTTTAATGTAAAGTTGTCATTTTACTTCACGCCATATTGTTAGTTTAATTTTATATTCAATAACTTCTTAGAAATGTTCGATAAAAATAAGCCTGTGATATATATATAAGAGCTTTCTTCACTATTTAAGTTCCCACAATGCACGTGCCGAAATAGCTCAGTTGGGAGAGCGTTAGACTGAAGATCTAAAGGTCCCTGGTTCGATCACGGGTTTCGGCAATTCTTCTGTTTTATTAATGAAAGTAGACTGAAGATCTAATACCTATCCCTGCAAGAAAGAAAAAAAAATACATAAACAACAGCTGCTCAGATAAGAAGCGAATTACACTTTCGTTTTTCTTTATTTTTTAATGTAAAGTTGTCATTTTACTTCACGCCATATTGTTAGTTTCATTTTATATTCAATAACTTCTTAGAAATGTTCGATAAAAATAAGCCTGTGATATATATATAAGAGCTTTCTTCAGTATTTAAGTTCTAACAATGCTCGTGCCGAAATAGCGCAGTTGGGAGAGCGTTAGACTGAAGATATAAAGGTCCCTGGTTCGATCCCGGGTTTCGGCAATTCTTCTGTTTTATTAATGAAAGTAGACTGAAGACGTAATACCTATCCCTGCAAGAAAGAAAAATAAATAAATAAACTACAGTTGCTCAGATAAGAAGAGAAGTCAAGCGAATTACACTTTCGTTTTTCTTTATTTTTTAATGTAAAGTTGTCATTTTACTTCACGCCATATTGTTAGTTTCATTTTATATTCCGGCCCACCAGCGGCTGAGCGGTTCTGCGCTCAAAGCTGGTAGACGTGAGGTGCCGGGTTCGATCCCCGGTCGCGCTCGTCGGCCTAGCCGTTCGGAGTTTTCCGTGGTTTCCTCCGAAACTTGCGTAAATACGGGCTAGGATCCCTTAGAAAGACCTCCACGGAAGGCACTCCCCCTCATGCCTAGGACCCCAGTGTTGTCAATCGGCCTTAATCCCTAACACCAACACCAACATCATTTTATATTCAATAACTTCTTAGAAATATTCGATAAAAATTAGCCTGTGATATATATATAAGAGCTTTCTTCAGTATTTAAGTTCTAACAATGCACGTGCTGAAATAGCTCAGTTGGGAGAGCGTTAGACTGAAGATCTAAAGGTACCTGGTTCGATCCCGTGTTTCGGCAATTCTTCTATATTATTAATGAATGTAGACTGAAGATCTAATACCTATCCCTGCAAAAAAGAAAAATAAATAAATAAACTATAGTTGCTCAGATAAGAAGAGAAGTCAAGCGAATTTCACATTCGTTTTTCTTCAATTTTTAATGTAAAGTTATCATTTTACTTCACGCCATATTGTTAGTTTCATTTTATATTCAATAATTTCTTAGAAATGTTCGATAAAAATAAGCCTGTGATATATATATAAGAGCTTTCTTCAGTATTTAAGTTCCAACAATGCACGTGCCGAAATAGCTCAGTTGGGAGAACGTTAGACTGAAGATCTAAAGGTCCCTGGTTCGGTCCCGGGTTTCGGCAATTCTTCTATTTTATTAATGAATGTACACTGAAGATGTAATATCTATCCCTGCAAGAAAGAAAAAACAATAAATAAACTACAGTTGCTCAGATAAGAAGAGAAGTCAAGCGAATTACACATTCGTTTTTCTTTAATTTTGAATGTAAAGTTATCATTTTACTTCACGCCATATTGTTAGTTTCATTTTATATTCAATAACTTCTTAGAAATGTTCGATAAAAATAAGCCTGTGATATATATATAAGAGCTTTCTTCAGTATTTAAGTTCTAACAATGCACGTGCCGAAAAAGCTCAGTTGGGAGAGCGTTAGACTGAAGATCTAAAGGTCCCTGGTTCGATCCCGGGTTTCGGCAATTCTTCTGTTTTATTAATGAAAGTAGACTGAAGATCTAATACCTATCAATGCAAGAAAGAAAAATAAATAAATAAACTATAGTTGCTCAGATAAAAGAGAAGTCAAGCGAATTGCACATTCGTTTTTCTTCAATTTTTAATGTAAAGTTATCATTTTACTTCACGCCATATTGTTAGTTTCATTTTATATTCAATAACTTCTTAGAAATGTTCGATAAAAATAAGCCTGTGATATATATATAAGAGCTTTCTTCAGTATTTAAGTTCTAACAATGCACGTGCCGAAAAAGCTCAGTTGGGAGAGCGTTAGACTGAAGATCTAAAGGTCCCTGGTTCGATCCCGGGTTTCGGCAATTCTTCTGTTTTATTAATGAAAGTAGACTGAAGATCAAATACCTATCCCTGCAAGAAAGAAAAAAAAATAAATAAACTACAAATGCTCAGATTAGAAGAGAAGTCAAGCGAATTACACTGTCGTTTTTCTTTAATTTTTTAATGTAAGGTTGTTATTTTACTTCACGCCATATTGTTAGTTTCATTTTATATTCAATAACTTCTTAGAAACGTTCGATAAAAATAAGCCTGTGATATATATATAAGAGCTTTCTTCAGTATTTAAGTTCTAGCAATGCACGTGCCGAAACAGCTCAGTTGGGAGTGCGTTAGACTGAAGATCTAAAGGTCCCTGGTTCGATCCCGGGTTTCGGCAACTTTTCTGTTTTATTAATGAAAGTAGACTGAAGATGTAATATCTATCCCTGCAAGAAAGAAAAAACAATAAATAAACTACAGTTGCTCGGATAAGAAGAGAAGTCAAGCGAATTACACATTCGTTTTTTTTAATTTTGAATGTAAAGTTGTCATTTTACTTCACGCCATATTGTTAGTTTCATTTTATATTCAATAACTTCTTAGAAATGTTCGATAAAAATAAGCCTGTTATATATATATAAGAGCTTTCTTCAGTGTTTAAGTTCTAACAATGCACGTGCCGAAATAGCTCAGTTGGGAGCGCTTTAGACTGGAGATCTAAAGGTCCCTGATTCGATCCCGGATTTCAGCGATTCTTCTGTTTTATTAATGAAAGTAGACTGAAGATCAAATACCTATCCCTGCAAGAAAGAAAAAAAAATAAATAAACTACAGTTGCTCAGATTAGAAGAGAAGTCAAGCGAATTACACTTTCGTTTTTCTTTAATTTTTTAATGTAAAGTTGTTATTTTACTTCACGCCATATTGTTAGTTTCATTTTATATTCAATAACTTCTTAGAAATGTTCGATAAAAATAAGCCTGTGATATATATATAAGAGCTTTCTTCAGTATTTAAGTTCTAACAATGCACGTGCCGAAATAGCTCAGTTGGGAGCGCGTTAGACTGAAGATCTAAAGGTCCCTGGTTCGATCCCGTGTTTCGGCAATTCTTCTGTTTTATTAATGAATGTAGACTGAAGATCTAATACCTATCCCTGCAAGAAAGAAAAATAAATAAACAAACTATAGTTGCTCAGATAAGAAGAGAAGTCAAGCGAATTGCTCGTTTTTCTTCAATTTTTAATGTAAAGTTGTCATTTTACTTCACGCCATATTGTTAGTTTCATTTTATATTCAGAAACTTCTTAGAAATGTTCGATAAAAATAAGCCTGTGATATATATATAAGAGCTTTCTTCAGTATTTAAGTTCTAACAATGCACGTGCCGAAATAGCTCAGTTGGGAGAGCGTTAGACTGAAGATCTAAAGGTCTCTGGTTCGATCCCGGGTTTCGGCAATTCTTCTGTTTTATTAATGAATGTAGACTGAAGATCTAATACCTATCAATGCAAGAAAGAAAAATAAATAAATAAACTATAGTTGCTCAGATAAAAGAGAAGTCAAGCGAATTGCACATTCGTTTTTCTTCAATTTTTAATGTAAAGTTATCATTTTACTTCACGCCATATTGTTAGTTTCATTTTATATTCAATAACTTCTTAGAAATGTTCGATAAAAATAAGCCTGTGATATATATATAAGAGCTTTCTTCAGTATTTAAGTTCTAACAATGCACGTGCCGAAATAGCCCAGTTGGGAGAGCGTTAGGCTGAAGATCTAAAGATCCCTGGTTCGATCCCGGGTTTCGGCAATTCTTCTGTTTTACTAATTAAAGTAGACTGAAGACGTAATACCTATCCCTGCAAAAAAGAAAAAAAAAATAAATAAACTACAGTTGCTCAGATAAGAAGCGAATTGCACTTTCGTTTTTCTTTATTTTTTAATGTAAAGTTGTCATTTTACTTCACGCCATATTGTTAGTTTCATTTTATATTCAATAACTTCTTAGAAATGTTCGATAAAAATAAGCCTGTGATATATATATAAGAGCTTTCTTCAGTATTTAAGTTCTAACAATGCACGTGCCGAAATAGCTCAGTTGGGAGAGCGTTAGACTGAAGATCTAAAGGTCCCTGGTTCGATCCCGGATTTCGGCAATTCTTCTGTTTTACTAATTAAAGTAGACTGAAGACGTAATACCTATCCCTGCAAAAAAGAAAAAAAAAATAAATAAACTACAGTTGCTCAGATAAGAAGCGAATTACACTTTCGTTTTTCTTTATTTTTTAATGTAAAGTTGTCATTTTACTTCACGCCATATTGTTAGTTTCATTTTATATTCAATAACTTCTTAGAAATGTTCGATAAAAATAAGCCTGTGATATATATATAAGAGCTTTCTTTAGTATTTAAGTTCTAACAATGCACGTGCCGAAATAGCTCAGTTGGGAGAGCGTTAGACTGAAGATCTAAAGGTCCCTGGTTCGATCCCGGGTTTCGGCAATTCTTCTGCTTTATTAATGAAAGTAGACTGAAGATCTAATACCTATCCCTGCAAGAAAGAAAAAAAAATATATAAACTACAGTTGCTCAGATAAGAAGAGAAGTCAAGCGAATTACACATTCGTTTTTTTTAATTTTGAATGTAAAGTTATCATTTTACTTCACGCCATATTGTTAGTTTCATTTTATATTCAATAACTTCTTAGAAATGTTCGATAAAAATAAGCCTGTGATATATATATATAAGAGCTTTCTTCAGTATTTAAGTTCTAACAATGCACGTGTCGAAATAGCTCAGTTGGAAGAGCGTTAGACTGGAGATCTAAAGGTCCCTGGTTCGATCCCGGGTGTCGGCGATTCTTCTGTTTTATTAATGAAAGTAGACTGAAGATCAAATTCCTATCCCTGCAAGAAAGAAAAAAAATATGTAAACTACAGCTGCTCAGATAAGAAGCGAATTGCACATTTGTTTTTCTTCAATTTTGAATGTAAAGTTGTCATTTTACTTCACGCCATATTGTTAGTTTCATTTTATATTCAATAACTTCTTAGAAATGTTCGATAAAAATAAGCCTGTGATATATATATATAAGAGCTTTCTTTAGTATTTAAGTTCAAACAATGCACGTGCCGAAATAGCTCAGTTGGGAGAGCGTTAGACTGAAGATCTAAAGGTCCCTGGTTCGATCCCGGGTTTTGGCAATGCTTTTGTTTTATTAATGAAAGTAGACTGAAGATCTAATACCTATCCCTGCAAGAAAGAAAAAAAAATAAATAAACTACAGTTGCTCAGATAAGAAGAGAAGTCAAGCGAATTGCACATTTGTTTTTCTTCAATTTTGAATGTAAAGTTATCATTTTACTTCACGCCATATTGTTAGTTTCATTTTATATTCAATAACTTCTTAGAAATGTTCGATAAAAATAAGCCTGTGATATATATATAAGAGCTTTCTTCAGTATTTAAGTTCTAGCAATGCACGTGCCGAAATAGCTCAGTTGGGAGAGCGTTAGACTGAAGTTCTAAAGGTCCCTGGTTCGATCCCGGGTTTCGGTAATTCTTCTGTTTTATTAATGAAAGTAGACTGAAGATCATATACCTATCCCTGCAAGAAAGAAAAAAAAATAAATAAACTACAGTTGCTCAGATTAGAAGAGAAGTCAAGCGAATTACACTTTCGTTTTTCTTTAATTTTTTAATGTAAAGTTGTTATTTTACTTCACGCCATATTGTTAGTTTCATTTTATATTCAATAACTTCTTAGATATGTTCGATAAAAATAAGCCTGTGATATATATATAAGAGCTTTCTTCAGTATTTAAGTTCTAACAATGCACGTGCCGAAATAGCTCCGTTTGGAGAGCGTTAGACTGAAGATCTAAAGGTCCCTGGTTCGATCCCGTGTATCGGCAATTCTTCTGTTTTATTAATGAATGTAGACTGAAGATCTAATACCTATCCCTGCAAGAAAGAAAAAAAAATAAACTACAGTTGCTCAGATAAGAAGAGAAGTCAAGCGAATTACACTTTCGTTTTTCTTTATTTTTTAATGTAAAGTTGTCATTTTGCTTCACGCCATATTGTTAGTTTCATTTTATATTCAATAACTTCTTAGAAATATTCGATAAAAATTAGCCTGTGATATATATATAAGAGCTTTCTTCAGTATTTAAGTTCTAACAATGCACGTGCTGAAATAGCTCAGTTGGGAGAGCGTTAGACTGAAGATCTAAAGGTACCTGGTTCGATCCCGTGTTTCGGCAATTCTTCTATATTATTAATGAATGTAGACTGAAGATCTAATACCTATCCCTGCAAAAAAGAAAAATAAATAAATAAACTATAGTTGCTCAGATAAGAAGAGAAGTCAAGCGAATTTCACATTCGTTTTTCTTCAATTTTTAATGTAAAGTTATCATTTTACTTCACGCCATATTGTTAGTTTCATTTTATATTCAATAACTTCTTAGAAATGTTCGATAAAAATAAGCCTGTGATATATATATATAAGTGCTTTCTTCAGTATTTAAGTTCTAACAATGCACGTGCCGAAATAGCTCAGTTGGGAGAGCGTTAGACTGAAGATCTAAAGGTCCCTGGTTCGATCCCGGGTTTCGGCAATTCTTCTGTTTTATTAATGAAAGTAGACTGAAGATGTAATATCTATCCCTGCAAGAAAGAAAAAACAATAAATAAACTACAGCTGCTCAGATAAGAAGAGAATTCAAGCGAATTACACTTTCGTTTTTCTTTATTTTTTAATGTAAAGTTGTCATTTTACTTCACGCCATATTTTTAGTTTAATTTTATGTTCAATAACTTCTTAGAAATGTTCGATAAAAATAAGCCTGTGATATATATATAAGAGCTTTCTTCACTATTTAAGTTCCCACAATGTACGTGCCGAAATAGCTCAGATGGTTGAGCGTTAGACTGAAGATCTAAAGGTCCCTGGTTCGATCCCGGGTTTCGGCAATTCTTCTGTTTTATTAATGAATGTACACTGAAGATCTAATACCTATCCCTGCAAGAAAGAAAAAAAAATATATAAACTACAGCTGCTCAGATAAGAAGAGAATTCAAGCGAATTAAACTTTCGTTTTTCTTTATTTTTTAATGTAAAGTTGTCATTTTGCTTCACGCCATATTGTTAGTTTCATTTTATATTCAATAACTTCTTAGAAATATTCGATAAAAATTAGCCTGTGATATCTATATAAGAGCTTTCTTCAGTATTTAAGTTCTAACAATGCACGTGCCGAAATAGCTCAGATGGGAGAGCGTTAGACTGAAGATCTAAAGGTACCTGGTTCGATCCCGTGTTTCGGCAATTCTTCTATATTATTAATGAATGTAGACTGAAGATCTAATACCTATCCCTGCAGAAAAGAAAAATAAATAAATAAACTATAGTTGCTCAGATAAGAAGAGAAGTCAAGCGAATTTCACATTCGTTTTTCTTCAATTTTTAATGTAAAGTTATCATTTTACTTCACGCCATATTGTTAGTTTCATTTTATATTCAATAACTTCTTAGAAATGTTCGATAAAAATAAGCCTGTGATATATATATAAGAGCTTTCTTCAGTATTTAAGTTCCAACAATGCACGTGCCGAAATAGCTCAGTTGGGAGAACGTTAGACTGAAGATCTAAAGGTCCCTGGTTCGGTCCCGGGTTTCGGCAATTCTTCTATTTTATTAATGAATGTACACTGAAGATGTAATATCTATCCCTGCAAGAAAGAAAAAACAATAAATAAACTACAGTTGCTCAGATAAGAAGAGAAGTCAAGCGAATTACACATTCGTTTTTCTTTAATTTTGAATGTAAAGTTATCATTTTACTTCACGCCATATTGTTAGTTTCATTTTATATTCAATAACTTCTTAGAAATGTTCAATAAAAATAAACCTGTGATATATATATAAGAGCTTTCTTCAGTATTTAAGTTCTAACAATGCACGTGCCGAAATAGCTCAGTTGGGAGAGCGTTAGACTGAAGATCTAAAGGTCCCTGGTTCGATCCCGGGTTTCGGCAATTCTTCTGTTTTATTAATGAAAGTAGACTGAAGATCAAATACCTATCCCTGCAAGAAAGAAAAAAAAATAAATAAACTACAAATGCTCAGATTAGAAGAGAAGTCAAGCGAATTACACATTCGTTTTTCTTTAATTTTGAATGTAAAGTTATCATTTTACTTCACGCCATATTGTTAGTTTCATTTTATATTCAATAACTTCTTAGAAATGTTCGATAAAAATAAGCCTGTGATATATATATAAGAGCTTTCTTCAGTATTTAAGTTCTAACAATGCACGTGCCGAAATAGCTCAGTTGGGAGAGCGTTAGACTGAAGATCTAAAGGTCCCTGGTTCGATCCCGGGTTTCGGCGATTCTTCTGTTTTATTAATGAAAGTAGACTGAAGATCTATTACCTATCCCTGCAAGAAAGATAAAAAAATATATAAACTACAGCTGCTCAGATAAGAAGAGAATTCAAGCGAATTACACTTTCGTTTTTCTTTATTTTTTAATGTAAAGTTGTCATTTTACTTCACGCCATATTGTTAGTTTCATTTTATATTCAATAACTTCTTAGAAATGTTCGATAAAAATAAGCCTGTGATATATATATAAGCGCTTTCTTCAGTATTTAAGTTCTAACAGTGCACGTGCCGAAATAGCTCAGATGGGAGAGCGTTAGACTGAAGATCTAAAGGTCCCTGGTTCGATCCCGGGTTTCGGCAATTCTTCTGTTTTATTAATGAAAGTAGACTGAAGATGTAATATCTATCCCTGCAAGAAAGAAAAAACAATAAATAAACTACAGTTGCTTAGATAAGAAGAGAAGTCAAGCGAATTACACATTCGTTTTTTTTAATTTTGAATGTAAAGTTATCATTTTACTTCACGCCATATTGTTAGTTTCATTTTATATTCAATAACTTCTTAGAAATGTTCGATAAAAATAAGCCTGTGATATATATATAAGAGCTTTCTTCAGTATTTAAGTTCTAACAATGCACGTGCCGAAATAGCTCAGTTGGGAGAGCGTTAGACTGAAGATCTAAAGGTCCCTGGATCGATCCCGGGTCTCGGCAATTCTTCTGTTTTATTAATGAAAGTAGACTGAAGATCTAATACCTATCCCTGCAAGAAAGAAAAAAAAATATATAAACTACAGCTGCTCAGATAAGAAGAGAATTCAAGCGAATTACACTTTCGTTTTTCTTTATTTTTTAATGTAAAGTTGTCATTTTACTTCACGCCATATTTTTAGTTTAATTTTATGTTCAATAACTTCTTAGAAATGTTCGATAAAAATAAGCCTGTGATATATATATAAGAGCTTTCTTCACTATTTAAGTTCCCACAATGTACGTGCCGAAATAGCTCAGATGGTTGAGCGTTAGACTGAAGATCTAAAGGTCCCTGGTTCGATCCCGGGTTTCGGCAATGCTTCTGTTTTATTAATGAAAGTAGACTGAAGATCTAATACCTATCCCTGCAAGAAAGAAAAAAAAATATATAAACTACAGCTGCTCAGATAAGAAGAGAATTCAAGCGAATTAAACTTTCGTTTTTCTTTATTTTTTAATGTAAAGTTGTCATTTTACTTCACGCCTTATTGTTAGTTTAATTTTATATTCAATAACTTCTTAGAAATGTTCGATAAAAATAAGCCTGTGATATATATATAAGAGCTTTCTTCACTATTTAAGTTCCCACAATGCACGTGCCGAAATAGCTCAGTTGGGAGAGCGTTAGACTGAAGATCTAAAGGTCCCTGGTTCGATCACGGGTTTCGGCAATTCTTCTGTTTTATTAATGAATGTAGACTGAAGATCTAATACCTATCAATGCAAGAAAGAAAAATAAATAAATAAACTATAGTTGCTCAGATAAAAGAGAAGTCAAGCGAATTGCACATTCGTTTTTCTTCAATTTTTAATGTAAAGTTATCATTTTAGTTCACGCCATATTGTTAGTTTCATTTTATATTCAATAACTTCTTAGAAATGTTCGATAAAAATAAGCCTGTGATATATATATAAGAGCTTTCTTCAGTATTTAAGTTCTAACAATGCACGTGCCGAAATAGCTCAGTTGGGAGAGCGTTAGACTGAAGATCTAAAGGTCCCTGGTTCGATCCCGGGTTTCGGCAATTCTTCTGTTTTATTAATGAAAGTAGACTGAAGATCAAATACCTATCCCTGCAAGAAAGAAAAAAAAATAAATAAACTACAAATGCTCAGATTAGAAGAGAAGTCAAGCGAATTACACATTCGTTTTTCTTTAATTTTGAATGTAAAGTTATCATTTTACTTCACGCCATATTGTTAGTTTCATTTTATATTCAATAACTTCTTAGAAATGTTCGATAAAAATAAGCCTGTGATATATATATAAGAGCTTTCTTCAGTATTTAAGTTCTAACAATGCACGTGCCGAAATAGCTCAGTTGGGAGAGCGTTAGACTGAAGATCTAAAGGTCCCTGGTTCGATCCCGGGTTTCGGCGATTCTTCTGTTTTATTAATGAAAGTAGACTGAAGATCTATTACCTATCCCTGCAAGAAAGAAAAAAAAATATATAAACTACAGCTGCTCAGATAAGAAGAGAATTCAAGCGAATTACACTTTCGTTTTTCTTTATTTTTTAATGTAAAGTTGTCATTTTACTTCACGCCATATTGTTAGTTTCATTTTATATTCAATAACTTCTTAGAAATGTTCGATAAAAATAAGCCTGTGATATATATATAAGCGCTTTCTTCAGTATTTAAGTTCTAACAGTGCACGTGCCGAAATAGCTCAGATGGGAGAGCGTTAGACTGAAGATCTAAAGGTCCCTGGTTCGATCCCGGGTTTCGGCAATTCTTCTGTTTTATTAATGAAAGTAGACTGAAGATGTAATATCTATCCCTGCAAGAAAGAAAAAACAATAAATAAACTACAGTTGCTTAGATAAGAAGAGAAGTCAAGCGAATTACACATTCGTTTTTTTTAATTTTGAATGTAAAGTTATCATTTTACTTCACGCCATATTGTTAGTTTCATTTTATATTCAATAACTTCTTAGAAATGTTCGATAAAAATAAGCCTGTGATATATATATAAGAGCTTTCTTCAGTATTTAAGTTCTAACAATGCACGTGCCGAAATAGCTCAGTTGGGAGAGCGTTAGACTGAAGATCTAAAGGTCCCTGGATCGATCCCGGGTCTCGGCAATTCTTCTGTTTTATTAATGAAAGTAGACTGAAGATCTAATACCTATCCCTGCAAGAAAGAAAAAAAAATATATAAACTACAGCTGCTCAGATAAGAAGAGAATTCAAGCGAATTACACTTTCGTTTTTCTTTATTTTTTAATGTAAAGTTGTCATTTTACTTCACGCCATATTTTTAGTTTAATTTTATGTTCAATAACTTCTTAGAAATGTTCGATAAAAATAAGCCTGTGATATATATATAAGAGCTTTCTTCACTATTTAAGTTCCCACAATGTACGTGCCGAAATAGCTCAGATGGTTGAGCGTTAGACTGAAGATCTAAAGGTCCCTGGTTCGATCCCGGGTTTCGGCAATGCTTCTGTTTTATTAATGAAAGTAGACTGAAGATCTAATACCTATCCCTGCAAGAAAGAAAAAAAAATATATAAACTACAGCTGCTCAGATAAGAAGAGAATTCAAGCGAATTAAACTTTCGTTTTTCTTTATTTTTTAATGTAAAGTTGTCATTTTACTTCACGCCTTATTGTTAGTTTAATTTTATATTCAATAACTTCTTAGAAATGTTCGATAAAAATAAGCCTGTGATATATATATAAGAGCTTTCTTCACTATTTAAGTTCCCACAATGCACGTGCCGAAATAGCTCAGTTGGGAGAGCGTTAGACTGAAGATCTAAAGGTCCCTGGTTCGATCACGGGTTTCGGCAATTTTTCTGTTTTATTAATGAAAGTAGACTGAAGATCTAATACCTATCCCTGCAAGAAAGAAAAAAAAAATACATAAACAACAGCTGCTCAGATAAGAAGCGAATTACACTTTCGTTTTTCTTTATTTTTTAATGTAAAGTTGTCATTTTACTTCACGCCATATTGTTAGTTTCATTTTATATTCAATAACTTCTTAGAAATATTCGATAAAAATAAGCCTGTGATATATATATAAGAGCTTTCTTCACTATTTAAGTTCCCACAATGCACGTGCCGAAATAGCTCAGTTGGGAGAGCGTTAGACTGAAGATCTAAAGGTCCCTGGTTCGATCCCGGGTTTCGGCAATTCTTCTATTTTATTAATGAATGTAGACTGAAGATCTAATACCTATCCCTGCAAGAAAGAAAAATAAATAAATAAACTACAGTTGCTCAGATAAGAAGAGAAGTCAAGCGAATTACACTTTCGTTTTTCTTTATTTTTTAATGTAAAGTTGTCATTTTACTTCACGCCATATTGTTAGTTTCATTTTATATTCCGGCCCACCAGCGTCTGAGCGGTTCTGCGCTCAAAGCTGGTAGACGTGAGGTGCCGGGTTCGATCCCCGGTCGCGCTCGTCGGCCTAGCCGTTCGGAGTTTTCCGTGGTTTCCTCCGAAACTTGCGTAAATACGGGCTAGGACCCCTTAGAAAGACCTCCACGGAAGGCACTCCCCCTCAGGCCTTGGACCCCAGTGTTGTCAATCGGCCTTAATCCCTAACACCAACACCAACATCATTTTATATTCAATAACGTCTTAGAAATGTTCGATAAAAATAAGCCTGTGATATATATATATAAGAGCTTTCTTCAGTATTTAAGTTCTAGCAATGCACGTGCCGAAATAGCTCAGTTGGGAGAGCGTTAGACTGAAGATCTAAAGGTCCCTGGTTCGATCCCGGGTTTCGGCAATTCTTCTGTTTTATTAATGAAAGTAGACTGAAGATGTAATATCTATCCCTGCAAGAAAGAAAAAACAATAAATAAACTACAGTTGCTCGGATAAGAAGAGAAGTCAAGCGAATTACACATTCGTTTTTTTTAATTTTGAATGTAAAGTTATCATTTTACTTCACGCCATATTGTTAGTTTCATTTTATATTCAATAACTTCTTAGAAATGTTCGATAAAAATAAGCCTGTGATATATATATAAGAGCTTTCTTCAGTATTTAATTTCTAACAGTGCACGTGCCGAAATAGCTCAGATGGGAGAGCGTTAGACTGAAGATCTAAAGGTCCCTGGTTCGATCCCGGGTTTCGGCAATTCTTCTGTTTTATTAATGAAAGTAGACTGAAGATGTAATATCTATCCCTGCAAGAAAGAAAAAACAATAAATAAACTACAGTTGCTTAGATAAGAAGAGAAGTCAAGCGAATTACACATTCGTTTTTTTTAATTTTGAATGTAAAGTTATCATTTTACTTCACGCCATATTGTTAGTTTCATTTTATATTCAATAACTTCTTAGAAATGTTCGATAAAAATAAGCCTGTGATATATATATAAGAGCTTTCTTCAGTATTTAAGTTCTAACAATGCACGTGCCGAAATAGCTCAGTTGGGAGAGCGTTAGACTGAAGATCTAAAGGTCCCTGGATCGATCCCGGGTCTCGGCAATTCTTCTGTTTTATTAATGAAAGTAGACTGAAGATCTAATACCTATCCCTGCAAGAAAGAAAAAAAAATATATAAACTACAGCTGCTCAGATAAGAAGAGAATTCAAGCGAATTACACTTTCGTTTTTCTTTATTTTTTAATGTAAAGTTGTCATTTTACTTCACGCCATATTTTTAGTTTAATTTTATGTTCAATAACTTCTTAGAAATGTTCGATAAAAATAAGCCTGTGATATATATATAAGAGCTTTCTTCACTATTTAAGTTCCCACAATGTACGTGCCGAAATAGCTCAGATGGTTGAGCGTTAGACTGAAGATCTAAAGGTCCCTGGTTCGATCCCGGGTTTCGGCAATGCTTCTGTTTTATTAATGAAAGTAGACTGAAGATCTAATACCTATCCCTGCAAGAAAGAAAAAAAAATATATAAACTACAGCTGCTCAGATAAGAAGAGAATTCAAGCGAATTAAACTTTCGTTTTTCTTTATTTTTTAATGTAAAGTTGTCATTTTACTTCACGCCTTATTGTTAGTTTAATTTTATATTCAATAACTTCTTAGAAATGTTCGATAAAAATAAGCCTGTGATATATATATAAGAGCTTTCTTCACTATTTAAGTTCCCACAATGCACGTGCCGAAATAGCTCAGTTGGGAGAGCGTTAGACTGAAGATCTAAAGGTCCCTGGTTCGATCACGGGTTTCGGCAATTTTTCTGTTTTATTAATGAAAGTAGACTGAAGATCTAATACCTATCCCTGCAAGAAAGAAAAAAAAAATACATAAACAACAGCTGCTCAGATAAGAAGCGAATTACACTTTCGTTTTTCTTTATTTTTTAATGTAAAGTTGTCATTTTACTTCACGCCATATTGTTAGTTTCATTTTATATTCAACTAGCTGACCCGTCCGGCTTCGCACTGATGAACAAATTTTAGTTAAAGATGGATTGATATGTAAAAAATCAAGAAATATATCAGTTTATATGTTATAGTCAGGCAATATTATTAACTGGAAAGTCAAAATATAATTTTACAATTATTTTTTTTAATTAGTTGTTAAATGTTGGCAATTTTTACTTAATGCTATTTATTTATTTATTTATTTATTTCATAAAAAGAAACATTTCTTTACTCATGAATAAAAAATATTGAAAAATAAACCTATGACATGAAAATGTTTTTGATAAAATTGACGTCATAATAGCTTTATTATTTATTTTTTCATTTCGCAAATATATTTAATTTTTTCCATAATTGATTATTATTTTAATAATGTATATTAAAGGAGAAATCAATAATATGAAACAATATTCGTACAATATATACTATTACAGAATCTGGTGTGAAACAACCGCACGACTTCCATTACCCACTATTACACGTAATATATACAATTTTTTGGAGATATTACTCTCATTTTTTGAGATTTTCGAGTAAGAGAAACTTGATACACGTATAAAGACACATACAACAGAGTTTGCATAGCGAGTTAAAAAATAAGGGGAAAAAAATAGATAGTTATTTTTTTAAACACGAATTTCCGAGATCTAAAACTGAACTACCTAATCAGGATGACCGTTAATATTCCTGTAATAAGCACGTAATACTTGAGAAAGGTTATCTAAATTGGATTAAAGAAAAAATTTTCAAGAATACATTAGAGCCGTTTTTGAGATACCAACTTTTACCAAAACTTAACATACTCAATTATTGACCTAAAAACAATAATTACATACAAAAGGATATTTAATAGGAAGTTAACATGGCGAGTTTGAAAAAAATCCGTACAGGCGTTTTTAAAGGAACGCACTTGCGAAGTCTGAAATTGAGCTGTTTATAGAGGACGCCTATCAATTTTCCTGAACTAAGCAACTTTTCAATCGAAAGGGCATCTAATATATTATTTATATAGCAACTTTGAAGAAAATCATTAGAGGTGTTTTTGAATATGGGCTTAGGGTCCCATTTCTGGTTTTCGATGACCCAATTCCGGTTTTTCAATTTTCACGAAAATTTGGAAAATTTATCTGTACACCAGACCTGAACCACTTGTGAGGTTTAGTAGTTCTATTTTTATTAGTTTTGGAGATATGACAGCCAGAAGATTACACACACACGTGCACATATACACACACACTGACCAATTGCCAAAACCTATACAATACTTCCACTACCTACGGTAGTAGGGTAATTGAAGTAAACACATACATCTCGTATTTACTACGATAATATACAGATTTTCGTATTACGTTTTCGATCGCCAAATACAAAAATCGCCAATGACGATAGATATCAAATCTATGCTTTGTTTTCAATTAAAATATTGAAAATTTTAATTAAAAATTTATTTTACCAAAATTTATTATAGCTTCTAACACTTAGAGAGAGACAGTGTAACTTTTGATTATTGAAAGAAAAAAAAAAAAAAAAAAAAAGCAATCGGCTTTTTAGTTCTAGCGATCGTTCTCTACATAAGCATATAAACCTTTCTTTTTTTTTATATTAGTCTAGCTATAGAGCATAGGTATATTAAATAGGTTTCCAGTCAACATAATGTAACTCAAATAATTAAATGCTATTTACATTTCAGTAATGGCTGTATGCGCTATGTATATTGAGCTACTTGCCATAACTGTTAGTTGCTAAAAATAGTCGCCAAATAAATTTAAACATCTCAATACGCAAGCGAAGTATGACATCACTGACCGCCCGTGGATGCAAGAAAAAGATTTTCTATGTTAATCGCTCATTGGATTTTTTTTTTTTTTTTTTTTTTTTTATTATTATTATTAAAATTCTAGAAGAATTATTTCCCGATTTTAATCCTCATATTTGGGTATAGATATGTATTAGTTATTGTATGCATGCGTTAGATTGAGTTATTTTGCTGTCAAATTGACAAAATTTTAATTTTAAATTTCAAAACTGTCACCCTTGGCGTTTTTGTATTTGGCGATCAAAAACGTAATACGAAAATATACATGCCAGATGTATATTTTCGTAATATGTATTGTACGAAATATTGTTTCATATTATTCGTTACACTCTTAATGTAAGTTTTTAAAATAACCATGATTTTTGAAAGGAATTAAATTATATTCGCCAGATAATTTGGCGATATTTTTTTTTTTTTTCTGCCAAGGATGACGGATATCAAATCTATTCCGCTGCAACATATTAGTATATTATATCAGATACTTTATTTAGACATTTGAAAACAAATTTGACTTCAAATTATGATAGAATATTTATCCTTTCCCTTTTAATTAGTTTATTAGTTGGATGTTTATTGTGTAAATATCATCCTTTGAAATGAAATGTTTATGTTTTCAATCGAATATGGAAATTTGCCATTTTTTTTTCTAGAGTTTTGAAATTTAAAATTCCAATTTTATCAATTTTACAACAAAAACAATTTAATCTAACGGATGCACATGATAACTAATACATATCTATATCCAAATATGGGGATTAAAATGGGGAAATAATTTTCCTCGATCTTTATTATTTTTTTTTACAAAAAATCCAGTTCACTTTTTATATTATTGTTCGCGTGAAAATATATTTTATTATATGTCTAAAAATAAATTAATTCGTAAATCTTTTTGGCAACAATTATAAATTAAAATAAATAATATTATAAAATAGAATTTCTTATTTTATTTTATTTTATTTTATTTATTTATTTATTTTTAAATTCCAATTTCGTTTACACACATCAGTTTAAACCACGGAGTAATAAAGACTCCGTGGTTTAAACATTGATGCTTAGATATTATATCATATCATATCAAATTAAATTATTAGAAAAATAAACACTTTTAATTCTATAATGACGTCAGATTTAACGTGTAAGTTTAACAATTAAAAAAGCTTTATATGAATTTCAATTTAATGCACGTGCAAATATATTTTTTTTCTTTTCACGTCAAGATATTTTAAAAACGAAATGAATATGTAAATGTTTCTTTTATGTTGGCAGCAGCTAATTTTTTTAATATTTCATTATTTCCATTTCTATTACGGCTTCTATGGGGATTTTAATTAAAATGCACAGATTTTAAACTAAAATTTATTTTATCAAAATTAAATATAGCCTATAACAATATGGCATACTGTAGCTTTCGGTCAGTGAAAGAAGTTTTTAAATCGGTTCAGTAGTTTCAGAGATTACCCTCCACAAACAAACAATTTTTTGCGCTTTATATAATGATATAGATAACTTCTTAGAAATATTCGATAAAAATAAGCCTGTGATATATATATATAAGAGCTTTCTTCAGTATTTAAGTTCAAACAATGCACGTGCCGAAATCGCTCAGTTGGGAGAGCGTTAGACTGAAGATCTAAAGGTCCCTGGTTCGATCCCGGGTTTCGGCAATTCTTCTATTTTATTAATGAAAGTAGACTGAAGATCTAATGCCTATCACTGCAAGAAAGAAAAAAAAATAAACTACAGTTGCTCAGATAAGAAGAGAAGTCAAGCGAATTACACTTTCGTTTTTCTTTATTTTTTAATGTAAAGTTGTCATTTTACTTCACGCCATATTGTTAGTTTCATTTTATATTCCGGCCCACCAGCGTCTGAGCGGTTCTGCGCTCAAAGCTGGTAGACGTGAGGTGCCGGGTTCGATCCCCGGTCGCGCTCGTCGGCCTAGCCGTTCGGAGTTTTCCGTGGTTTCCTCCGAAACTTGCGTAAATACGGGCTAGGACCCCTTAGAAAGACCTCCACGGAAGGCACTCCCCCTCAGGCCTTGGACCCCAGTGTTGTCAATCGGCCTTAATCCCTAACACCAACACCAACATCATTTTATATTCAATAACGTCTTAGAAATGTTCGATAAAAATAAGCCTGTGATATATATATATAAGAGCTTTCTTCAGTATTTAAGTTCTAACAATGCACGTGCCGAAATAGCTCAGTTGGGAGAGCGTTAGACTGAAGATCTAAAGGTCCCTGGTTCGATCCCGGGTTTCGGCAATTCTTCTGTTTTATTAATGAAAGTAGACTGAAGATCTAATACCTATCCCTGCAAGAAAGAAAAAAAAAATATATAAACTACAGCTGCTCAGATAAGAAGAGAATTCAAGCGAATTAAACTTTCGTTTTTCTTTATTTTTTAATGTAAAGTTGTCATTTTGCTTCACGCCATATTGTTAGTTTCATTTTATATTCAATAACTTCTTAGAAATATTCGATAAAAATTAGCCTGTGATATATATATAAGAGCTTTCTTCAGTATTTAAGTTCTAACAATGCACGTGTTGAAATAGCTCAGTTGGGAGAGCGTTAGACTGAAGATCTAAAGGTACCTGGTTCGATCCCGTGTTTCGGCAATTCTTCTATATTATTAATGAATGTAGACTGAAGATCTAATACCTATCCCTGCAAAAAAGAAAAATAAATAAATAAACTATAGTTGCTCAGATAAGAAGAGAAGTCAAGCGAATTTCACATTCGTTTTTCTTCAATTTTTAATGTAAAGTTATCATTTTACTTCACGCCATATTGTTAGTTTCATTTTATATTCAATAACTTCTTAGAAATGTTCGATAAAAATAAGCCTGTGATATATATATAAGAGCTTTCTTCAGTATTTAAGTTCCAACAATGCACGTGCCGAAATAGCTCAGTTGGGAGAACGTTAGACTGAAGATCTAAAGGTCCCTGGTTCGGTCCCGGGTTTCGGCAATTCTTCTATTTTATTAATGAATGTACACTGAAGATGTAATATCTATCCCTGCAAGAAAGAAAAAACAATAAATAAACTACAGTTGCTCAGATAAGAAGAGAAGTCAAGCGAATTACACATTCGTTTTTCTTTAATTTTGAATGTAAAGTTATCATTTTACTTCACGCCATATTGTTAGTTTCATTTTATATTCAATAACTTCTTAGAAATGTTCAATAAAAATAAACCTGTGATATATATATAAGAGCTTCCTTCAGTATTTAAGTTCTAACAATGCACGTGCCGAAATAGCTCAGTTGGGAGAGCGTTAGACTGAAGATCTAAAGGTCCCTTGTTCGATCCCGGGTTTCGGCAATTCTTCTGTTTTATTAATGAATGTAGACTGAAGATCTAATACCTATCAATGCAAGAAAGAAAAAAAAATAAATAAACTACAAATGCTCAGATTAGAAGAGAAGTCAAGCGAATTACACTTTCGTTTTTCTTTAATTTTTTAATGTAAAGTTGTTATTTTACTTCACGCCATATTGTTAGTTTCATTTTATATTCAATAACTTCTTAGATATGTTCGATAAAAATAAGCCTGTGATATATATATAAGAGCTTACTTCAGTATTTAAGTTCTAACAATGCGCGTGCCGAAATAGCTCAGTTGGGAGAGCGTTAGACTGAAGATCTAAAGGTCCCTGGTTCGATCCCGGGTTTCGGCAACTCTTCTGTTGTATTAATGAAAGTAGACTGAAGATGTAATATCTATCCCTGCAAGAAAGAAAAAACAATAAATAAACTACAGTTGCTCAGATGAGAAGAGAAGTCAAGCGAATTACACATTCGTTTTTCTTTAATTTTGAATGTAAAGTTATCATTTTACTTCACGCCATATTGTTAGTTTGATTTTATATTCAATAACTTCTTAGAAATGTTCGATAAAAATAAGCCTGTGATATATATATAAGAGCTTTCTTCAGTATTTAAGTTCTAACAATGCACGTGCCGAAATAGCTCAGTTGGGAGAGCGTTAGACTGAAGATCTAAAGGTCCCTGGTTCGATCCCGGGTTTCGGCGATTCTTCTGTTTTATTAATGAAAGTAGACTGAAGATCTATTACCTATCCCTGCAAGAAAGAAAAAAAAATACATAAACAACAGCTGCTCAGATAAGAAGCGAATTACACTTTCGTTTTTCTTTATTTTTTAATGTAAAGTTGTCATTTTACTTCACGCCATATTGTTAGTTTCATTTTATATTCAATAACTTCTTAGAAATATTCGATAAAAATAAGCCTGTGATATATATATATAAGAGCTTTCTTCAGTATTTAAGTTCAAACAATGCACGTGCCGAAATCGCTCAGTTGGGAGAGCGTTAGACTGAAGATCTAAAGGTCCCTGGTTCGATCCCGGGTTTCGGCAATTCTTCTATTTTATTAATGAATGTAGACTGAAGATCTAATACCTATCCCTGCAAGAAAGAAAAATAAATAAATAAACTACAGTTGCTCAGATAAGAAGAGAAGTCAAGCGAATTACACTTTCGTTTTTCTTTATTTTTTAATGTAAAGTTGTCATTTTACTTCACGCCATATTGTTAGTTTCATTTTATATTCCGGCCCACCAGCGTCTGAGCGGTTCTGCGCTCAAAGCTGGTAGACGTGAGGTGCCGGGTTCGATCCCCGGTCGCGCTCGTCGGCCTAGCCGTTCGGAGTTTTCCGTGGTTTCCTCCGAAACTTGCGTAAATACGGGCTAGGACCCCTTAGAAAGACTTCCACGGAAGGCACTCCCCCTCAGGCCTTGGACCCCAGTGTTGTCAATCGGCCTTAATCCCTAACACCAACACCAACATCATTTTATATTCAATAACGTCTTAGAAATGTTCGATAAAAATAAGCCTGTGATATATATATATAAGAGCTTTCTTCAGTATTTAAGTTCTAACAATGCACGTGCCGAAATAGCTCAGTTGGGAGAGCGTTAGACTGAAGATCTAAAGGTCCCTGGTTCGATCCCGGGTTTCGGCAATTCTTCTGTTTTATTAATGAAAGTAGACTGAAGATGTAATATCTATCCCTGCAAGAAAGAAAAAAAAATATATAAACTACAGCTGCTCAGATAAGAAGAGAATTCAAGCGAATTACACTTTCGTTTTTCTTTATTTTTTAATGTAAAGTTGTCATTTTACTTCACGCCATATTTTTAGTTTAATTTTATGTTCAATAACTTCTTAGAAATGTTCGATAAAAATAAGCCTGTGATATATATATAAGAGCTTTCTTCACTATTTAAGTTCCCACAATGTACGTGCCGAAATAGCTCAGATGGTTGAGCGTTAGACTGAAGATCTAAAGGTCCCTGGTTCGATCCCGGGTTTCGGCAATTCTTCTGTTTTATTAATGAAAGTAGACTGAAGATCTAATACCTATCCCTGCAAGAAAGAAAAAAAAATATATGAACTACAGCTGCTCAGATAAGAAGAGAATTCAAGCGAATTAAACTTTCGTTTTTCTTTATTTTTTAATGTAAAGTTGTCATTTTGCTTCACGCCATATTGTTAGTTTCATTTTATATTCAATAACTTCTTAGAAATATTCGATAAAAATTAGCCTGTGATATATATATAAGAGCTTTCTTCAGTATTTAAGTTCTAACAATGCACGTGTTGAAATAGCTCAGTTGGGAGAGCGTTAGACTGAAGATCTAAAGGTACCTGGTTCGATCCCGTGTTTCGGCAATTCTTCTATATTATTAATGAATGTAGACTGAAGATCTAATACCTATCCCTGCAAAAAAGAAAAATAAATAAATAAACTATAGTTGCTCAGATAAGAAGAGAAGTCAAGCGAATTTCACATTCGTTTTTCTTCAATTTTTAATGTAAAGTTATCATTTTACTTCACGCCATATTGTTAGTTTCATTTTATATTCAATAACTTCTTAGAAATGTTCGATAAAAATAAGCCTGTGATATATATATAAGAGCTTTCTTCAGTATTTAAGTTCCAACAATGCACGTGCCGAAATAGCTCAGTTGGGAGAACGTTAGACTGAAGATCTAAAGGTCCCTGGTTCGGTCCCGGGTTTCGGCAATTCTTCTATTTTATTAATGAATGTACACTGAAGATGTAATATCTATCCCTGCAAGAAAGAAAAAACAATAAATAAACTACAGTTGCTCAGATAAGAAGAGAAGTCAAGCGAATTACACATTCGTTTTTCTTTAATTTTGAATGTAAAGTTATCATTTTACTTCACGCCATATTGTTAGTTTCATTTTATATTCAATAACTTCTTAGAAATGTTCAATAAAAATAAACCTGTGATATATATATAAGAGCTTCCTTCAGTATTTAAGTTCTAACAATGCACGTGCCGAAATAGCTGAGTTGGGAGAGCGTTAGACTGAAGATCTAAAGGTCCCTTGTTCGATCCCGGGTTTCGGCAATTCTTCTGTTTTATTAATGAATGTAGACTGAAGATCTAATACCTATCAATGCAAGAAAGAAAAATAAATAAATAAACTATAGTTGCTCAGATAAAAGAGAAGTCAAGCGAATTGCACATTCGTTTTTCTTCAATTTTTAATGTAAAGTTATCATTTTACTTCACGCCATATTGTTAGTTTCATTTT
Organism: Salticus scenicus; assembly: GCA_963930645.1. Lineage (NCBI taxonomy): Eukaryota > Metazoa > Arthropoda > Arachnida > Araneae > Salticidae > Salticus > Salticus scenicus. The sequence continues at coordinate 772,538 of CAWVNO010000681.1, read as the reverse complement.
ATATTCAATAACTTCTTAGAAATGTTCGATAAAAATAAGCCTGTGATATATATATAAGAGCTTTCTTCAGTATTTAAGTTCTAACAATGCACGTGCCGAAATAGCTCAGTTGGGAGAGCGTTAGACTGAAGATCTAAAGGTCCCTGGTTCGATCCCGGGTTTCGGCAATTCTTCTGTTTTATTAATGAAAGTAGACTGAAGATCAAATACCTATCCCTGCAAGAAAGAAAAAAAAATAAATAAACTACAAATGCTCAGATTAGAAGAGAAGTCAAGCGAATTACACATTCGTTTTTCTTTAATTTTGAATGTAAAGTTATCATTTTACTTCACGCCATATTGTTAGTTTCATTTTATATTCAATAACTTCTTAGAAATGTTCGATAAAAATAAGCCTGTGATATATATATAAGAGCTTTCTTCAGTATTTAAGTTCTAACAATGCACGTGCCGAAATAGCTCAGTTGGGAGAGCGTTAGACTGAAGATCTAAAGGTCCCTGGTTCGATCCAGGGTTTCGGCGATTCTTCTGTTTTATTAATGAAAGTAGACTGAAGATCTATTACCTATCCCTGCAAGAAAGAAAAAAAAATATATAAACTACAGCTGCTCAGATAAGAAGAGAATTCAAGCGAATTACACTTTCGTTTTTCTTTATTTTTTAATGTAAAGTTGTCATTTTACTTCACGCCATATTGTTAGTTTCATTTTATATTCAATAACTTCTTAGAAATGTTCGATAAAAATAAGCCTGTGATATATATATAAGCGCTTTCTTCAGTATTTAAGTTCTAACAGTGCACGTGCCGAAATAGCTCAGATGGGAGAGCGTTAGACTGAAGATCTAAAGGTCCCTGGTTCGATCCCGGGTTTCGGCAATTCTTCTGTTTTATTAATGAAAGTAGACTGAAGATGTAATATCTATCCCTGCAAGAAAGAAAAAACAATAAATAAACTACAGTTGCTTAGATAAGAAGAGAAGTCAAGCGAATTACACATTCGTTTTTTTTAATTTTGAATGTAAAGTTATCATTTTACTTCACGCCATATTGTTAGTTTCATTTTATATTCAATAACTTCTTAGAAATGTTCGATAAAAATAAGCCTGTGATATATATATAAGAGCTTTCTTCAGTATTTAAGTTCTAACAATGCACGTGCCGAAATAGCTCAGCTGGGAGAGCGTTAGACTGAAGATCTAAAGGTCCCTGGTTCGATCCCGGGTTTCGGCAATTCTTCTGTTTTATTAATGAAAGTAGACTGAAGATGTAATATCTATACCTGCAAGAAAGAAAAAACAATAAATAAACTACAGTTGTTCAGATAAGAAGAGAAGTCAAGCGAATTACACATTCGTTTTTTTTAATTTTGAATGTAAAGTTATCATTTTACTTCACGCCATATTGTTAGTTTCATTTTATATTCAATAACTTCTTAGAAATGTTCGATAAAAATAAGCCTGTGATATATATATAAGAGCTTTCTTCAGTATTTAAGTTCTAACAATGCACGTGCCGAAATAGCTCAGTTGGGAGAGCGTTAGACTGAAGATCTAAAGGTCCCTGGATCGATCCCGGGTCTCGGCAATTCTTCTGTTTTATTAATGAAAGTAGACTGAAGATCTAATACCTATCCCTGCAAGAAAGAAAAAAAAATATATAAACTACAGCTGCTCAGATAAGAAGAGAATTCAAGCGAATTACACTTTCGTTTTTCTTTATTTTTTAATGTAAAGTTGTCATTTTACTTCACGCCATATTTTTAGTTTAATTTTATGTTCAATAACTTCTTAGAAATGTTCGATAAAAATAAGCCTGTGATATATATATAAGAGCTTTCTTCACTATTTAAGTTCCCACAATGTACGTGCCGAAATAGCTCAGATGGTTGAGCGTTAGACTGAAGATCTAAAGGTCCCTGGTTCGATCCCGGGTTTCGGCAATGCTTCTGTTTTATTAATGAAAGTAGACTGAAGATCTAATACCTATCCCTGCAAGAAAGAAAAAAAAATATATAAACTACAGCTGCTCAGATAAGAAGAGAATTCAAGCGAATTAAACTTTCGTTTTTCTTTATTTTTTAATGTAAAGTTGTCATTTTACTTCACGCCTTATTGTTAGTTTAATTTTATATTCAATAACTTCTTAGAAATGTTCGATAAAAATAAGCCTGTGATATATATATAAGAGCTTTCTTCACTATTTAAGTTCCCACAATGCACGTGCCGAAATAGCTCAGTTGGGAGAGCGTTAGACTGAAGATCTAAAGGTCCCTGGTTCGATCACGGGTTTCGGCAATTCTTCTGTTTTATTAATGAAAGTAGACTGAAGATCTAATACCTATCCCTGCAAGAAAGAAAAAAAAAATACATAAACAACAGCTGCTCAGATAAGAAGCGAATTACACTTTCGTTTTTCTTTATTTTTTAATGTAAAGTTGTCATTTTACTTCACGCCATATTGTTAGTTTCATTTTATATTCAATAACTTCTTAGAAATATTCGATAAAAATAAGCCTGTGATATATATATATAAGAGCTTTCTTCAGTATTTAAGTTCAAACAATGCACGTGCCGAAATCGCTCAGTTGGGAGAGCGTTAGACTGAAGATCTAAAGGTCCCTGGTTCGATCCCGGGTTTCGGCAATTCTTCTATTTTATTAATGAATGTAGACTGAAGATCTAATACCTATCCCTGCAAGAAAGAAAAATAAATAAATAAACTACAGTTGCTCAGATAAGAAGAGAAGTCAAGCGAATTACACTTTCGTTTTTCTTTATTTTTTAATGTAAAGTTGTCATTTTACTTCACGCCATATTGTTAGTTTCATTTTATATTCCGGCCCACCAGCGTCTGAGCGGTTCTGCGCTCAAAGCTGGTAGACGTGAGGTGCCGGGTTCGATCCCCGGTCGCGCTCGTCGGCCTAGCCGTTCGGAGTTTTCCGTGGTTTCCTCCGAAACTTGCGTAAATACGGGCTAGGACCCCTTAGAAAGACCTCCACGGAAGGCACTCCCCCTCAGGCCTTGGACCCCAGTGTTGTCAATCGGCCTTAATCCCTAACACCAACACCAACATCATTTTATATTCAATAACGTCTTAGAAATGTTCGATAAAAATAAGCCTGTGATATATATATATAAGAGCTTTCTTCAGTATTTAAGTTCTAACAATGCACGTGCCGAAATAGCTCAGTTGGGAGAGCGTTAGACTGAAGATCTAAAGGTCCCTGGTTCGATCCCGGGTTTCGGCAATTCTTCTGTTTTATTAATGAAAGTAGACTGAAGATGTAATATCTATCCCTGCAAGAAAGAAAAAACAATAAATAAACTACAGTTGCTCGGATAAGAAGAGAAGTCAAGCGAATTACACATTCGTTTTTTTTAATTTTGAATGTAAAGTTATCATTTTACTTCACGCCATATTGTTAGTTTCATTTTATATTCAATAACTTCTTAGAAATGTTCGATAAAAATAAGCCTGTGATATATATATAAGAGCTTTCTTCAGTATTTAATTTCTAACAATGCACGTGCCGAAATAGCTCAGTTGGGAGAGCGTTAGACTGAAGATCTAGAGGTCCCTGGATCGATCCCGGGTTTCGGCAATTCTTCTGTTTTATTAATGAAAGTAGACTGAAGATCTAATACCTATCCCTGCAAGAAAGAAAAAAAAATATATAAACTACAGCTGCTCAGATAAGAAGAGAATTCAAGCGAATTACACTTTCGTTTTTCTTTATTTTTTAATGTAAAGTTGTCATTTTACTTCACGCCATATTTTTAGTTTAATTTTATGTTCAATAACTTCTTAGAAATGTTCGATAAAAATAAGCCTGTGATATATATATAAGAGCTTTCTTCACTATTTAAGTTCCCACAATGTACGTGCCGAAATAGCTCAGATGGTTGAGCGTTAGACTGAAGATCTAAAGGTCCCTGGTTCGATCCCGGGTTTCGGCAATTCTTCTGTTTTATTAATGAAAGTAGACTGAAGATCTAATACCTATCCCTGCAAGAAAGAAAAAAAAATATATAAACTACAGCTGCTCAGATAAGAAGAGAATTCAAGCGAATTAAACTTTCGTTTTTCTTCAATTTTTAATGTAAAGTTATCATTTTACTTCACGCCATATTGTTAGTTTCATTTTATATTCAATAACTTCTTAGAAATGTTCGATAAAAATAAGCCTGTGATATATATATAAGAGCTTTCTTCAGTATTTAAGTTCCAACAATGCACGTGCCGAAATAGCTCAGTTGGGAGAACGTTAGACTGAAGATCTAAAGAACCCTGGTTCGGTCCCGGGTTTCGGCAATTCTTCTATTTTATTAATGAATGTACACTGAAGATGTAATATCTATCCCTGCAAGAAAGAAAAAACAATAAATAAACTACAGTTGCTCAGATAAGAAGAGAAGTCAAGCGAATTACACATTCGTTTTTCTTTAATTTTGAATGTAAAGTTATCATTTTACTTCACGCCATATTGTTAGTTTCATTTTATATTCAATAACTTCTTAGAAATGTTCAATAAAAATAAACCTGTGATATATATATAAGAGCTTCCTTCAGTATTTAAGTTCTAACAATGCACGTGCCGAAATAGCTGAGTTGGGAGAGCGTTAGACTGAAGATCTAAAGGTCCCTTGTTCGATCCCGGGTTTCGGCAATTCTTCTGTTTTATTAATGAATGTAGACTGAAGATCTAATACCTATCAATGCAAGAAAGAAAAAAAAATAAATAAACTACAAATGCTCAGATTAGAAGAGAAGTCAAGCGAATTACACTTTCGTTTTTCTTTAATTTTTTAATGTAAAGTTGTTATTTTACTTCACGCCATATTGTTAGTTTCATTTTATATTCAATAAATTCTTAGAAATGTTCGATAAAAATAAGCCTGTGATATATATATAAGAGCTTTCTTCAGTATTTAAGTTCTAACAATGCACGTGCCGAAATAGCTCAGTTGGGAGAGCGTTAGACTGAAGATCTAAAGGTCCCTGGTTCGATCCCGGGTTTCGGCGATTCTTCTGTTTTATTAATGAAAGTAGACTGAAGATCTATTACCTATCCCTGAAAGAAAGAAAAAAAAATATATAAACTACAGCTGCTCAGATAAGAAGAGAATTCAAGCGAATTACACATTCGTTTTTCTTTAATTTTGAATGTAAAGTTGTTATTTTACTTCACGCCATATTGTTAGTTTGATTTTATATTCAATAACTTCTTAGAAATGTTCGATAAAAATAAGCCTGTGATATATATATAAGAGCTTTCTTCAGTATTTAAGTTCTAACAATGCACGTGCCGAAATAGCTCAGTTGGGAGAGCGTTAGACTGAAGATCTAAAGGTCCCTGGTTCGATCCCGGGTTTCGGCGATTCTTCTGTTTTATTAATGAAAGTAGACTGAAGATCTATTACCTATCCCTGAAAGAAAGAAAAAAAAATATATAAACTACAGCTGCTCAGATAAGAAGAGAATTCAAGCGAATTACACTTTCGTTTTTCTTTATTTTTTAATGTAAATTTGTCATTTTACTTCACGCCATATTGTTAGTTTCATTTTATATTCAATAACTTCTTAGAAATGTTCGATAAAAATAAGCCTGTGATATATATATATAAGAGCTTTCTTCAGTATTTAAGTTCTAACAGTGCACGTGCCGAAATAGCTCAGATGGGAGAGCGTTAGACTGAAGATCTAAAGGTCCCTGGTTCGATCCCGGGTTTCGGCAATTCTTCTGTTTTATTAATGAAAGTAGACTGAAGATGTAATATCTATCCCTGCAAGAAAGAAAAAACAATAAATAAACTACAGTTGCTTAGATAAGAAGAGAAGTCAAGCGAATTACACATTCGTTTTTTTTAATTTTGAATGTAAAGTTATCATTTTACTTCACGCCATATTGTTAGTTTCATTTTATATTCAATAATTTCTTAGAAATGTTCGATAAAAATAAGCCTGTGATATATATATAAGAGCTTTCTTCAGTATTTAAGTTCTAACAATGCACGTGCCGAAATAGCTCAGCTGGGAGAGCGTTAGACTGAAGATCTAAAGGTCCCTGGTTCGATCCCGGGTTTCGGCAATTCTTCTGTTTTATTAATGAAAGTAGACTGAAGATGTAATATCTATCCCTGCAAGAAAGAAAAAACAATAAATAAACTACAGTTGTTCAGATAAGAAGAGAAGTCAAGCGAATTACACATTCGTTTTTTTTAATTTTGAATGTAAAGTTATCATTTTACTTCACGCCATATTGTTAGTTTCATTTTATATTCAATAACTTCTTAGAAATGTTCGATAAAAATAAGCCTGTGATATATATATAAGAGCTTTCTTCAGTATTTAAGTTCTAACAATGCACGTGCCGAAATAGCTCAGATGGGAGAGCGTTAGACTGAAGATCTAAAGGTCCCTGGTTCGATCCCGGGTTTCGGCAATTCTTCTGTTTTATTAATGAAAGTAGACTGAAGATCAAATACCTATCCCTGCAATAAAGAAAAAAAAATAAGTAAACTACAGTTGCTCAGATTAGAAGAGAAGTCGAGCGAATTACACTTTCGTTTTTCTTTAATTTTTTAATGTAACGTTATTATTTTACTTCACGCCATATTGTTAGTTTCATTTTATATTCAATAACTTCTTAGAAATGTTCGATAAAAATAAGCCTGTGATATATATATAAGAGCTTTCTTCAGTATTTAAGTTCTAACAATGCACGTGCCGAAATAGCTCAGTTGGGAGAGCGTTAGACTGAAGATCTAAAGGTCCCTGGTTTGATCCCGGGTTTCGGCAATTCTTCTGTTTTATGATTGAAAGTAGACTGAAGATCTAATACCTGTCCCTGCAAGAAAGAAAAAAAAAATAAACTACAGTTGCTCAGATAAGAAGAGAAGTCAAGCGAATTACACTTTCGTTTTTCTGTATTTTTTAATGTAAAGTTGTCATTAATCTTCACGCCATATTGTTAGTTTCATTTTATATTCAATAACTTCTTAGAAATGTTCGATAAAAATAAGCCTGTGATATATATATAAGAGCTTTCTTCAGTATTTAAGTTCTAACAATGCACGTGCCGAAATAGCTCAGTTGGGAGAGCGTTAGGCTGAAGATCTAAAGGTCCCTGGTTCGATCCCGGGTTTCGGCAATTCTTCTGTTTTATTAATGAAAGTAGACTGAAGATCTAATACCTATCCCTGCAAGAAAGAAAAAAAAATATATAAACGACAGCTGCTCAGATAAGAAGAGAATTCAAGCGAATTAAACTTTCGTTTTTCTTTATTTTTTAATGTAAAGTTGTCATTTTACTTCACGCCATATTGTTAGTTTAATTTTATATTCAATAACTTCTTAGAAATGTTCGATAAAAATAAGCCTGTGATATATATATAAGAGCTTTCTTCAGTATTTAAGTTCTAACAATGCACGTGCCGAAATAGCTCAGTTGGGAGAGCGTTAGACTGAAGTTATAAAGGTCCCTGGTTCGATCCCGGGTTTCGGCAATTCTTCTGTTTTATTAATGAAAGTAGGCTGAAGACGTAGTACCTATCCCTGCAAGAAAGAAAAATAAATAAATAAACTACAGTTGCTCAGATAAGAAGAGAAGTCAAGCGAATTACACTTTCGTTTTTCTTTATTTTTTAATGTAAAGTTGTCATTTTACTTCACGCCATATTGTTAGTTTCATTTTATATTCCGGCCCACCAGCGTCTGAGCGGTTCTGCGCTCAAAGCTGGTAGACGTGAGGTGCCGGGTTCGATCCCCGGTCGCGCTCGTCGGCCTAGCCGTTCGGAGTTTTCCGTGGTTTCCTCCGAAACTTGCGTAAATACGGGCTAGGACCCCTTAGAAAGACCTCCACGGAAGGCACTCCCCCTCAGGCCTTGGACCCCAGTGTTGTCAATCGGCCTTAATCCCTAACACCAACACCAACATCATTTTATATTCAATAACGTCTTAGAAATGTTCGATAAAAATAAGCCTGTGATATATATATATAAGAGCTTTCTTCAGTATTTAAGTTCTAACAATGCACGTGCCGAAATAGCTCAGTTGGGAGAGCGTTAGACTGAAGATCTAAAGGTCCCTGGTTCGATCCCGCGTTTCGGCAATTCTTCTGTTTTATTAATGAAAGTAGACTGAAGATGTAATATCTATCCCTGCAAGAAAGAAAAAACAATAAATAAACTACAGTTGCTCGGATAAGAAGAGAAGTCAAGCGAATTACACATTCGTTTTTTTTAATTTTGAATGTAAAGTTATCATTTTACTTCACGCCATATTGTTAGTTTCATTTTATATTCAATAACTTCTTAGAAATGTTCGATAAAAATAAGCCTGTGATATATATATAAGAGCTTTCTTCAGTATTTAATTTCTAACAATGCACGTGCCGAAATAGCTCAGTTGGGAGAGCGTTAGACTGAAGATCTAAAGGTCCCTGGATCGATCCCGGGTCTCGGCAATTCTTCTGTTTTATTAATGAAAGTAGACTGAAGATCTAATACCTATCCCTGCAAGAAAGAAAAAAAAATATATAAACTACAGCTGCTCAGATAAGAAGAGAATTCAAGCGAATTACACTTTCGTTTTTCTTTATTTTTTAATGTAAAGTTGTCATTTTAATTCACGCCATATTTTTAGTTTAATTTTATGTTCAATAACTTCTTAGAAATGTTCGATAAAAATAAGCCTGTGATATATATATAAGAGCTTTCTTCACTATTTAAGTTCCCACAATGTACGTGCCGAAATAGCTCAGATGGTTGAGCGTTAGACTGAAGATCTAAAGGTCCCTGGTTCGATCCCGGGTTTCGGCAATTCTTCTGTTTTACTAATGAAAGTAGACTGAAGATCTAATACCTATCCCTGCAAGAAAGAAAAAAAAATATATAAACTACAGCTGCTCAGATAAGAAGAGAATTCAAGCGAATTAAACTTTCGTTTTTCTTTATTTTTTAATGTAAAGTTGTCATTTTACTTCACGCCATATTGTTAGTTTAATTTTATATTCAATAACTTCTTAGAAATGTTCGATAAAAATAAGCCTGTGATATATATATAAGAGCTTTCTTCACTATTTAAGTTCCCACAATGCACGTGCCGAAATAGCTCAGTTGGAAAGCGTTAGACTGAAGATCTAAAGGTCCCTGGTTCGATCACGGGTTTCGGCAATTCTTCTGTTTTATTAATGAAAGTAGACTGAAGATCTAATACCTATCCCTGCAAGAAAGAAAAAAAAATACATAAACAACAGCTGCTCAGATAAGAAGCGAATTACACTTTCGTTTTTCTTTATTTTTTAATGTAAAGTTGTCATTTTACTTCACGCCATATTGTTAGTTTCATTTTATATTCAATAACTTCTTAGAAATATTCGATAAAAATAAGCCTGTGATATATATATATAAGAGCTTTCTTCAGTATTTAAGTTCAAACAATGCACGTGCCGAAATCGCTCAGTTGGGAGAGCGTTAGACTGAAGATCTAAAGGTCCCTGGTTCGATCCCGGGTTTCGGCAATTCTTCTATTTTGTTAATGAATGTAGACTGAAGATCTAATACCTATCCCTGCAAGAAAGAGAAATAAATAAATAAACTATAGTTGCTCAGATAAGAAGAGAAGTCAAGCGAATTACACTTTCGTTTTTCTTTATTTTTTAATGTAAAGGTGTCATTTTACTTCACGCCATATTGTTAGTTTAATTTTATATTCAATAACTTCTTAGAAATGTTCGATAAAAATAAGCCTGTGATATATATATAAGAGCTTTCTTCAGTATTTAAGTTCTAACAATGCTCGCTCCGAAATAGCGCAGTTGGGAGAGCGTTAGACTGAAGATATAAAGATCCCTGGTTCGATCCCGGGTTTCGGCAATTCTTCTGTTTTATTAATGAAAGTAGACTGAAGACGTAATACCTATCCCTGCAAGAAAGAAAAATAAATAAATAAACTACAGTTGCTCAGATAAGAAGAGAAGTCAAGCGAATTACACTTTCGTTTTTCTTTATTTTTTAATGTAAAGTTGTCATTTTACTTCACGCCATATTGTTAGTTTCATTTTATATTCCGGCCCACCAGCGGCTGAGCGGTTCTGCGCTCAAAGCTGGTAGACGTGAGGTGCCGGGTTCGATCCCCGGTCGCGCTCGTCGGCCTAGCCGTTCGGAGTTTTCCGTGGTTTCCTCCGAAACTTGCGTAAATACGGGCTAGGATCCCTTAGAAAGACCTCCACGGAAGGCACTCCCCCTCAGGCCTAGGACCCCAGTGTTGTGAATCGGCCTTAATCCCTAACACCAACACCAACATCATTTTATATTCAATAACTTCTTAGAAATATTCGATAAAAATTAGCCTGTGATATATATATAAGAGCTTTCTTCAGTATTTAAGTTCTAACAATGCACGTGCTGAAATAGCTCAGTTGGGAGAGCGTTAGACTGAAGATCTAAAGGTACCTGGTTCGATCCCGTGTTTCGGCAATTCTTCTATATTATTAATGAATGTAGACTGAAGATCTAATACCTATCCCTGCAAAAAAGAAAAATAAATAAATAAACTATAGTTGCTCAGATAAGAAGAGAAGTCAAGCGAATTTCACATTCGTTTTTCTTCAATTTTTAATGTAAAGTTATCATTTTACTTCACGCCATATTGTTAGTTTCATTTTATATTCAATAATTTCTTAGAAATGTTCGATAAAAATAAGCCTGTGATATATATATAAGAGCTTTCTTCAGTATTTAAGTTCCAACAATGCACGTGCCGAAATAGCTCAGTTGGGAGAACGTTAGACTGAAGATCTAAAGGTCCCTGGTTCGGTCCCGGGTTTCGGCAATTCTTCTATTTTATTAATGAATGTACACTGAAGATGTAATATCTATCCCTGCAAGAAAGAAAAAACAATAAATAAACTACAGTTGCTCAGATAAGAAGAGAAGTCAAGCGAATTACACATTCGTTTTTCTTTAATTTTGAATGTAAAGTTATCATTTTACTTCACGCCATATTGTTAGTTTCATTTTATATTCAATAACTTCTTAGAAATGTTCAATAAAAATAAACCTGTGATATATATATAAGAGCTTCCTTCAGTATTTAAGTTCTAACAATGCACGTGCCGAAATAGCTCAGTTGGGAGAGCGTTAGACTGAAGATCTAAAGGTCCCTGGTTCGATCCCGGGTTTCGGCAATTCTTCTGTTTTATTAATGAAAGTAGACTGAAGATCAAATACCTATCCCTGCAAGAAAGAAAAAAAAATAAATAAACTACAAATGCTCAGATTAGAAGAGAAGTCAAGCGAATTACACTTTCGTTTTTCTTTAATTTTTTAATGTAAAGTTGTTATTTTACTTCACGCCATATTGTTAGTTTCATTTTATATTCAATAACTTCTTAGAAACGTTCGATAAAAATAAGCCTGTGATATATATATAAGAGCTTTCTTCAGTATTTAAGTTCTAACAGTGCACGTGCCGAAATAGCTCAGATGGGAGAGCGTTAGACTGAAGATCTAAAGGTCCCTGGTTCGATCCCGGGTTTCGGCAATTCTTCTGTTTTATTAATGAAAGTAGACTGAAGATGTAATATCTATCCCTGCAAGAAAGAAAAAACAATAAATAAACTACAGTTGCTTAGATAAGAAGAGAAGTCAAGCGAATTACACATTCGTTTTTTTTAATTTTGAATGTAAAGTTATCATTTTACTTCACGCCATATTGTTAGTTTCATTTTATATTCAATAACTTCTTAGAAATGTTCGATAAAAATAAGCCTGTGATATATATATAAGAGCTTTCTTCAGTATTTAAGTTCTAACAATGCACGTGCCGAAATAGCTCAGCTGGGAGAGCGTTAGACTGAAGATCTAAAGGTCCCTGGTTCGATCCCGGGTTTCGGCAATTCTTCTGTTTTATTAATGAAAGTAGACTGAAGATGTAATATCTATCCCTGCAAGAAAGAAAAAACAATAAATAAACTACAGTTGCTCAGATAAGAAGAGAAGTCAAGCGAATTACACATTCGTTTTTCTTTAATTTTGAATGTAAAGTTATCATTTTACTTCACGCCATATTGTTAGTTTCATTTTATATTCAATAACTTCTTAGAAATGTTCAATAAAAATAAACCTGTGATATATATATAAGAGCTTCCTTCAGTATTTAAGTTCTAACAATGCACGTTCCGAAATAGCTCAGTTGGGAGAGCGTTAGACTGAAGATCTAAAGGTCCCTTGTTCGATCCCGGGTTTCGGCAATTCTTCTGTTTTATTAATGAATGTAGACTGAAGATCTAATACCTATCAATGCAAGAAAGAAAAATAAATAAATAAACTATAGTTGCTCAGATAAAAGAGAAGTCAAGCGAATTGCACATTCGTTTTTCTTCAATTTTTAATGTAAAGTTATCATTTTACTTCACGCCATATTGTTAGTTTCATTTTATATTCAATAACTTCTTAGAAATGTTCGATAAAAATAAGCCTGTGATATATATATAAGAGCTTTCTTCAGTATTTAAGTTCCAACAATGCACGTGCCGAAATAGCTCAGTTGGGAGAACGCTAGACTGAAGATCTAAAGGTCCCTGGTTCGGTCCCGGGTTTCGGCAATTCTTCTATTTTATTAATGAATGTACACATAAGATGTAATATCTATCCCTGCAAGAAAGAAAAAACAATAAATAAACTACAGTTGCTCAGATAAGAAGAGAAGTCAAGCGAATTACACATTCGTTTTTCTTTAATTTTGAATGTAAAGTTATCATTTTACTTCACGCCATATTGTTAGTTTCATTTTATATTCAATAACTTCTTAGAAATGTTCAATAAAAATAAACCTGTGATATATATATAAGAGCTTCCTTCAGTATTTAAGTTCTAACAATGCACGTGCCGAAATAGCTCAGTTGGGAGAGCGTTAGACTGAAGATCTAAAGGTCCCTGGTTCGATCCCGGGTTTCGGCAATTCTTCTGTTTTATTAATGAAAGTAGACTGAAGATCAAATACCTATCCCTGCAAGAAAGAAAAAAAAATAAATAAACTACAAATGCTCAGATTAGAAGAGAAGTCAAGCGAATTACACTTTCGTTTTTCTTTAATTTTTTAATGTAAAGTTGTTATTTTACTTTACGCCATATTGTTAGTTTCATTTTATATTCAATAACTTCTTAGAAACGTTCGATTAAAATAAGCTTGTGATATATATATAAGAGCTTTCTTCAGTATTTAAGTTCTAGCAATGCACGTGCCGAAATAGCTCAGTTGGGAGAGCGTTAGACTGAAGATCTAAAGGTCCCTGGTTCGATCCCGGGTTTCGGCAACTCTTCTGTTTTATTAATGAAAGTAGACTGAAGATGTAATATCTATCCCTGCAAGAAAGAAAAAACAATAAATAAACTACAGTTGCTCAGATAAGAAGAGAAGTCAAGCGAATTACACATTCGTTTTTCTTTAATTTTGAATGTAAAGTTATCATTTTACTTCACGCCATATTGTTAGTTTCATTTTATATTCAATAACTTCTTAGAAATGTTCGATAAAAATAAGCCTGTGATATATATATAAGAGCTTTCTTCAGTATTTAAGTTCTAACAATGCACGTGCCGAAATAGCTCAGCTGGGAGAGCGTTAGACTAAAGATCTAAAGGTCCCTGGTTCGATCCCGGGTTTCGGCAATTCTTCTGTTTTATTAATGAAAGTAGACTGAAGATGTAATATCTATCCCTGCAAGAAAGAAAAAACAATAAATAAACTACAGTTGCTCAGATAAGAAGAGAAGTCAAGCGAATTACACATTCGTTTTTCTTTAATTTTGAATGTAAAGTTATCATTTTACTTCACGCCATATTGTTAGTTTCATTTTATATTCAATAACTTCTTAGAAATGTTCAATAAAAATAAACCTGTGATATATATATAAGAGCTTCCTTCAGTATTTAAGTTCTAACAATGCACGTTCCGAAATAGCTCAGTTGGGAGAGCGTTAGACTGAAGATCTAAAGGTCCCTTGTTCGATCCCGGGTTTCGGCAATTCTTCTGTTTTATTAATGAATGTAGACTGAAGATCTAATACCTATCAATGCAAGAAAGAAAAATAAATAAATAAACTATAGTTGCTCAGATAAAAGAGAAGTCAAGCGAGTTGCACATTCGTTTTTCTTCAATTTTTAATGTAAAGTTATCATTTTACTTCACGCCATATTGTTAGTTTCATTTTATATTCAATAACTTCTTAGAAATGTTCGAAAAAATAAGCCTGTGATATATATATAAGAGCTTTCTTCAGTATTTAAGTTCTAACAATGCACAGGCCGAAATAGCTCAGTTGGGAGAGCGTTAGACTGAAGATCTAAAGGTCCCTGGTTCGATCCCGGGTTTCGGCAATTCTTCTGTTTTATTAATGAAAGTAGACTGAAGATCAAATACCTATCCCTGCAAGAAAGAAAAAAAAATAAATAAACTACAAATGCTCAGATTAGAAGAGAAGTCAAGCGAATTACACTTTCGTTTTTCTTTAATTTTTTAATGTAAAGTTGTTATTTTACTTTACGCCATATTGTTAGTTTCATTTTATATTCAATAACTTCTTAGAAACGTTCGATAAAAATAAGCTTGTGATATATATATAAGAGCTTTCTTCAGTATTTAAGTTCTAGCAATGCACGTGCCGAAATAGCTCAGTTGGGAGAGCGTTAGACTGAAGATCTAAAGGTCCCTGGTTCGATCCCGGGTTTCGGCAACTCTTCTGTTTTATTAATGAAAGTAGACTGAAGATGTAATATCTATCCCTGCAAGAAAGAAAAAACAATAAATAAACTACAGTTGCTCAGATAAGAAGAGAAGTCAAGCGAATTACACATTCGTTTTTTTTTAATTTTGAATGTAAAGTTATCATTTTACTTCACGCCATATTGTTAGTTTCATTTTATATTCAATAACTTCTTAGAAATGTTCGATAAAAATAAGCCTGTGATATATATATAAGAGCTTTCTTCAGTACTTAAGTTCTAACAATGCACGTGCCGAAATAGCTCAGTTGGGAGAGCGTTAGACTGAAGATCTAAAGGTCCCTGGTTCGATCCCGGGTTTCGGCGATTCTTCTGTTTTATTAATAAAAGTAGACTGAAGATCTATTACCTATCCCTGCAAGAAAGAAAAAAAAATATATAAACTACAGCTGCTCAGATAAGAAGAGAATTCAAGCGAATTACACTTTCGTTTTTCTTTATTTTTTAATGTAAAGTTGTCATTTTACTTCACGCCATACTGTTAGTTTCATTTTATATTCAATAACTTCTTAGAAATGTTCGATAAAAATAAGCCTGTGATATATATATAAGAGCTTTCTTCAGTATTTAAGTTCTAACAATGCACGTGCCGAAATAGCTCAGTTGGGAGAGCGTTAGACTGAAGATCTAAAGGTCCCTGGTTTGAACCCGGGTTTCGGCAATTCTTCTGTTTTATGATTGAAAGTAGACTGAAGATCTAATACCTGTCCCTGCAAGAAAGAAAAAAAAAATAAACAACAGTTGCTCAGATAAGAAGAGAAGTCAAGCGAATTACACATTCGTTTTTTTTAATTTTGAATGTAAAGTTATCATTTTACTTCACGCCATATTGTTAGTTTCATTTTATATTCAATAACTTCTTAGAAATGTTCGATAAAAATAAGCCTGTGATATATATATAAGAGCTTTCTTCAGTATTTAAGTTCTAACAATGCACGTGCCGAAATAGCTCAGCTGGGAGAGCGTTAGACTGAAGATCTAAAGGTCCCTGGTTCGATCCCGGGTTTCGGCAATTCTTCTGTTTTATTAATGAAAGTAGACTGAAGATGTAATATCTATCCCTGCAAGAAAGAAAAAACAATAAATAAACTACAGTTGCTTAGATAAGAAGAGAAGTCAAGCGAATTACACATTCGTTTTTTTTAATTTTGAATGTAAAGTTATCATTTTACTTCACGCCATATTGTTAGTTTCATTTTATATTCAATAACTTCTTAGAAATGTTCGATAAAAATAAGCCTGTGATATATATATAAGAGCTTTCTTCAGTATTTAAGTTCTAACAATGCACGTGCCGAAATAGCTCAGCTGGGAGAGCGTTAGACTGAAGATCTAAAGGTCCCTGGTTCGATCCCGGGTTTCGGCAATTCTTCTGTTTTATTAATGAAAGTAGACTGAAGATGTAATATCTATCCCTGCAAGAAAGAAAAAACAATAAATAAACTACAGTTGCTCAGATAAGAAGAGAAGTCAAGCGAATTACACATTCGTTTTTTTTAATTTTGAATGTAAAGTTATCATTTTACTTCACGCCATATTGTTAGTTTCATTTTATATTCAATAACTTCTTAGAAATGTTCGATAAAAATAAGCCTGTGATATATATATAAGAGCTTTCTTCAGTATTTAAGTTCTAACAATGCACGTGCCGAAATAGCTCAGTTGGGAGAGCGTTAGACTGAAGATCTAAAGGTCCCTGGTTCGATCCCGGGTTTCGGCAATTCTTCTGTTTTATTAATGAAAGTAGACTGAAGATCAAATACCTATCCCTGCAAGAAAGCAAAAAAAAATAAGTAAACTACAGTTGCTCACATTAGAAGAGAAGTCGAGCGAATTACACTTTCGTTTTTCTTTAATTTTTTAATGTAACGTTGTTATTTTACTTCACGCCATATTGTTAGTTTCATTTTATATTCAATAACTTCTTAGAAATGTTCGATAAAAATAAGCCTGTGATATATATATAAGAGCTTTCTTCAGTATTTAAGTTCTAACAATGCACGTGCCGAAATAGCTCAGTTGGGAGAGCGTTAGACTGAAGATCTAAAGGTCCCTGGTTTGAACCCGGGTTTCGGCAATTCTTCTGTTTTATGATTGAAAGTAGACTGAAGATCTAATACCTGTCCCTGCAAGAAAGAAAAAAAAAATAAACAACAGTTGCTCAGATAAGAAGAGAAGTCAAGCGAATTACACTTTCGTTTTTCTGTATTTTTTAATGTAAAGTTGTCATTAATCTTCACGCCATATTGTTAGTTTCATTTTATATTCAATAACTTCTTAGAAATGTTCGATAAAAATAAGCCTGTGATATATATATAAGAGCTTTCTTCAGTATTTAAGTTCTAACAATGCACGTGCCGAAATAGCTCAGTTGGGAGAGCGTTAGACTGAAGTTATAAAGGTCCCTGGTTCGATCCCGGGTTTCGGCAATTCTTCTGTTTTATTAATGAAAGTAGACTGAATACGTAATACCTATCCCTGCAAGAAAGAAAAATAAATAAATAAACTACAGTTGCTCAGATAAGAAGAGAAGTCAAGCGAATTACACTTTCGTTTTTCTTTATTTTTTAATGTAAAGTTGTCATTTTACTTCACGCCATATTGTTAGTTTCATTTTATATTCCGGCCCACCAGCGTCTGAGCGGTTCTGCGCTCAAAGCTGGTAGACGTGAGGTGCCGGGTTCGATCCCCGGTCGCGCTCGTCGGCCTAGCCGTTCGGAGTTTTCCGTGGTTTCCTCCGAAACTTGCGTAAATACGGGCTAGGACCCCTTAGAAAGACCTCCACGGAAGGCACTGCCCCTCAGGCCTTGGACCCCAGTGTTGTCAATCGGCCTTAATCCCTAACACCAACACCAACATCATTTTATATTCAATAACGTCTTAGAAATGTTCGATAAAAATAAGCCTGTGATATATATATATAAGAGCTTTCTTCAGTATTTAAGTTCTAACAATGCACGTGCCGAAATAGCTCAGTTGGGAGAGCGTTAGACTGAAGATCTAAAGGTCCCTGGATCGATCCCGGGTCTCGGCAATTCTTCTGTTTTATTAATGAAAGTAGACTGAAGATCTAATACCTATCCCTGCAAGAAAGAAAAAAAAAATATATAAACTACAGCTGCTCAGATAAGAAGAGAATTCAAGCGAATTACACTTTCGTTTTTCTTTATTTTTTAATGTAAAGTTGTCATTTTACTTCACGCCATATTTTTAGTTTAATTTTATGTTCAATAACTTCTTAGAAATGTTCGATAAAAATAAGCCTGTGATATATATATAAGAGCTTTCTTCACTATTTAAGTTCCCACAATGTACGTGCCGAAATAGCTCAGATGGTTGAGCGTTAGACTGAAGATCTAAAGGTCCCTGGTTCGATCCCGGGTTTCGGCAATTCTTCTGTTTTATTAATGAAAGTAGACTGAAGATCAAATACCTATCCCTGCAAGAAAGAAAAAAAAATAAATAAACTACAAATGCTCAGATTAGAAGAGAAGTCAAGCGAATTACACTTTCGTTTTTCTTTAATTTTTTAATGTAAAGTTGTTATTTTACTTCACGCCATATTGTTAGTTTCATTTTATATTCAATAACTTCTTAGAAACGTTCGATAAAAATAAGCCTGTGATATATATATAAGAGCTTTCTTCAGTATTTAAGTTCTAGCAATGCACGTGCCGAAATAGCTCAGTTGGGAGAGCGTTAGACTGAAGATCTAAAGGTCCCTGGTTCGATCCCGGGTTTCGGCAACTCTTCTGTTTTATTAATGAAAGTAGACTGAAGATGTAATATCTATCCCTGCAAGAAAGAAAAAACAATAAATAAACTACAGTTGCTCAGATAAGAAGAGAAGTCAAGCGAATTACACATTCGTTTTTCTTTAATTTTGAATGTAAAGTTATCATTTTACTTCACGCCATATTGTTAGTTTCATTTTATATTCAATAACTTCTTAGAAATGTTCGATAAAAATAAGCCTGTGATATATATATAAGAGCTTTCTTCAGTATTTAAGTTCTAACAATGCACGTGCCGAAATAGCTCAGTTGGGAGAGCGTTAGACTGAAGATCTAAAGGTCCCTGGTTCGATCCTCGGTTTCGGCGATTCTTCTGTTTTATTAATGAAAGTAGACTGAAGATCTATTACCTATCCCTGCAAGAAAGAAAAAAAAATATATAAACTACAGCTGCTCAGATAAGAAGAGAAGTCAAGCGAATTACACTTTCGTTTTTCTTTAATTTTTTAATGTAAAGTTGTTATTTTACTTCACGCCATATTGTTAGTTTCATTTTATATTCAATAACTTCTTAGAAACGTTCGATAAAAATAAGCCTGTGATATATATATAAGAGCTTTCTTCAGTATTTAAGTTCTAACAATGCACGTGCCGAAATAGCTCAGTTGGGAGAGCGTTAGACTGAAGATCTAAAGGTCCCTGGTTCGATCCCGGGTTTCGGCAACTCTTCTGTTTTATTAATGAAAGTAGACTGAATATGTAATATCTATCCCTGCAAGAAAGAAAAAACAATAAATAAACTACAGTTGCTCAGATAAGAAGAGAAGTCAAGCGAATTACACATTCGTTTTTCTTTAATTTTGAATGTAAAGTTATCATTTTACTTCACGCCATATTGTTAGTTTCATTTTATATTCAATAACTTCTTAGAAATGTTCGATAAAAATAAGCCTGTGATATATATATAAGAGCTTTCTTCAGTATTTAAGTTCTAACAATGCACGTGCCGAAATAGCTCAGTTGGGAGAGCGTTAGACTGAAGATCTAAAGGTCCCTGGTTCGATCCTCGGTTTCGGCGATTCTTCTGTTTTATTAATGAAAGTAGACTGAAGATCTATTACCTATCCCTGCAAGAAAGAAAAAAAAATATATAAACTACAGCTGCTCAGATAAGAAGAGAATTCAAGCGAATTACACTTTCGTTTTTCTTTATTTTTTAATGTAAAGTTGTCATTTTACTTCACGCCATATTGTTAGTTTCATTTTATATTCAATAACTTCTTAGAAATGTTCAATAAAAATAAGCCTGTGATATATATATAAGAGCTTTCTTCAGTATTTAAGTTCTAACAATGCACGTGCCGAAATAGCTCAGCTGGGAGAGCGTTAGACTGAAGATCTAAAGGTCCCTGGTTCGATCCCGGGTTTCGGCAATTCTTCTGTTTTATTAATGAAAGTAGACTGAATATGTAATATCTATCCCTGCAAGAAAGAAAAAACAATAAATAAACTACAGTTGCTCAGATAAGAAGAGAAGTCAAGCGAATTACACATTCGTTTTTCTTTAATTTTGAATGTAAAGTTATCATTTTACTTCACGCCATATTGTTAGTTTCATTTTATATTCAATAACTTCTTAGAAATGTTCAATAAAAATAAACCTGTGATATATATATAAGAGCTTCCTTCAGTATTTAAGTTCTAACAATGCACGTGCCGAAATAGTTCAGTTGGGAGAGCGTTAGACTGAAGATCTAAAGGTCCCTTGTTCGATCCCGGGTTTCGGCAATTCTTCTGTTTTATTAATGAATGTAGACTGAAGATCTAATACCTATCAATGCAAGAAAGAAAAATAAATAAATAAACTATAGTTGCTCAGATAAAAGAGAAGTCAAGCGAATTGCACATTCGTTTTTCTTCAATTTTTAATGTAAAGTTATCATTTTACTTCACGCCATATTGTTAGTTTCATTTTATATTCAATAACTTCTTAGAAATGTTCGATAAAAATAAGCCTGTGATATATATATAAGAGCTTTCTTCAGTATTTAAGTTCTAACAATGCACGTGCCGAAATAGCTCAGTTGGGAGAGCGTTAGACTGAAGAACTAAAGGTCCCTGGTTCGATCCCGGGTTTCGGCGATTCTTCTGTTTTATTAATGAAAGTAGACTGAAGATCTATTACTTATCCCTGCAAGAAAGAAAAAAAAATATATAAACTACAGCTGCTCAGATAAGAAGAGAATTCAAGCGAATTACACTTTCGTTTTTCTTTATTTTTTAATGTAAAGTTGTCATTTTACTTCACGCCATACTGTTAGTTTCATTTTATATTCAATAACTTCTTAGAAATGTTCGATAAAAATAAGCCTGTGATATATATATAAGAGCTTTCTTCAGTATTTAAGTTCTAACAGTGCATGTGCCGAAATAGCTCAGATGGGAGAGCGTTAGACTGAAGATCTAAAGGTCCCTGGTTCGATCCCGGGTTTCGGCAATTCTTCTGTTTTATTAATGAAAGTAGACTGAAGATGTAATATCTGTCCCTGCAAGAAAGAAAAAACAATAAATAAACTACAGTTGCTTAGATAAGAAGAGAAGTCAAGCGAATTACACATTCGTTTTTTTTAATTTTGAATGTAAAGTTGTCATTTTACTTCACGCCATATTGTTAGTTTCATTTTATATTCCGGCCCACCAGCGTCTGAGCGGTTCTGCGCTCAAAGCTGGTAGACGTGAGGTGCCGGGTTCGATCCCCGGTCGCGCTAGTCGGCCTAGCCGTTCGGAGTTTTCCGTGGTTTCCTCCGAAACTTGCGTAAATACGGGCTAGGACCCCTTAGAAAGACCTCCACGGAAGGCACTCCCCCTCAGGCCTTGGACCCCAGTGTTGTCAATCGGCCTTAATCCCTAACACCAACACCAACATCATTTTATATTCAATAACGTCTTAGAAATGTTCGATAAAAATAAGCCTGTGATATATATATATAAGAGCTTTCTTCAGTATTTAAGTTCTAACAATGCACGTGCCGAAATAGCTCAGTTGGGAGAGCGTTAGACTGAAGATCTAAAGGTCCCTGGATCGATCCCGGGTCTCGGCAATTCTTCTGTTTTATTAATGAAAGTAGACTGAAGATCTAATACCTATCCCTGCAAGAAAGAAAAAAAAATATATAAACTACAGCTGCTCAGATAAGAAGAGAATTCAAGCGAATTACACTTTCGTTTTTCTTTATTTTTTAATGTAAAGTTGTCATTTTACTTCACGCCATATTTTTAGTTTAATTTTATGTTCAATAACTTCTTAGAAATGTTCGATAAAAATAAGCCTGTGATATATATATAAGAGCTTTCTTCACTATTTAAGTTCCCACAATGTACGTGCCGACATAGCTCAGATGGTTGAGCGTTAGACTGAAGATCTAAAGGTCCCTGGTTCGATCCCGGGTTTCGGCAATTCTTCTGTTTTATTAATGAAAGTAGACTGAAGATCTAATACCTATCCCTGCAAGAAAGAAAAAAAAATATATAAACTACAGCTGCTCAGATAAGAAGAGAATTCAAGCGAATTAAACTTTCGTTTTTCTTTATTTTTTAATGTAAAGTTGTCATTTTACTTCACGCCATATTGTTAGTTTAATTTTATATTCAATAACTTCTTAGAAATGTTCGATAAAAATAAGCCTGTGATATATATATAAGAGCTTTCTTCACTATTTAAGTTCCCACAATGCACGTGCCGAAATAGCTCACTTGGGAGAGCGTTAGACTGAAGATCTAAAGGTCCCTGGTTCGATCACGGGTTTCGGCAATTCTTCTGTTTTATTAATGAAAGTAGACTGAAGATCTAATACCTATCCCTGCAAGAAAGAAAAAAAAAATACATAAACAACAGCTGCTCAGATAAGAAGCGAATTACACTTTCGTTTTTCTTTATTTTTTAATGTAAAGTTGTCATTTTACTTCACGCCATATTGTTAGTTTCATTTTATATTCAATAACTTCTTAGAAATATTCGATAAAAATAAGCCTGTGATATATATATATAAGAGCTTTCTTCAGTATTTAAGTTCAAACAATGCACGTGCCGAAATCCCTCAGTTGGGAGAGCGTTAGACTGAAGATCTAAAGGTCCCTGGTTCGATCCCGGGTTTCGGCAATTCTTCTATTTTATTAATGAATGTAGACTGAAGATCTAATACCTATCCCTGCAAGAAAGAAAAATAAATAAATAAACTATAGTTGCTCAGATAAGAAGAGAAGTCAAGCGAATTACACTTTCGTTTTTCTTTATTTTTTAATGTAAAGGTGTCATTTTACTTCACGCCATATTGTTAGTTTAATTTTATATTCAATAACTTCTTAGAAATGTTCGATAAAAATAAGCCTGTGATATATATATAAGAGCTTTCTTCAGTATTTAAGTTCTAACAATGCACGTGCCGAAATAGCTCAGTTGGGAGAGCGTCAGACTGAAGATCTAAAGGTCCCTGGTTCGATCCCGGGTTTCGGCAATTCTTCTGTTTTATTAATGAAAGTAGACTGAAGATCAAATACCTATCCCTGCAAGAAAGAAAAAAAAATAAATAAACTACAAATGCTCAGATTAGAAGAGAAGTCAAGCGAATTACACTTTCGTTTTTCTTTAATTTTTTAATGTAAAGTTGTTATTTTACTTCACGCCATATTGTTAGTTTCATTTTATATTCAATAACTTCTTAGAAATGTTCGATAAAAATAAGCCTGTGATATATATATAAGAGCTTTCTTCAGTATTTAAGTTCTAGCAATGCACGTGCCGAAATAGCTCAGTTGGGAGAGCGTTATACTGAAGATCTAAAGGTCCCTGGTTCGATCCCGGGTTTCGGCAACTCTTCTGTTTTATTAATGAAAGTAGACTGAAGATGTAATATCTATCCCTGCAAGAAAGAAAAAACAATAAATAAACTACAGTTGCTCAGATAAGAAGAGAAGTCAAGCGAATTACACATTCGTTTTTCTTTAATTTTGAATGTAAAGTTATCATTTTACTTCACGCCATATTGTTAGTTTCATTTTATATTCAATAACTTCTTAGAAATGTTCGATAAAAATAAGCCTGTGATATATATATAAGAGCTTTCTTCAGTATTTAAGTTCTAACAATGCACGTGCCGAAATAGCTCAGTTGGGAGAGCGTTAGACTGAAGATCTAAAGGTCCCTGGTTCGATTCCGGGTTTCGGCGATTCTTCTGTTTTATTAATGAAAGTAGACTGAAGATCTATTACCTATCCCTGCAAGAAAGAAAAAAAAATATATAAACTACATCTGCTCAGATAAGAAGAGAATTCAAGCGAATTACACTTTCGTTTTTCTTTATTTTTTAATGTAAAGTTGTCATTTTACTTCACGCCATATTGTTAGTTTTATTTTATATTCAATAACTTCTTAGAAATGTTCGATAAAAATAAGCCTGTGATATATATATAAGAGCTTTCTTCATTATTTAAGTTCTAACAGTGCACGTGCCGAAATAGCTCAGATGGGAGAGCGTTAGACTGAAGATCTAAAGGTCCCTGGTTCGATCCCGGGTTTCGGCAATTCTTCTGTTTTATTAATGAAAGTAGACTGAAGATGTAATATCTATCCCTGCAAGAAAGAAAAAACAATAAATAAACTACAGTTGCTTAGATAAGAAGAGAAGTCAAGCGAATTACACATTCGTTTTTTTTAATTTTGAATGTAAAGTTATCATTTTACTTCACGCCATATTGTTAGTTTCATTTTATATTCAATAACTTCTTAGAAATGTTCGATAAAAATAAGCCTGTGATATATATATAAGAGCTTTCTTCAGTATTTAAGTTCTAACAATGCACGTGCCGAAATAGCTCAGTTGGGAGAGCGTTAGACTGAAGATCTAAAGGTCCCTGGTTCGATTCCGGGTTTCGGCGATTCTTCTGTTTTATTAATGAAAGTAGACTGAAGATATATTACCTATCCCTGCAAGAAAGAAAAAAAAATATATAAACTACAGCTGCTCAGATAAGAAGAGAATTCAAGCGAATTACACTTTCGTTTTTCTTTATTTTTTAATGTAAAGTTGTCATTTTACTTCACGCCATATTGTTAGTTTCATTTTATATTCAATAACTTCTTAGAAATGTTCGATAAAAATAAGCCTGTGATATATATATAAGAGCTTTCTTCAGTATTTAAGTTCTAACAGTGCACGTGCCGAAATAGCTCAGATGGGAGAGCGTTAGACTGAAGATCTAAAGGTCCCTGGTTCGATCCCGGGTTTCGGCAATTCTTCTGTTTTATTAATGAAAGTAGACTGAAGATGTAATATCTATCCCTGCAAGAAAGAAAAAACAATAAATAAACTACAGTTGCTTAGATAAGAAGAGAAGTCAAGCGAATTACACATTCGTTTTTTTTAATTTTGAATGTAAAGTTATCATTTTACTTCACGCCATATTGTTAGTTTCATTTTATATTCAATAACTTCTTAGAAATGTTCGATAAATATAAGCCTGTGATATATATATAAGAGCTTTCTTCAGTATTTAAGTTCTAACAATGCACGTGCCGAAATAGCTCAGTTGGGAGAGCGTTAGACTGAAGATCTAAAGGTCCCTGGTTTGATCCCGGGTTTCGGCAATTCTTCTGTTTTATGATTGAAAGTAGACTGAAGATCTAATACCTGTCCCTGCAACAAAGAAAAAAAAAATAAACTACAGTTGCTCAGATAAGAAGAGAAGTCAAGCGAATTACACTTTCGTTTTTCTGTATTTTTTAATGTAAAGTTGTCATTAATCTTCACGCCATATTGTTAGTTTCATTTTATATTCAATAACTTCTTAGAAATGTTCGATAAAAATAAGCCTGTGATATATATATAAGAGCTTTCTTCAGTATTTAAGTTCTAACAATGCACGTGCCGAAATAGCTCAGATGGGAGAGCGTTAGGCTGAAGATCTAAAGGTCCCTGGTTCGATCCCGGGTTTCGGCAATTCTTCTGTTTTATTAATGAAAGTAGACTGAAGATCTAATACCTATCCCTGCAAGAAAGAAAAAAAAATAAACTACAGTTCGTCAGATAAGAAGAGAAGTCAAGCGAATTACACTTTCGTTTTTCTGTATTTTTTAATGTAAAGTTGTCATTAATCTTCACGCCATATTGTTAGTTTCATTTTATATTCAATAACTTCTTAGAAATGTTCGATAAAAATAAGCCTGTGATATATATATAAGAGCTTTCTTCAGTATTTAAGTTCTAACAATGCACGTGCCGAAATAGCTCAGTTGGGAGAGCGTTAGGCTGAAGATCTAAAGGTCCCTGGTTCGATCTCGGGTTTCGGCAATTCTTCTGTTTTATTAATGAAAGTAGACTGAAGACGTAATACCTATCCCTGCAAGAAAGAAAAATAAATAAATAAACTACAGTTGCTCAGATAAGAAGAGAAGTCAAGCGAATTACACTTTCGTTTTTCTTTATTTTTTAATGTAAAGTTGTCATTTTACTTCACGCCATATTGTTAGTTTCATTTTATATTCCGGCCCACCAGCGTCTGAGCGGTTCTGCGCTCAAAGCTGGTAGACGTGAGGTGCCGGGTTCGATCCCCGGTCGCGCTCGTCGGCCTAGCCGTTCGGAGTTTTCCGTGGTTTCCTCCGAAACTTGCGTAAATACGGGCTAGGACCCCTTAGAAAGACCTCCACGGAAGGCACTCCCCCTCAGGCCTTGGACCCCAGTGTTGTCAATCGGCCTTAATACCTAACACCAACACCAACATCATTTTATATTCAATAACGTCTTAGAAATGTTCGATAAAAATAAGCCTGTGATATATATATATAAGAGCTTTCTTCAGTATTTAAGTTCAAACAATGCACGTGCCGAAATAGCTCAGTTGGGAGAGCGTTAGACTGAAGATCTAAAGGTCCCTGGTTCGATCCCGGGTTTCGGCAATTCTTCTGTTTTATTAATGAAAGTAGACTGAAGATCAAATACCTATCCCTGCAAGAAAGAAAAAAAAATAAATAAACTACAAATGCTCAGATTAGAAGAGAAGTCAAGCGAATTACACTTTCGTTTTTCTTTAATTTTTTAATGTAAAGTTGTTATTTTACTTCACGCCATATTGTTAGTTTCATTTTATATTCAATAACTTCTTAGAAATGTTCGATAAAAATAAGCCTGTGATATATATATAAGAGCTTTCTTCAGTATTTAAGTTCTAGCAATGCACGTGCCGAAATAGCTCAGTTGGGAGAGCGTTAGACTGAAGATCTAAAGGTCCCTGGTTCGATCCCGGGTTTCGGCAACTCTTCTGTTTTATTAATGAAAGTAGACTGAAGATGTAATATCTATCCCTGCAAGAAAGAAAAAACAATAAATAAACTACAGTTGCTCAGATAAGAAGAGAAGTCAAGCGAATTACACATTCGTTTTTCTTTAATTTTGAATGTAAAGTTATCATTTTACTTCACGCCATATTGTTAGTTTCATTTTATATTCAATAACTTCTTAGAAATGTTCGATAAAAATAAGCCTGTGATATATATATAAGAGCTTTCTTCAGTATTTAAGTTCTAACAATGCACGTGCCGAAATAGCTCAGTTGGGAGAGCGTTAGACTGAAGATCTAAAGGTCCCTGGTTCGATCCCGGGTTTCGGCGATTCTTCTGTTTTATTAATGAAAGTAGACTGAAGATCTATTACCTATCCCTGCAAGAAAGAAAAAAAAATATATAAACTACAGCTGCTCAGATAAGAAGAGAATTCAAGCGAATTACACTTTCGTTTTTCTTTATTTTTTAATGTAAAGTTGTCATTTTACTTCACGCCATATTGTTAGTTTCATTTTATATTCAATAACTTCTTAGAAATGTTCGATAAAAATAAGCCTGTGATATATATATAAGAGCTTTCTTCAGTATTTAAGTTCTAACAGTGCACGTGCCGAAATAGCTCAGATGGGAGAGCGTTAGACTGAAGATCTAAAGGTCCCTGGTTCGATCCCGGGTTTCGGCAATTCTTCTGTTTTATTAATGAAAGTAGACTGAAGATGTAATATCTATCCCTGCAAGAAAGAAAAAACAATAAATAAACTACAGTTGCTTAGATAAGAAGAGAAGTCAAGCGAATTACACATTCGTTTTTTTTAATTTTGAATGTAAAGTTATCATTTTACTTCACGCCATATTGTTAGTTTCATTTTATATTCAATAACTTCTTAGAAATGTTCGATAAAAATAAGCCTGTGATATATATATAAGAGCTTTCTTCAGTATTTAAGTTCTAACAATGCACGTGCCGAAATACCTCAGCTGGGAGAGCGTTAGACTAAAGATCTAAAGGTCCCTGGTTCGATCCCGGGTTTCGGCAATTCTTCTGTTTTATTAATGAAAGTAGACTGAAGATGTAATATCTATCCCTGCAAGAAAGAAAAAACAATAAATAAACTACAGTTGTTCAGATAAGAAGAGAAGTCAAGCGAATTAAACATTCGTTTTTTTTAATTTTGAATGTAAAGTTATCATTTTACTTCACGCCATATTGTTAGTTTCATTTTATATTCAATAACTTCTTAGAAATGTTCGATAAAAATAAGCCTGTGATATATATATAAGAGCTTTCTTCAGTATTTAAGTTCTAACAATGCACGTGCCGAAATAGCTCAGTTGGGAGAGCGTTAGACTGAAGATCTAAAGGTCCCTGGTTCGATCCCGGGTTTCGGCAATTCTTCTGTTTTATTAATGAAAGTAGACTGAAGATCTAATACCTATCCCTGCAAGAAAGAAAAATAAATAAATAAACTATAGTTGCTCAGATAAGAAGAGAAGTCAAGCGAATTACACTTTCGTTTTTCTTTATTTTTTAATGTAAAGGTGTCATTTTACTTCACGCCATATTGTTAGTTTAATTTTATATTCAATAACTTCTTAGAAATGTTCGATAAAAATAAGCCTGTGATATATATATAAGAGCTTTCTTCAGTATTTAAGTTCTAACAATGCACGTGCCGAAATAGCTCAGTTGGGAGAGCGTCAGACTGAAGATCTAAAGGTCCCTGGTTCGATCCCGGGTTTCGGCAATTCTTCTGTTTTATTAATGAAAGTAGACTGAAGATCAAATACCTATCCCTGCAAGAAAGAAAAAAAAATAAATAAACTACAAATGCTCAGATTAGAAGAGAAGTCAAGCGAATTACACTTTCGTTTTTCTTTAATTTTTTAATGTAAAGTTGTTATTTTACTTCACGCCATATTGTTAGTTTCATTTTATATTCAATAACTTCTTAGAAATGTTCGATAAAAATAAGCCTGTGATATATATATAAGAGCTTTCTTCAGTATTTAAGTTCTAGCAATGCACGTGCCGAAATAGCTCAGTTGGGAGAGCGTTATACTGAAGATCTAAAGGTCCCTGGTTCGATCCCGGGTTTCGGCAACTCTTCTGTTTTATTAATGAAAGTAGACTGAAGATGTAATATCTATCCCTGCAAGAAAGAAAAAACAATAAATAAACTACAGTTGCTCAGATAAGAAGAGAAGTCAAGCGAATTACACATTCGTTTTTCTTTAATTTTGAATGTAAAGTTATCATTTTACTTCACGCCATATTGTTAGTTTCATTTTATATTCAATAACTTCTTAGAAATGTTCGATAAAAATAAGCCTGTGATATATATATAAGAGCTTTCTTCAGTATTTAAGTTCTAACAATGCACGTGCCGAAATAGCTCAGTTGGGAGAGCGTTAGACTGAAGATCTAAAGGTCCCTGGTTCGATTCCGGGTTTCGGCGATTCTTCTGTTTTATTAATGAAAGTAGACTGAAGATCTATTACCTATCCCTGCAAGAAAGAAAAAAAAATATATAAACTACATCTGCTCAGATAAGAAGAGAATTCAAGCGAATTACACTTTCGTTTTTCTTTATTTTTTAATGTAAAGTTGTCATTTTACTTCACGCCATATTGTTAGTTTTATTTTATATTCAATAACTTCTTAGAAATGTTCGATAAAAATAAGCCTGTGATATATATATAAGAGCTTTCTTCATTATTTAAGTTCTAACAGTGCACGTGCCGAAATAGCTCAGATGGGAGAGCGTTAGACTGAAGATCTAAAGGTCCCTGGTTCGATCCCGGGTTTCGGCAATTCTTCTGTTTTATTAATGAAAGTAGACTGAAGATGTAATATCTATCCCTGCAAGAAAGAAAAAACAATAAATAAACTACAGTTGCTTAGATAAGAAGAGAAGTCAAGCGAATTACACATTCGTTTTTTTTAATTTTGAATGTAAAGTTATCATTTTACTTCACGCCATATTGTTAGTTTCATTTTATATTCAATAACTTCTTAGAAATGTTCGATAAAAATAAGCCTGTGATATATATATAAGAGCTTTCTTCAGTATTTAAGTTCTAACAATGCACGTGCCGAAATAGCTCAGTTGGGAGAGCGTTAGACTGAAGATCTAAAGGTCCCTGGTTCGATTCCGGGTTTCGGCGATTCTTCTGTTTTATTAATGAAAGTAGACTGAAGATATATTACCTATCCCTGCAAGAAAGAAAAAAAAATATATAAACTACAGCTGCTCAGATAAGAAGAGAATTCAAGCGAATTACACTTTCGTTTTTCTTTATTTTTTAATGTAAAGTTGTCATTTTACTTCACGCCATATTGTTAGTTTCATTTTATATTCAATAACTTCTTAGAAATGTTCGATAAAAATAAGCCTGTGATATATATATAAGAGCTTTCTTCAGTATTTAAGTTCTAACAGTGCACGTGCCGAAATAGCTCAGATGGGAGAGCGTTAGACTGAAGATCTAAAGGTCCCTGGTTCGATCCCGGGTTTCGGCAATTCTTCTGTTTTATTAATGAAAGTAGACTGAAGATGTAATATCTATCCCTGCAAGAAAGAAAAAACAATAAATAAACTACAGTTGCTTAGATAAGAAGAGAAGTCAAGCGAATTACACATTCGTTTTTTTTAATTTTGAATGTAAAGTTATCATTTTACTTCACGCCATATTGTTAGTTTCATTTTATATTCAATAACTTCTTAGAAATGTTCGATAAATATAAGCCTGTGATATATATATAAGAGCTTTCTTCAGTATTTAAGTTCTAACAATGCACGTGCCGAAATAGCTCAGTTGGGAGAGCGTTAGACTGAAGATCTAAAGGTCCCTGGTTTGATCCCGGGTTTCGGCAATTCTTCTGTTTTATGATTGAAAGTAGACTGAAGATCTAATACCTGTCCCTGCAACAAAGAAAAAAAAAATAAACTACAGTTGCTCAGATAAGAAGAGAAGTCAAGCGAATTACACTTTCGTTTTTCTGTATTTTTTAATGTAAAGTTGTCATTAATCTTCACGCCATATTGTTAGTTTCATTTTATATTCAATAACTTCTTAGAAATGTTCGATAAAAATAAGCCTGTGATATATATATAAGAGCTTTCTTCAGTATTTAAGTTCTAACAATGCACGTGCCGAAATAGCTCAGATGGGAGAGCGTTAGGCTGAAGATCTAAAGGTCCCTGGTTCGATCCCGGGTTTCGGCAATTCTTCTGTTTTATTAATGAAAGTAGACTGAAGATCTAATACCTATCCCTGCAAGAAAGAAAAAAAAATATATAAACGACAGCTGCTCAGATAAGAAGAGAATTCAAGCGAATTAAACTTTCGTTTTTCTTTATTTTTTAATGTAAAGTTGTCATTTTACTTCACGCCATATTGTTAGTTTAATTTTATATTCAATAACTTCTTAGAAATGTTCGATAAAAATAAGCCTGTGATATATATATAAGAGCTTTCTTCAGTATTTAAGTTATAACAATGCACGTGCCGAAATAGCTCAGTTGGGAGAGCGTTAGACTGAAGTTATAAAGGTCCCTGGTTCGATCACGGGTTTCGGCAATTCTTCTGTTTTATGATTGAAAGTAGACTGAAGATCTAATACCTGTCCCTGCAAGAAAGAAAAAAAAATAAACTACAGTTCGTCAGATAAGAAGAGAAGTCAAGCGAATTACACTTTCGTTTTTCTGTATTTTTTAATGTAAAGTTGTCATTAATCTTCACGCCATATTGTTAGTTTCATTTTATATTCAATAACTTCTTAGAAATGTTCGATAAAAATAAGCCTGTGATATATATATAAGAGCTTTCTTCAGTATTTAAGTTCTAACAATGCACGTGCCGAAATAGCTCAGTTGGGAGAGCGTTAGGCTGAAGATCTAAAGGTCCCTGGTTCGATCTCGGGTTTCGGCAATTCTTCTGTTTTATTAATGAAAGTAGACTGAAGACGTAATACCTATCCCTGCAAGAAAGAAAAATAAATAAATAAACTACAGTTGCTCAGATAAGAAGAGAAGTCAAGCGAATTACACTTTCGTTTTTCTTTATTTTTTAATGTAAAGTTGTCATTTTACTTCACGCCATATTGTTAGTTTCATTTTATATTCCGGCCCACCAGCGTCTGAGCGGTTCTGCGCTCAAAGCTGGTAGACGTGAGGTGCCGGGTTCGATCCCCGGTCGCGCTCGTCGGCCTAGCCGTTCGGAGTTTTCCGTGGTTTCCTCCGAAACTTGCGTAAATACGGGCTAGGACCCCTTAGAAAGACCTCCACGGAAGGCACTCCCCCTCAGGCCTTGGACCCCAGTGTTGTCAATCGGCCTTAATACCTAACACCAACACCAACATCATTTTATATTCAATAACGTCTTAGAAATGTTCGATAAAAATAAGCCTGTGATATATATATATAAGAGCTTTCTTCAGTATTTAAGTTCAAACAATGCACGTGCCGAAATAGCTCAGTTGGGAGAGCGTTAGACTGAAGATCTAAAGGTCCCTGGTTCGATCCCGGGTTTCGGCAATTCTTCTGTTTTATTAATGAAAGTAGACTGAAGATCAAATACCTATCCCTGCAAGAAAGAAAAAAAAATAAATAAACTACAAATGCTCAGATTAGAAGAGAAGTCAAGCGAATTACACTTTCGTTTTTCTTTAATTTTTTAATGTAAAGTTGTTATTTTACTTCACGCCATATTGTTAGTTTCATTTTATATTCAATAACTTCTTAGAAATGTTCGATAAAAATAAGCCTGTGATATATATATAAGAGCTTTCTTCAGTATTTAAGTTCTAGCAATGCACGTGCCGAAATAGCTCAGTTGGGAGAGCGTTAGACTGAAGATCTAAAGGTCCCTGGTTCGATCCCGGGTTTCGGCAACTCTTCTGTTTTATTAATGAAAGTAGACTGAAGATGTAATATCTATCCCTGCAAGAAAGAAAAAACAATAAATAAACTACAGTTGCTCAGATAAGAAGAGAAGTCAAGCGAATTACACATTCGTTTTTCTTTAATTTTGAATGTAAAGTTATCATTTTACTTCACGCCATATTGTTAGTTTCATTTTATATTCAATAACTTCTTAGAAATGTTCGATAAAAATAAGCCTGTGATATATATATAAGAGCTTTCTTCAGTATTTAAGTTCTAACAATGCACGTGCCGAAATAGCTCAGTTGGGAGAGCGTTAGACTGAAGATCTAAAGGTCCCTGGTTCGATCCCGGGTTTCGGCGATTCTTCTGTTTTATTAATGAAAGTAGACTGAAGATCTATTACCTATCCCTGCAAGAAAGAAAAAAAAATATATAAACTACAGCTGCTCAGATAAGAAGAGAATTCAAGCGAATTACACTTTCGTTTTTCTTTATTTTTTAATGTAAAGTTGTCATTTTACTTCACGCCATATTGTTAGTTTCATTTTATATTCAATAACTTCTTAGAAATGTTCGATAAAAATAAGCCTGTGATATATATATAAGAGCTTTCTTCAGTATTTAAGTTCTAACAGTGCACGTGCCGAAATAGCTCAGATGGGAGAGCGTTAGACTGAAGATCTAAAGGTCCCTGGTTCGATCCCGGGTTTCGGCAATTCTTCTGTTTTATTAATGAAAGTAGACTGAAGATGTAATATCTATCCCTGCAAGAAAGAAAAAACAATAAATAAACTACAGTTGCTTAGATAAGAAGAGAAGTCAAGCGAATTACACATTCGTTTTTTTTAATTTTGAATGTAAAGTTATCATTTTACTTCACGCCATATTGTTAGTTTCATTTTATATTCAATAACTTCTTAGAAATGTTCGATAAAAATAAGCCTGTGATATATATATAAGAGCTTTCTTCAGTATTTAAGTTCTAACAATGCACGTGCCGAAATACCTCAGCTGGGAGAGCGTTAGACTAAAGATCTAAAGGTCCCTGGTTCGATCCCGGGTTTCGGCAATTCTTCTGTTTTATTAATGAAAGTAGACTGAAGATGTAATATCTATCCCTGCAAGAAAGAAAAAACAATAAATAAACTACAGTTGTTCAGATAAGAAGAGAAGTCAAGCGAATTAAACATTCGTTTTTTTTAATTTTGAATGTAAAGTTATCATTTTACTTCACGCCATATTGTTAGTTTCATTTTATATTCAATAACTTCTTAGAAATGTTCGATAAAAATAAGCCTGTGATATATATATAAGAGCTTTCTTCAGTATTTAAGTTCTAACAATGCACGTGCCGAAATAGCTCAGTTGGGAGAGCGTTAGACTGAAGATCTAAAGGTCCCTGGTTCGATCCCGGGTTTCGGCAATTCTTCTGTTTTATTAATGAAAGTAGACTGAAGATCAAATACCTATCCCTGCAATAAAGAAAAAAAAATAAGTAAACTACAGTTGCTCAGATTAGAAGAGAAGTCGAGCGAATTACACTTTCGTTTTTCTTTAATTTTTTAATGTAACGTTGTTATTTTACTTCACGCCATATTGTTAGTTTCATTTTATATTCAATAACTTCTTAGAAATGTTCGATAAAAATAAGCCTGTGATATATATATAAGAGCTTTCTTCAGTATTTAAGTTCTAACAGTGCACGTGCCGAAATAGCTCAGTTGGGAGAGCGTTAGACTGAAGATCTAAAGGTCCCTGGTTTGATCCCGGGTTTCGGCAATTCTTCTGTTTTATGATTGAAAGTAGACTGAAGATCTAATACCTGTCCCTGCAAGAAAGAAAAAAAATAACCTACAGTTGCTCAGATAAGAAGAGAAGTCAAGCGAATTACACTTTCGTTTTTCTGTATTTTTTAATGTAAAGTTGTCATTAATCTTCACGCCATATTGTTAGTTTCATTTTATATTCAATAACTTCTTAGAAATGTTCGATAAAAATAAGCCTGTGATATATATATAAGAGCTTTCTTCAGTATTTAAGTTCTAACAATGCACGTGCCGAAATAGCTCAGTTGGGAGAGCGTTAGGCTGAAGATCTAAAGGTCCCTGGTTCGATCCCGGGTTTCGGCAATTCTTCTGTTTTATTAATGAAAGTAGACTGAAGATCTAATACCTATCCCTGCAAGAAAGAAAAAAAAATATATAAACGACAGCTGCTCAGATAAGAAGAGAATTCAAGCGAATTAAACTTTCGTTTTTCTTTATTTTTTAATGTAAAGTTGTCATTTTACTTCACGCCATATTGTTAGTTAAATTTTATATTCAATAACTTCTTAGAAATGTTCGATAAAAATAAGCCTGTGATATATATATAAGAGCTTTCTTCAGTATTTAAGTTCTAACAATGCACGTGCCGAAATAGCTCAGTTGGGAGAGCGTTAGACTGAAGTTATAAAGGTCCCTGGTTCGATCCCGGGTTTCGGCAATTCTTCTGTTTTATTAATGAAAGTAGACTGAAGACGTAATACCTATCCCTGCAAGAAAGAAAAATAAATAAATAAACTACAGTTGCTCAGATAAGAAGAGAAGTCAAGCGAATTACACTTTCGTTTTTCTTTATTTTTTAATGTAAAGTTGTCATTTTACTTCACGCCATATTGTTAGTTTCATTTTATATTCCGGCCCACCAGCGTCTGCGCGGTTCTGCGCTCAAAGCTGGTAGACGTGAGGTGCCGGGTTCGATCCCCGGTCGCGCTCGTCGGCCTAGCCGTTCGGAGTTTTCCGTGGTTTCCTCCGAAACTTGCGTAAATACGGGCTAGGACCCCTTAGAAAGACCTCCACGGAAGGCACTCCCCCTCAGGCCTTGGACCCCAGTGTTGTCAATCGGCCTTAATCCCTAACACCAACACCAACATCATTTTATATTCAATAACGTCTTAGAAATGTTCGATAAAAATAAGCCTGTGATATATATATATAAGAGCTTTCTTCAGTATTTAAGTTCTAACAATGCACGTGCCGAAATAGCTCAGTTGGGAGAGCGTTAGACTGAAGATCTAAAGGTCCCTGGTTCGATCCCGGGTTTCGGCAATTCTTCTGTTTTATTAATGAAAGTAGACTGAAGATGTAATATCTATCCCTGCAAGAAAGAAAAAACAATAAATAAACTACAGTTGCTCGGATAAGAAGAGAAGTCAAGCGAATTACACATTCGTTTTTTTTAATTTTGAATGTAAAGTTATCATTTTACTTCACGCCATATTGTTAGTTTCATTTTATATTCAATAACTTCTTAGAAATGTTCGATAAAAATAAGCCTGTGATATATATATAAGAGCTTTCTTCAGTGTTTAATTTCTAACAATGCACGTGCCGAAATAGCTCAGTTGGGAGAGCGTTAGACTGAAGATCTAAAGGTCCCTGGATCGATCCCGGGTCTCGGCAATTCTTCTGTTTTATTAATGAAAGTAGACTGAAGATCTAATACCTATCCCTGCAAGAAAGAAAAAAAAATATATAAACTACAGCTGCTCAGATAAGAAGAGAATTCAAGCGAATTAAACTTTCGTTTTTCTTTATTTTTTAATGTAAAGTTGTCATTTTACTTCACGCCATATTGTTAGTTTAATTTTATATTCAATAACTTCTTAGAAATGTTCGATAAAAATAAGCCTGTGATATATATATAAGAGCTTTCTTCACTATTTAAGTTCCCACAATGCACGTGCCGAAATAGCTCAGTTGGGAGAGCGTTAGACTGAAGATCTAAAGGTCCCTGGTTCGATCACGGGTTTCGGCAATTCTTCTGTTTTATTAATGAAAGTAGACTGAAGATCTAATACCTATCCCTGCAAGAAAGAAAAAAAAAATACATAAACAACAGCTGCTCAGATAAGAAGCGAATTACACTTTCGTTTTTCTTTATTTTTTAATGTAAAGTTGTCATTTTACTTCACGCCATATTGTTAGTTTCATTTTATATTCCGGCCCACCAGCGGCTGAGCGGTTCTGCGCTCAAAGCTGGTAGACGTGAGGTGCCGGGTTCGATCCCCGGTCGCGCTCGTCGGCCTAGTTGTTCGGAGTTTTCCGTGGTTTCCTCCGAAACTTGCGTAAATACGGGCTAGGATCCCTTAGAAAGACCTCCACGGAAGGCACTCCCCCTCAGGCCTAGGACCCCAGTGTTATCAATCGGCCTTAATCCCTAACACCAACACCAACATCATTTTATATTCAATAACTTCTTAGAAATGTTCGATAAAAATAAGCCTGTGATATATATATATATAAGAGCTTTCTTCAGTATTTAAGTTCTAACAACGCACGTGCCGAAATAGCTCAGTTGGGAGAGCGTTAGACTGAAAATCTAAAGGTCCCGGGTTTCGGCAATTCTTCTGTTTTATTAATGAAAGTAGACTGAAGATCTAATACCTATCCCTGCAAGAAAGAAAAAAAAATATATAAACTACAGCTGCTTCGATAAGAAGAGAATTCAAGCGAATAACACTTTCGTTTTTCTTTATTTTTTAATGTAAAGTTGTCATTTTACTTCACGCCATATTGTTAGTTTCATTTTATATTCAATAACTTCTCAGAAATGTTCGATAAAAATAAGCCTGTGATATATATATAAGAGCTTTCTTCAGTATTTAAGTTCTAACAATGCACGTGCCGAAATAGCTCAGTTGGGAGAGCGTTAGACTGAAGATCTAAAGGTCCCTGGTTCGATCCCGGGTTTCGGCAATTCTTCTGTTTTATGATTGAAAGTAGACTGAAGATCTAATACCTGTCCCTGCAAGAAAGAAAAAAAAAAATAAACTACAGTTCGTCAGATAAGAAGAGAAGTCAAGCGAATTACACTTTCGTTTTTCTGTATTTTTTAATGTAAAGTTGTCATTAATCTTCACGCCATATTGTTAGTTTCATTTTATATTCAATAACTTATTAGAAATGTTCGATAAAAATAAGCCTGTGATATATATATAAGAGCTTTCTTCAGTATTTAAGTTCTAACAATGCACGTGCCGAAATAGCTCAGATGGTTGAGCGTTAGACTGAAGATCTAAAGGTCCCTGGTTCGATCCCGGGTTTCGGCAATTCTTCTGTTTTATTAATGAAAGTAGACTGAAGACGTAATACCTATCCCTGCAAGAAAGAAAAATAAATAAATAAACTACAGTTGCTCAGATAAGAAGAGAAGTCAAGCGAATTACACTTTCGTTTTTCTTTATTTTTTAATGTAAAGTTGTCATTTTACTTCACGCCATATTGTTAGTTTCATTTTATATTCCGGCCCACCAGCGTCTGAGCGGTTCTGCGCTCAAAGCTGGTAGACGTGAGGTGCCGGGTTCGATCCCCGGTCGCGCTCGTCGGCCTAGCCGTTCGGAGTTTTCCGTGGTTTCCTCCGAAACTTGCGTAAATACGGGCTAGGACCCCTTAGAAAGACCTCCACGGAAGGCACTCCCCCTCAGGCCTAGGACCCCAGTGTTGTCAATCGGCCTTAATCCCTAACACCAACACCAACATCATTTTATATTCAATAACGTCTTAGAAATGTTCGATAAAAATAAGCCTGTGATATATATATATAAGAGCTTTCTTCAGTATTTAAGTTCAAACAATGCACGTGCCGAAATAGCTCAGTTGGGAGAGCGTTAGACTGAAGATCTAAAGGTCCCTGGTTCGATCCCGGGTTTTGGCAATTCTTCTGTTTTATTAATGAAAGTAGACTGAAGATCAAATACCTATCCCTGCAAGAAAGAAAAAAAAATAAATAAACTACAAATGCTCAGATTAGAAGAGAAGTCAAGCGAATTACACTTTCGTTTTTCTTTAATTTTTTAATGTAAAGTTGTTATTTTACTTCACGCC
Source organism: Salticus scenicus (assembly GCA_963930645.1). Lineage (NCBI taxonomy): Eukaryota > Metazoa > Arthropoda > Arachnida > Araneae > Salticidae > Salticus > Salticus scenicus. The sequence goes on along the minus strand of CAWVNO010000681.1, from coordinate 733,927 downwards.
ATATTGTTAGTTTCATTTTATATTCAATAACTTCTTAGAAATGTTCGATAAAAATAAGCCTGTGATATATATATAAGAGCTTTCTTCAGTATTTAAGTTCTAGCAATGCACGTTCCGAAATAGCTCAGTTGGGAGAGCGTTATACTGAAGATCTAAAGGTCCCTGGTTCGATCCCGGGTTTCGGCAACTCTTCTGTTTTATTAATGAAAGTAGACTGAAGATGTAATATCTATCCCTGCAAGAAAGAAAAAACAATAAATAAACTACAGTTGATCAGATAAGAAGAGAAGTCAAGCGAATTACACATTCGTTTTTCTTTAATTTTGAATGTAAAGTTATCATTTTACTTCACGCCATATTGTTAGTTTCATTTTATATTCAATAACTTCTTAGAAATGTTCGATAAAAATAAGCCTGTGATATATATATAAGAGCTTTCTTCAGTATTTAAGTTCTAACAATGCACGTGCCGAAATAGCTCAGTTGGGAGAGCGTTAGACTGAAGATCTAAAGGTCCCTGGTTTGATCCCGGGTTTCGGCAATTCTTCTGTTTTATGATTGAAAGTAGACTGAAGATCTAATACCTGTCCCTGCAAGAAAGAAAAAAAAAATAAACTACAGTTGCTCAGATAAGAAGAGAAGTCAAGCGAATTACACTTTCGTTTTTCTGTATTTTTTAATGTAAAGTTGTCATTAATCTTCACGCCATATTGTTAGTTTCATTTTATATTCAATAACTTCTTAGAAATGTTCGATAAAAATAAGCCTGTGATATATATATAAGAGCTTTCTTCAGTATTTAAGTTCTAACAATGCACGTGCCGAAATAGCTCAGATGGGAGAGCGTTAGGCTGAAGATCTAAAGGTCCCTGGTTCGATCCCGGGTTTCGGCAATTCTTCTGTTTTATTAATGAAAGTAGACTGAAGATCTAATACCTATCCCTGCAAGAAAGAAAAAAAAATATATAAACGACAGCTGCTCAGATAAGAAGAGAATTCAAGCGAATTAAACTTTCGTTTTTCTTTATTTTTTAATGTAAAGTTGTCATTTTACTTCACGCCATATTGTTAGTTTAATTTTATATTCAATAACTTCTTAGAAATGTTCGATAAAAATAAGCCTGTGATATATATATAAGAGCTTTCTTCAGTATTTAAGTTCTAACAATGCACGTGCCGAAATAGCTCAGCTGGGAGAGCGTTAGACTAAAGATCTAAAGGTCCCTGGTTCGATCCCGGGTTTCGGCAATTCTTCTGTTTTATTAATGAAAGTAGACTGAAGATCAAATACCTATCCCTGCAATAAAGAAAAAAAAATAAGTAAACTACAGTTGCTCAGATTAGAAGAGAAGTCGAGCGAATTACACTTTCGTTTTTCTTTAATTTTTTAATGTAACGTTGTTATTTTACTTCACGCCATATTGTTAGTTTCATTTTATATTCAATAACTTCTTAGAAATGTTCGATAAAAATAAGCCTGTGATATATATATAAGAGCTTTCTTCAGTATTTAAGTTCTAACAATGCACGTGCCGAAATAGCTCAGTTGGGAGAGCGTTAGACTGAAGATCTAAAGGTCCCTGGTTTGATCCCGGGTTTCGGCAATTCTTCTGTTTTATGATTGAAAGTAGACTGAAGATCTAATACCTGTCCCTGCAAGAAAGAAATAAAAAATAAACTACAGTTGCTCAGATAAGAAGAGAAGTCAAGCGAATTACACTTTCGTTTTTCTGTATTTTTTAATGTAAAGTTGTCATTAATCTTCACGCCATATTGTTAGTTTCATTTTATATTCAATAACTTCTTAGAAATGTTCGATAAAAATAAACCTGTGATATATATATAAGAGCTTTCTTCAGTATTTAAGTTCTAACAATGCACGTGCCGAAATAGCTCAGTTGGGAGAGCGTTAGGCTGAAGATCTAAAGGTCCCTGGTTCGATCCCGGTTTTCGGCAATTCTTCTGTTTTATTAATGAAAGTAGACTGAAGATCTAATACCTATCCCTGCAAGAAAGAAAAAAAAATATATAAACGACAGCTGCTCAGATAAGAAGAGAATTGAAGCGAATTAAACTTTCGTTTTTCTTTATTTTTTAATGTAAAGTTGTCATTTTACTTCACGCCATATTGTTAGTTTAATTTTATATTCAATAACTTCTTAGAAATGTTCGATAAAAATAAGCCTGTGATATATATATAAGAGCTTTCTTCAGTATTTAAGTTCTAGCAATGCACGTGCCGAAATAGCTCAGTTGGGAGAGCGTTAGACTGAAGTTATGAAGGTCCCTGGTTCGATCCCGGGTTTCGGCAATTCTTCTGTTTTATTAATGAAAGTAGACTGAAGACGTAATACCTATCCCTGCAAGAAAGAAAAATAAATAAATAAACTACAGTTGCTCAGATAAGAAGAGAAGTCAAGCGAATTACACTTTCGTTTTTCTTTATTTTTTAATGTAAAGTTGTCATTTTACTTCACGCCATATTGTTAGTTTCATTTTATATTCCGGCCCACCAGCGTCTGAGCGGTTCTGCGCTCAAAGCTGGTAGACGTGAGGTGCCGGGTTCGATCCCCGGTCGCGCTCGTCGGCCTAGCCGTTCGGAGTTTTCCGTGGTTTCCTCCGAAACTTGCGTAAATACGGGCTAGGACCCCTTAGAAAGACCTCCACGGAAGGCACTCCCCCTCAGGCCTTGGACCCCAGTGTTGTCAATCGGCCTTCATCCCTAACACCAACACCAACATCATTTTATATTCAATAACGTCTTAGAAATGTTCGATAAAAATAAGCCTGTGATATATATATATAAGAGCTTTCTTCAGTATTTAAGTTCTAACAATGCACGTGCCGAAATAGCTCAGTTGGGAGAGCGTTAGACTGAAGATCTAAAGGTCCCTGGTTCGATCCCGGGTTTCGGCAATTCTTCTGTTTTATTAATGAAAGTAGACTGAAGATGTAATATCTATCCCTGCAAGAAAGAAAAAACAATAAATAAACTACAGTTGCTCGGATAAGAAGAGAAGTCAAGCGAATTACACATTCGTTTTTTTTAATTTTGAATGTAAAGTTATCATTTTACTTCACGCCATATTGTTAGTTTCATTTTATATTCAATAACTTCTTAGAAATGTTCGATAAAAATAAGCCTGTGATATATATATAAGAGCTTTCTTCAGTGTTTAATTTCTAACAATGCACGTGCCGAAATAGCTCAGTTGGGAGAGCGTTAGACTGAAGATCTAAAGGTCCCTGGATCGATCCCGGGTCTCGGCAATTCTTCTGTTTTATTAATGAAAGTAGACTGATGATCTAATACCTATCCCTGCAAGAAAGAAAAAAAAATATATAAACTACAGCTGCTCAGATAAGAAGAGAATTCAAGCGAATTACACTTTCGTTTTTCTTTATTTTTTAATGTAAAGTTGTCATTTTACTTCACGCCATATTTTTAGTTTAATTTTATGTTCAATAACTTCTTAGAAATGTTCGATAAAAATAAGCCTGTGATATATATATAAGAGCTTTCTTCACTATTTAAGTTCCCACAATGTACGTGCCGAAATAGCTCAGATGGTTGAGCGTTAGACTGAAGATCTAAAGGTCCCTGGTTCGATCCCGGGTTTCGGCAATTCTTCTGTTTTATTAATGAAAGTAGACTGAAGATATAATACCTATCCCTGCAAGAAAGAAAAAAAAATATATAAACTACAGCTGCTCAGATAAGAAGAGAATTCAAGCGAATTAAACTTTCGTTTTTCTTTATTTTTTAATGTAAAGTTGTCATTTTACTTCACGCCATATTGTTAGTTTAATTTTATATTCAATAACTTCTTAGAAATGTTCGATAAAAATAAGCCTGTGATATATATATAAGAGCTTTCTTCACTATTTAAGTTCCCACAATGCACGTGCCGAAATAGCTCAGTTGGGAGAGCGTTAGACTGAAGATCTAAAGGTCCCTGGTTCGATCACGGGTTTCGGCAATTCTTCTGTTTTATTAATGAAAGTAGACTGAAGATCTAATACCTATCCCTGCAAGAAAGAAAAAAAAATACATAAACAACAGCTGCTCAGATAAGAAGCGAATTACACTTTCGTTTTTCTTTATTTTTTAATGTAAAGTTGTCATTTTACTTCACGCCATATTGTTAGTTTCATTTTATATTCCGGCCCACCAGCGTCTGATCGGTTCTGCGCTCAAAGCTGGTAGACGTGAGGTGCCGGGTTCGATCCCCGGTCGCGCTCGTCGGCCTAGCCGTTCGGAGTTTTCCGTGGTTTCCTCCGAAACTTGCGTAAATACGGGCTAGGACCCCTTAGAAAGACCTCCACGGAAGGCACTCCCCCTCAGGCCTAGGACCCCAGTGTTGTCAATCGGCCTTAATCCCTAACACCAACACCAACATCATTTTATATTCAATAACGTCTTAGAAATGTTCGATAAAAATAAGCCTGTGATATATATATATAAGAGCTTTCTTCAGTATTTAAGTTCAAACAATGCACGTGCCGAAATAGCTCAGTTGGGAGAGCGTTAGACTGAAGATCTAAAGGTCCCTGGTTCGATCCCGGGTTTTGGCAATTCTTCTGTTTTATTAATGAAAGTAGACTGAAGATCAAATACCTATCCCTGCAAGAAAGAAAAAAAAATAAATAAACTACAAATGCTCAGATTAGAAGAGAAGTCAAGCGAATTACACTTTCGTTTTTCTTTAATTTTTTAATGTAAAGTTGTTATTTTACTTCACGCCATATTGTTAGTTTCATTTTATATTCAATAACTTCTTAGAAATGTTCGATAAAAATAAGCCTGTGATATATATATAAGAGCTTTCTTCAGTATTTAAGTTCTAGCAATGCACGTTCCGAAATAGCTCAGTTGGGAGAGCGTTATACTGAAGATCTAAAGGTCCCTGGTTCGATCCCGGGTTTCGGCAACTCTTCTGTTTTATTAATGAAAGTAGACTGAAGATGTAATATCTATCCCTGCAAGAAAGAAAAAACAATAAATAAACTACAGTTGATCAGATAAGAAGAGAAGTCAAGCGAATTACACATTCGTTTTTCTTTAATTTTGAATGTAAAGTTATCATTTTACTTCACGCCATATTGTTAGTTTCATTTTATATTCAATAACTTCTTAGAAATGTTCGATAAAAATAAGCCTGTGATATATATATAAGAGCTTTCTTCAGTATTTAAGTTCTAACAATGCACGTGCCGAAATAGCTCAGTTGGGAGAGCGTTAGACTGAAGATCTAAAGGTCCCTGGTTTGATCCCGGGTTTCGGCAATTCTTCTGTTTTATGATTGAAAGTAGACTGAAGATCTAATACCTGTCCCTGCAAGAAAGAAAAAAAAAAATAAACTACAGTTGCTCAGATAAGAAGAGAAGTCAAGCGAATTACACTTTCGTTTTTCTGTATTTTTTAATGTAAAGTTGTCATTAATCTTCACGCCATATTGTTAGTTTCATTTTATATTCAATAACTTCTTAGAAATGTTCGATAAAAATAAGCCTGTGATATATATATAAGAGCTTTCTTCAGTATTTAAGTTCTAACAATGCACGTGCCGAAATAGCTCAGATGGGAGAGCGTTAGGCTGAAGATCTAAAGGTCCCTGGGGCGATCCCGGGTTTCGGCAATTCTTCTGTTTTATTAATGAAAGTAGACTGAAGATCTAATACCTATCCCTGCAAGAAAGAAAAAAAAATATATAAACGACAGCTGCTCAGATAAGAAGAGAATTCAAGCGAATTAAACTTTCGTTTTTCTTTATTTTTTAATGTAAAGTTGTCATTTTACTTCACGCCATATTGTTAGTTTAATTTTATATTCAATAACTTCTTAGAAATGTTCGATAAAAATAAGCCTGTGATATATATATAAGAGCTTTCTTCAGTATTTAAGTTCTAACAATGCACGTGCCGAAATAGCTCAGCTGGGAGAGCGTTAGACTAAAGATCTAAAGGTCCCTGGTTCGATCCCGGGTTTCGGCAATTCTTCTGTTTTATTAATGAAAGTAGACTGAAGATGTAATATCTATCCCTGCAAGAAAGAAAAAACAATAAATAAACTACAGTTGTTCAGATAAGAAGAGAAGTCAAGCGAATTAAACATTCGTTTTTTTTAATTTTGAATGTAAAGTTATCATTTTACTTCACGCCATATTGTTAGTTTCATTTTATATTCAATAACTTCTTAGAAATGTTCGATAAAAATAAGCCTGTGATATATATATTAGAGCTTTCTTGAGTATTTAAGTTCTAACAATGCACGTGCCGAAATAGCTCAGTTGGGAGAGCGTTAGACTGAAGATATAAAGGTCCCTGGTTCGATCCCGGGTTTCGGCAATTCTTCTGTTTTATTAATGAAAGTAGACTGAAGATCAAATACCTATCCCTGCAATAAAGAAAAAAAAATAAGTAAACTACAGTTGCTCAGATTAGAAGAGAAGTCGAGCGAATTACACTTTCGTTTTTCTTTAATTTTTTAATGTAACGTTGTTATTTTACTTCACGCCATATTGTTAGTTTCATTTTATATTCAATAACTTCTTAGAAATGTTCGATAAAAATAAGCCTGTGATATATATATAAGAGCTTTCTTCAGTATTTAAGTTCTAACAATGCACGTGCCGAAATAGCTCAGTTGGGAGAGCGTTAGACTGAAGATCTAAAGGTCCCTGGTTTGATCCCGGGTTTCGGCAATTCTTCTGTTTTATGATTGAAAGTAGACTGAAGATCTAATACCTGTCCCTGCAAGAAAGAAATAAAAAATAAACTACAGTTGCTCAGATAAGAAGAGAAGTCAAGCGAATTACACTTTCGTTTTTCTGTATTTTTTAATGTAAAGTTGTCATTAATCTTCACGCCATATTGTTAGTTTCATTTTATATTCAATAACTTCTTAGAAATGTTCGATAAAAATAAACCTGTGATATATATATAAGAGCTTTCTTCAGTATTTAAGTTCTAACAATGCACGTGCCGAAATAGCTCAGTTGGGAGAGCGTTAGGCTGAAGATCTAAAGGTCCCTGGTTCGATCCCGGGTTTCGGCAATTCTTCTGTTTTATTAATGAAAGTAGACTGAAGATCTAATACCTATCCCTGCAAGAAAGAAAAAAAAATATATAAACGACAGCTGCTCAGATAAGAAGAGAATTGAAGCGAATTAAACTTTCGTTTTTCTTTATTTTTTAATGTAAAGTTGTCATTTTACTTCACGCCATATTGTTAGTTTAATTTTATATTCAATAACTTCTTAGAAATGTTCGATAAAAATAAGCCTGTGATATATATATAAGAGCTTTCTTCAGTATTTAAGTTCTAGCAATGCACGTGCCGAAATAGCTCAGTTGGGAGAGCGTTAGACTGAAGTTATGAAGGTCCCTGGTTCGATCCCGGGTTTCGGCAATTCTTCTGTTTTATTAATGAAAGTAGACTGAAGACGTAATACCTATCCCTGCAAGAAAGAAAAATAAATAAATAAACTACAGTTGCTCAGATAAGAAGAGAAGTCAAGCGAATTACACTTTCGTTTTTCTTTATTTTTTAATGTAAAGTTGTCATTTTACTTCACGCCATATTGTTAGTTTCATTTTATATTCCGGCCCACCAGCGTCTGAGCGGTTCTGCGCTCAAAGCTGGTAGACGTGAGGTGCCGGGTTCGATCCCCGGTCGCGCTCGTCGGCCTAGCCGTTCGGAGTTTTCCGTGGTTTCCTCCGAAACTTGCGTAAATACGGGCTAGGACCCCTTAGAAAGACCTCCACGGAAGGCACTCCCCCTCAGGCCTTGGACCCCAGTGTTGTCAATCGGCCTTCATCCCTAACACCAACACCAACATCATTTTATATTCAATAACGTCTTAGAAATGTTCGATAAAAATAAGCCTGTGATATATATATATAAGAGCTTTCTTCAGTATTTAAGTTCTAACAATGCACGTGCCGAAATAGCTCAGTTGGGAGAGCGTTAGACTGAAGATCTAAAGGTCCCTGGTTCGATCCCGGGTTTCGGCAATTCTTCTGTTTTATTAATGAAAGTAGACTGAAGATGTAATATCTATCCCTGCAAGAAAGAAAAAACAATAAATAAACTACAGTTGCTCGGATAAGAAGAGAAGTCAAGCGAATTACACATTCGTTTTTTTTAATTTTGAATGTAAAGTTATCATTTTACTTCACGCCATATTGTTAGTTTCATTTTATATTCAATAACTTCTTAGAAATGTTCGATAAAAATAAGCCTGTGATATATATATAAGAGCTTTCTTCAGTATTTAATTTCTAACAATGCACGTGCCGAAATAGCTCAGTTGGGAGAGCGTTAGACTGAAGATCTAAAGGTCCCTGGATCGATCCCGGGTCTCGGCAATTCTTCTGTTTTATTAATGAAAGTAGACTGATGATCTAATACCTATCCCTGCAAGAAAGAAAAAAAAATATATAAACTACAGCTGCTCAGATAAGAAGAGAATTCAAGCGAATTACACTTTCGTTTTTCTTTATTTTTTAATGTAAAGTTGTCATTTTACTTCACGCCATATTTTTAGTTTAATTTTATGTTCAATAACTTCTTAGAAATGTTCGATAAAAATAAGCCTGTGATATATATATAAGAGCTTTCTTCACTATTTAAGTTCCCACAATGTACGTGCCGAAATAGCTCAGATGGTTGAGCGTTAGACTGAAGATCTAAAGGTCCCTGGTTCGATCCCGGGTTTCGGCAATTCTTCTGTTTTATTAATGAAAGTAGACTGAAGATCTAATACCTATCCCTGCAAGAAAGAAAAAAAAATATATAAACTACAGCTGCTCAGATAAGAAGAGAATTCAAGCGAATTAAACTTTCGTTTTTCTTTATTTTTTAATGTAAAGTTGTCATTTTACTTCACGCCATATTGTTAGTTTAATTTTATATTCAATAACTTCTTAGAAATGTTCGATAAAAATAAGCCTGTGATATATATATAAGAGCTTTCTTCACTATTTAAGTTCCCACAATGCACGTGCCGAAATAGCTCAGTTGGGAGAGCGTTAGACTGAAGATCTAAAGGTCCCTGGTTCGATCACGGGTTTCGGCAATTCTTCTGTTTTATTAATGAAAGTAGACTGAAAATCTAATACCTATCCCTGCAAGAAAGAAAAAAAAATACATAAACAACAGCTGCTCAGATAAGAAGCGAATTACACTTTCGTTTTTCTTTATTTTTTAATGTAAAGTTGTCATTTTACTTCACGCCATATTGTTAGTTTCATTTTATATTCCGGCCCACCAGCGGCTGAGCGGTTCTGCGCTCAAAGCTGGTAGACGTGAGGTGCCGGGTTCGATCCCCGGTCGCGCTCGTCGGCCTAGCCGTTCGGAGTTTTCCGTGGTTTCCTCCGAAACTTGCGTAAATACGGGCTAGGATCCCTTAGAAAGACCTCCACGGAAGGCACTCCCCCTCAGGCCTAGGACCCCAGTGTTGTCAATCGGCCTTAATCCCTAACACCAACACCAACATCATTTTATATGTAATAACTTCTTAGAAATGTTCGATAAAAATAAGCCTGTGATATATATATATAAGAGCTTTCTTCAGTATTTAAGTTCTAACAACGCACGTGCCGAAATAGCTCAGTTGGGAGAGCGTTAGACTGAAAATCTAAAGGTCCCTGGTTCGATCCCGGGTTTCGGCAATTCTTCTGTTTTATTAATGAAAGTAGACTGAAGATCTAATACCTATCCCTGCAAGAAAGAAAAAAAAATATATAAACTACAGCTGCTCAGATAAGAAGAGAATTCAAGCGAATAACACTTTCGTTTTTCTTTATTTTTTAATGTAAAGTTGTCATTTTACTTCACGCCATATTGTTAGTTTCATTTTATATTCAATAACTTCTCAGAAATGTTCGATAAAAATAAGCCTGTGATATATATATAAGAGCTTTCTTCAGTATTTAAGTTCTAACAATGCACGTGCCGAAATAGCTCAGTTGGGAGAGCGTTAGACTGAAGATCTAAAGGTCCCTGGTTCGATCCCGGGTTTCGGCAATTCTTCTGTTTTATGATTGAAAGTAGACTGAAGATCTAATACCTGTCCCTGCAAGAAAGAAAAAAAAAATAAACTACAGTTCGTCAGATAAGAAGAGAAGTCAAGCGAATTACACTTTCGTTTTTCTGTATTTTTTAATGTAAAGTTGTCATTAATCTTCACGCCATATTGTTAGTTTCATTTTATATTCAATAACTTCTTAGAAATGTTCGATAAAAATAAGCCTGTGATATATATATAAGAGCTTTCTTCAGTATTTAAGTTCTAACAATGCACGTGCCGAAATAGCTCAGTTGGGAGAGCGTTAGGCTGAAGATCTAAAGGTCCCGGGTTTCGGCAATTCTTCTGTTTTATTAATGAAAGTAGACTGAAGACGTAATACCTATCCCTGCAAGAAAGAAAAATAAATAAATAAACTACAGTTGCTCAGATAAGAAGAGAAGTCAAGCGAATTACACTTTCGTTTTTCTTTATTTTTTAATGTAAAGTTGTCATTTTACTTCACGCCATATTGTTAGTTTCATTTTATATTCCGGCCCACCAGCGTCTGAGCGGTTCTGCGCTCAAAGCTGGTAGACGTGAGGTGCCGGGTTCGATCCCCGGTCGCGCTCGTCGGCCTAGCCGTTCGGAGTTTTCCGTGGTTTCCTCCGAAACTTGCGTAAATACGGGCTAGGACCCCTTAGAAAGACCTCCACGGAAGGCACTCCCCCTCAGGCCTTGGACCCCAGTGTTGTCAATCGGCCTTAATACCTAACACCAACACCAACATCATTTTATATTCAATAACGTCTTAGAAATGTTCGATAAAAATAAGCCTGTGATATATATATATAAGAGCTTTCTTCAGTATTTAAGTTCAAACAGTGCACGTGCCGAAATAGCTCAGTTGGGAGAGCGTTAGACTGAAGATCTAAAGGACCCTGGTTCGATCCCGGGTTTCGGCAATTCTTCTGTTTTATTAATGAAAGTAGACTGAAGATGTAATATCTATCCCTGCAAGAAAGAAAAAACAATAAATAAACTACAGTTGCTCGGATAAGAAGAGAAGTCAAGCGAATTACACATTCGTTTTTTTTAATTTTGAATGTAAAGTTATCATTTTACTTCACGCCATATTGTTAGTTTCATTTTATATTCAATAACTTCTTAGAAATGTTCGATAAAAATAAGCCTGTGATATATATATAAGAGCTTTCTTCAGTGTTTAATTTCTAACAATGCACGTGCCGAAATAGCTCAGTTGGGAGAGCGTTAGACTGAAGATCTAAAGGTCCCTGGATCGATCCCGGGTCTCGGCAATTCTTCTGTTTTATGAATGAAAGTAGACTGAAGATCTAATACCTATCCCTGCAAGAAAGAAAAAAAAATATATAAACTACAGCTGCTCAGATAAGAAGAGAATTCAAGCGAATTACACTTTCGTTTTTCTTTATTTTTTAATGTAAAGTTGTCATTTTACTTCACGCCATATTTTTAGTTTAATTTTATGTTCAATAACTTCTTAGAAATGTTCGATAAAAATAAGCCTGTGATATATATATAAGAGCTTTCTTCACTATTTAAGTTCCCACAATGTACGTGCCGAAATAGCTCAGATGGTTGAGCGTTAGACTGAAGATCTAAAGGTCCCTGGTTCGATCCCGGGTTTCGGCAATTCTTCTGTTTTATTAATGAAAGTAGACTGAAGATCTAATACCTATCCCTGCAAGAAAGAAAAAAAAATATATAAACTACAGCTGCTCAGATAAGAAGAGAATTCAAGCGAATTAAACTTTCGTTTTTCTTTATTTTTTAATGTAAAGTTGTCATTTTACTTCACGCCATATTGTTAGTTTAATTTTATATTCAATAACTTCTTAGAAATGTTCGATAAAAATAAGCCTGTGATATATATATAAGAGCTTTCTTCACTATTTAAGTTCCCGCAATGCACGTGCCGAAATAGCTCAGTTGGGAAAGCGTTAGACTGAAGATCTAAAGGTCCCTGGTTCGATCACGGGTTTCGGCAATTCTTCTGTTTTATTAATGAAAGTAGACTGAAGATCTAATACCTATCCTTGCAAGAAAGAAAAAAAAAATACATAAACAACAGCTGCTCAGATAAGAAGCGAATTACACTTTCGTTTTTCTTTATTTTTTAATGTAAAGTTGTCATTTTACTTCACGCCATATTGTTAGTTTCATTTTATATTCAATAACTTCTTAGAAATATTCGATAAAAATAAGCCTGTGATATATATATATATAAGAGCTTTCTTCAGTATTTAAGTTCAAACAATGCACGTGCCGAAATCGCTCAGTTGGGAGAGCGTTAGACTGAAGATCTAAAGGTCCCTGGTTCGATCCCGGGTTTCGGCAATTCTTCTATTTTATTAATGAATGTAGACTGAAGATCTAATACCTATCCCTGCAAGAAAGAAAAATAAATAAATAAACTATAGTTGCTCAGATAAGAAGAGAAGTCAAGCGAATTACACTTTCGTTTTTCTTTATTTTTTAATGTAAAGGTGTCATTTTACTTCACGCCATATTGTTAGTTTAATTTTATATTCAATAACTTCTTAGAAATGTTCGATAAAAATAAGCCTGTGATATATATATAAGAGCTTTCTTCAGTATTTAAGTTCTAACAATGCTCGTGCCGAAATAGCGCAGTTGGGAGAGCGTTAGACTGAAGATATAAAGGTCCCTGGTTCGATCCCGGGTTTCGGCAATTCTTCTGTTTTATTAATGAAAGTAGACTGAAGACGTAATACCTATCTCTGCAAGAAAGAAAAATAAATAAATAAACTACAGTTGCTCAGATAAGAAGAGAAGTCAAGCGAATTACACTTTCGTTTTTCTTTATTTTTTAATGTAAAGTTGTCATTTTACTTCACGCCATATTGTTAGTTTCATTTTATATTCCGGCCCACCAGCGGCTGAGCGGTTCTGCGCTCAAAGCTGGTAGACGTGAGGTGCCGGGTTCGATCCCCGGTCGCGCTCGTCGGCCTAGCCGTTCGGAGTTTTCCGTGGTTTCCTCCGAAACTTGCGTAAATACGGGCTAGGATCCCTTAGAAAGACCTCCACGGAAGGCACTCCCCCTCAGGCCTAGGACCCCAGTGTTGTCAATCGGCCTTAATCCCTAACACCAACACCAACATCATTTTATATTCAATAACGTCTTAGAAATGTTCGATAAAAATAAGCCTGTGATATATATATATAAGAGCTTTCTTCAGTATTTAAGTTCTAACAATGCACGTGCCGAAATAGCTCAGTTGGGAGAGCGTTAGACTGAAGATCTAAAGGTACCTGGTTCGATCCCGGGTTTCGGCAATTCTTCTGTTTTATTAATGAAAGTAGACTGAAGATGTAATATCTATCCCTGCAAGAAAGAAAAAACAATAAATAAACTACAGTTGCTCGGATAAGAAGAGAAGTCAAGCGAATTACACATTCGTTTTTTTTAATTTTGAATGTAAAGTTATCATTTTACTTCACGCCATATTGTTAGTTTCATTTTATATTCAATAACTTCTTAGAAATGTTCGATAAAAATAAGCCTGTGATATATATATAAAAGCTTTCTTCAGTGTTTAATTTCTAACAATGCACGTGCCGAAATAGCTCAGTTGGGAGAGCGTTAGACTGAAGATCTAAAGGTCCCTGGATCGATCCCGGGTCTCGGCAATTCTTCTGTTTTATTAATGAAAGTAGACTGAAGATCTAATACCTATCCCTGCAAGAAAGAAAAAAAAATATATAAACTACAGCTGCTCAGATAAGAAGAGAATTCAAGCGAATTACACTTTCGTTTTTCTTTATTTTTTAATGTAAAGTTGTCATTTTACTTCACGCCATATTTTTAGTTTAATTTTATGTTCAATAACTTCTTAGAAATGTTCGATAAAAATAAGCCTGTGATATATATATAAGAGCTTTCTTCACTATTTAAGTTCCCACAATGTACGTGCCGAAATAGCTCAGATGGTTGAGCGTTAGACTGAAGATTTAAAGGTCCCTGGTTCGATCCCGGGTTTCGGCAATTCTTCTGTTTTATTAATGAAAGTAGACTGAAGATCTAATACCTATCCCTGCAAGAAAGAAAAAAAAATATATAAACTACAGCTGCTCAGATAAGAAGAGAATTCAAGCGAATTAAACTTTCGTTTTTCTTTATTTTTTAATGTAAAGTTGTCATTTTACTTCACGCCATATTGTTAGTTTAATTTTATATTCAATAACTTCTTAGAAATGTTCGATAAAAATAAGCCTGTGATATATATATAAGAGCTTTCTTCACTATTTAAGTTCCCACAATGCACGTGCCGAAATAGCTCAGTTGGGAGAGCGTTAGACTGAAGATCTAAAGGTCCCTGGTTCGATCACGGGTTTCGGCAATTCTTCTGTTTTATTAATGAAAGTAGACTGAAGATCTAATACCTATCCCTGCAAGAAAGAAAAAAAAAATACATAAACAACAGCTGCTCAGATAAGAAGCGAATTACACTTTCGTTTTTCTTTATTTTTTAATGTAAAGTTGTCATTTTACTTCACGCCATATTGTTAGTTTCATTTTATATTCAATAACTTCTTAGAAATATTCGATAAAAATAAGCCTGTGATATATATATATAAGAGCTTTCTTCAGTATTTAAGTTCAAACAATGCACGTGCCGAAATCGCTCAGTTGGGAGAGCGTTAGACTGAAGATCTAAAGGTCCCTGGTCGATCCCGGGTTTCGGCAATTCTTCTATTTTATTAATGAATGTAGACTGAAGATCTAATACCTATCCCTGCAAGAAAGAAAAATAAATAAATAAACTATAGTTGCTCAGATAAGAAGAGAAGTCAAGCGAATTACACTTTCGTTTTTCTTTATTTTTTAATGTAAAGTTGTCATTTTACTTCACGCCATATTGTTAGTTTCATTTTATATTCCGGCCCACCAGCGGCTGAGCGGTTCTGCGCTCAAAGCTGGTAGACGTGAGGTGCCGGGTTCGATCCCCGGTCGCGCTCGTCGGCCTATCCGTTCGGAGTTTTCCGTGGTTTCCTCCGAAACTTGCGTAAATACGGGCTAGGATCCTTTAGAAAGACCTCCACGGAAGGCACTCCCCCTCAGGCCTAGGACCCCAGTGTTGTCAATCGGCCTTAATCCCTAACACCAACACCAACATCATTTTATATTCAATAACTTCTTAGAAATGTTCGATAAAAATAAGCCTGTGATATATATATATAAGAGCTTTCTTCAGTATTTAAGTTCTAACAACGCACGTGCCGAAATACCTCTCTTGGGAGAGCGTTAGACTGAAAATCTAAAGGTCCCTGGTTCGATCCCGGGTTTCGGCAATTCTTCTGTTTTATTAATGAAAGTAGACTGAAGATCTAATACCTATCCCTGCAAGAAAGAAAAAAATATATATAAACTACAGCTGCTCAGATAAGAAGAGAATTCAAGCGAATAACACTTTCGTTTTTCTTTATTTTTTAATGTAAAGTTGTCATTTTACTTCACGCCATATTGTTAGTTTCATTTTATATTCAATAACTTCTCAGAAATGTTCGATAAAAATAAGCCTGTGATATATATATAAGAGCTTTCTTCAGTATTTAAGTTCTAACAATGCACGTGCCGAAATAGCTCAGTTGGGAGAGCGTTAGACTGAAGATCTAAAGGTCCCTGGTTCGATCCCGGGTTTCGGCAATTCTTCTGTTTTATGATTGAAAGTAGACTGAAGATCTAATACCTGTCCCTGCAAGAAAGAAAAAAAAATAAACTACAGTTCGTCAGATAAGAAGAGAAGTCAAGCGAATTACACTTTCGTTTTTCTGTATTTTTTAATGTAAAGTTGTCATTAATCTTCACGCCATATTGTTAGTTTCATTTTATATTCAATAACTTCTTAGAAATGTTCGATAAAAATAAGCCTGTGATATATATATAAGAGCTTTCTTCAGTATTTAAGTTCTAACAATGCACGTGCCGAAATAGCTCAGTTGGGAGAGCGTTAGGCTGAAGATCTAAAGGTCCCTGGTTCGATCCCGGGTTTCGGCAATTCTTCTGTTTTATTAATGAAAGTAGACTGAAGACGTAATACCTATCCCTGCAAGAAAGAAAAATAAATAAATAAACTACAGTTGCTCAGATAAGAAGAGAAGTCAAGCGAATTACACTTTCGTTTTTCTTTATTTTTTAATGTAAAGTTGTCATTTTACTTCACGCCATATTGTTAGTTTCATTTTATATTCCGGCCCACCAGCGTCTGAGCGGTTCTGCGCTCAAAGCTGGTAGACGTGAGGTGCCGGGTTCGATCCCCGGTCGCGCTCGTCGGCCTAGCCGTTCGGAGTTTTCCGTGGTTTCCGCCGAAACTTGCGTAAATACGGGCTAGGACCCCTTAGAAAGACCTCCACGGAAGGCACTCCCCCTCAGGCCTTGGACCCCAGTGTTGTCAATCGGCCTTAATACCTAACACCAACACCAACATCATTTTATATTCAATAACGTCTTAGAAATGTTCGATAAAAATAAGCCTGTGATATATATATATAAGAGCTTTCTTCAGTATTTAAGTTCAAACAATGCACGTGCCGAAATAGCTCAGTTGGGAGAGCGTTAGACTGAAGATCTAAAGGTCCCTGGTTTGATCCCGGGTTTCGGCAATTCTTCTGTTTTATTAATGAAAGTAGACTGAAGATCAAATACCTATCCCTGCAAGAAAGAAAAAAAAATAAATAAACTACAAATGCTCAGATTAGAAGAGAAGTCAAGCGAATTACACTTTCGTTTTTCTTTAAATTTTTAATGTAAAGTTGTTATTTTACTTCACGCCATATTGTTAGTTTCATTTTATATTCAATAACTTCTTAGAAATGTTCGATAAAAATAAGCCTGTGATATATATATAAGAGCTTTCTTCAGTATTTAAGTTCTAGCAATGCACGTGCCGAAATCGCTCAGTTGGGAGAGCGTTAGACTGAAGATCTAAAGGTCCCTGGTTCGATCCCGGGTTTCGGCAATTCTTCTATTTTATTAATGAATGTAGACTGAAGATCTAATACCTATCCCTGCAAGAAAGAAAAATAAATAAATAAACTATAGTTGCTCAGATAAGAAGAGAAGTCAAGCGAATTACACTTTCGTTTTTCTTTATTTTTTAATGTAAAGGTGTCATTTTACTTCACGCCATATTGTTAGTTTAATTTTATATTCAATAACTTCTTAGAAATGTTCGATAAAAATAAGCCTGTGATATATATATAAGAGCTTTCTTCAGTATTTAAGTTCTAACAATGCTCGTGCCGAAATAGCGCAGTTGGGAGAGCGTTAGACTGAAGATGTAAAGGTCCCTGGTTCGATCCCGGGTTTCGGCAATTCTTCTGTTTTATTAATGAAAGTAGACTGAAGACGTAATACCTATCTCTGCAAGAAAGAAAAATAAATAAATAAACTACAGTTGCTCAGATAAGAAGAGAAGTCAAGCGAATTACACTTTCGTTTTTCTTTATTTTTTAATGTAAAGTTGTCATTTTACTTCACGCCATATTGTTAGTTTCATTTTATATTCCGGCCCACCAGCGGCTGAGCGGTTCTGAGCTCAAAGCTGGTAGACGTGAGGTGCCGGGCTCGATCCCCGGTCGCGCTCGTCGGCCTAGCCGTTCGGAGTTTTCCGTGGTTTCCTCCGAAACTTGCGTAAATACGGGCTAGGATCCCTTAGAAAGACCTCCACGGAAGGCACTCCCCCTCAGGCCTAGGACCCCAGTGTTGTCAATCGGCCTTAATCCCTAACACCAACACCAACATCATTTTATATTCAATAACTTCTTAGAAATGTTCGATAAAAATAAGCCTGTGATATATATATATAAGAGCTTTCTTCAGTATTTAAGTTCTTACAACGCACGTGCCGAAATAGCTCAGTTGGGAGAGCGTTAGACTGAAAATCTAAAGGTCCCTGGTTCGATCCCGGGTTTCGGCAATTCTTCTGTTTTATTAATGAAAGTAGACTGAAGATCTAATACCTATCCCTGCAAGAAAGAAAAAAAAATATATAAACTACAGCTGCTCAGATAAGAAGAGAATTCAAGCGAATAACACTTTCGTTTTTCTTTATTTTTTAATGTAAAGTTGTCATTTTACTTCACGCCATATTGTTAGTTTCATTTTATATTCAATAACTTCTCAGAAATGTTCGATAAAAATAAGCCTGTGATATATATATAAGAGCTTTCTTCAGTATTTAAGTTCTAACAATGCACGTGCCGAAATAGCTCAGTTGGGAGAGCGTTAGACTGAAGATCTAAAGGTCCCTGGTTCGATCCCGGGTTTCGGCAATTCTTCTGTTTTATGATTGAAAGTAGACTGAAGATCTAATACCTGTCCCTGCAAGAAAGAAAAAAAAAATAAACTACAGTTCGTCAGATAAGAAGAGAAGTCAAGCGAATTACACTTTCGTTTTTCTGTATTTTTTAATGTAAAGTTGTCATTAATCTTCACGCCATATTGTTAGTTTCATTTTATATTCAATAACTTCTTAGAAATGTTCGATAAAAATAAGCCTGTGATATATATATAAGAGCTTTCTTCAGTATTTAAGTTCTAACAATGCACGTGCCGAAATAGCTCAGTTGGGAGAGCGTTAGGCTGAAGATCTAAAGGTCCCTGGTTCGATCCCGGGTTTCGGCAATTCTTCTGTTTTATTAATGAAAGTAGACTGAAGACGTAATACCTATCCCTGCAAGAAAGAAAAATAAATAAATAAACTACAGTTGCTCAGATAAGAAGAGAATTCAAGCGAATTACACTTTCGTTTTTCTTTATTTTTTAATGTAAAGTTGTCATTTTACTTCACGCCATATTTTTAGTTTAATTTTATGTTCAATAACTTCTTAGAAATGTTCGATAAAAATAAGCCTGTGATATATATATAAGAGCTTTCTTCACTATTTAAGTTCCCACAATGTACGTGCCGAAATAGCTCAGATGGTTGAGCGTTAGACTGAAGATCTAAAGGTCCCTGGTTCGATCCCGGGTTTCGGCAATTCTTCTGTTTTATTAATGAAAGTAGACTGAAGATCTAATACCTATCCCTGCAAGAAAGAAAAAAAAATATATAAACTACAGCTGCTCAGATAAGAAGAGAATTCAAGCGAATTAAACTTTCGTTTTTCTTTATTTTTTAATGTAAAGTTGTCATTTTACTTCACGCCATATTGTTAGTTTAATTTTATATTCAATAACTTCTTAGAAATGTTCGATAAAAAAAAGCCTGTGATATATATATAAGAGCTTTCTTCACTATTTAAGTTCCCACAATGCACGTCACGAAATAGCTCAGTTGGGAGAGCGTTAGACTGAAGATCTAAAGGTCCCTGGTTCGATCACGGGTTTCGGCAATTCTTCTGTTTTATTAATGAAAGTAGACTGAAGATCTAATACCTATCCCTGCAAGAAAGAAAAAAAAAATACATAAACAACAGCTGCTCAGATAAGAAACGAATTACACTTTCGTTTTTCTTTATTTTTTAATGTAAAGTTGTCATTTTACTTCACGCCATATTGTTAGTTTCATTTTATATTCAATAACTTCTTAGAAATGTTCGATAAAAATAAGCCTGTGATATATATATATAAGAGCTTTCTTCAGTATTTAAGTTCAAACAATGCACGTGCCGAAATCGCTCAGTTGGGAGAGCGTTAGACTGAAGATCTAAAGGTCCCTGGTTCGATCCCGGGTTTCGGCAATTCTTCTATTTTATTAATGAATGTAGACTGAAGATCTAATACCTATCCCTGCAAGAAAGAAAAATAAATAAATAAACTATAGTTGCTCAGATAAGAAGAGAAGTCAAGCGAATTACACTTTCGTTTTTCTTTATTTTTTAATGTAAAGGTGTCATTTTACTTCACGCCATATTGTTAGTTTAATTTTATATTCAATAACTTCTTAGAAATGTTCGATAAAAATAAGCCTGTGATATATATATAAGAGCTTTCTTCAGTATTTAAGTTCTAACAATGCTCGTGCCGAAATAGCGCAGTTGGGAGAGCGTTAGACTGAAGTTATAAAGGTCCCTGGTTCGATCCCGGGTTTCGGCAATTCTTCTGTTTTATTAATGAAAGTAGACTGAAGACGTAATACCTATCTCTGCAAGAAAGAAAAATAAATAAATAAACTACAGTTGCTCAGATAAGAAGAGAAGTCAAGCGAATTACACTTTCGTTTTTCTTTATTTTTTAATGTAAAGTTGTCATTTTACTTCACGTCATATTGTTAGTTTCATTTTATATTCCGGCCCACCAGCGGCTGAGCGGTTCTGCGCTCAAAGCTGGTAGACGTGAGGTGCCGGGTTCGATCCCCGGTCGCGCTCGTCGGCCTAGCCGTTCGGAGTTTTCCGTGGTTTCCTCCGAAACTTGCGTAAATACGGGCTAGGATCCCTTAGAAAGACCTCCACGGAAGGCACTCCCCCTCAGGCCTAGGACCCCAGTGTTGTCAATCGGCCTTAATCCCTAACACCAACACCAACATCATTTTATATTCAATAACGTCTTAGAAATGTTCGATAAAATAAGCCTGTGATATATATATATAAGAGCTTTCTTCAGTATTTAAGTTCTAACAATGCACGTGCCGAAATAGCTCAGTTGGGAGAGCGTTAGGCTGAAGATCTAAAGGTCCCTGGTTCGATCCCGGGTTTCGGCAATTCTTCTGTTTTATTAATGAAAGTAGACTGAAGATGTAATATCTATCCCTGCAAGAAAGAAAAAACAATAAATAAACTACAGTTGCTCGGATAAGAAGAGAAGTCAAGCGAATTACACATTCGTTTTTTTTAATTTTGAATGTAAAGTTATCATTTTACTTCACGCCATATTGTTAGTTTCATTTTATATTCAATAACTTCTTAGAAATGTTCGATAAAAATAAGCCTGTGATATATATATAAAAGCTTTCTTCAGTGTTTAATTTCTAACAATGCACGTGCCGAAATAGCTCAGTTGGGAGAGCGTTAGACTGAAGATCTAAAGGTCCCTGGATCGATCCCGGGTCTCGGCAATTCTTCTGTTTTATTAATGAAAGTAGACTGAAGATCTAATACCTATCCCTGCAAGAAAGAAAAAAAAATATATAAACTACAGCTGCTCAGATAAGAAGAGAATTCAAGCGAATTACACTTTCGTTTTTCTTTATTTTTTAATGTAAAGTTGTCATTTTACTTCACGCCATATTTTTAGTTTAATTTTATGTTCAATAACTTCTTAGAAATGTTCGATAAAAATAAGCCTGTGATATATATATAAGAGCTTTCTTCACTATTTAAGTTCCCACAATGTACGTGCCGAAATAGCTCAGATGGTTGAGCGTTAGACTGAAGATTTAAAGGTCCCTGGTTCGATCCCGGGTTTCGGCAATTCTTCTGTTTTATTAATGAAAGTAGACTGAAGATCTAATACCTATCCCTGCAAGAAAGAAAAAAAAATATATAAACTACAGCTGCTCAGATAAGAAGAGAATTCAAGCGAATTAAACTTTCGTTTTTCTTTATTTTTTAATGTAAAGTTGTCATTTTACTTCACGCCATATTGTTAGTTTAATTTTATATTCAATAACTTCTTAGAAATGTTCGATAAAAATAAGCCTGTGATATATATATAAGAGCTTTCTTCACTATTTAAGTTCCCACAATGCACGTGCCGAAATAGCTCAGTTGGGAGAGCGTTAGACTGAAGATCTAAAGGTCCCTGGTTCGATCACGGGTTTCGGCAATTCTTCTGTTTTATTAATGAAAGTAGACTGAAGATCTAATACCTATCCCTGCAAGAAAGAAAAAAAAAATACATAAACAACAGCTGCTCAGATAAGAAGCGAATTACACTTTCGTTTTTCTTTATTTTTTAATGTAAAGTTGTCATTTTACTTCACGCCATATTGTTAGTTTCATTTTATATTCAATAACTTCTTAGAAATATTCGATAAAAATAAGCCTGTGATATATATATATAAGAGCTTTCTTCAGTATTTAAGTTCAAACAATGCACGTGCCGAAATCGCTCAGTTGGGAGAGCGTTAGACTGAAGATCTAAAGGTCCCTGGTCGATCCCGGGTTTCGGCAATTCTTCTATTTTATTAATGAATGTAGACTGAAGATCTAATACCTATCCCTGCAAGAAAGAAAAATAAATAAATAAACTATAGTTGCTCAGATAAGAAGAGAAGTCAAGCGAATTACACTTTCGTTTTTCTTTATTTTTTAATGTAAAGTTGTCATTTTACTTCACGCCATATTGTTAGTTTCATTTTATATTCCGGCCCACCAGCGGCTGAGCGGTTCTGCGCTCAAAGCTGGTAGACGTGAGGTGCCGGGTTCGATCCCCGGTCGCGCTCGTCGGCCTATCCGTTCGGAGTTTTCCGTGGTTTCCTCCGAAACTTGCGTAAATACGGGCTAGGATCCTTTAGAAAGACCTCCACGGAAGGCACTCCCCCTCAGGCCTAGGACCCCAGTGTTGTCAATCGGCCTTAATCCCTAACACCAACACCAACATCATTTTATATTCAATAACTTCTTAGAAATGTTCGATAAAAATAAGCCTGTGATATATATATATAAGAGCTTTCTTCAGTATTTAAGTTCTAACAACGCACGTGCCGAAATACCTCTGTTGGGAGAGCGTTAGACTGAAAATCTAAAGGTCCCTGGTTCGATCCCGGGTTTCGGCAATTCTTCTGTTTTATTAATGAAAGTAGACTGAAGATCTAATACCTATCCCTGCAAGAAAGAAAAAAATATATATAAACTACAGCTGCTCAGATAAGAAGAGAATTCAAGCGAATAACACTTTCGTTTTTCTTTATTTTTTAATGTAAAGTTGTCATTTTACTTCACGCCATATTGTTAGTTTCATTTTATATTCAATAACTTCTCAGAAATGTTCGATAAAAATAAGCCTGTGATATATATATAAGAGCTTTCTTCAGTATTTAAGTTCTAACAATGCACGTGCCGAAATAGCTCAGTTGGGAGAGCGTTAGACTGAAGATCTAAAGGTCCCTGGTTCGATCCCGGGTTTCGGCAATTCTTCTGTTTTATGATTGAAAGTAGACTGAAGATCTAATACCTGTCCCTGCAAGAAAGAAAAAAAAATAAACTACAGTTCGTCAGATAAGAAGAGAAGTCAAGCGAATTACACTTTCGTTTTTCTGTATTTTTTAATGTAAAGTTGTCATTAATCTTCACGCCATATTGTTAGTTTCATTTTATATTCAATAACTTCTTAGAAATGTTCGATAAAAATAAGCCTGTGATATATATATAAGAGCTTTCTTCAGTATTTAAGTTCTAACAATGCACGTGCCGAAATAGCTCAGTTGGGAGAGCGTTAGGCTGAAGATCTAAAGGTCCCTGGTTCGATCCCGGGTTTCGGCAATTCTTCTGTTTTATTAATGAAAGTAGACTGAAGACGTAATACCTATCCCTGCAAGAAAGAAAAATAAATAAATAAACTACAGTTGCTCAGATAAGAAGAGAAGTCAAGCGAATTACACTTTCGTTTTTCTTTATTTTTTAATGTAAAGTTGTCATTTTACTTCACGCCATATTGTTAGTTTCATTTTATATTCCGGCCCACCAGCGTCTGAGCGGTTCTGCGCTCAAAGCTGGTAGACGTGAGGTGCCGGGTTCGATCCCCGGTCGCGCTCGTCGGCCTAGCCGTTCGGAGTTTTCCGTGGTTTCCGCCGAAACTTGCGTAAATACGGGCTAGGACCCCTTAGAAAGACCTCCACGGAAGGCACTCCCCCTCAGGCCTTGGACCCCAGTGTTGTCAATCGGCCTTAATACCTAACACCAACACCAACATCATTTTATATTCAATAACGTCTTAGAAATGTTCGATAAAAATAAGCCTGTGATATATATATATAAGAGCTTTCTTCAGTATTTAAGTTCAAACAATGCACGTGCCGAAATAGCTCAGTTGGGAGAGCGTTAGACTGAAGATCTAAAGGTCCCTGGTTTGATCCCGGGTTTCGGCAATTCTTCTGTTTTATTAATGAAAGTAGACTGAAGATCAAATACCTATCCCTGCAAGAAAGAAAAAAAAATAAATAAACTACAAATGCTCAGATTAGAAGAGAAGTCAAGCGAATTACACTTTCGTTTTTCTTTAATTTTTTAATGTAAAGTTGTTATTTTACTTCACGCCATATTGTTAGTTTCATTTTATATTCAATAACTTCTTAGAAATGTTCGATAAAAATAAGCCTGTGATATATATATAAGAGCTTTCTTCAGTATTTAAGTTCTAGCAATGCACGTGCCGAAATCGCTCAGTTGGGAGAGCGTTAGACTGAAGATCTAAAGGTCCCTGGTTCGATCCCGGGTTTCGGCAATTCTTCTATTTTATTAATGAATGTAGACTGAAGATCTAATACCTATCCCTGCAAGAAAGAAAAATAAATAAATAAACTATAGTTGCTCAGATAAGAAGAGAAGTCAAGCGAATTACACTTTCGTTTTTCTTTATTTTTTAATGTAAAGGTGTCATTTTACTTCACGCCATATTGTTAGTTTAATTTTATATTCAATAACTTCTTAGAAATGTTCGATAAAAATAAGCCTGTGATATATATATAAGAGCTTTCTTCAGTATTTAAGTTCTAACAATGCTCGTGCCGAAATAGCGCAGTTGGGAGAGCGTTAGACTGAAGATGTAAAGGTCCCTGGTTCGATCCCGGGTTTCGGCAATTCTTCTGTTTTATTAATGAAAGTAGACTGAAGACGTAATATCTATCTCTGCAAGAAAGAAAAATAAATAAATAAACTACAGTTGCTCAGATAAGAAGAGAAGTCAAGCGAATTACACTTTCGTTTTTCTTTATTTTTTAATGTAAAGTTGTCATTTTACTTCACGCCATATTGTTAGTTTCATTTTATATTCCGGCCCACCAGCGGCTGAGCGGTTCTGAGCTCAAAGCTGGTAGACGTGAGGTGCCGGGCTCGATCCCCGGTCGCGCTCGTCGGCCTAGCCGTTCGGAGTTTTCCGTGGTTTCCTCCGAAACTTGCGTAAATACGGGCTAGGATCCCTTAGAAAGACCTCCACGGAAGGCACTCCCCCTCAGGCCTAGGACCCCAGTGTTGTCAATCGGCCTTAATCCCTAACACCAACACCAACATCATTTTATATTCAATAACTTCTTAGAAATGTTCGATAAAAATAAGCCTGTGATATATATATATAAGAGCTTTCTTCAGTATTTAAGTTCTAACAACGCACGTGCCGAAATAGCTCAGTTGGGAGAGCGTTAGACTGAAAATCTAAAGGTCCCTGGTTCGATCCCGGGTTTCGGCAATTCTTCTGTTTTATTAATGAAAGTAGACTGAAGATCTAATACCTATCCCTGCAAGAAAGAAAAAAAAATATATAAACTACAGCTGCTCAGATAAGAAGAGAATTCAAGCGAATAACACTTTCGTTTTTCTTTATTTTTTAATGTAAAGTTGTCATTTTACTTCACGCCATATTGTTAGTTTCATTTTATATTCAATAACTTCTCAGAAATGTTCGATAAAAATAAGCCTGTGATATATATATAAGAGCTTTCTTCAGTATTTAAGTTCTAACAATGCACGTGCCGAAATAGCTCAGTTGGGAGAGCGTTAGACTGAAGATCTAAAGGTCCCTGGTTCGATCCCGGGTTTCGGCAATTCTTCTGTTTTATGATTGAAAGTAGACTGAAGATCTAATACCTGTCCCTGCAAGAAAGAAAAAAAAAATAAACTACAGTTCGTCAGATAAGAAGAGAAGTCAAGCGAATTACACTTTCGTTTTTCTGTATTTTTTAATGTAAAGTTGTCATTAATCTTCACGCCATATTGTTAGTTTCATTTTATATTCAATAACTTCTTAGAAATGTTCGATAAAAATAAGCCTGTGATATATATATAAGAGCTTTCTTCAGTATTTAAGTTCTAACAATGCACGTGCCGAAATAGCTCAGTTGGGAGAGCGTTAGGCTGAAGATCTAAAGGTCCCTGGTTCGATCCCGGGTTTCGGCAATTCTTCTGTTTTATTAATGAAAGTAGACTGAAGACGTAATACCTATCCCTGCAAGAAAGAAAAATAAATAAATAAACTACAGTTGCTCAGATAAGAAGAGAATTCAAGCGAATTACACTTTCGTTTTTCTTTATTTTTTAATGTAAAGTTGTCATTTTACTTCACGCCATATTTTTAGTTTAATTTTATGTTCAATAACTTCTTAGAAATGTTCGATAAAAATAAGCCTGTGATATATATATAAGAGCTTTCTTCACTATTTAAGTTCCCACAATGTACGTGCCGAAATAGCTCAGATGGTTGAGCGTTAGACTGAAGATCTAAAGGTCCCTGGTTCGATCCCGGGTTTCGGCAATTCTTCTGTTTTATTAATGAAAGTAGACTGAAGATCTAATACCTATCCCTGCAAGAAAGAAAAAAAAATATATAAACTACAGCTGCTCAGATAAGAAGAGAATTCAAGCGAATTAAACTTTCGTTTTTCTTTATTTTTTAATGTAAAGTTGTCATTTTACTTCACGCCATATTGTTAGTTTAATTTTATATTCAATAACTTCTTAGAAATGTTCGATAAAAAAAAGCCTGTGATATATATATAAGAGCTTTCTTCACTATTTAAGTTCCCACAATGCACGTGCCGAAATAGCTCAGTTGGGAGAGCGTTAGACTGAAGATCTAAAGGTCCCTGGTTCGATCACGGGTTTCGGCAATTCTGTTTTATTAATGAAAGTAGACTGAAGATCTAATACCTATCCCTGCAAGAAAGAAAAAAAAAATACATAAACAACAGCTGCTCAGATAAGAAACGAATTACACTTTCGTTTTTCTTTATTTTTTAATGTAAAGTTGTCATTTTACTTCACGCCATATTGTTAGTTTCATTTTATATTCAATAACTTCTTAGAAATATTCGATAAAAATAAGCCTGTGATATATATATATAAGAGCTTTCTTCAGTATTTAAGTTCAAACAATGCACGTGCCGAAATCGCTCAGTTGGGAGAGCGTTAGACTGAAGATCTAAAGGTCCCTGGTTCGATCCCGGGTTTCGGCAATTCTTCTATTTTATTAATGAATGTAGACTGAAGATCTAATACCTATCCCTGCAAGAAAGAAAAATAAATAAATAAACTATAGTTGCTCAGATAAGAAGAGAAGTCAAGCGAATTACACTTTCGTTTTTCTTTATTTTTTAATGTAAAGGTGTCATTTTACTTCACGCCATATTGTTAGTTTAATTTTATATTCAATAACTTCTTAGAAATGTTCGATAAAAATAAGCCTGTGATATATATATAAGAGCTTTCTTCAGTATTTAAGTTCTAACAATGCTCGTGCCGAAATAGCGCAGTTGGGAGAGCGTTAGACTGAAGATATAAAGGTCCCTGGTTCGATCCCGGGTTTCGGCAATTCTTCTGTTTTATTAATGAAAGTAGACTGAAGACGTAATACCTATCTCTGCAAGAAAGAAAAATAAATAAATAAACTACAGTTGCTCAGATAAGAAGAGAAGTCAAGCGAATTACACTTTCGTTTTTCTTTATTTTTTAATGTAAAGTTGTCATTTTACTTCACGCCATATTGTTAGTTTCATTTTATATTCCGGCCCACCAGCGGCTGAGCGGTTCTGCGCTCAAAGCTGGTAGACGTGAGGTGCCGGGTTCGATCCCCGGTCGCGCTCGTCGGCCTAGCCGTTCGGAGTTTTCCGTGGTTTCCTCCGAAACTTGCGTAAATACGGGCTAGGATCCCTTAGAAAGACCTCCACGGAAGGCACTCCCCCTGAGGCCTAGGACCCCAGTGTTGTCAATCGGCCTTAATCCCTAACACCAACACCAACATCATTTTATATTCAATAACGTCTTAGAAATGTTCGATAAAAATAAGCCTGTGATATATATATATAAGAGCTTTCTTCAGTATTTAAGTTCTAACAATGCACGTGCCGAAGTAGCTCAGTTGGGAGAGCGTTAGACTGAAGATCTAAAATTCCCTGGTTCGATCCCGGGTTTCGGCAATTCTTCTGTTTTATTAATGAAAGTAGACTGAAGATGTAATATCTATCCCTGCAAGAAAGAAAAAACAATAAATAAACTACAGTTGCTCGGATAAGAAGAGAAGTCAAGCGAATTACACATTCGTTTTTTTTAATTTTGAATGTAAAGTTATCATTTTACTTCACGCCATATTGTTAGTTTCATTTTATATTCAATAACTTCTTAGAAATGTTCGATAAAAATAAGCCTGTGATATATATATAAGAGCTTTCTTCAGTGTTTAATTTCTAACAATGCACGTGCCGAAGTAGCTCAGTTGGGAGAGCGTTAGACTGAAGATCTAAAGGTCCCTGGATCGATCCCGGGTCTCGGCAATTCTTCTGTTTTATTAATGAAAGTAGACTGAAGATCTAATACCTATCCCTGCAAAAAAGAAAAAAAAATATATAAACTACAGCTGCTCAGATAAGAAGAGAATTCAAGCGAATTACACTTTCGTTTTTCTTTATTTTTTAATGTAAAGTTGTCATTTTACTTCACGCCATATTTTTAGTTTAATTTTATGTTCAATAACTTCTTAGAAATGTTCGATAAAAATAAGCCTGTGATATATATATAAGAGCTTTCTTCACTATATAAGTTCCCACAATGTACGTGCCGAAATAGCTCAGATGGTTGAGCGTTAGACTGAAGATCTAAAGGTCCCTGGTTCGATCCCGGGTTTCGGCAATTCTTCTGTTTTATTAATGAAAGTAGACTGAAGATCTAATACCTATCCCTGCAAGAAAGAAAAAAAAATATATAAACTACAGCTGCTCAGATAAGAAGAGAATTCAAGCGAATTAAACTTTCGTTTTTCTTTATTTTTTAATGTAAAGTTGTCATTTTACTTCACGCCATATTGTTAGTTTAATTTTATATTCAATAACTTCTTAGAAATGTTCGATAAAAATAAGCCTGTGATATATATATAAGAGCTTTCTTCACTATTTAAGTTCCCACAATGCACGTGCCGAAATAGCTCAGTTGGGAGAGCGTTAGACTGAAGATCTAAAGGTCCCTGGTTCGATCACGGGTTTCGGCAATTCTTCTGTTTTATTAATGAAAGTAGACTGAAGATCTAATACCTATCCCTGCAAGAAAGAAAAAAAAAATACATAAACAACAGCTGCTCAGATAAGAAGCGAATTACACTTTCGTTTTTCTTTATTTTTTAATGTAAAGTTGTCATTTTACTTCACGCCATATTGTTAGTTTCATTTTATATTCAATAACTTCTTAGAAATATTCGATAAAAATAAGCCTGTGATATATATATATAAGAGCTTTCTTCAGTATTTAAGTTCAAACAATGCACGTGCCGAAATCGCTCAGTTGGGAGAGCGTTAGACTGAAGATCTAAAGGTCCCTGGTTCGATCCCGGGTTTCGGCAATTCTTCTATTTTATTAATGAATGTAGACTGAAGATCTAATACCTATCCCTGCAAGAAAGAAAAATAAATAAATAAACTATAGTTGCTCAGATAAGAAGAGAAGTCAAGCGAATTACACTTTCGTTTTTCTTTATTTTTTAATGTAAAGTTGTCATTTTACTTCACGCCATATTGTTAGTTTCATTTTATATTCCGGCCCACCAGCGGCTGAGCGGTTCTGCGCTCAAAGCTGGTAGACGTGAGGTGCCGGGTTCGATCCCCGGTCGCGCTCGTCGGCCTAGCCGTTCGGAGTTTTCCGTGGTTTCCTCCGAAACTTGCGTAAATACGGGCTAGGATCCCTTAGAAAGACCTCCACGGAAGGCACTCCCCCTCAGGCCTAGGACCCCAGTGTTGTCAATCGGCCTTAATCCCTAACACCAACACCAACATCATTTTATATTCAATAACTTCTTAGAAATGTTCGATAAAAATAAGCCTGTGATATATATATATAAGAGCTTTCTTCAGTATTTAAGTTCTAACAACGCACGTGCCGAAATACCTCTGTTGGGAGAGCGTTAGACTGAAAATCTAAAGGTCCCTGGTTCGATCCCGGGTTTCGGCAATTCTTCTGTTTTATTAATGAAAGTAGACTGAAGATCTAATACCTATCCCTGCAAGAAAGAAAAAAAAATATATAAACTACAGCTGCTCAGATAAGAAGAGAATTCAAGCGAATAACACTTTCGTTTTTCTTTATTTTTTAATGTAAAGTTGTCATTTTACTTCACGCCATATTGTTAGTTTCATTTTATATTCAATAACTTCTCAGAAATGTTCGATAAAAATAAGCCTGTGATATATATATAAGAGCTTTCTTCAGTATTTAAGTTCTAACAATGCACGTGCCGAAATAGCTCAGTTGGGAGAGCGTTAGACTGAAGATCTAAAGGTCCCTGGTTCGATCCCGGGTTTCGGCAATTCTTCTGTTTTATGATTGAAAGTAGACTGAAGATCTAATACCTGTCCCTGCAAGAAAGAAAAAAAAAATAAACTACAGTTCGTCAGATAAGAAGAGAAGTCAAGCGAATTACACTTTCGTTTTTCTGTATTTTTTAATGTAAAGTTGTCATTAATCTTCACGCCATATTGTTAGTTTCATTTTATATTCAATAACTTCTTAGAAATGTTCGATAAAAATAAGCCTGTGATATATATATAAGAGCTTTCTTCAGTATTTAAGTTCTAACAATGCACGTGCCGAAATAGCTCAGTTGGGAGAGCGTTAGGCTGAAGATCTAAAGGTCCCTGGTTCGATCCCGGGTTTCGGCAATTCTTCTGTTTTATTAATGAAAGTAGACTGAAGACGTAATACCTATCCCTGCAAGAAAGAAAAATAAATAAATAAACTACAGTTGCTCAGATAAGAAGAGAAGTCAAGCGAATTACACTTTCGTTTTTCTTTATTTTTTAATGTAAAGGTGTCATTTTACTTCACGCCATATTGTTAGTTTAATTTTATATTCAATAACTTCTTAGAAATGTTCGATAAAAATAAGCCTGTGATATATATATAAGAGCTTTCTTCAGTATTTAAGTTCTAACAATGCTCGTGCCGAAATAGCGCAGTTGGGAGAGCGTTAAACAGAAGATATAAAGGTCCCTGGTTCGATCCCGGGTTTCGGCAATTCTTCTGTTTTATTAATGAAAGTAGACTGAAGACGTAATACCTATCTCTGCAAGAAAGAAAAATAAATAAATAAACTACAGTTGCTCAGATAAGAAGAGAAGTCAAGCGAATTACACTTTCGTTTTTCTTTATTTTTTAATGTAAAGTTGTCATTTTACTTCACGCCATATTGTTAGTTTCATTTTATATTCCGGCCCACCAGCGGCTGAGCGGTTCTGCGCTCAAAGCTGGTAGACGTGAGGTGCCGGGCTCAATCCCCGGTCGCGCTCGTCGGCCTAGCCGTTCGGAATTTTCCGTGGTTTCCTCCGAAACTTGCGTAAATACGGGCTAGGATCCCTTAGAAAGACCTCCACGGAAGGCACTCCCCCTCAGGCCTAGGACCCCAGTGTTGTCAATCGGCCTTAATCCCTAACACCAACACCAACATCATTTTATATTCAATAACTTCTTAGAAATGTTCGATAAAAATAAGCCTGTGATATATATATATAAGAGCTTTCTTCAGTATTTAAGTTCTAACAACGCACGTGCCGAAATAGCTCAGTTGGGAGAGCGTTAGACTGAAAATCTAAAGGTCCCTGGTTCGATCCCGGGTTTCGGCTATTCTTCTGTTTTATTAATGAAAGTAGACTGAAGATCTAATACCTATCCCTGCAAGAAAGAAAAAAAAATATATAAACTACAGCTGCTCAGATAAGAAGAGAATTCAAGCGAATAACACTTTCGTTTTTCTTTATTTTTTAATGTAAAGTTGTCATTTTACTTCACGCCATATTGTTAGTTTCATTTTATATTCAATAACTTCTCAGAAATGTTCGATAAAAATAAGCCTGTGATATATATATAAGAGCTTTCTTCAGTATTTAAGTTCTAACAATGCACGTGCCGAAATAGCTCAGTTGGGAGAGCGTTAGACTGAAGATCTAAAGGTCCCTGGTTCGATCCCGGGTTTCGGCAATTCTTCTGTTTTATGATTGAAAGTAGACTGAAGATCTAATACCTGTCCCTGCAAGAAAGAAAAAAAAAATAAACTACAGTTCGTCAGATAAGAAGAGAAGTCAAGCGAATTACACTTTCGTTTTTCTGTATTTTTTAATGTAAAGTTGTCATTAATCTTCACGCCATATTGTTAGTTTCATTTTATATTCAATAACTTCTTAGAAATGTTCGATAAAAATAAGCCTGTGATATATATATAAGAGCTTTCTTCAGTATTTAAGTTCTAACAATGCACGTGCCGAAATAGCTCAGTTGGGAGAGCGTTAGGCTGAAGATCTAAAGGTCCCTGGTTCGATCCCGGGTTTCGGCAATTCTTCTGTTTTGTTAATGAAAGTAGACTGAAGACGTAATACCTATCCCTGCAAGAAAGAAAAATAAATAAATAAACTACAGTTGCTCAGATAAGAAGAGAAGTCAAGCGAATTACACTTTCGTTTTTCTTTATTTTTTAATGTAAAGTTGTCATTTTACTTCACGCCATATTGTTAGTTTCATTTTATATTCCGGCCCATTAGCGTCTGAGCGGTTCTGCGCTCAAAGCTGGTAGACGTGAGGTGCCGGGTTCGATCCCCGGTCGCGCTCGTCGGCCTAGCCGTTCGGAGTTTTCCGTGGTTTCCTCCGAAACTTGCGTAAATACGGGCTAGGACCCCTTAGAAAGACCTCCACGGAAGGCACTCCCCCTCAGGCCTTGGACCCTAGTGTTGTCAATCGGCCTTAATACCTAACACCAACACCAACATCATTTTATATTCAATAACGTCTTAGAAATGTTCGATAAAAATAAGCCTGTGATATATATATATAAGAGCTTTCTTCAGTATTTAAGTTCAAACAATGCACGTGCCGAAATAGCTCAGTTGGGAGAGCGTTAGACTGAAGATCTAAAGGTCCCTGGTTCGATCCCGGGTTTCGGCAATTCTTCTGTTTTATTAATGAAAGTAGACTGAAGATCAAATACCTATCCCTGCAAGAACGAAAAAAAAAAAATAAACTACAAATGCTCAGATTAGAAGAGAAGTCAAGCGAATTACACTTTCGTTTTTCTTTAATTTTTTAATGTAAAGTTGTTATTTTACTTCACGCCATATTGTTAGTTTCATTTTATATTCAATAACTTCTTAGAAATGTTCGATAAAAATAAGCCTGTGATATATATATAAGAGCTTTCTTCAGTATTTAAGTTCTAGCAATGCACGTGCCGAAATAGCTCAGTTGGGAGAGCGTTATACTGAAGATCTAAAGGTCCCTGGTTCGATCCCGGGTTTCGGCAACTCTTCTGTTTTATTAATGAAAGTAGACTGAAGATGTAATATCTATCCCTGCAAGAAAGAAAAAACAATAAATAAACTACAGTTGCTCAGATAAGAAGAGAAGTCAAGCGAATGACACATTCGTTTTTCTTTAATTTTGAATGTAAAGTTATCATTTTACTTCACGCCATATTGTTAGTTTCATTTTATGTTCAATAACTTCTTAGAAATGTTCGATAAAAATAAGCCTGTGATATATATATAAGAGCTTTCTTCAGTGTTTAATTTCTAACAATGCACGTGCCGAAATAGCTCAGTTGGGAGAGCGTTAGACTGAAGATCTAAAGGTCCCTGGATCGATCCCGGGTCTCGGCAATTCTTCTGTTTTATTAATGAAAGTAGACTGAAGATCTAATACCTATCCCTGCAAGAAAGAAAAAAAAATATATAAACTACAGCTGCTCAGATAAGTAGAGAATTCAAGCGAATTACACTTTCGTTTTTCTTTATTTTTTAATGTAAAGTTGTCATTTTACTTCACGCCATATTTTTAGTTTAATTTTATGTTCAATAACTTCTTAGAAATGTTCGATAAAAATAAGCCTGTGATATATATATAAGAGCTTTCTTCACTATTTAAGTTCCCACAATGTACGTGCCGAAATAGCTCAGATGGTTGAGCGTTAGACTGAAGATCTAAAGGTCCCTGGTTCGATCCCGGGTTTCGGCAATTCTTCTGTTTTATTAATGAAAGTAGACTGAAGATCTAATACCTATCCCTGCAAGAAAGAAAAAAAAATATATAAACTACAGCTGCTCAGATAAGAAGAGAATTCAAGCGAATTAAACTTTCGTTTTTCTTTATTTTTTAATGTAAAGTTGTCATTTTACTTCACGCCATATTGTTAGTTTAATTTTATATTCAATAACTTCTTAGAAATGTTCGATAAAAAAAAGCCTGTGATATATATATAAGAGCTTTCTTCACTATTTAAGTTCCCACAATGCACGTCACGAAATAGCTCAGTTGGGAGAGCGTTAGACTGAAGATCTAAAGGTCCCTGGTTCGATCACGGGTTTCGGCAATTCTTCTGTTTTATTAATGAAAGTAGACTGAAGATCTAATACCTATCCCTGCAAGAAAGAAAAAAAAAATACATAAACAACAGCTGCTCAGATAAGAAACGAATTACACTTTCGTTTTTCTTTATTTTTTAATGTAAAGTTGTCATTTTACTTCACGCCATATTGTTAGTTTCATTTTATATTCAATAACTTCTTAGAAATATTCGATAAAAATAAGCCTGTGATATATATATATAAGAGCTTTCTTCAGTATTTAAGTTCAAACAATGCACGTGCCGAAATCGCTCACGTGGGAGAGCGTTAGACTGAAGATCTAAAGGTCCCTGGTTCGATCCCGGGTTTCGGCAATTCTTCTATTTTATTAATGAATGTAGACTGAAGATCTAATACCTATCCCTGCAAGAAAGAAAAATAAATAAATAAACTATAGTTGCTCAGATAAGAAGAGAAGTCAAGCGAATTACACTTTCGTTTTTCTTTATTTTTTAATGTAAAAGTGTCATTTTACTTCACGCCATATTGTTAGTTTAATTTTATATTCAATAACTTCTTAGAAATGTTCGATAAAAATAAGCCTGTGATATATATATATAAGAGCTTTCTTCAGTATTTAAGTTCAAACAATGCACGTGCCGAAATCGCTCAGTTGGGAGAGCGTTAGACTGAAGATCTAAAGGTCCCTGGTTCGATCCCGGGTTTCGGCAATTCTTCTATTTTATTAATGAATGTAGACTGAAGATCTAATACCTATCCCTGCAAGAAAGAAAAATAAATAAATAAACTATAGTTGCTCAGATAAGAAGAGAAGTCAAGCGAATTACACTTTCGTTTTTCTTTATTTTTTAATGTAAAGGTGTCATTTTACTTCACGCCATATTGTTAGTTTAATTTTATATTCAATAACTTCTTAGAAATGTTCGATAAAAATAAGCCTGTGATATATATATAAGAGCTTTCTTCAGTATTTAAGTTCTAACAATGCTCGTGCCGAAATAGCGCAGTTGGGAGAGCGTTAGACTGAAGATATAAAGGTCCCTGGTTCGATCCCGGGTTTCGGCAATTCTTCTGTTTTATTAATGAAAGTAGACTGAAGACGTAATACCTATCTCTGCAAGAAAGAAAAATAAATAAATAAACTACAGTTGCTCAGATAAGAAGAGAAGTCAAGCGAATTACACTTTCGTTTTTCTTTATTTTTTAATGTAAAGTTGTCATTTTACTTCACGTCATATTGTTAGTTTCATTTTATATTCCGGCCCACCAGCGGCTGAGCGGTTCTGCGCTCAAAGCTGGTAGACGTGAGGTGCCGGGTTCGATCCCCGGTCGCGCTCGTCGGCCTAGCCGTTCGGAGTTTTCCGTGGTTTCCTCCGAAACTTGCGTAAATACGGGCTAGGATCCCTTAGAAAGACCTCCACGGAAGGCACTCCCCCTCAGGCCTAGGACCCCAGTGTTGTCAATCGGCCTTAATCCCTAACACCAACACCAACATCATTTTATATTCAATAACGTCTTAGAAATGTTCGATAAAAATAAGCCTGTGATATATATATATAAGAGCTTTCTTCAGTATTTAAGTTCTAACAATGCACGTGCCGAAATAGCTCAGTTGGGAGAGCGTTAGGCTGAAGATCTAAAGGTCCCTGGTTCGATCCCGGGTTTCGGCAATTCTTCTGTTTTATTAATGAAAGTAGACTGAAGATGTAATATCTATCCCTGCAAGAAAGAAAAAACAATAAATAAACTACAGTTGCTCGGATAAGAAGAGAAGTCAAGCGAATTACACATTCGTTTTTTTTAATTTTGAATGTAAAGTTATCATTTTACTTCACGCCATATTGTTAGTTTCATTTTATATTCAATAACTTCTTAGAAATGTTCGATAAAAATAAGCCTGTGATATATATATAAGAGCTTTCTTCAGTGTTTAATTTCTAACAATGCACGTGCCGAAATAGCTCAGTTGGGAGAGCGTTAGACTGAAGATCTAAAGGTCCCTGGATCGATCCCGGGTCTCGGCAATTCTTCTGTTTTATTAATGAAAGTAGACTGAAGATCTAATACCTATCCCTGCAAGAAAGAAAAAAAAATATATAAACTACAGCTGCTCAGATAAGAAGAGAATTCAAGCGAATTACACTTTCGTTTTTCTTTATTTTTTAATGTAAAGTTGTCATTTTACTTCACGCCATATTTTTAGTTTAATTTTATGTTCAATAACTTCTTAGAAATGTTCGATAAAAATAAGCCTGTGATATATATATAAGAGCTTTCTTCACTATTTAAGTTCCCACAATGTACGTGCCGAAATAGCTCAGATGGTTGAGCGTTAGACTGAAGATCTAAAGGTCCCTGGTTCGATCCCGGGTTTCGGCAATTCTTCTGTTTTATTAATGAAAGTAGACTGAAGATCTAATACCTATCCCTGCAAGAAAGAAAAAAAAATATATAAACTACAGCTGCTCAGATAAGAAGAGAATTCAAGCGAATTAAACTTTCGTTTTTCTTTATTTTTTAATGTAAAGTTGTCATTTTACTTCACGCCATATTGTTAGTTTAATTTTATATTCAATAACTTCTTAGAAATGTTCGATAAAAATAAGCCTGTGATATATATATAAGAGCTTTCTTCACTATTTAAGTTCCCACAATGCACGTGCCGAAATAGCTCAGTTGGGAGAGCGTTAGACTGAAGATCTAAAGGTCCCTGGTTCGATCACGGGTTTCGGCAATTCTTCTGTTTTATTAATGAAAGTAGACTGAAGATCTAATACCTATCCCTGCAAGAAAGAAAAAAAAATACATAAACAACAGCTGCTCAGATAAGAAGCGAATTACACTTTCGTTTTTCTTTATTTTTTAATGTAAAGTTGTCATTTTACTTCACGCCATATTGTTAGTTTCATTTTATATTCAATAACTTCTTAGAAATATTCGATAAAAATAAGCCTGTGATATATATATATAAGAGCTTTCTTCACTATTTAAGTTCCCACAATGTACGTGCCGAAATAGCTCAGATGGTTGAGCGTTAGACTGAAGATCTAAAGGTCCCTGGTTCGATCCCGGGTTTCGGCAATTCTTCTATTTTATTAATGAATGTAGACTGAAGATCTAATACCTATCCCTGCAAGAAAGAAAAATAAATAAATAAACTATAGTTGCTCAGATAAGAAGAGAAGTCAAGCGAATTACACTTTCGTTTTTCTTTATTTTTTAATGTAAAGTTGTCATTTTACTTCACGCCATATTGTTAGTTTCATTTTATAGTCCGGCCCACCAGCGGCTGAGCGGTTCTGCGCTCAAAGCTGGTAGACGTGAGGTGCCGGGTTCGATCCCCGGTCGCGCTCGTCGGCCTATCCGTTCGGAGTTTTCCGTGGTTTCCTCCGAAACTTGCGTAAATACGATCTAGGATCCCTTAGAAAGACCTCCACGGAAGGCACTCCCCCTCAGGCCTAGGACCCCAGTGTTGTCAATCGGCCTTAATCCCTAACACCAACACCAACATCATTTTATATTCAATAACTTCTTAGAAATGTTCGATAAAAATAAGCCTGTGATATATATATATAAGAGCTTTCTTCAGTATTTAAGTTCTAACAACGCACGTGCCGAAATACCTCTGTTGGGAGAGCGTTAGACTGAAAATCTAAAGGTCCCTGGTTCGATCCCGGGTTTCGGCAATTCTTCTGTTTTATTAATGAAAGTAGACTGAAGATCTAATACCTATCCCTGCAAGAAAGAAAAAAATATATATAAACTACAGCTGCTCAGATAAGAAGAGAATTCAAGCGAATAACACTTTCGTTTTTCTTTATTTTTTAATGTAAAGTTGTCATTTTACTTCACGCCATATTGTTAGTTTCATTTTATATTCAATAACTTCTCAGAAATGTTCGATAAAAATAAGCCTGTGATATATATATAAGAGCTTTCTTCAGTATTTAAGTTCTAACAATGCACGTGCCGAAATAGCTCAGTTGGGAGAGCGTTAGACTGAAGATCTAAAGGTCCCTGGTTCGATCCCGGGTTTCGGCAATTCTTCTGTTTTATGATTGAAAGTAGACTGAAGATCTAATACCTGTCCCTGCAAGAAAGAAAAAAAAAATAAACTACAGTTCGTCAGATAAGAAGAGAAGTCAAGCGAATTACACTTTCGTTTTTCTGTATTTTTTAATGTAAAGTTGTCATTAATCTTCACGCCATATTGTTAGTTTCATTTTATATTCAATAACTTCTTAGAAATGTTCGATAAAAATAAGCCTGTGATATATATATAAGAGCTTTCTTCAGTATTTAAGTTCTAACAATGCACGTGCCGAAATAGCTCAGTTGGGAGAGCGTTAGGCTGAAGATCTAAAGGTCCCTGGTTCGATCCCGGGTTTCGGCAATTCTTCTGTTTTATTAATGAAAGTAGACTGAAGACGTAATACCTATCCCTGCAAGGAAGAAAAATAAATAAATAAACTACAGTTGCTCAGATAAGAAGAGAAGTCAAGCGAATTACACTTTCGTTTTTCTTTATTTTTTAATGTAAAGTTGTCATTTTACTTCACGCCATATTGTTAGTTTCATTTTATATTCCGGCCCATTAGCGTCTGAGCGGTTCTGCGCTCAAAGCTGGTAGACGTGAGGTGCCGGGTTCGATCCCCGGTCGCGCTCGTCGGCCTAGCCGTTCGGAGTTTTCCGTGGTTTCCTCCGAAACTTGCGTAAATACGGGCTAGGACCCCTTAGAAAGACCTCCACGGAAGGCACTCCCCCTCAGGCCTTGGACCCCAGTGTTGTCAATCGGCCTTAATACCTAACACCAACACCAACATCATTTTATATTCAATAACGTCTTAGAAATGTTCGATAAAAATAAGCCTGTGATATATATATATAAGAGCTTTCTTCAGTATTTAAGTTCAAACAATGCACGTGCCAAAATAGCTCAGTTGGGAGAGCGTTAGACTGAAGATCTAAAGGTCCCTGGTTCGATCCCGGGTTTCGGCAATTCTTCTGTTTTATTAATGAAAGTAGACTGAAGATCAAATACATATCCCTGCAAGAACGAAAAAAAAATAAATAAACTACAAATGCTCAGATTAGAAGAGAAGTCAAGCGAATTACACTTTCGTTTTTCTTTAATTTTTTAATGTAAAGTTGTTATTTTACTTCACGCCATATTGTTAGTTTCATTTTATATTCAATAACTTCTTAGAAATGTTCGATAAAAATAAGCCTGTGATATATATATAAGAGCTTTCTTCAGTATTTAAGTTCTAGCAATGCACGTGCCGAAATAGCTCAGTTGGGAGAGCGTTATACTGAAGATCTAAAGGTCCCTGGTTCGATCCCGGGTTTCGGCAACTCTTCTGTTTTATTAATGAAAGTAGACTGAAGATGTAATATCTATCCCTGCAAGAAAGAAAAAACAATAAATAAACTACAGTTGCTCAGATAAGAAGAGAAGTCAAGCGAATGACACATTCGTTTTTCTTTAATTTTGAATGTAAAGTTATCATTTTACTTCACGCCATATTGTTAGTTTCATTTTATGTTCAATAACTTCTTAGAAATGTTCGATAAAAATAAGCCTGTGATATATATATAAGAGCTTTCTTCACTATTTAAGTTCCCACAATGTACGTGCCGAAATAGCTCAGATGGTTGAGCGTTAGACTGAAGATCTAAAGGTCCCTGGTTCGATCCCGGGTTTCGGCAAT
The DNA here is from genome assembly GCA_963930645.1 of Salticus scenicus. Lineage (NCBI taxonomy): Eukaryota > Metazoa > Arthropoda > Arachnida > Araneae > Salticidae > Salticus > Salticus scenicus. Next base: position 693,724 of record CAWVNO010000681.1, on the reverse strand, counting down.
TCTTCTGTTTTATTAATGAAAGTAGACTGAAGATCTAATACCTATCCCTGCAAGAAAGAAAAAAAAATATATAAACTACAGCTGCTCAGATAAGAAGAGAATTCAAGCGAATTAAACTTTCGTTTTTCTTTATTTTTTAATGTAAAGTTGTCATTTTACTTCACGCCATATTGTTAGTTTAATTTTATATTCAATAACTTCTTAGAAATGTTCGATAAAAAAAAGCCTGTGATATATATATAAGAGCTTTCTTCACTATTTAAGTTCCCACAATGCACGTGCCGAAATAGCTCAGTTGGGAGAGCGTTAGACTGAAGATCTAAAGGTCCCTGGTTCGATCACGGGTTTCGGCAATTCTTCTGTTTTATTAATGAAAGTAGACTGAAGATCTAATACCTATCCCTGCAAGAAAGAAAAAAAAAATACATAAACAACAGCTGCTCAGATAAGAAACGAATTACACTTTCGTTTTTCTTTATTTTTTAATGTAAAGTTGTCATTTTACTTCACGCCATATTGTTAGTTTCATTTTATATTCAATAACTTCTTAGAAATATTCGATAAAAATAAGCCTGTGATATATATATATAAGAGCTTTCTTCAGTATTTAAGTTCAAACAATGCACGTGCCGAAATCGCTCAGTTGGGAGAGCGTTAGACTGAAGATCTAAAGGTCCCTGGTTCGATCCCGGGTTTCGGCAATTCTTCTATTTTATTAATGAATGTAGACTGAAGATCTAATACCTATCCCTGCAAGAAAGAAAAATAAATAAATAAACTATAGTTGCTCAGATAAGAAGAGAAGTCAAGCGAATTACACTTTCGTTTTTCTTTATTTTTTAATGTAAAGGTGTCATTTTACTTCACGCCATATTGTTAGTTTAATTTTATATTCAATAACTTCTTAGAAATGTTCGATAAAAATAAGCCTGTGATATATATATAAGAGCTTTCTTCAGTATTTAAGTTCTAACAATGCTCGTGCCGAAATAGCGCAGTTGGGAGAGCGTTAGACTGAAGATATAAAGGTCCCTGGTTCGATCCCGGGTTTCGGCAATTCTTCTGTTTTATTAATGAAAGTAGACTGAAGACGTAATACCTATCTCTGCAAGAAAGAAAAATAAATAAATAAACTACAGTTGCTCAGATAAGAAGAGAAGTCAAGCGAATTACACTTTCGTTTTTCTTTATTTTTTAATGTAAAGTTGTCATTTTACTTCACGCCATATTGTTAGTTTCATTTTATATTCCGGCCCACCAGCGGCTGAGCGGTTCTGCGCTCAAAGCTGGTAGACGTGAGGTGCCGGGTTCGATCCCCGGTCGCGCTCGTCGGCCTAGCCGTTCGGAGTTTTCCGTGGTTTCCTCCGAAACTTGCGTAAATACGGGCTAGGATCCCTTAGAAAGACCTCCACAGAAGGCACTCCCCCTGAGGCCTAGGACCCCAGTGTTGTCAATCGGCCTTAATCCCTAACACCAACACCAACATCATTTTATATTCAATAACGTCTTAGAAATGTTCGATAAAAATAAGCCTGTGATATATATATATAAGAGCTTTCTTCAGTATTTAAGTTCTAACAATGCACGTGCCGAAGTAGCGCAGTTGGGAGAGCGTTAGACTGAAGATCTAAAGGTCCCTGGATCGATCCCGGGTCTCGGCAATTCTTCTGTTTTATTAATGAAAGTAGACTGAAGATCTAATACCTATCCCTGCAAGAAAGAAAAAAAAATATATAAACTACAGCTGCTCGGATAAGAAGAGAATTCAAGCGAATTACACTTTCGTTTTTCTTTATTTTTTAATGTGAAGTTGTCATTTTACTTCACGCCATATTTTTAGTTTAATTTTATGTTCAATAACTTCTTAGAAATGTTCGATAAAAATAAGCCTGTGATATATATATAAGAGCTTTCTTCACTATTTAAGTTCCCACAATGTACGTGCCGAAATAGCTCAGATGGTTGAGCGTTAGACTGAAGATCTAAAGGTCCCTGGTTCGATCCCGGGTTTCGGCAATTCTTCTGTTTAATTAATGAAAGTAGACTGAAGATCTAATACCTATCCCTGCAAGAAAGAAAAAAAAATATATAAACTACAGCTGCTCAGATAAGAAGAGAATTCAAGCGAATTAAACTTTCGTTTTTCTTTATTTTTTAATGTAAAGTTGTCATTTTACTTCACGCCATATTGTTAGTTTAATTTTATATTCAATAACTTCTTAGAAATGTTCGATAAAAATAAGCCTGTGATATATATATAAGAGCTTTCTTCACTATTTAAGTTCCCACAATGCACGTGCCGAAATAGCTCAGATGGTTGAGCGTTAGACTGAAGATCTAAAGGTCCCTGGTTCGATCCCGGGTTTCGGCAATTCTTCTGTTTTATTAATGAAAGTAGACTGAAGATCTATTACCTATCCCTGCAAGAAAGAAAAAAAAATATATAAACTACAGCTGCTCAGATAAGAAGAAAATTCAAGCGAATTACACTTTCGTTTTTCTTTATTTTTTAATGTAAAGTTGTCATTTTACTTCACGCCATACTGTTAGTTTCATTTTATATTCAATAACTTCTTAGAAATGTTCGATAAAAATAAGCCTGTGATATATATATAAGAGCTTTCTTCAGTATTTAAGTTCTAACAGTGCACGTGCTGAAATAGCTCAGATGGGAGAGCGTTAGACTGAAGATCTAAAGGTCCCTGGTTCGATCCCGGGTTTCGGCAATTCTTCTGTTTTATTAATGAAAGTAGACTGAAGATGTAATATCTATCCCTGCAAGAAAGAAAAAACAATAAATAAACTACAGTTGCTTAGATAAGAAGAGAAGTCAAGCGAATTACACATTCGTTTTTTTTAATTTTGAATGTAAAGTTATCATTTTACTTCACGCCATATTGTTAGTTTCATTTTATATTCAATAACTTCTTAGAAATGTTCGATAAAAATAAGCCTGTGATATATATATAAGAGCTTTCTTCAGTATTTAAGTTCTAACAATGCACGTGCCGAAATAGCTCAGCTGGGAGAGCGTTAGACTGAAGATCTAAAGGTCCCTGGTTCGATCCCGGGTTTCGGCAATTCTTCTGTTTTATTAATGAAAGTAGACTGAAGATGTAATATCTATCCCTGCAAGAAAGAAAAAACAATAAATAAACTACAGTTGCTCAGATAAGAAGAGAAGTCAAGCGAATGACACATTCGTTTTTCTTTAATTTTGAATGTAAAGTTATCATTTTACTTCACGCCATATTGTTAGTTTCATTTTATGTTCAATAACTTCTTAGAAATGTTCGATAAAAATAAGCCTGTGATATATATATAAGAGCTTTCTTCAGTGTTTAATTTCTAACAATGCACGTGCCGAAATAGCTCAGTTGGGAGAGCGTTAGACTGAAGATCTAAAGGTCCCTGGATCGATCCCGGGTTTCGGCAATTCTTCTGTTTTATTAATGAAAGTAGAGTGAAGATCTAATACCTATCCCTGCAAGAAAGAAAAAAAAATATATAAACTACAGCTGCTCAGATAAGTAGAGAATTCAAGCGAATTACACTTTCGTTTTTCTTTATTTTTTAATGTAAAGTTGTCATTTTACTTCACGCCATATTTATAGTTTAATTTTATGTTCAATAACTTTTTAGAAATGTTCGATAAAAATAAGCCTGTGATATATATATAAGAGCTTTCTTCACTATTTAAGTTCCCGCAATGTACGTGCCGAAATAGCTCAGATGGTTGAGCGTTAGACTGAAGATCTAAAGGTCCCTGGTTCGATCCCGGGTTTCGGCAATTCTTCTGTTTTATTAATGAAAGTAGACTGAAGATCTAATACCTATCCCTGCAAGAAAGAAAAAAAATATATAAACTACAGCTGCTCAGATAAGAAGAGAATTCAAGCGAATTAAACTTTCGTTTTTCTTTATTTTTTAATGTAAAGTTGTCATTTTACTTCACGCCATATTGTTAGTTTAATTTTATATTCAATAACTTCTTAGAAATGTTCGATAAAAAAAAGCCTGTGATATATATATAAGAGCTTTCTTCACTATTTAAGTTCCCACAATGCACGTGCCGAAATAGCTCAGTTGGGAGAGCGTTAGACTGAAGATCTAAAGGTCCCTGGTTCGATCACGGGTTTCGGCAATTCTTCTGTTTTATTAATGAAAGTAGACTGAAGATCTAATACCTATCCCTGCAAGAAAGAAAAAAAAAATACATAAAAAACAGCTGCTCAGATAAGAAGCGAATTACACTTTCGTTTTTCTTTATTTTTTAATGTAAAGTTGTCATTTTACTTCACGCCATATTGTTAGTTTCATTTTATATTCAATAACTTCTTAGAAATATTCGATAAAAATAAGCCTGTGATATATATATATAAGAGCTTTCTTCAGTATTTAAGTTCAAACAATGCACGTGCCGAAATCGCTCAGTTGGGAGAGCGTTAGACTGAAGATCTAAAGGTCCCTGGTTCGATCCCGGGTTTCGGCAATTCTTCTATTTTATTAATGAATGTAGACTGAAGATCTAATACCTATCCCTGCAAGAAAGAAAAATAAATAAATAAACTATAGTTGCTCAGATAAGAAGAGAAGTCAAGCGAATTACACTTTCGTTTTTCTTTATTTTTTAATGTAAAGGTGTCATTTTACTTCACGCCATATTGTTAGTTTAATTTTATATTCAATAACTTCTTAGAAATGTTCGATAAAAATAAGCCTGTGATATATATATAAGAGCTTTCTTCAGTATTTAAGTTCTAACAATGCTCGTGCCGAAATAGCGCAGTTGGGAGAGCGTTAGACTGAAGATGTAAAGGTCCCTGGTTCGATCCCGGGTTTCGGCAATTCTTCTGTTTTATTAATGAAAGTAGACTGAAGACGTAATACCTATCTCTGCAAGAAAGAAAAATAAATAAATAAACTACAGTTGCTCAGATAAGAAGAGAAGTCAAGCGAATTACACTTTCGTTTTTCTTTATTTTTTAATGTAAAGTTGTCATTTTACTTCACGCCATATTGTTAGTTTCATTTTATATTCCGGCCCACCAGCGGCTGAGCGGTTCTGCGCTCAAAGCTGGTAGACGTGAGGTGCCGGGTTCGATCCCCGGTCGCGCTCGTCGGCCTAGCCGTTCGGAGTTTTCCGTGGTTTCCTCCGAAACTTGCGTAAATACGGGCTAGGATCCCTTAGAAAGACCTCCACGGAAGGCACTCCCCCTCAGGCCTAGGACCCCAGTGTTGTCAATCGGCCTTAATCCCTAACACCAACACCAACATCATTTTATATTCAATAACTTCTTAGAAATGTTCGATAAAAATAAGCCTGTGATATATATATATAAGAGCTTTCTTCAGTATTTAAGTTCTAACAACGCACGTGCCGAAATAGCTCAGTTGGGAGAGCGTTAGACTGAAAATCTAAAGGTCCCTGGTTCGATCCCGGGTTTCGGCAATTCTTCTGTTTTATTAATGAAAGTAGACTGAAGATCTAATACCTATCCCTGCAAGAAAGAAAAAAAAATATATAAACTACAGCTGCTCAGATAAGAAGAGAATTCAAGCGAATAACACTTTCGTTTTTCTTTATTTTTTAATGTAAAGTTGTCATTTTACTTCACGCCATATTGTTAGTTTCATTTTATATTCAATAACTTCTCAGAAATGTTCGATAAAAATAAGCCTGTGATATATATATAAGAGCTTTCTTCAGTATTTAAGTTCTAACAGTGCAAGTGCCGAAATAGCTCAGTTGGGAGAGCGTTAGGCTGAAGATCTAAAGGTCCCTGGTTCGATCCCGGGTTTCGGCAATTCTTCTGTTTTATTAATGAAAGTAGACTGAAGACGTAATACCATATCCCTGCAAGAAAGAAAAATAAATAAATAAACTACAGTTGCTGAGATAAGAAGAGAAGTCAAGCGAATTACACTTTCGTTTTTCTTTATTTTTTAATGTAAAGTTGTCATTTTACTTCACGCCATATTGTTAGTTTCATTTTATATTCCGGCCCACCAGCGTCTGAGCGGTTCTGCGCTCAAAGCTGGTAGACGTGAGGTGCCGGGTTCGATCCCCGGTCGCGCTCGTCGGCCTAGCCGTTCGGAGTTTTCCGTGGTTTCCTCCGAAACTTGCGTAAATACGGGCTAGGACCCCTTAGAAAGACCTCCACGGAAGGCACTCCCCCTCAGGCCTTGGACCCCAGTGTTGTCAATCGGCCTTAATCCCTAACACCAACACCAACATCATTTTATATTCAATAACGTCTTAGAAAGGTTCGATAAAAATAAGCCTGTGATATATATATAAGAGCTTTCTTCACTATTTAAGTTCCCACAATGTACGTGCCGAAATAGCTCAGATGGTTGAGCGTTAGACTGAAGATCTAAAGGTCCCTGGTTCGATCCCGGGTTTCGGCAATTCTTCTGTTTTATTAATGAAAGTAGACTGAAGATCTATTACCTATCCCTGCAAGAAAGAAAAAAAAAATATATAAACTACAGCTGCTCAGATAAGAAGAGAATTCAAGCGAATTACACTTTCGTTTTTCTTTATTTTTTAATGTAAAGTTGTCATTTTACTTCACGCCATACTGTTAGTTTCATTTTATATTCAATAACTTCTTAGAAATGTTCGATAAAAATAAGCCTGTGATATATATATAAGAGCTTTCTTCAGTATTTAAGTTCTAACAGTGCACGTGCCGAAATAGCTCAGATGGGAGAGCGTTAGACTGAAGATCTAAAGGTCCCTGGTTCGATCCCGGGTTTCGGCAATTCTTCTGTTTTATTAATGAAAGTAGACTGAAGATGTAATATCTATCCCTGCAAGAAAGAAAAAACAATAAATAAACTACAGTTGCTTAGATAAGAAGAGAAGTCAAGCGAATTACACATTCGTTTTTTTTAATTTTGAATGTAAAGTTATCATTTTACTTCACGCCATATTGTTAGTTTCATTTTATATTCAATAACGTCTTAGAAATGTTCGATAAAAATAAGCCTGTGATATATATATAAGAGCTTTCTTCAGTATTTAAGTTCTAACAATGCACGTGCCGAAATAGCTCAGCTGGGAGAGCGTTAGACTGAAGATCTAAAGGTCCCTGGTTCGATCCCGGGTTTCGGCAATTCTTCTGTTTTATTAATGAAAGTAGACTGAAGATGTAATATCTATCCCTGCAAGAAAGAAAAAACAATAAATAAACTACAGTTGCTTAGATAAGAAGAGAAGTCAAGCGAATTACACATTCGTTTTTTTTAATTTTGAATGTAAAGTTATCATTTTACTTCACGCCATATTGTTAGTTTCATTTTATATTCAATAACTTCTTAGAAATGTTCGATAAAAATAAGCCTGTGATATATATATAAGAGCTTTCTTCAGTATTTAAGTTCTAACAATGCACGTGCCGAAATAGCTCAGCTGGGAGAGCGTTAGACTGAAGATCTAAAGGTCCCTGGTTCGATCCCGGGTTTCGGCAATTCTTCTGTTTTATTAATGAAAGTAGACTGAAGATGTAATATCTATCCCTGCAAGAAAGAAAAAACAATAAATAAACTACAGTTGCTCAGATAAGAAGAGAAGTCAAGCGAATGACACATTCGTTTTTCTTTAATTTTGAATGTAAAGTTATCATTTTACTTCACGCCATATTGTTAGTTTCATTTTATGTTCAATAACTTCTTAGAAATGTTCGATAAAAATAAGCCTGTGATATATATATAAGAGCTTTCTTCAGTGTTTAATTTCTAACAATGCACGTGCCGAAATAGCTCAGTTGGGAGAGCGTTAGACTGAAGATCTAAAGGTCCCTGGATCGATCCCGGGTCTCGGCAATTCTTCTGTTTTATTAATGAAAGTAGACTGAAGATCTAATACCTATCCCTGCAAGAAAGAAAAAAAAATATATAAACTACAGCTGCTCAGATAAGTAGAGAATTCAAGCGAATTACACTTTCGTTTTTCTTTATTTTTTAATGTAAAGTTGTCATTTTACTTCACGCCATATTTTTAGTTTAATTTTATGTTCAATAACTTCTTAGAAATGTTCGATAAATATAAGCCTGTGATATATATATAAGAGCTTTCTTCACTATTTAAGTTCCCACAATGTACGTGCCGAAATAGCTCAGATGGTTGAGCGTTAGACTGAAGATCTAAAGGTCCCTGGTTCGATCCCGGGTTTCGGCAATTCTTCTGTTTTATTAATGAAAGTAGACTGAAGATCTAATACCTATCCCTGCAAGAAAGAAAAAAAAATATATAAACTACAGCTGCTCAGATAAGAAGAGAATTCAAGCGAATTAAACTTTCGTTTTTCTTTATTTTTTAATGTAAAGTTGTCATTTTACTTCACGCCATATTGTTAGTTTAATTTTATATTCAATAACTTCTTAGAAATGTTCGATAAAAATAAGCCTGTGATATATATATAAGAGCTTTCTTCACTATTTAAGTTCCCACAATGCACGTGCCGAAATAGCTCAGTTGGGAGAGCGTTAGACTGAAGATCTAAAGGTCCCTGGTTCGATCACGGGTTTCGGCAATTCTTCTGTTTTATTAATGAAAGTAGACTGAAGATCTAATACCTATCCCTGCAAGAAAGAAAAAAAAAATACATAAACAACAGCTGCTCAGATAAGAAGCGAATTACACTTTCGTTTTTCTTTATTTTTTAATGTAAAGTTGTCATTTTACTTCACGCCATATTGTTAGTTTCATTTTATATTCAATAACTTCTTAGAAATATTCGATAAAAATAAGCCTGTGATATATATATATAAGAGCTTTCTTCAGTATTTAAGTTCAAACAATGCACGTGCCGAAAACGCTCAGTTGGGAGAGCGTTAGACTGAAGATCTAAAGGTCCCTGGTTCGATCCCGGGTTTCGGCAATTCTTCTATTTTATTAATGAATGTAGACTGAAGATCTAATACCTATCCCTGCAAGAAAGAAAAATAAATAAATAAACTATAGTTGCTCAGATAAGAAGAGAAGTCAAGCGAATTACACTTTCGTTTTTCTTTATTTTTTAATGTAAAGGTGTCATTTTACTTCACGCCATATTGTTAGTTTAATTTTATATTCAATAACTTCTTAGAAATGTTCGATAAAAATAAGCCTGTGATATATATATAAGAGCTTTCTTCAGTATTTAAGTTCTAACAATGCTCGTGCCGAAATAGCGCAGTTGGGAGAGCGTTAGACTGAAGATGTAAAGGTCCCTGGTTCGATCCCGGGTTTCGGCAATTCTTCTGTTTTATTAATGAAAGTAGACTGAAGACGTAATACCTATCTCTGCAAGAAAGAAAAATAAATAAATAAACTACAGTTGCTCAGATAAGAAGAGAAGTCAAGCGAATTACACTTTCGTTTTTCTTTATTTTTTAATGTAAAGTTGTCATTTTACTTCACGCCATATTGTTAGTTTCATTTTATATTCCGGCCCACCAGCGGCTGAGCGGTTCTGCGCTCAAAGCTGGTAGACGTGAGGTGCCGGGTTCGATCCCCGGTCGCGCTCGTCGGCCTAGCCGTTCGGAGTTTTCCGTGGTTTCCTCCGAAACTTGCGTAAATACGGGCTAGGACCCCTCAGAAAGACCTCCACGGAAGGCACCCCCCTAAGAAGAGAAGTCAAGCGAATTTCACATTCGTTTTTCTTCAATTTTTAATGTAAAGTTATCATTTTACTTCACGCCATATTGTTAGTTTCATTTTATATTCAATAATTTCTTAGAAATGTTCGATAAAAATAAGCCTGTGATATATATATAAGAGCTTTCTTCAGTATTTAAGTTCCAACAATGCACGTGCCGAAATAGCTCAGTTGGGAGAACGTTAGACTGAAGATCTAAAGGTCCCTGGTTCGGTCCCGGGTTTCGGCAATTCTTCTATTTTATTAATGAATGTACACTGAAGATGTAATATCTATCCCTGCAAGAAAGAAAAAACAATAAATAAACTACAGTTGCTCAGATAAGAAGAGAAGTCAAGCGAATTACACATTCTTTTTTCTTTAATTTTGAATGTAAAGTTATCATTTTACTTCACGCGATATTGTTAGTTTCATTTTATATTCAATAACTTCTTAGAAATGTTCAATAAAAATAAACCTGTGATATATATATAAGAGCTTTCTTCAGTATTTAAGTTCTAACAATGCACGTGCCGAAATAGCTCAGTTGGGAGAGCGTTAGACTGAAGATCTAAAGGTCCCTTGTTCGATCCCGGGTTTCGGCAATTCTTCTGTTTTATTAATGAATGTAGACTGAAGATCTAATACCTATCAATGCAAGAAAGAAAAATAAATAAATTTTTAATGTAAAGTTATCATTTTACTTCACGCCATATTGTTAGTTTCATTTTATATTCAATAACTTCTTAGAAATGTTCGATAAAAATAAGCCTGTGATATATATATAAGAGCTTTCTTCAGTATTTAATTCGATCCCGGGTTTCGGCAACTCTTCTGTTTTATTAATGAAAGTAGACTGAAGATGTAATATCTATCCCTGCAAGAAAGAAAAAACAATAAATAAACTACAGTTGCTCAGATAAGAAGAGAAGTCAAGCGAATTACACATTCGTTTTTCTTTAATTTTGAATGTAAAGTTATCATTTTACTTCACGCCATATTGTTAGTTTCATTTTATATTCAATAACTTCTTAGAAATGTTCGATAAAAATAAGCCTGTGATATATATATAAGAGCTTTCTTCAGTATTTAAGTTCTAACAATGCACGTGCTGAAATAGGTCAGTTGGGAGAGCGTTAGACTGAAGATCTAAAGGTCCCTGGTTCGATCCCGGGTTTCGGCGATTCTTCTGTTTTATTAATGAAAGTAGACTGAAGATCTATTACCTATCCCTGCAAGAAAGAAAAAAAAATATATAAACTACAGCTGCTCAGATAAGAAGAGAATTCAAGCGAATTAAACTTTCGTTTTTCTTTATTTTTTAATGTAAAGTTGTCATTTTACTTCACGCCATATTGTTAGTTTAATTTTATATTCAATAACTTCTTAGAAATGTTCGATAAAAATAAGCCTGTGATATATATATAAGAGCTTTCTTCACTATTTAAGTTCCCACAATGCACGTGCCGAAATAGCTCAGTTGGGAGAGCGTTAGACTGAAGATCTAAAGGTCCCTGGTTCGATCACGGGTTTCGGCAATTCTTCTGTTTTATTAATGAAAGTAGACTGAAGATCTAATACCTATCACTGCAAGAAAGAAAAAAAAAATACATAAACAACAGCTGCTCAGATAAGAAGCGAATTACACTTTTGTTTTTCTTTATTTTTTAATGTAAAGTTGTAATTTTACTTCACGCCATATTGTTTGTTTCATTATACATTCAATAACTTCTTAGAAATATTCGATAAAAATAAGCCTGTGATATATATATATAAGAGCTTTCTTCAGTATTTAAGTTCAAACAATGCACGTGCCGAAATCGCTCAGTTGGGAGAGCGTTAGACTGAAGATCTAAAGGTCCCTGGTTCGATCCCGGGTTTCGGCAATTCTTCTATTTTATTAATGAATGTAGACTGAAGATCTAATACCTATCCCTGCAAGAAAGAAAAATAAATAAATAAACTACAGTTGCTCAGATAAGAAGAGAAGTCAAGCGAATTACACTTTCGTTTTTCTTTATTTTTTAATGTAAAGTTGTCATTTTACTTCACGCCATATTGTTAGTTTCATTTTATATTCCAGCCCACCAGCGGCTGAGCGGTTCTGCGCTCAAAGCTGGTAGACGTGAGGTGCCGGGTTCGATCCCCGGTCGCACTCGTCGGCCTAGCCGTTCCGAGTTTTCCGTGGTTTCCTCCGAAACTTGCGTAAATACGGGCTAGGATCCCTTAGAAAGACCTCTACGGAAGGCACTCCCCCTCAGGCCTAGGACCCCAGTGTTGTCAATCGGCCTTAATCCCTAACACCAACACCAACATCATTTTATATTCAATAACTTCTTAGAAATATTCGATAAAAATTAGCCTGTGATATATATATAAGAGCTTTCTTCAGTATTTAAGTTCTAACAATGCACGTGCTGAAATAGCTCAGTTGGGTTGGTTGGTTGGTTGGAGGATTAAGGCCGATTGACTCCTTTTGTGTCCTAGGCCTATAGGGGGAATGCCCTCCGTGGGGGTCTTTCTAAGGGGTCCTAGCCCGTATTTACGCGAGTTTCGGAGGAAACCACGGAAAACTCCGAACGGCTAGGTCGATGAGCGCGACCTGGGATCGAACCCGGCACCTCCCATCTACCAGCTTTGAGCGCAGAACCGCTCGGCCGCCAGCTCAGTTGGGAGAGCGTTAGACTGAAGATCTAAAGGTACCTGGTTCGATCCCGTGTTTCGGCAATTCTTCTATATTATTAATGAATGTAGACTGAAGATCTAATACCTATCCCTGCAAAAAAGAAAAATAAATAAATAAACTATATTTGCTCAGATAAGAAGAGAAGTCAAGCGAATTTCACATTCGTTTTTCTTCAATTTTTAATGTAAAGTTATCATTTTACTTCACGCCATATTGTTAGTTTCATTTTATATTCAATAATTTCTTAGAAATGTTCGATAAAAATAAGCCTGTGATATATATATAAGAGCTTTCTTCAGTATTTAAGTTCCAACAATGCACGTGCCGAAATAGCTCAGTTGGGAGAACGTTAGACTGAAGATCTAAAGGTCCCTGGTTCGGTCCCGGGTTTCGGCAATTCTTCTATTTTATTAATGAATGTACACTGAAGATGTAATATCTATCCCTGCAAGAAAGAAAAAACAATAAATAAACTACAGTTGCTCAGATAAGAAGAGAAGTCAAGCGAATTACACATTCTTTTTTCTTTAATTTTGAATGTAAAGTTATCATTTTACTTCACGCCATATTGTTAGTTTCATTTTATATTCAATAACTTCTTAGAAATGTTCAATAAAAATAAACCTGTGATATATATATAAGAGCTTCCTTCAGTATTTAAGTTCTAACAATGCACGTGCCGAAATAGCTCAGTTGGGAGAGCGTTAGACTGAAGATCTAAAGGTCCCTTGTTCGATCCCGGGTTTCGGCAATTCTTCTGTTTTATTAATGAATGTAGACTGAAGATCTAATACCTATCAATGCAAGAAAGAAAAATAAATAAATAAACTATAGTTGCTCAGATAAAAGAGAAGTCAAGCGAATTGCACATTCGTTTTTCTTCAATTTTTAATGTAAAGTTATCATTTTACTTCACGCCATATTGTTAGTTTCATTTTATATTCAATAACTTCTTAGAAATGTTCGATAAAAAATAAGCCTGTGATATATATATATAAGAGCTTTCTTCAGTATTTAAGTTCTAACAATGCACGTGCCGAAATAGCTCAGTTGGGAGAGCGTTAGACTGAAGATGTAAAGGTCCCTGGTTCGATCCCGGGTTTCGGCAATTCTTCTGTTTTATTAATGAAAGTAGACTGAAGATCAAATACCTATCCCTGCAAGAAAGAAAAAAAAATAAATAAACTACAAATGCTCAGATTAGAAGAGAAGTCAAGCGAATTACACTTTCGTTTTTCTTTAATTTTTTAATGTAAAGTTGTTATTTTACTTCACGCCATATTGTTAGTTTCATTTTATATTCAATAACTTCTTAGAAACGTTCGATAAAAATAAGCCTGTGATATATATATAAGAGCTTTCTTCAGTATTTAAGTTCTAGCAATGCACGTGCCGAAATAGCTCAGTTGGGAGAGCGTTAGACTGAAGATCTAAAGGTCCCTGGTTCGATCCCGGGTTTCGGCGATTCTTCTGTTTTATTAATGAAAGTAGACTGAAGATCTATTACCTATCCCTGCAAGAAAGAAAAAAAAATATATAAACTACAGCTGCTCAGATAAGAAGAGAATTCAAGCGAATTACACTTTCGTTTTTCTTTATTTTTTAATGTAAAGTTGTCATTTTACTTCACGCCATACTGTTAGTTTCATTTTATATTCAATAACTTCTTAGAAATGTTCGATAAAAATAAGCCTGTGATATATATATAAGAGCTTTCTTCAGAATTTAAGTTCTAACAGTGCACGTGCCGAAATAGCTCAGATGGGAGAGCGTTAGACTGAAGATCTAAAGGTCCCTGGTTCGATCCCGGGTTTCGGCAATTCTTCTGTTTTATTAATGAAAGTAGACTGAAGATGTAATATCTATCCCTGCAAGAAAGAAAAAACAATAAATAAACTACAGTTGCTTAGATAAGAAGAGAAGTCAAGCGAATTACACATTCGTTTTTTTTAATTTTGAATGTAAAGTTATCATTTTACTTCACGCCATATTGTTAGTTTCATTTTATATTCAATAACTTCTTAGAAATGTTCGAATAAAATAAGCCTGTGATATATATATAAGAGCTTTCTTCAGTATTTAAGTTCTAACAATGCACGTGCCGAAATAGCTCAGTTGGGAGAGCGTTAGACTGAAGATCTAAAGGTCCCTGGTTCGATCCCGGGTTTCGGCAATTCTTCTGTTTTATTAATGAAAGTAGACTGAAGATCAAATACCTATCCCTGCAAGAAAGAAAAAAAAATAAGTAAACTACAGTTGCTCAGATTAGAAGAGAAGTCGAGCGAATTACACTTTCGTTTTTCTTTAATTTTTTAATGTAACGTTGTTATTTTACTTCACGCCATATTGTTAGTTTCATTTTATATTCAATAACTTCTTAGAAATGTTCGATAAAAATAAGCCTGTGATATATATATAAGAGCTTTCTTCAGTCTTTAAGTTCTAACAATGCACGTGCCGAAATAGCTCAGTTGGGAGAGCGTTAGACTGAAGATCTAAAGGTCCCTGGTTTGAACCCGGGTTTCGGCAATTCTTCTGTTTTATGATTGAAAGTAGACTGAAGATCTAATACCTGTCCCTGCAAGAAAGAAAAAAAATATAAACTACAGTTGCTCAGATAAGAAGAGAAGTCAAGCGAATTACAATTTCGTTTTTCTGTATTTTTTAATGTAAAGTTGTCATTAATCTTCACGCCATATTGTTAGTTTCATTTTATATTCAATAACTTCTTAGAAATGTTCGATAAAAATAAGCCTGTGATATATATATAAGAGCTTTCTTCAGTATTTAAGTTCTAACAATGCAAGTGCCGAAATAGCTCAGTTGGGAGAGCGTTAGGCTGAAGATCTAAAGGTCCCTGGTTCGATCCCGGGTTTCGGCAATTCTTCTGTTTTATTAATGAAAGTAGACTGAAGATCTAATACCTATCCCTGCAAGAAAGAAAAAAAAATATATAAACGACAGCTGCTCAGATAAGAAGAGATTTCAAGCGAATTAAACTTTCGTTTTTCTTTATTTTTTAATGTAAAGTTGTCATTTTACTTCACGCCATATTGTTAGTTTAATTTTATATTCAATAACTTCTTATAAATGTTCGATAAAAATAAGCCTGTGATATATATATAAGAGCTTTCTTCAGTATTTAAGTTCTAACAATGCACGTGCCGAAATAGCTCAGTTGGGAGAGCGTTAGACTGAAGTTATAAAGGTCCCTGGTTCGATCCCGGGTTTCGGCAATTCTTCTGTTTTATTAATGAAAGTAGACTGAATACGTAATACCTATCCCTGCAAGAAAGAAAAATAAATAAATAAACTACAGTTGCTCAGATAAGAAGAGAAGTCAAGCGAATTACACTTTCGTTTTTCTTTATTTTTTAATGTAAAGTTGTCATTTTACTTCACGCCATGTTGTTAGTTTCATTTTATATTCCGGCCCACCAGCGTCTGAGCGGTTCTGCGCTCAAAGCTGGTAGACGTGAGGTGCCGGGTTCGATCCCCGGTCGCGCTCGTCGGCCTAGCCGTTCGGAGTTTTCAGTGGTTTCCTCCGAAACTTAAGTAAATACGGGCTAGGACCCCTTAGAAAGACCTCCACGGAAGGCACTCCCCCTCAGGCCTTGGACCCCAGTGTTGTCAATCGGCCTTAATCCCTAACACCAACACCAACATCATTTTATATTCAATAACGTCTTAGAAATGTTCGATAAAAATAAGCCTGTGATATATATATATAAGAGCTTTCTTCAGTATTTAAGTTCTAACAATGCACGTGCCGAAATAGCTCAGTTGGGAGTACGTTAGACTGAAGATCTAAAGGTCCCTGGATCGATCCCGGGTCTCGGCAATTCTTCTGTTTTATTAATGAAAGTAGACTGAAGATCTAATACCTATCCCTGCAAGAAAGAAAAAAAAATATACAGTTGGTTCTCTGTTTAACGACGCTCTACTTAACGACGATTTCTATTTGAAGACTATATTTCACAGACCCTACCCCCTTTGCCGCAAAAATTTTCTATTTAAAGACGACGATGTTTCTATTTAACGACGATTTTTTCTTTATTTTCCCCTTGAAACTCTTATCTGTAATAGAGAAATTTCCTGTAGGAGAAAAAAAAAATAACTTTCAACAAACACAGAAAGTTTATTTCATACATGCAATGTTGCAATCATAAAAGTGTTGCAGGGTTTACAAGAAAAAGGGGTGGGGGTTACTGTTTCTTGGAAAATCAAATAATGGAGCTGTGCGGGAGTGCAATCACTCTATTGTCCCTAACCCCTTGTCATATGACTTTCTGTAGCAATTGCCTCCCATTCATTCTGATAAGGCGGTCTTTGCTTATGCGTGTGTTTATGTTTAGAGACTTAGCGAGTGTGTTGTGTTGAAGTACGAAGTGAGCCGAACATTATGGCATCAAAGCGAAAGCATCTCAGTCTACACGAAAAGGTGAAAATTATTGAAGAATGGGAAAAAAGCATTGGAATGACGAAAGTGGAATTTGAAAAAAAATTTGAATTACCTGAGTCAACTCTCAAAGGCATTTTAGCAGGCAGAGAAAAAATTGTTGAATAGGCACAAAAATTCTGTTTCGGATCCACATCCAAGCTTAAGAAAGAACCCAGCCATTAGACTTGGGTATCATTCGCAGCATGAAAATTAGAAAATTTACAATCTTGGAAGCAATGCACGTGATAACATCAGCTTGGAAAGAAGTTTCTTCATCCACAATAAAAAAACTGCTTTTGCAATGCCAGCATTCATAAACAACTTGACGCAGAGCTGCAATGTATGAATGTAGAAATCAATGAAGATGACATTACCCATGATCATGAAGAATGAAGAAGTGTTGTTCAAGGTCCAAGGTGAGGATATTTCAATTGAAGATTTTTTCCAGTGTGATGAATCAGTTTTAACAACAGACTATAGAAATGTACAACAAATTTATGAGGATTTAGTAAACGAAACTATAGTGTCAGACGAAGAAAATGAAGTTGAAGAAACGGAAAATGAGATACCGCCACCATCTTACAAAGAGGCAACTTCGGCTATAGATGTTCTCCGACATTATATTGTCTCATCGAATGTGGAAGACGACGCATTTAATATTTTAGACAATCTTGAAAAAAGAATAATGAAAACCAGGCCAGAGTTGAAGCAATCAACACTTTTTGATTTTTTTAAAAGTTAATTTATTGTATTTTTTATACCCATTTAAAATGTAATTTTTTAAAATAAAGTACAGTAATTGTTAAAAAAAACATAACATTTTTAAATACGCCAATATATAGAGTAATATATTAACAGTCATATAGTCTAAGCCTGTAAAGTGTGAAGGAAAATGTTATGCACATAATTTTTCACATATTCTGTTTAAGGACGTTCTCTACTTAACGACGATTTTTTACGGTCCCTTGAAAGTCGTTAAACAGAGAACCAACTTATAAACTACAGCTGCTCAGATAAGAAGAGAATTCAAGCGAATTACACTTTCGTTTTTCTTTATTTTTTAATGTAAAGTTGTCATTTTACTTCACGCCATATTTTTAGTTTAATTTTATGTTCAATAACTTCTTAGAAATGTTCGATAAAAATAAGCCTGTGATATATATATAAGAGCTTTCTTCACTATTTAAGTTCCCACAATGTACGTGCCGAAATAGCTCAGATGGTTGAGCGTTAGACTGAAGATCTAAAGGTCCCTGGTTCGATCACGGGTTTCGGCAATTCTTCTGTTTTATTAATGAAAGTAGACTGAAGATCTAATACCTATCCCTGCAAGAAAGAAAAAAAAATATATAAACTACAGCTGCTCAGATAAGAAGAGAATTCAAGCGAATTAAACTTTCGTTTTTCTTTATTTTTTAATGTAAAGTTGTCATTTTACTTCACGCCATATTGTTAGTTTAATTTTATATTCAATAACTTCTTAGAAATGTTCGATAAAAATAAGCCTGTAATATATATATAAGAGCTTTCTTCACTATTTAAGTTCCCACAATGCACGTGCCGAAATAGCTCAGTTGGGAGAGCGTTAGACTGAAGATCTAAAGGTCCCTGGTTCGATCACGGGTTTCGGCAATTCTTCTGTTTTATTAATGAAAGTAGACTGAAGATCTAATACCTATCCCTGCAAGAAAGAAAAAAAAAATACATAAACAACAGCTGCTCAGATAAGAAGCGAATTACACTTTCGTTTTTCTTTATTTTTTAATGTAAAGTTGTCATTTTACTTCACGCCATATTGTTAGTTTCATTTTATATTCAATAACTTCTCAGAAATGTTCGATAAAAATAAGCCTGTGATATATATATAAGAGCTTTCTTCAGTATTTAAGTTCTAACAATGCACGTGCCGAAATAGCTCAGTTGGGAGAGCGTTAGACTGAAGATCTAAAGGTCCCTGGTTCGATCCCTGGTTTCGGCAATTCTTCTGTTTTATGATTGAAAGTAGACTGAAGATCTAATACCTGTCCCTGCAAGAAAGAAAAAAAAAATAAACTACAGTTCGTCAGATAAGAAGAGAAGTCAAGCGAATTACACTTTCGTTTTTCTGTATTTTTTAATGTAAAGTTGTCATTAATCTTCACGCCATATTGTTAGTTTCATTTTATATTCAATAACTTCTTAGAAATGTTCGATAAAAATAAGCCTGTGATATATATATAAGAGCTTTCTTCAGTATTTAAGTTCTAACAATGCACGTGCCGAAATAGCTCAGTTGGGAGAGCGTTAGGCTGAAGATCTAAAGGTCCCTGGTTCGATCCCGGGTTTCGGCAATTCTTCTGTTTTATTAATGAAAGTAGACTGAAGACGTAATACCTATCCCTGCAAGAAATAAAAAAAAATAAATAAACTACAGTTGCTCAGATAAGAAGAGAAGTCAAGCGAATTACACTTTCGTTTTTCTTTATTTTTTAATCTAAAGTTGTCATTTTACTTCACGCCATATTGTTAGTTTCATTTTATATTCCGGCCCACCAGCGTCTGAGCGGTTCTGCGCTCAAAGCTGGTAGACGTGAGGTGCCGGGTTCGATCCCCGGTCGCGCTCGTCGGCCTAGCCTTTCGGAGTTTTCCGTGGTTTCCTCCGAAACTTGCGTAAATACGGGCTAGGACCCCTTAGAAAGACCTCCACGGAAGGCACTCCCCCTCAGGCCTTGGACCCCAGTGTTGTCAATCGGCCTTAATACCTAACACCAACACCAACATCATTTTATATTCAATAACGTCTTAGAAATGTTCGATAAAAATAAGCCTGTGATATATATATATAAGAGCTTTCTTCAGTATTTAAGTTCAAACAATGCACGTGCCGAAATAGCTCAGTTGGGAGAGCGTTAGACTGAAGATCTAAAGGTCCCTGGTTCGATCCCGGGTTTCGGCAATTCTTCTGTTTTATTAATGAAAGTAGACTGAAGATGTAATATCTATCCCTGCAAGAAAGAAAAAACAATAAATAAACTACAGTTGCTCAGATAAGAAGAGAAGTCAAGCGAATTACACATTCGTTTTTTTTTAATTTTGAATGTAAAGTTATCATTTTACTTCACGCCATATTGTTAGTTTCATTTTATATTCAATAACTTCTTAGAAATGTTCGATAAAAATAAGCCTGTGATATATATATAAGAGCTTTCTTCAGTATTTGATTTCTAACAATGCACGTGCCGAAATAGCTCAGTTGGGAGAGCGTTAGACTGAAGATCTAAAGGTCCCTAGATCGATCCCGGGTTTCGGCAATTCTTCTCTTTTATTAATGAAAGTAGACTGAAGATCTAATACCTATCCCTGCAAGAAAGAAAAAAAAAAAATATATAAACTACAGCTGCTCAGATAAGAAGAGAATTCAAGCGAATTACACTTTCGTTTTTCTTTATTTTTTAATGTAAAGTTGTCATTTTCTTAACGCCATATTTTTAGTTTAATTTTATATTCAATAACTTCTTAGAAATGTTCGATAAAAATAAGCCTGTGATATATATATAAGAGCTTTCTTCAGTATTTGATTTCTAACAATGCACGTGCCGAAATAGCTCAGTTGGGAGAGCGTTAGACTGAAGATCTAAAGGTCCCTGGTTCGATCCCGGGTTTCGGCAATTCTTCTGTTTTATTAATGAAAGTAGACTGAAGATCTAATACCTATCACTGCAAGAAAGAAAAAAAAATAAACTACAGTTGCTCAGATAAGAAGAAAAGTCAAGCGAATTACACTTTCGTTTTTCTTTATTTTTTAATGTAAAGTTGTCATTTTACTTCATGCCATATTGTTAGTTTCATTTTATATTCAATAACTTCTTAGAAATGTTCGATAAAAATAAGCCTGTGATATATATATAAGAGCTTTCTTCAGTATTTAAGTTCTAACAATGCACGGGCCGAAATAGCTCAGTTGGGAGAGCGTTAGACTGAAGATCTAAAGGTCCCTGGTTCGATCCCGGGTTTCGGCAATTCTCCTGTTTTATTAATGAAAGTAGACTGAAGATGTAATATCTATCCCTGCAAGAAAGAAAAAACAATAAATAAACTACAGTTGCTCAGATAAGAAGAGAAGTCAAGCGAATTACACTTTCGTGTTTCTGTATTTTTTAATGTAAAGTTGTCATTAATCTTCACGCCATATTGTTAGTTTCATTTTATATTCAATAACTTCTTAGAAATGTTCGATAAAAATAAGCCTGTGATATATATATAAGAGCTTTCTTCAGTATTTAAGTTCTAGCAATGCACGTGCCGAAATAGCTCAGTTGGGAGAGCGTTAGGCTGAAGATCTAAAGGTCCCTGGTTCGATCCCGGGTTTCGGCAATTCTTCTGTTTTATTAATGAAAGTAGACTAAGGATCTAATACCTATCCCTGCAAGAAAGAAAAAAAAATATATAAACTACAGCTGCTCAGATAAGAAGAGAATTTAAGCGAATTAAACTTTCGTTTTTCTTTATTTTTTAATGTAAAGTTGTCATTTTACTTCACGCCATATTGTTAGTTTAATTTTATATTCAATAACTTCTTAGAAATGTTCGATAAAAATAAGCCTGTGATATATATATAAGAGCTTTCTTCAGTATTTAAGTTCTTACAATGCACGTGCCGAAATAGCTCAGTTGGGAGAGCGTTAGACTGAAGTTATAAAGGTCCCTGGTTCGATCCCGGGTTTCGGCAATTCTTCTGTTTTATTAATGAAAGTAGACTGAAGACGTAATACCTATCCCTGCAAGAAAGAAAAATAAATAAATAAACTACAGTTGCTCAGATAAGAAGAGAAGTCAAGCGAATTACACTTTCGTTTTTCTTTATTTTTTAATGTAAAGTTGTCATTTTACTTCACGCCATATTGTTAGTTTCATTTTATATTCCGGCCCACCAGCGTCTGAGCGGTTCTGCGCTCAAAGCTGGTAGACGTGAGGTGCCGGGTTCGATCCCCGGTCGCGCTCGTCGGCCTAGCCGTTCGGAGTTTTCCGTGGTTTCCTCCGAAACTTGCGTAAATACGGGCTAGGACCCCATAGAAAGACCTCCACGGAAGGCACTCCCCCTCAGGCCTTGGACCCCAGTGTTGTCAATCGGCCTTAATCCCTAACACCAACACCAACATCATTTTATATTCAATAACGTCTTAGAAATGTTCGATAAAAATAAGCCTGTGATATATATATATAAGAGCTTTCTTCAGTATTTAAGTTCTAACAATGCACGTGCCGAAATAGCTCAGTTGGGAGAGCGTTAGACTGAAGATCTAAAGGTCCCTGGTTCGATCCCGGGTTTCGGCAATTCTTCTGTTTTATTAATGAAAGTAGACTGAAGATGTAATATCTATCCCTGCAAGAAAGAAAAAACAATAAATAAACTACAGTTGCTCAGATAAGAAGAGAAGTCAAGCGAATTACACATTCGTTTTTTTTAATTTTGAATGTAAAGTTATCATTTTACTTCACGCCATATTGTTAGTTTCATTTTATATTCAATAACTTCTTAGAAATGTTCAATAAAAATAAGCCTGTGATATATATATAAGAGCTTTCTTCAGTATTTTATTTCTAACAATGCACGTGCCGAAATAGCTCAGTTGGGAGAGCGTTAGACTGAAGATCTAAAGGTCCCTGGATCGATCCCGGGTTTCGGCAATTCTTCTGTTTTATTAATGAAAGTAGACTGAAGATCTAATACCTATCCCTGCAAGAAAGAAAAAAAAAATATATAAACTACAGCTGCTCAGATAAGAAGAGAATTCAAGCGAATTACACTTTCGTTTTTCTTTATTTTTTAATGTAAATTTGTCATTTTACTTCACGCCATATTTTTAGTTTAATTTTATATTCAATAACTTCTTAGAAATGTTCGATAAAAATTAGCCTGTGATATATATATAAGAACTTTCTTCACTATTTAAGTTCCCACAATGTACGTGCCGAAATAGCTCAGTTGGTTGAGCGTTAGACTGAAGATCTAAAGGTCCCTGGTTCGATCCCGGGATTCGGCAATTCTTCTGTTTTATTAATGAAAGTAGACTGAAGATCTAATACCTATCCCTGCAAGAAAGAAAAAAAAATATATAAACTACAGCTGCTCAGATAAGAAGCGAATTACACTTTCGTTTTTCTTTATTTTTTAATGTAAAGTTGTCATTTTGCTTCACGCCATATTGTTAGTTTCATTTTATATTCAATAACGTCTTAGAAATGTTCGATAAAAATAAGCCTGTGATATATATATATAAGAGCTTTCTTCAGTATTTAAGTTCAAACAGTGCACGTGCCGAAATAGCTCAGTTGGGAGAGCGTTAGACTGAAGATCTAAAGGTCCCTGGTTCGATCCCGGGTTTCGGCAATTCTTCTGTTTTATTAATGAAAGTAGACTGAAGATGTAATATCTATCCCTGCAAGAAAGAAAAAACAATAAATAAACTACAGTTGCTCAGATAAGAAGAGAAGTCAAGCGAATTACACATTCGTTTTTTTTTAATTTTGAATGTAAAGTTATCATTTTACTTCACGCCATATTGTTAGTTTCATTTTATATTCAATAACTTCTTAGAAATGTTCGATAAAAATAAGCCTGTGATATATATATAAGAGCTTTCTTCAGTATTTGATTTCTAACAATGCACGTGCCGAAATAGCTCAGTTGGGAGAGCGTTAGACTGAAGATCTAAAGGTCCCTGGATCGATCCCGGGTTTCGGCAATTCTTCTCTTTTATTAATGAAAGTAGACTGAAGATCTAATACCTATCCCTGCAAGAAAGAAAAAAAAAATATATAAACTACAGCTGCTCAGATAAGAAGAGAATTCAAGCGAATTACAATTTCGTTTTTCTTTATTTTTTAATGTAAAGTTGTCATTTTCTTAACGCCATATTTTTAGTTTAATTTTATATTCAATAACTTCTTAGAAATGTTCGATAAAAATAAGCCTGTGATATATCTATAAGAGCTTTCTTCACTATTTAAGTTCCCACAATGTACGTGCCGAAATAGCTCAGTTGGTTGAGCGTTAGACTGAAGATCTAAAGGTCCCTGGTTCGATCCCGGGTTTCGGCAATTCTTCTGTTTTATTAATGAAAGTAGACTGAAGATCTAATACCTATCACTGCAAGAAAGAAAAAAAAATAAACTACAGTTGCTCAGATAAGAAGAAAAGTCAAGCGAATTACACTTTCGTTTTTCTTTATTTTTTAATGTAAAGTTGTCATTTTACTTCATGCCATATTGTTAGTTTCATTTTATATTCAATAACTTCTTAGAAATGTTCGATAAAAATAAGCCTGTGATATATATATAAGAGCTTTCTTCAGTATTTAAGTTCTAACAATGCACGGGCCGAAATAGCTCAGTTGGGAGAGCGTTAGACTGAAGATCTAAAGGTCCCTGGTTCGATCCCGGGTTTCGGCAATTCTCCTGTTTTATTAATGAAAGTAGACTGAAGATGTAATATCTATCCCTGCAAGAAAGAAAAAACAATAAATAAACTACAGTTGCTCAGATAAGAAGAGAAGTCAAGCGAATTACACTTTCGTGTTTCTGTATTTTTTAATGTAAAGTTGTCATTAATCTTCACGCCATATTGTTAGTTTCATTTTATATTCAATAACTTCTTAGAAATGTTCGATAAAAATAAGCCTGTGATATATATATAAGAGCTTTCTTCAGTATTTAAGTTCTAGCAATGCACGTGCCGAAATAGCTCAGTTGGGAGAGCGTTAGGCTGAAGATCTAAAGGTCCCTGGTTCGATCCCGGGTTTCGGCAATTCTTCTGTTTTATTAATGAAAGTAGACTAAGGATCTAATACCTATCCCTGCAAGAAAGAAAAAAAAATATATAAACTACAGCTGCTCAGATAAGAAGAGAATTCAAGCGAATTAAACTTTCGTTTTTCTTTATTTTTTAATGTAAAGTTGTCATTTTACTTCACGCCATATTGTTAGTTTAATTTTATATTCAATAACTTCTTAGAAATGTTCGATAAAAATAAGCCTGTGATATATATATAAGAGCTTTCTTCAGTATTTAAGTTCTTACAATGCACGTGCCGAAATAGCTCAGTTGGGAGAGCGTTAGACTGAAGTTATAAAGGTCCCTGGTTCGATCCCGGGTTTCGGCAATTCTTCTGTTTTATTAATGAAAGTAGACTGAAGACGTAATACCTATCCCTGCAAGAAAGAAAAATAAATAAATAAACTACAGTTGCTCAGATAAGAAGAGAAGTCAAGCGAATTACACTTTCGTTTTTCTTTATTTTTTAATGTAAAGTTGTCATTTTACTTCACGCCATATTGTTAGTTTCATTTTATATTCCGGCCCACCAGCGTCTGAGCGGTTCTGCGCTCAAAGCTGGTAGACGTGAGGTGCCGGGTTCGATCCCCGGTCGCGCTCGTCGGCCTAGCCGTTCGGAGTTTTCCGTGGTTTCCTCCGAAACTTGCGTAAATACGGGCTAGGACCCCATAGAAAGACCTCCACGGAAGGCACTCCCCCTCAGGCCTTGGACCCCAGTGTTGTCAATCGGCCTTAATCCCTAACACCAACACCAACATCATTTTATATTCAATAACGTCTTAGAAATGTTCGATAAAAATAAGCCTGTGATATATATATATATAAGAGCTTTCTTCAGTATTTAAGTTCTAACAATGCACGTGCCGAAATAGCTCAGTTGGGAGAGCGTTAGACTGAAGATCTAAAGGTCCCTGGTTCGATCCCGGGTTTCGGCAATTCTTCTGTTTTATTAATGAAAGTAGACTGAAGATGTAATATCTATCCCTGCAAGAAAGAAAAAACAATAAATAAACTACAGTTGCTCAGATAAGAAGAGAAGTCAAGCGAATTACACATTCGTTTTTTTTAATTTTGAATGTAAAGTTATCATTTTACTTCACGCCATATTGTTAGTTTCATTTTATATTCAATAACTTCTTAGAAATGTTCGATAAAAATAAGCCTGTGATATATATATAAGAGCTTTCTTCAGTATTTTATTTCTAACAATGCACGTGCCGAAATAGCTCAGTTGGGAGAGCGTTAGACTGAAGATCTAAAGGTCCCTGGATCGATCCCGGGTTTCGGCAATTCTTCTGTTTTATTAATGAAAGTAGACTGAAGATCTAATACCTATCCCTGCAAGAAAGAAAAAAAAAATATATAAACTACAGCTGCTCAGATAAGAAGAGAATTCAAGCGAATTACACTTTCGTTTTTCTTTATTTTTTAATGTAAATTTGTCATTTTACTTCACGCCATATTTTTAGTTTAATTTTATATTCAATAACTTCTTAGAAATGTTCGATAAAAATTAGCCTGTGATATATATATAAGAACTTTCTTCACTATTTAAGTTCCCACAATGTACGTGCCGAAATAGCTCAGTTGGTTGAGCGTTAGACTGAAGATCTAAAGGTCCCTGGTTCGATCCCGGGTTTCGGCAATTCTTCTGTTTTATTAATGAAAGTAGACTGAAGATCTAATACCTATCCCTGCAAGAAAGAAAAAAAAATATATAAACTACAGCTGCTCAGATAAGAAGCGAATTACACTTTCGTTTTTCTTTATTTTTTAATGTAAAGTTGTCATTTTACTTCACGCCATATTGTTAGTTTCATTTTATATTCAATAACTTCTTAGAAATGTTCGATAAAAATAAGCCTGTGATATATATATAAGAGCTTTCTTCAGTATTTAATTTCTAACAATGCACGTGCCGAAATAGCTCAGTTGGGAGAGCGTTAGACTGAAGATCTAAAGGTCCCTGGATCGATCCCGGGTTTCGGCAATTCTTCTGTTTTATTAATGAAAGTAGACTGAAGATCTAATACCTATCCCTGCAAGAAAGAAAAAAATATATATATAAACTACAGCTGCTCAGATAAGAAGAGAATTCAAGCGAATTACATTTTCGTTTTTCTTTATTTTTTAATGTAAAGTTGTCATTTTACTTCACGCCATATTTTTAGTTTAATTTTATATTCAATAACTTCTTAGAAATGTTCGATAAAAATAAGCCTGTGGTATATATATAAGAGCTTTCTTCAGTATTTAAGTTCCCACAATGTACGTGCCGAAATAGCTCAGTTTGTTGAGCGTTAGTCTGAAGATCTAAAGGTCCCTGGTTCGATCCCGGGTTTCGGCAATTCTTCTGTTTTATTAATGAAAGTAGACTGAAGATGTAATATCTATCCCTGCAAGAAAGAAAAAACAATAAATAAACTACAGTTGCTCAGATAAGAAGAGAAGTCAAGCGAATTACACATTCGTTTTTCTTTAATTTTGAATGTAAAGTTATCATTTTACTTCACGCCACATTGTTAGTTTCATTTTATATTCAATAACTTCTTAGAAATGTTCGATAAAAATTAGCCTGTGATATATATATAAGAACTTTCTTCACTATTTAAGTTCCCACAATGTACGTGCCGAAATAGCTCAGTTGGTTGAGCGTTAGACTGAAGATCTAAAGGTCCCTGTTTCGATCCCGGGTTTCGGCAATTCTTCTGTTTTATTAATGAAAGTAGACTGAAGATCTAATACCTATCCCTGCAAGAAAGAAAAAAAAATATATAAACTACAGCTGCTCAGATAAGAAGCGAATTACACTTTCGTTTTTCTTTATTTTTTAATGTAAAGTTGTCATTTTACTTCACGCCATATTGTTAGTTTCATTTTATATTCAATAACTTCTTAGAAATGTTCGATAAAAATAAGCCTGTGATATATATATAAGAGCTTTCTTCAGTATTTAATTTCTAACAATGCACGTGCCGAAATAGCTCAGTTGGGAGAGCGTTAGACTGAAGATCTAAAGGTCTCTGGATCGATCCCGGGTTTCGGCAATTCTTCTGTTTTATTAATGAAAGTAGACTGAAGATCTAATACCTATCCCTGCAAGAAAGAAAAAAATATATATATAAACTACAGCTGCTCAGATAAGAAGAGAATTCAAGCGAATTACATTTTCGTTTTTCTTTATTTTTTAATGTAAAGTTGTCATTTTACTTCACGCCATATTTTTAGTTTAATTTTATATTCAATAACTTCTTAGAAATGTTCGATAAAAATAAGCCTGTGATATATATATAAGAGCTTTCTTCAGTATTTAAGTTCCCACAATGTACGTGCCGAAATAGCTCAGTTTGTTGAGCGTTAGACTGAAGATCTAAAGGTCCCTGGTTCGATCCCGGGTTTCGGCAATTCTTCTGTTTTATTAATGAAAGTAGACTGAAGATGTAATATCTATCCCTGCAAGAAAGAAAAAACAATAAATAAACTACAGTTGCTCAGATAAGAAGAGAAGTCAAGCGAATTACACATTCGTTTTTCTTTAATTTTGAATGTAAAGTTATCATTTTACTTCACGCCACATTGTTAGTTTCATTTTATATTCAATAACTTCTTAGAAATGTTCGATAAAAATTAGCCTGTGATATATATATAAGAACTTTCTTCACTATTTAAGTTCCCACAATGTACGTGCCGAAATAGCTCAGTTGGTTGAGCGTTAGACTGAAGATCTAAAGGTCCCTGTTTCGATCCCGGGTTTCGGCAATTCTTCTGTTTTATTAATGAAAGTAGACTGAAGATCTAATACCTATCCCTGCAAGAAAGAAAAAAATATATATATAAACTACAGCTGCTCAGATAAGAAGAGAATTCAAGCGAATTACATTTTCGTTTTTCTTTATTTTTTAATGTAAAGTTGTCATTTTACTTCACGCCATATTTTTAGTTTAATTTTATATTCAATAACTTCTTAGAAATGTTCGATAAAAATAAGCCTGTGATATATATATAAGAGCTTTCTTCAGTATTTAAGTTCCCACAATGTACGTGCCGAAATAGCTCAGTTTGTTGAGCGTTAGACTGAAGATCTAAAGGTCCCTGGTTCGATCCCGGGTTTCGGCAATTCTTCTGTTTTATTAATGAAAGTAGACTGAAGATGTAATATCTATCCCTGCAAGAAAGAAAAAACAATAAATAAACTACAGTTGCTCAGATAAGAAGAGAAGTCAAGCGAATTACACATTCGTTTTTCTTTAATTTTGAATGTAAAGTTATCATTTTACTTCACGCCACATTGTTAGTTTCATTTTATATTCAATAACTTCTTAGAAATGTTCGATAAAAATTAGCCTGTGATATATATATAAGAACTTTCTTCACTATTTAAGTTCCCACAATGTACGTGCCGAAATAGCTCAGTTGGTTGAGCGTTAGACTGAAGATCTAAAGGTCCCTGTTTCGATCCCGGGTTTCGGCAATTCTTCTGTTTTATTAATGAAAGTAGACTGAAGATGTAATATCTATCCCTGCAAGAAAGAAAAAACAATAAATAAACTACAGTTGCTCAGATAAGAAGAGAATTCAAGCGAATTACACTTTCGTTTTTCTTTATTTTTTAATGTAAAGTTGTCATTTTCTTAACGCCATATTTTTAGTTTAATTTTATATTCAATAACTTCTTAGAAATGTTCGATAAAAATAAGCCTGTGATATATATAAGAGCTTTCTTCACTATTTAAGTTCCCACAATGTACGTGCCGAAATAGCTCAGTTGGTTGAGCGTTAGACTGAAGATCTAAAGGTCCCTGGTTCGATCCCGGGTTTCGGCAATTCTTCTGTTTTATTAATGAAAGTAGACTGAAGATCTAATACCTATCACTGCAAGAAAGAAAAAAAAATAAACTACAGTTGCTCAGATAAGAAGAAAAGTCAAGCGAATTACACTTTCGTTTTTCTTTATTTTTTAATGTAAAGTTGTCATTTTACTTCATGCCATATTGTTAGTTTCATTTTATATTCAATAACTTCTTAGAAATGTTCGATAAAAATAAGCCTGTGATATATATATAAGAGCTTTCTTCAGTATTTAAGTTCTAACAATGCACGGGCCGAAATAGCTCAGTTGGGAGAGCGTTAGACTGAAGATCTAAAGGTCCCTGGTTCGATCCCGGGTTTCGGCAATTCTCCTGTTTTATTAATGAAAGTAGACTGAAGATGTAATATCTATCCCTGCAAGAAAGAAAAAACAATAAATAAACTACAGTTGCTCAGATAAGAAGAGAAGTCAAGCGAATTACACTTTCGTGTTTCTGTATTTTTTAATGTAAAGTTGTCATTAATCTTCACGCCATATTGTTAGTTTCATTTTATATTCAATAACTTCTTAGAAATGTTCGATAAAAATAAGCCTGTGATATATATATAAGAGCTTTCTTCAGTATTTAAGTTCTAGCAATGCACGCGCCGAAATAGCTCAGTTGGGAGAGCGTTAGGCTGAAGATCTAAAGGTCCCTGGTTCGATCCCGGGTTTCGGCAATTCTTCTGTTTTATTAATGAAAGTAGACTAAGGATCTAATACCTATCCCTGCAAGAAAGAAAAAAAAATATATAAACTACAGCTGCTCAGATAAGAAGAGAATTCAAGCGAATTAAACTTTCGTTTTTCTTTATTTTTTAATGTAAAGTTGTCATTTTACTTCACGCCATATTGTTAGTTTAATTTTATATTCAATAACTTCTTAGAAATGTTCGATAAAAATAAGCCTGTGATATATATATAAGAGCTTTCTTCAGTATTTAAGTTCTTACAATGCACGTGCCGAAATAGCTCAGTTGGGAGAGCGTTAGACTGAAGTTATAAAGGTCCCTGGTTCGATCCCGGGTTTCGGCAATTCTTCTGTTTTATTAATGAAAGTAGACTGAAGACGTAATACCTATCCCTGCAAGAAAGAAAAATAAATAAATAAACTACAGTTGCTCAGATAAGAAGAGAAGTCAAGCGAATTACACTTTCGTTTTTCTTTATTTTTTAATGTAAAGTTGTCATTTTACTTCACGCCATATTGTTAGTTTCATTTTATATTCCGGCCCACCAGCGTCTGAGCGGTTCTGCGCTCAAAGCTGGTAGACGTGAGGTGCCGGGTTCGATCCCCGGTCGCGCTCGTCGGCCTAGCCGTTCGGAGTTTTCCGTGGTTTCCTCCGAAACTTGCGTAAATACGGGCTAGGACCCCATAGAAAGACCTCCACGGAAGGCACTCCCCCTCAGGCCTTGGACCCCAGTGTTGTCAATCGGCCTTAATCCCTAACACTAACACCAACATCATTTTATATTCAATAACGTCTTAGAAATGTTCGATAAAAATAAGCCTGTGATATATATATATAAGAGCTTTCTTCAGTATTTAAGTTCTAACAATGCACGTGCCGAAATAGCTCAGTTGGGAGAGCGTTAGACTGAAGATCTAAAGGTCCCTGGTTCGATCCCGGGTTTCGGCAATTCTTCTGTTTTATTAATGAAAGTAGACTGAAGATGTAATATCTATCCCTGCAAGAAAGAAAAAACAATAAATAAACTACAGTTGCTCAGATAAGAAGAGAAGTCAAGCGAATTACACATTCGTTTTTTTTAATTTTGAATGTAAAGTTATCATTTTACTTCACGCCATATTGTTAGTTTCATTTTATATTCAATAACTTCTTAGAAATGTTCGATAAAAATAAGCCTGTGATATATATATAAGAGCTTTCTTCAGTATTTTATTTCTAACAATGCACGTGCCGAAATAGCTCAGTTGGGAGAGCGTTAGACTGAAGATCTAAAGGTCCCTGGATCGATCCCGGGTTTCGGCAATTCTTCTGTTTTATTAATGAAAGTAGACTGAAGATCTAATACCTATCCCTGCAAGAAAGAAAAAAAAAATATATAAACTACAGCTGCTCAGATAAGAAGAGAATTCAAGCGAATTACACTTTCGTTTTTCTTTATTTTTTAATGTAAATTTGTCATTTTACTTCACGCCATATTTTTAGTTTAATTTTATATTCAATAACTTCTTAGAAATGTTCGATAAAAATTAGCCTGTGATATATATATAAGAACTTTCTTCACTATTTAAGTTCCCACAATGTACGTGCCGAAATAGCTCAGTTGGTTGAGCGTTAGACTGAAGATCTAAAGGTCCCTGGTTCGATCCCGGGTTTCGGCAATTCTTCTGTTTTATTAATGAAAGTAGACTGAAGATCTAATACCTATCCCTGCAAGAAAGAAAAAAAAAATATATAAACTACAGCTGCTCAGATAAGAAGCGAATTACACTTTCGTTTTTCTTTATTTTTTAATGTAAAGTTGTCATTTTACTTCACGCCATATTGTTAGTTTCATTTTATATTCAATAACTTCTTAGAAATGTTCGATAAAAATAAGCCTGTGATATATATATAAGAGCTTTCTTCAGTATTTAATTTCTAACAATGCACGTGCCGAAATAGCTCAGTTGGGAGAGCGTTAGACTGAAGATCAAAAGGTCCCTGGATCGATCCCGGGTTTCGGCAATTCTTCTGTTTTATTAATGAAAGTAGACTGAAGATCTAATACCTATCCCTGCAAGAAAGAAAAAAATATATATATAAACTACAGCTGCTCAGATAAGAAGAGAATTCAAGCGAATTACATTTTCGTTTTTCTTTATTTTTGAATGTAAAGTTATCATTTTACCTCACGCCACATTGTTAGTTTCATTTTATATTCAATAACTTCTTAGAAATGTTCGATAAAAATAAGCCTGTGATATATATATAAGAGCTTTCTTCAGTATTCAAGTTCTAACAATGCACGTGCCGAAATAGCTCAGTTGGGAGACCTTTAGACTGAAGTTCTAAAGGTCCCTGGTTCGATCCCGGGTTTCGGTAATTCTTCTGTTTTATTAATGAAAGTAGACTGAAGATCATATACCTATCCCTGCAAGAAAGAAAAAAAAATAAATAAACTGCAGTTGCTCAGATTAGAAGAGAAGTCAAGCGAATTACACTTTCGTTTTTCTTTAATTTTTTAATGTAAAGTTGTTATTTTACTTCACGCCATATTGTTAGTTTCATTTTATATTCAATAACTTCTTAGAAATGTTCGATAAAAATAAGCCTGTGATATATATATAAGAGCTTTCTTCAGTATTTAATTTCTAACAATGCACGTGCCGAAATAGCTCCGTTGGGAGAGCGTTGGACTGAAGATCTAAAGGTCCCTGGTTTGATCCCGTGTATCGGCAATTCTTCTGTTTTATTAATGAATGTAGACTGAAGATCTAATACCTTTCCCTGCAAGAAAAATAAATAAATAAACTATAGTTGCTCAGATAAGAAGAGAAGTCAAGGGAATTGCACATTCGTTTTACTTCAATTTTTAATGTAAAGTTATCATTTTACTTCACGCCATATTGTTAGTTTCATTTTATATTCAAGAACTTCTTAGAAATGTTCGATAAAAATAAGCCTGTGATATATATATAAGAGCTTTCTTCAGTATTTAAGTTCTAACAATGCACGTGCCGAAATAGCTCAGTTGGGAGAGCGTTAGACTGAAGATCTAAAGGTCCCTGGTTCGATCCCGGGTTTCGGCAATTCTTCTGTTTTATTAATGAAAGTAGACTGAAGATCTAATACCTATCCCTGCAAGAAAGAAAAAAAAATATATAAACTACAGCTGCTCAGATAAGAAGCGAATTACACTTTCGTTTTTCTTTATTTTTTAATGTAAAGTTGTCATTTTACTTCACGCCATATTGTTAGTTTCATTTTATATTCAATAACTTCTTAGAAATGTTCGATAAAAATAAGCCTGTGATATATATATAAGAGCTTTCTTCAGTATTTAATTTCTAACAATGCACGTGCCGAAATAGCTCAGTTGGGAGAGCGTTAGACTGAAGATCTAAAGGTCCCTGGATCGATCCCGGGTTTCGGCAATTCTTCTGTTTTATTAATGAAAGTAGACTGAAGATCTAATACCTATCCCTGCAAGAAAGAAAAAAATATATATATAAACTACAGCTGCTCAGATAAGAAGAGAATTCAAGCGAATTACATTTTCGTTTTTCTTTATTTTTTAATGTAAAGTTGTCATTTTACTTCACGCCATATTTTTAGTTTAATTTTATATTCAATAACTTCTTAGAAATGTTCGATAAAAATAAGCCTGTGATATATATATAAGAGCTTTCTTCAGTATTTAAGTTCCCACAATGTACGTGCCGAAATAGCTCAGTTTGTTGAGCGTTAGACTGAAGATCTAAAGGTCCCTGGTTCGATCCCGGGTTTCGGCAATTCTTCTGTTTTATTAATGAAAGTAGACTGAAGATGTAATATCTATCCCTGCAAGAAAGAAAAAACAATAAATAAACTACAGTTGCTCAGATAAGAAGAGAAGTCAAGCGAATTACACATTCGTTTTTCTTTAATTTTGAATGTAAAGTTATCATTTTACTTCACGCCACATTGTTAGTTTCATTTTATATTCAATAACTTCTTAGAAATGTTCGATAAAAATAAGCCTGTGATATATATATAAGAGCTTTCTTCAGTATTCAAGTTCTAACAATGCACGTGCCGAAATAGCTCAGTTGGGAGACCTTTAGACTGAAGTTCTAAAGGTCCCTGGTTCGATCCCGGGTTTCGGTAATTCTTCTGTTTTATTAATGAAAGTAGACTGAAGATCATATACCTATCCCTGCAAGAAAGAAAAAAAAATAAATAAACTGCAGTTGCTCAGATTAGAAGAGAAGTCAAGCGAATTACACTTTCGTTTTTCTTTAATTTTTTAATGTAAAGTTGTTATTTTACTTCACGCCATATTGTTAGTTTCATTTTATATTCAATAACTTCTTAGAAATGTTCGATAAAAATAAGCCTGTGATATATATATAAGAGCTTTCTTCAGTATTTAAGTTCTAACAATGCACGTGCCGAAATAGCTCCGTTGGGAGAGCGTTGGACTGAAGATCTAAAGGTCCCTGGTTTGATCCCGTGTATCGGCAATTCTTCTGTTTTATTAATGAATGTAGACTGAAGATCTAATACCTTTCCCTGCAAGAAAAATAAATAAATAAACTATAGTTGCTCAGATAAGAAGAGAAGTCAAGGGAATTGCACATTCGTTTTACTTCAATTTTTAATGTAAAGTTATCATTTTACTTCACGCCATATTGTTAGTTTCATTTTATATTCAAGAACTTCTTAGAAATGTTCGATAAAAATAAGCCTGTGATATATATATAAGAGCTTTCTTCAGTATTTAAGTTCTAACAATGCACGTGCCGAAATAGCTCAGTTGGGAGAGCGTTAGACTGAAGATCTAAAGGTCCCTGGTTCGATCCCGGGTTTCGGCAATTCTTCTGTTTTATTAATGAAAGTAGACTGAAGATGTAATATCTATCCCTGCAAGAAAGAAAAAAAAAATGTATAAACTACAGCTGCTCAGATAAGAAGAGAAGTCAAGCGAATTACACATTCGTTTTTCTTTAATTTTGAATGTAAAGTTATCATTTTTCTTCACGCCATATTGTTAGTTTCATTTTATATTCAATAACTTCTTAGAAATGTTCGATAAAAATAAGCCTGTGATATATATATAAGAGCTTTCTTCAGTATTCAAGTTCTAACAATGCACGTGCCGAAATAGCTCAGTTGGGAGACCTTTAGACTGAAGTTCTAAAGGTCCCTGGTTCGATCCCGGGTTTCGGTAATTCTTCTGTTTTATTAATGAAAGTAGCCTGAAGATCATATACCTATCCCTGCAAGAAAGAAAAAAAAATAAATAAACTGCAGTTGCTCAGATTAGAAGAGAAGTCAAGCGAATTACACTTTCGTTTTTCTTTAATTTTTTAATGTAAAGTTGTTATTTTACTTCACGCCATATTCTTAGTTTCATTTTATATTCAATAACTTCTTAGAAATGTTCGATAAAAATAAGCCTGTGATATATATATAAGAGCTTTCTTCAGTATTTAAGTTCTACCAATGCACGTGCCGAAATAGCTCAGTTGGGAGAGCGTTAGACTGAAGATCTAAAGGTCCCTGGTTCGATCCCGTGTATCGGCAATTCTTCTGTTTTATTAATGAATGTAGACTGAAGATCTAATACCTATCCCTGCAAGAAAAATAAATAAATAAACTATAGTTGCTCAGATAAGAAGAGAAGTCAAGGGAATTGCACATTCGTTTTTCTTCAATTTTTAATGTAAAGTTATCATTTTACTTCACGCCATATTGTTAGTTTCATTTTATATTCAATAACTTCTTAGAAATGTTCGATAAAAATAAGCCTGTGATATATATATAAGAGCTTTCTTCAGTATTTAAGTTCCAACAATGCACGTGCCGAAATAGCTCAGTTGGGAGAGCGTTAGACTGAAGATCTAAAGGTCCCTGGTTCGATCCCGGGTTTCGGCAATTCTTCTGTTTTATTAATGAAAGTAGACTGAAGATCTAATACCTATCACTGCAAGAAAGAAAAAAAAATAAACTACAGTTGCTCAGATAAGAAGAAAAGTCAAGCGAATTACACTTTCGTTTTTCTTTATTTTTTAATGTAAAGTTGTCATTTTACTTCATGCCATATTGTTAGTTTCATTTTATATTCAATAACTTCTTAGAAATGTTCGATAAAAATAAGCCTGTGATATATATATAAGAGCTTTCTTCAGTATTTAAGTTCTAACAATGCACGGGCCGAAATAGCTCAGTTGGGAGAGCGTTAGACTGAAGATCTAAAGGTCCCTGGTTCGATCCCGGGTTTCGGCAATTCTCCTGTTTTATTAATGAAAGTAGACTGAAGATGTAATATCTATCCGTGCAAGAAAGAAAAAACAATAAATAAACTACAGTTGCTCAGATAAGAAGAGAAGTCAAGCGAATTACACTTTCGTGTTTCTGTATTTTTTAATGTAAAGTTGTCATTAATCTTCACGCCATATTGTTAGTTTCATTTTATATTCAATAACTTCTTAGAAATGTTCGATAAAAATAAGCCTGTGATATATATATAAGAGCTTTCTTCAGTATTTAAGTTCTAGCAATGCACGTGCCGAAATAGCTCAGTTGGGAGAGCGTTAGGCTGAAGATCTAAAGGTCCCTGGTTCGATCCCGGGTTTCGGCAATTCTTCTGTTTTATTAATGAAAGTAGACTAAGGATCTAATACCTATCCCTGCAAGAAAGAAAAAAAAATATATAAACTACAGCTGCTCAGATAAGAAGAGAATTCAAGCGAATTAAACTTTCGTTTTTCTTTATTTTTTAATGTAAAGTTGTCATTTTACTTCACACCATATTGTTAATTTAATTTTATATTCAATAACTTCTTAGAAATGTTCGATAAAAATAAGCCTGTGATATATATATAAGAGCTTTCTTCAGTATTTAAGTTCTTACAATGCACGTGCCGAAATAGCTCAGTTGGGAGAGCGTTAGACTGAAGTTATAAAGGTCCCTGGTTCGATCCCGGGTTTCGGCAATTCTTCTGTTTTATTAATGAAAGTAGACTGAAGACGTAATACCTATCCCTGCAAGAAAGAAAAATAAATAAATAAACTACAGTTGCTCAGATAAGAAGAGAAGTCAAGCGAATTACACTTTCGTTTTTCTTTATTTTTTAATGTAAAGTTGTCATTTTACTTCACGCCATATTGTTAGTTTCATTTTATATTCCGGCCCACCAGCGTCTGAGCGGTTCTGCGCTCAAAGCTGGTAGACGTGAGGTGCCGGGTTCGATCCCCGGTCGCGCTCGTCGGCCTAGCCGTTCGGAGTTTTCCGTGGTTTCCTCCGAAACTTGCGTAAATACGGGCTAGGACCCCATAGAAAGACCTCCACGGAAGGCACTCCCCCTCAGGCCTTGGACCCCAGTGTTGTCAATCGGCCTTAATCCCTAACACCAACACCAACATCATTTTATATTCAATAACGTCTTAGAAATGTTCGATAAAAATAAGCCTGTGATATATATATATAAGAGCTTTCTTCAGTATTTAAGTTCTAACAATGCACGTGCCGAAATAGCTCAGTTGGGAGAGCGTTAGACTGAAGATCTAAAGGTCCCTGGTTCGATCCCGGGTTTCGGCAATTCTTCTGTTTTATTAATGAAAGTAGACTGAAGATGTAATATCTATCCCTGCAAGAAAGAAAAAACAATAAATAAACTACAGTTGCTCAGATAAGAAGAGAAGTCAAGCGAATTACACATTCGTTTTTTTTAATTTTGAATGTAAAGTTATCATTTTACTTCACGCCATATTGTTAGTTTCATTTTATATTCAATAACTTCTTAGAAATGTTCGATAAAAATAAGCCTATGATATATATATAAGAGCTTTCTTCAGTATTTTATTTCTAACAATGCACGTGCCGAAATAGCTCAGTTGGGAGAGCGTTAGACTGAAGATCTAAAGGTCCCTGGATCGATCCCGGGTTTCGGCAATTCTTCTGTTTTATTAATGAAAGTAGACTGAAGATCTAATACCTATCCCTGCAAGAAAGAAAAAAAAATATATAAACTACAGCTGCTCAGATAAGAAGAGAATTCAAGCGAATTACACTTTCGTTTTTCTTTATTTTTTAATGTAAATTTGTCATTTTACTTCACGCCATATTTTTAGTTTAATTTTATATTCAATAACTTCTTAGAAATGTTCGATAAAAATTAGCCTGTGATATATATATAAGAACTTTCTTCACTATTTAAGTTCCCACAATGTACGTGCCGAAATAGCTCAGTTGGTTGAGCGTTAGACTGAAGATCTAAAGGTCCCTGGTTCGATCCCGGGTTTCGGCAATTCTTCTGTTTTATTAATGAAAGTAGACTGAAGATCTAATACCTATCCCTGCAAGAAAGAAAAAAATATATATATAAACTACAGCTGCTCAGATAAGAAGAGAATTCAAGCGAATTACATTTTCGTTTTTCTTTATTTTTTAATGTAAAGTTGTCATTTTACTTCACGCCATATTTTTAGTTTAATTTTATATTCAATAACTTCTTAGAAATGTTCGATAAAAATAAGCCTGTGATATATATATAAGAGCTTTCTTCAGTATTTAATTTCTAACAATGCACGTGCCGAAATAGCTCAGTTGGGAGAGCGTTAGACTGAAGATCTAAAGGTCCCTGGATCGATCCCGGGTTTCGGCAATTCTTCTGTTTTATTAATGAAAGTAGACTGAAGATCTAATACCTATCCCTGCAAGAAAGAAAAAAATATATATATAAACTACAGCTGCTCAGATAAGAAGAGAATTCAAGCGAATTACATTTTCGTTTTTCTTTATTTTTTAATGTAAAGTTGTCATTTTACTTCACGCCATATTTTTAGTTTAATTTTATATTCAATAACTTCTTAGAAATGTTCGATAAAAATAAGCCTGTGATATATATATAAGAGCTTTCTTCAGTATTTAAGTTCCCACAATGTACGTGCCGAAATAGCTCAGTTTGTTGAGCGTTAGACTGAAGATCTAAAGGTCCCTGGTTCGATCCCGGGTTTCGGCAATTCTTCTGTTTTATTAATGAAAGTAGACTGAAGATGTAATATCTATCCCTGCAAGAAAGAAAAAACAATAAATAAACTACAGTTGCTCAGATAAGAAGAGAAGTCAAGCGAATTACACATTCGTTTTTCTTTAATTTTGAATGTAAAGTTATCATTTTACTTCACGCCACATTGTTAGTTTCATTTTATATTCAATAACTTCTTAGAAATGTTCGATAAAAATAAGCCTGTGATATATATATAAGAGCTTTCTTCAGTATTCAAGTTCTAACAATGCACGTGCCGAAATAGCTCAGTTGGGAGACCTTTAGACTGAAGTTCTAAAGGTCCCTGGTTCGATCCCGGGTTTCGGTAATTCTTCTGTTTTATTAATGAAAGTAGACTGAAGATCATATACCTATCCCTGCAAGAAAGAAAAAGAAATAAATAAACTGCAGTTGCTCAGATTAGAAGAGAAGTCAAGCGAATTACACTTTCGTTTTTCTTTAATTTTTTAATGTAAAGTTGTTATTTTACTTCACGCCATATTTTTAGTTTCATTTTATATTCAATAACTTCTTAGAAATGTTCGATAAAAATAAGCCTGTGATATATATATAAGAGCTTTCTTCAGTATTTAAGTTCTAACAATGCACGTGCCGAAATAGCTCCGTTGGGAGAGCGTTGGACTGAAGATCTAAAGGTCCCTGGTTTGATCCCGTGTATCGGCAATTCTTCTGTTTTATTAATGAATGTAGACTGAAGATCTAATACCTTTCCCAGCAAGAAAAATAAATAAATAAACTATAGTTGCTCAGATAAGAAGAGAAGTCAAGGGAATTGCACATTCGTTTTACTTCAATTTTTAATGTAAAGTTATCATTTTACTTCACGCCATATTGTTAGTTTCATTTTATATTCAAGAACTTCTTAGAAATGTTCGATAAAAATAAGCCTGTGATATATATATAAGAGCTTTCTTCAGTATTTAAGTTCTAACAATGCACGTGCCGAAATAGCTCAGTTGGGAGAGCGTTAGACTGAAGATCTAAAGGTCCCTGGTTCGATCCCGGGTTTCGGCAATTCTTCTGTTTTATTAATGAAAGTAGACTGAAGATGTAATATCTATCCCTGCAAGAAAGAAAAAAAAAATGTATAAACTACAGCTGCTCAGATAAGAAGAGAAGTGAAGCGAATTACACATTCGTTTTTCTTTAATTTTGAATGTAAAGTTATCATTTTTCTTCACGCCATATTGTTAGTTTCATTTTATATTCAATAACTTCTTAGAAATGTTCGATAAAAATAAGCCTGTGATATATATATAAGAGCTTTCTTCAGTATTCAAGTTCTAACAATGCACGTGCCGAAATAGCTCAGTTGGGAGACCTTTAGACTGAAGTTCTAAAGGTCCCTGGTTCGATCCCGGGTTTCGGTAATTCTTCTGTTTTATTAATGAAAGTAGACTGAAGATCATATACCTATCCCTGCAAGAAAGAAAAAAAAATAAATAAACTGCAGTTGCTCAGATTAGAAGAGAAGTCAAGCGAATTACACTTTCGTTTTTCTTTAATTTTTTAATGTAAAGTTGTTATTTTACTTCACGCCATATTGTTAGTTTCATTTTATATTCAATAACTTCTTAGAAATGTTCGATAAAAATAAGCCTGTGATATATATATAAGAGCTTTCTTCAGTATTTAAGTTCTAACAATGCACGTGCCGAAATAGCTCAGTTGGGAGAGCGTTAGACTGAAGATCTAAAGGTCCCTGGTTCGATCCCGTGTATCGGCAATTCTTCTGTTTTATTAATGAATGTAGACTGAAGATCTAATACCTATCCCTGCACGAAAGAAAAAAAAATATATAAACTACAGCTGCTCAGATAAGAAGCGAATTACACTTCCGTTTTTCTTTATTTTTTAATGTAAAGTTGTCATTTTACTTCACGCCATATTGTTAGTTTCATTTTATATTCAATAACTTCTTAGAAATGTTCGATAAAAATAAGCCTGTGATATATATATAAGAGCTTTCTTCAGTATTTAAGTTCCAACAATGCACGTGCCGAAATAGCTCAGTTGGGAGAACGTTAGACTGAAGATCTAAAGGTCCCTGGTTCGGTCCCGGGTTTCGGCAATTCTTCTATTTTATTAATGAATGGAAACTGAAGATGTAATATCTATCCCTGCAAGAAAGAAAAAACAATAAATAAACTACAGTTGCTCAGATAAGAAGAGAAGTCAAGCGAATTACACATTCGTTTTTCTTTAATTTTGAATGTAAAGTTATCATTTTACTTCACGCCATATTGTTAGTTTCATTTTATATTCAATAACTTCTTAGAAATGTTCGATAAAAATAAGCCTGTGATATATATATAAGAGCTTTCTTCAGTATTTAAGTTCTACCAATGCACGTGCCGAAATAGCTCAGTTGGGAGAGCGTTAGACTGAAGATCTAAAGGTCCCTGGTTCGATCCCGTGTATCGGCAATTCTTCTGTTTTATTAATGAATGTAGACTGAAGATCTAATACCTATCCCTGCAAGAAAAATAAATAAATAAACTATAGTTGCTCAGATAAGAAGAGAAGTCAAGGGAATTGCACATTCGTTTTTCTTCAATTTTTAATGTAAAGTTATCATTTTACTTCACGCCATATTGTTAGTTTCATTTTATATTCAATAACTTCTTAGAAATGTTCGATAAAAATAAGCCTGTGATATATATATAAGAGCTTTCTTCAGTATTTAAGTTCCAACAATGCACGTGCCGAAATAGCTCAGTTGGGAGAGCGTTAGACTGAAGATCTAAAGGTCCCTGGTTCGATCCCGGGTTTCGGCAATTCTTCTGTTTTATTAATGAAAGTAGACTGAAGATCTAATACCTATCCCTGCAAGAAAGAAAAAAAAATAAATAAACTGCAGTTGCTCAGATTAGAAGAGAAGTCAAGCGAATTACACTTTCGTTTTTCTTTAATTTTTTAATGTAAAGTTGTTATTTTACTTCACGCCATATTGTTAGTTTCATTTTATATTCAATAACTTCTTAGAAATGTTCGATAAAAATAAGCCTGTGATATATATATAAGAGCTTTCTTCAGTATTTAAGTTCTACCAATGCACGTGCCGAAATAGCTCAGTTGGGAGAGCGTTAGACTGAAGATCTAAAGGTCCCTGGTTCGATCCCGTGTATCGGCAATTCTTCTGTTTTATTAATGAATGTAGACTGAAGATCTAATACCTATCCCTGCAAGAAAAATAAATAAATAAACTATAGTTGCTCAGATAAGAAGAGAAGTCAAGGGAATTTCACATTCGTTTTTCTTCAATTTTTAATGTAAAGTTATCATTTTACTTCACGCCATATTGTTAGTTTCATTTTATATTCAATAACTTCTTAGAAATGTTCGATAAAAATAAGCCTGTGATATATATATAAGAGCTTTCTTCAGTATTTAAGTTCCAACAATGCACGTGCCGAAATAGCTCAGTTGGGAGAGCGTTAGACTGAAGATCTAAAGGTCCCTGGTTCGATCCCGGGTTTCGGCAATTCTTCTGTTTTATTAATGAAAGTAGACTGAAGATCTAATACCTATCCCTGCAAGAAAGAAAAAAAAATATATAAACTACAGCTGCTCAGATAAGAAGCGAATTACACTTCCGTTTTTCTTTATTTTTTAATGTAAAGTTGTCATTTTACTTCACGCCATATTGTTAGTTTCATTTTATATTCAATAACTTCTTAGAAATGTTCGATAAAAATAAGCCTGTTATATATATATAAGAGCTTTCTTCAGTATTTAAGTTCTAACAATGCACGTGCCGAAATAGCTCAGTTTGGAGAGCGTTAGACTGAAGATCTAAAGGTCCCTGGTTCGATCCCAGGTTTCGGCAATTCTTCTGTTTTATTAATGAATGTAGACTGAAGATCTAATACCTATCCCTGCAAGAAAGAAAAAAAAATAAACTACAGTTGCTCAGATAAGAAGAGAAGTCAAGCGAATTACACTTTCGTTTTTCTTTATTTTTTAATGTAAAGTTGTCATTTTGCTTCACGCCATATTGTTAGATTCATTTTATATTCAATAACTTCTTAGAAATATTCGATAAAAATTAGCCTGTGATATATATATAAGAGCTTTCTTCAGTATTTAAGTTCTAACAATGCACGTGCTGAAATAGCTCAGTTGGGAGAGCGTTAGACTGAAGATCTAAAGGTCCCTGGTTCGATCCCGTGTTTCGGCAATTCTTCTATATTATTAATGAATGTAGACTGAAGATCTAATACCTATCCCTGCAAAAAAGAAAAATAAATAAATAAACTATAGTTGCTCAGATAAGAAGAGAAGTCAAGCGAATTTCACATTCGTTTTTCTTCAATTTTTAATGTAAAGTTATCATTTTACTTCACGCCATATTGTTAGTTTCATTTTATATTCAATAACTTCTTAGAAATGTTCGATAAAAATAAGCCTGTGATATATATATAAGAGCTTTCTTCAGTATTTAAGTTCCAACAATGCACGTGCCGAAATAGCTCAGTTGGGAGAACGTTAGACTGAAGATCTAAAGGTCCCTGGTTCGGTCCCGGGTTTCGGCAATTCTTCTATTTTATTAATGAATGTAAACTGAAGATGTAATATCTATCCCTGCAAGAAAGAAAAAACAATAAATAAACTACAGTTGCTCAGATAAGAAGAGAAGTCAAGCGAATTACACATTCGTTTTTCTTTAATTTTGAATGTAAAGTTATCATTTTACTTCACGCCATATTGTTAGTTTCATTTTATATTCAATAACTTCTTAGAAATGTTCAATAAAAATAAACCTGTGATATATATATAAGAGCTTCCTTCAGTATTTAAGTTCTAACTATGCACGTGCCGAAATAGCTCAGTTGGGAGAGCGTTAGACTGAAGATCTAAAGGTCCCTTGTTCGATCCCGGGTTTCGGCAATTCTTCTGTTTTATTAATGAATGTAGACTGAAGATCTAATACCTATCAATGCAAGAAAGAAAAATAAATAAATAAACTATAGTTGCTCAGATAAAAGAGAAGTCAAGCGAATTGCACATTCGTTTTTCTTCAATTTTTAATGTAAAGTTATCATTTTACTTCACGCCATATTGTTAGTTTCATTTTATATTCAATAACTTCTTAGAAATGTTCGATAAAAATAAGCCTGTGATATATATATAAGAGCTTTCTGCAGTATTTAAGTTCCAACAATGCACGTGCCGAAATAGCTCAGTTGGGAGAGCGTTAGACTGAAGATCTAAAGGTCCCTGGTTCGATCCCGGGTTTCAGCAATTCTTCTGTTTTATTAATGAAAGTAGACTGAAGATCTAATACCTATCCCTGCAAGAAAGAAAAAAAAATATATAAACTACAGCTGCTCAGATAAGAAGCGAATTACACTTTCGTTTTTCTTTATTTTTTAATGTAAAGTTGTCATTTTACTTCACGCCATATTGTTAGTTTCATTTTATATTCAATAACTTCTTAGAAATGTTCGATAAAAATAAGCCTGTGATATATATATAAGAGCTTTCTTCAGTATTTAAGTTCTAACAATGCACGTGCCGAAATAGCTCAGTTGGGAGAGCGTTAGACTGAAGATCTAAAGGTCCCGGGTTTCGGCAATTCTTCTGTTTTATTAATGAATGTAGACTGAAGATCTAATACCTATCCCTGCAAGAAAGAAAAAAAAATAAACTACAGTTGCTCAGATAAGAAGAGAAGTCAAGCGAATTACACTTTCGTTTTTCTTTATTTTTTAATGTAAAGTTGTCATTTTGCTTCACGCCATATTGTTAGTTTCATTTTATATTCAATAACTTCTTAGAAATGTTCGATAAAAATAAACC
This sequence comes from Salticus scenicus, assembly GCA_963930645.1. Taxonomy (NCBI): domain Eukaryota; kingdom Metazoa; phylum Arthropoda; class Arachnida; order Araneae; family Salticidae; genus Salticus; species Salticus scenicus. The sequence goes on along the minus strand of CAWVNO010000681.1, from coordinate 648,783 downwards.
TGTGATATATATATAAGAGCTTCCTTCAGTATTTAAGTTCTAACAATGCACGTGCCGAAATAGCTCAGTTGGGAGAGCGTTAGACTGAAGATCTAAAGGTCCCGGGTTTCGGCAATTCTTCTGTTTTATTAATGAAAGTAGACTGAAGATCAAATACCTATCCCTGCAAGAAAGAAAAAAAAATAAATAAACTACAGTTGCTCAGATTAGAAGAGAAGTCAAGCGAATTACACTTTCGTTTTTCTTTTATTTTTTAATGTAAAGTTGTTATTTTACTTCACGCCATATTGTTAGTTTCATTTTATATTCAATAACTTCTTAGAAATGTTCGATAAAAATAAGCCTGTGATATATATATTAGAGCTTTCTTCAGTATTTAAGTTCTAACAATGCACGTGCCGAAATAGCTCAGTTGGGAGAGCGTTAGAATGAAGATCTAAAGGTCCCTGGTTCGATCCCGTGTTTCGGCAATTCTTCTGTTTTATTAATGAATGTAGACTGAAGATCTAATACCTATCCCTGCAAGAAAGAAAAATAAATAAATAAACTATAGTTGCTCAGATAAGAAGAGAAGTCAAGCGAATTGCACATTCGTTTTTCTTCAATTTTTAATGTAAAGTTATCATTTTACTTCACGCCATATTGTTAGTTTCATTTTATATTCAATAACTTCTTAGAAATGTTCGATAAAAATAAGCCTGTGATATATATATAAGAGCTTTCTTCAGTATTTAAGTTCTAGCAATGAACGTGCCGAAATAGCTCAGTTGGGAGAGCGTTAGACTGAAGATCTAAAGGTCCCTGGTTCGATCACGGGTTTCGGCAATTCTTCTGATTTATTAATGAAAGTAGACTGAAGACGTAATACCTATCCCTTGAAGAAAGAAAAAACAATAAATAAACTACAGTTGCTCAGATAAGAAGAGAAGTCAAGCGAATTACACTTTCGTTTTTCATTAATTTTGAATGTAAATTTGTCATTTTACTTCACGCCATATTTTTAGTTTCATTTTATATTCAATAACTTCTTAGAAATGTTCGATAAAAATAAGCCTGTGATATATATATAAGAGCTTTCTTCAGTATTTAAGTTCTAACAATGCACGTGCCGAAATAGCTCAGTTGGGAGAGCGTTAGACTGAAGATCTAAAGGTCCCTGGTTCGATCCCGGGGTTCGGCAATTCTTCTGTTTTATTAATGAAAGTAGACTGAAGATGTAATATCTATCCCTGCAAGAAAGAAAAAACAATAAATAAACTACAGTTGCTCAGATAAGAAGAGAAGTCAAGCGAATTACACGTTCGTTTTTCATTAATTTTGAATGTAAAGTTGTCATTTTACTTCACGCCATATTGTTAGTTTCATTTTATATTCAATAACTTCTTAGAAATGTTCGATAAAAATAAGCCTGTGATATATATATAAGAGCTTTCTTCAGTATTTAAGTTCTAACAATGCACGTGCCGAAATAGCTCAGTTGGGAGTGCGGTAGACTGAAGATCTAAAGGTCCCTGGTTCGATCCCGTGTTTCGGCATTTCTTCTGTTTTGTTAATGAATGTAGACTGAAGATCTAATACCTATCCCTGCAAGGAAGAAAAATAAATAAATAAACTATAGTTGCTCAGATAAGAAGAGAAGTCAAGCGAATTGCGCATTCGGTTTTCTTCAATTTTTAATGTAAAGTTATCATTTTACTTCACGCCATATTGCTAGTTTCATTTTATATTCAATAACTTCTTAGAAATGTTCGATAAAAATAAGCCTGTGATATATATATAAGAGCTTTCTTCAGTATTTAAGTTCCAACAATGCACGTGCCGAAAAAGCTCAGTTGGGAGAGCGTTAGACTGAAGATCTAAAGGTCCCTGGTTCGATCCCGTGTATCGGCAATTCTTCTGTTTTATTAATGAATGTAGACTGAAGATCTAATACCTATCCCTGCAAGAAAAATAAATAAATAAACTATAGTTGCTCAGATAAGAAGAGAAGTCAAGGGAATTGCACATTCGTTTTTCTTCTATTTTTAATGTAAAGTTATCATTTTACTTCACGCCATATTGTTAGTTTCATTTTATATTCAATAACTTCTTAGAAATTTTCGATAAAAATAAGCCTGTGATATATATATAAGAGCTTTCTTCAGTATTTAAGTTCCAACAATGCACGTGCCGAAATATCTCAGTTGGGAGAGCGTTAGACTGAAGATCTAAAGGTCCCTGGTTCGATCCCGGGTTTCGGCAATTCTTCTGTTTTATTAATGAAAGTAGACTGAAGATCTAATACCTATCCCTGCAAGAAAGAAAAAAAAATATATAAACTACAGCTGCTCAGATAAGAAGCGAATTACACTTCCGTTTTTCTTTATTTTTTAATGTAAAGTTGTCATTTTACTTCACGCCATATTGTTAGTTTCATTTTATATTCAATAACTTCTTAGAAATGTTCGATAAAAATAAGCCTGTTATATATATATAAGAGCTTTCTTCAGTATTTAAGTTCTAACAATGCACGTGCCGAAATAGCTCAGTTTGGAGAGCGTTAGACTGAAGATCTAAAGGTCCCTGGTTCGATCCCAGGTTTCGGCAATTCTTCTGTTTTATTAATGAATGTAGACTGAAGATCTAATACCTATCCCTGCAAGAAAGAAAAAAAAATAAACTACAGTTGCTCAGATAAGAAGAGAAGTCAAGCGAATTACACTTTCGTTTTTCTTTATTTTTTAATGTAAAGTTGTCATTTTGCTTCACGCCATATTGTTAGTTTCATTTTATATTCAATAACTTCTTAGAAATATTCGATAAAAATTAGCCTGTGATATATATATAAGAGCTTTCTTCAGTATTTAAGTTCTAGCAATGCACGTGCTGAAATAGCTCAGTTGGGAGAGCGTTAGACTGAAGATCTAAAGGTCCCTGGTTCGATCCCGTGTTTCGGCAATTCTTCTATATTATTAATGAATGTAGACTGAAGATCTAATACCTATCCCTGCAAAAAAGAAAAATAAATAAATAAACTATAGTTGCTCAGATAAGAAGAGAAGTCAAGCGAATTTCACATTCGTTTTTCTTCAATTTTTAATGTAAAGTTATCATTTTACTTCACGCCATATTGTTAGTTTCATTTTATATTCAATAACTTCTTAGAAATGTTCGATAAAAATAAGCCTGTGATATATATATAAGAGCTTTCTTCAGTATTTAAGTTCCAACAATGCACGTGCCGAAATAGCTCAGTTGGGAGAACGTTAGACTGAAGATCTAAAGGTCCCTGGTTCGGTCCCGGGTTTCGGCAATTCTTCTATTTTATTAATGAATGTAAACTGAAGATGTAATATCTATCCCTGCAAGAAAGAAAAAACAATAAATAAACTACAGTTGCTCAGATAAGAAGAGAAGTCAAGCGAATTACACATTCGTTTTTCTTTAATTTTGAATGTAAAGTTATCATTTTACTTCACGCCATATTGTTAGTTTCATTTTATATTCAATAACTTCTTAGAAATGTTCAATAAAAATAAACCTGTGATATATATATAAGAGCTTCCTTCAGTATTTAAGTTCTAACTATGCACGTGCCGTAATAGCTCAGTTGGGAGAGCGTTAGACTGAAGATCTAAAGGTCCCTGGTTCGATCCCGTGTATCGGCAATTCTTCTGTTTTATTAATGAATGTAGACTGAAGATCTAATACCTATCCCTGCAAGAAAAATAAATAAATAAACTATAGTTGCTCAGATAAGAAGAGAAGTCAAGGGAATTGCACATTCGTTTTTCTTCAATTTTTAATGTAAAGTTATCATTTTACTTCACGCCATATTGTTAGTTTCATTTTATATTCAATAACTTCTTAGAAATGTTCGATAAAAATAAGCCTGTGATATATATATAAGAGCTTTCTTCAGTATTTAAGTTCCAACAATGCACGTGCCGAAATAGCTCAGTTGGGAGAGCGTTAGACTGAAGATCTAAAGGTCCCTGGTTCGATCCCGGGTTTCGGCATTTCTTCTGTTTTATTAATGAAAGTAGACTGAAGATCTAATACCTATCCCTGCAAGAAAGAAAAAAAAATATATAAACTACAGCTGCTCAGATAAGAAGCGAATTACACTTCCGTTTTTCTTTATTTTTTAATGTAAAGTTGTCATTTTACTTCACGCCATATTGTTAGTTTCATTTTATATTCAATAACTTCTTAGAAATGTTCGATAAAAATAAGCCTGTTATATATATATAAGAGCTTTCTTCAGTATTTAAGTTCTAACAATGCACGTGCCGAAATAGCTCAGTTTGGAGAGCGTTAGACTGAAGATCTAAAGGTCCCTGGTTCGATCCCAGGTTTCGGCAATTCTTCTGTTTTATTAATGAATGTAGACTGAAGATGTAATACCTATCCCTGCAAAAAAGAAAAATAAATAAATAAACTATAGTTGCTCAGATAAGAAGAGAAGTCAAGCGAATTTCACATTCGTTTTTCTTCAATTTTTAATGTAAAGTTATCATTTTACTTCACGCCATATTGTTTTTTTTTTTAGAGGATTAAGGCCGATTGACTCCTTATGTGTCCTAGGCCTATAGGGGGAATGCCCTCCGTGGGGGTCTTTCTAAGGGGTCCTAGCCCGTATTTACGCGAGTTTCGGAGGAAACCACGGAAAACTCCGAACGGCTAGGTCGATGAGCGCGACCTGGGATCGAACCCGGCACCTCCCACCTACCAGCTTTGAGCGCAGAACCGCTCGGCCGCTGGTGGGCCCGCCATATTGTTAGTTTCATTTTTATATTCAATAACTTCTTAGAAATGTTCGATAAAAATAAGCCTGTGATATATATATAAGAGCTTTCTTCAGTATTTAAGTTCCAACAATGCACGTGCCGAAATAGCTCAGTTGGGAGAACGTTAGACTGAAGATCTAAAGGTCCCTGGTTCGGTCCCGGGTTTCGGCAATTCTTCTATTTTATTAATGAATGTAAACTGAAGATGTAATATCTATCCCTGCAAGAAAGAAAAAACAATAAATAAACTACAGTTGCTCAGATAAGAAGAGAAGTCAAGCGAATTACACATTCGTTTTTCTTTAATTTTGAATGTAAAGTTATCATTTTACTTCACGCCATATTGTTAGTTTCATTTTATATTCAATAACTTCTTAGAAATGTTCAATAAAAATAAACCTGTGATATATATATAAGAGCTTCCTTCAGTATTTAAGTTCTAACTATGCACGTGCCGAAATAGCTCAGTTGGGAGAGCGTTAGACTGAAGATCTAAAGGTCCCTTGTTCGATCCCGGGTTTCGGCAATTCTTCTGTTTTATTAATGAATGTAGACTGAAGATCTAATACCTATCAATGCAAGAAAGAAAAATAAATAAATAAACTATAGTTGCTCAGATAAAAGAGAAGTCAAGCGAATTGCACATTCGTTTTTCTTCAATTTTTAATGTAAAGTTATCATTTTACTTCACGCCATATTGTTAGTTTCATTTTATATTCAATAACTTCTTAGAAATGTTCGATAAAAATAAGCCTGTGATATATATATAAGAGCTTTCTTCAGTATTTAAGTTCCAACAATGCACGTGCCGAAATAGCTCAGTTGGGAGAGCGTTAGACTGAAGATCTAAAGGTCCCTGGTTCGATCCCGGGTTTCAGCAATTCTTCTGTTTTATTAATGAAAGTAGACTGAAGATCTAATACCTATCCCTGCAAGAAAGAAAAAAAAATATATAAACTACAGCAGCTCAGATAAGAAGCGAATTACACTTTCGTTTTTCTTTATTTTTTAATGTAAAGTTGTCATTTTACTTCACGCCATATTGTTAGTTTCATTTTATATTCAATAACTTCTTAGAAATGTTCGATAAAAATAAGCCTGTGATATATATATAAGAGCTTTCTTCAGTATTTAAGTTCTAACAATGCACGTGCCGAAATAGCTCAGTTGGGAGAGCGTTAGACTGAAGATCTAAAGGTCCCTGGTTCGATCCCGGGTTTCGGCAATTCTTCTGTTTTATTAATGAATGTAGACTGAAGATCTAATACCTATCCCTGCAAGAAAGAAAAAAAAATAAACTACAGTTGCTCAGATAAGAAGAGAAGTCAAGCGAATTACACTTTCGTTTTTCTTTATTTTTTAATGTAAAGTTGTCATTTTGCTTCACGCCATATTGTTAGTTTCATTTTATATTCAATAACTTCTTAGAAATGTTCGATAAAAATAAACCTGTGATATATATATAAGAGCTTCCTTCAGTATTTAAGTTCTAACAATGCACGTGCCGAAATAGCTCAGTTGGGAGAGCGTTAGACTGAAGATCTAAAGGTCCCGGGTTTCGGCAATTCTTCTGTTTTATTAATGAAAGTAGACTGAAGATCAAATACCTATCCCTGCAAGAAAGAAAAATAAATAAATAAACTATAGTTGCTCAGATAAGAAGAGAAGTCAAGCGAATTGCACATTCGTTTTTCTTCAATTTTTAATGTAAAGTTATCATTTTACTTCACGCCATATTGTTAGTTTCATTTTATATTCAATAACTTCTTAGAAATGTTCGATAAAAATAAGCCTGTGATATATATATAAGAGCTTTCTTCAGTATTTAAGTTCTAGCAATGAACGTGCCGAAATAGCTCAGTTGGGAGAGCGTTAGACTGAAGATCTAAAGGTCCCTGGTTCGATCCCGGGTTTCGGCAATTCTTCTGTTTTATTAATGAAAGTAGACTGAAGATGTAATATCTATCCCTGCAAGAAAGAAAAAACAATAAATAAACTACAGTTGCTCTAATAAGAAGAGAAGTCAAGCGAGTTACACATTCGTTTTTCTTTAATTTTGAATGTAAAGTTATCATTTTACTTCACGCCATATTGTTAGTTTCATTTTATATTCAATAACTTCTTAGAAATGTTCGATAAAAATAAGCCTGTGATATATATATAAGAGCTTTCTTCAGTATTTAAGTTCTAACAATGCTCGTGCCGAAATAGCTCAGTTGGGAGAGCGTTAGACTGAAGATATAAAGGTCCCTGGTTCGATCACGGGTTTCGGCAATTCTTCTGATTTATTAATGAAAGTAGACTGAAGACGTAATACCTATCCCTTGAAGAAAGAAAAAACAATAAATAAACTACAGTTGCTCAGATAAGAAGAGAAGTCAAGCGAATTACACTTTCGTTTTTCATTAATTTTGAATGTAAATTTGTCATTTTACTTCACGCCATATTGTTAGTTTCATTTTATATTCAATAACTTCTTAGAAATGTTCGATAAAAATAAGCCTGTGATATATATATAAGAGCTTTCTTCAGTATTTAAGTTCTAACAATGCACGTGCCGAAATAGCTCAGTTGGGAGAGCGTTAGACTGAAGATCTAAAGGTCCCTGGTTCGATCCCGGGGTTCGGCAATTCTTCTGTTTTATTAATGAAAGTAGACTGAAGATGTAATATCTATCCCTGCAAGAAAGAAAAAACAATAAATAAACTACAGTTGCTCAGATAAGAAGAGAAGTCAAGCGAATTACACGTTCGTTTTTCATAAATTTTGAATGTAAAGTTGTCATTTTACTTCACGCCATATTGTTAGTTTCATTTTATATTCAATAACTTCTTAGAAATGTTCGATAAAAATAAGCCTGTGATATATATATAAGAGCTTTCTTCAGTATTTAAGTTCCAATAACGCACGTGCCGAAATAGCTCAGTTGGGAGAGCGTTAGACTGAAGATCTAAAGGTCCCTGGTTCGATCCCGGGTTTCGGAACTCTTCTGTTTTATTAATGAAAGTAGTCTAATACCTATCCTTGCAAGAAAGAAAGAAAAAATAAACTACAGTTGCTCAGATAAGAGGAGAAGTCAAGCGAATTACACTTTCGTTTTTCTTTATTTTTTAATGTAAAGTTGTCATTTTGCTTCACGCCATATTCTTAGTTTCATTTTATATTCAATAACTTCTTAGAAATATTCGATAAAAATAAGCCTGTGATATATATATAAGAGCTTTCTTCAGTATTTAAGTTCTAACAATGCACGTGACGAAATAGCTCAGTTGGGAGAGCGATAGACTGAAGATCTAAAGGTCCCTGGTTCGATCCCGTGTTTCGGCAATTCTTCTGTTTTATTAATGAAAGTAGACTGAAGATCAAATACCTAACCCTGCAAGAAAGAAAAAAAAAATAAATAAACTATAGTTGCTCAGATAAGAAGAGAAGTCAAGCGAATTGCGCATTCGGTTTTCTTCAATTTTTAATGTAAAGCTATCATTTTACTTCACGCCATATTGTTAGTTTCATTTTATATTCAATAACTTCTTAGAAATGTTCGATAAAAATAAGCCTGTTTTATATATATAAGAGCTTTCTTCAGTATTTAAGTTCCAATAACGCACGTGCCGAAATAGCTCAGTTGGGAGAGCGTTAGACTGAAGATCTAAAGGTCCCTGGTTCGATCCCGGGGTTCGGCAATTCTTCTGTTTTATTAATGAAAGTAGACTGAAGATCTATTACCTATCCCTGCAAGAAAGAAAAAAAAAATATATAAACTACAGCTGCTCAGATAAGAAGCGAATTACACTTTCGTTTTTCTTTATTTTTTAATGTAAAGTTGTCATTTTACTTCACGCCATATTGTTAGTTTCATTTTATATTCAATAACTTCTTAGAAATGTTCGATAAAAATAAGCCTGTGATATATATATATATAAGAGCTTTCTTCAGTATTTAAGTTCTAACAATGCACGTGCCGAAATAGCTCAGTTGGGAGAGCGTTAGACTGAAGATCTAAAGGTCCCTGGTTCGGTCCCGGGTTTCGGCAATTCTTCTATTTTATTAATGAATGTAGACTGAAGATGTAATATCTATCCCTGCAAGAAAGAAAAAACAATAAATAAACTACAGTTGCTCAGATAAGAAGAGAAGTCAAGCGAATTACACATTCGTTTTTCTTCAATTTTGAATGTAAAGTTATCATTTTACTTCACGCCATATTGTTAGTTTCATTTTATATTCAATAACTTCTTAGAAATGTTCGATAAAAATAAGCCTGTGATATATATATAAGAGTTTTCTTTAGTATTTAAGTTCTAGCAATGAACGTGCCGAAATAGCTCAGTTGGGAGAGCGTTAGTCTGAAGGTCCCTGGTTCGATCCCGGGTTTCGGCAATTCTTCTGTTTTATTAATGAAAGTAGACTGAAGATGTAATATCTATCCCTGCAAGAAAGAAAAAACAATAAATAAACTACAGTTGCTCAGATAATTATAGAAGTCAAGCGAATTACACATTCGTTTTTCTTTAATTTTGAATGTAAAGTTATCATTTTACTTCACGCCATATTGTTAGTTTCATTTTATATTCAATAACTTCTTAGAAATGTTCGATAAAAATAAGCCTGTGATATATATATAAGAGCTTTCTTCAGTATTTAAGTTCTAGCAATGCACGTGCCGAAATAGCTCAGTTGGGAGAGCGTTAGACTGAAGATCTAAAGGTCCCTGGTTCGATCCCGGGTTTCGGCAATTCTTCTGTTTTATTAATGAAAGTAGACTGAAGATGTAATATCTATCCCTGCAAGAAAGAAAAAACAATAAATAAACTACAGTTGCTCAGATAAGAAGAGAAGTCAAGCGAATTACACATTCGTTTTTCTTTAATTTTGAATGTAAAGTTATCATTTTACTTCACGCCATATTGTTAGTTTCATTTTATATTCAATAACTTCTTAGAAATGTTCGATAAAAATAAGCCTGCGATATATATATAAGAGCTTTCTTCAGTATTTAAGTTCTAACAATGCACGTGCCGAAATAGCTCAGTTGGGAGAGCGTTAGACTGAAGAACTAAAGGTCCCTGGCTCGATCCCTGGGTTCGGCAATTCTTCTATTTTATTAATGAAAGTAGACTGAAGATGTAATATCTATCCCTGCAAGAAAGAAAAAACAATAAATAAACTACAGTTGCTCAGATAAGAAGAGAAGTCAAGCGAATTACACGTTCGTTTTTCATTAATATTGAATGTAAAGTTGTCATTTTACTTCACGCCATATTGTTGATTTCATTTTATATTCAATAACTTCTTAGAAATGTTCGATAAAAGTAAGCCTGTGATATATATATAAGAGCTTTCTTCAGTATTTAAGTTCTAACAATGCACGTGCCGAAATAGCTCAGTTGGGAGAGCGGTAGACTGAAGATCTAAAGGTCCCTGGTTCGATCCCGTGTTTCGGCAAATCTTCTGTTTTATTAATGAATGTAGACTGAAGATCTAATACCTATCCCTGCAAGAAAGAAAAATAAATAAATAAACTATAGTTGCTCAGATAAGAAGAGAAGTCAAGCGAATTGCGCATTCGGTTTTCTTCAATTTTTAATGTAAAGTTATCATTTTACTTCACGCCATATTGTTAGTTTCATTTTATATTCAATAACTTCTTAGAAATGTTCGATAAAAATAAGCCTGTGATATATATATAAGAGCTTTCTTCAGTATTTAAGTTCCAACATTGCACTTGCCGAAATAGCTCAGTTGGGAGAGCGTTAGACTGAAGATCTAAAGGACCCTGGTTCGATCCCGGGTTTCGGCAATTCTTCTGTTTTATTAATGAAAGTAGACTGAAGATCTAATACCTATCCCTGCAAGAAAGAAAAAAAATATATATAAACTACAGCTGCTCAGATAAGAAGCGAATTACACTTTCGTTTTTCTTTATTTTTTAATGTAAAGTTGTCATTTTACTTCACGCCATATTGTTAGTTTCATTTTATATTCAATAACTTCTTAGAAATGTTCGATAAAAATAAGCCTGTGATATATATATAAGAGCTTTCTTCAGTATTTAAGTTCTAACAATGCACGTGCCGAAATAGCTCAGTTGGGAGATCGTTAGACAGAAGATCTAAAGGTCCATGGTTCAATCCCGGGTTTCGGCAATTCTTCTGTTTTATTTATGAAAGTAGACTGAAGATCAAATACCTATCCCTGCAAGAAAGAAAAAACAATAAATAAACTACAGTTGCTCAGATAAGAAGAGAAGTCAAGCGAATTACACTTTCTTTAATTTTTAATGTAAAGTTGTCATTTTACTTCACGCCATATTGCTAGTTTCATTTTATATTCAATAACTTCTTAGAAATGTTCGATAAAAATATGCCTGTGATATATATATAAGAGCTTTCTTCAGTATTTAAGTTCTAACAATGCACGTGCCGAAATAGCTCAGTTGGGAGAGCGTTAGACTGAAGATCTAAAGGTCCCTGGTTCGATCCCGGGTTTCGGCAATTCTTCTGTTTTATTAATGAAAGGAGACTGAAGATGTAATATCTATCCCTGCAAGAGAGAAAAAACAATAAATAAACTACAGTTGCTCAGATAAGAAGAGAAGTCAAGCGAATTACACTTTCGTTTTTCTTTAATTTTTTCATGTAACGTTGTTATTTTACTTCACGCCATATTGTTAGTTTCATTTTATATTCAATAATTTCTTAGAAATGTTCGATAAAAAGAAGCCTGTGATGTATATATAAGAGCTTTCTTCAGTATTGAAGTTCTAACAATGCACGTGCCGAAATAGCTCAGTTGGGAGAGCGGTAGACTGAAGATCTAAAGGTCCCTGGTTCGATCCCGTGTTTCGGCAAATCTTCTGTTTTATTAATGAATGTAGATTGATGATCTAATACCTATCCCTACAAGAAAAATAAATAAATAAACTATAGTTGCTCAGATAAGAAGAGAAGTCAAGCGAATTGCGCATTCGGTTTTCTTCAATTTTTAATGTAAAGTTATCATTTTACTTCACGCCATATTGTTAGTTTCATTTTATATTCAATAACTTCTTAGAAATGTTCGATAAAAATAAGCCTGTGATATATATATAAGAGCTTTCTTCAGTATTTAAGTTCCAACAATGCACTTGCCGAAATAGCTCAGTTGGGAGAGCGTTAGACTGAAGATCTAAAGGTCCCTGGTTCGATCCCGGGTTTCGGCAATTCTTCTGTTTTATTAATGAAAGTAGACTGAAGATCTAATACCTATCCCTGCAAGAAAGAAAAAAAATATATATAAACTACAGCTGCTCATATAAGAAGCGAATTACACTTTCGTTTTTCTTTATTTTTTAATGTAAAGTTGTCATTTTACTTCACGCCATATTGTTAGTTTCATTTTATATTCAATAACTTCTTAGAAATGTTCGATAAAAATAAGCCTGTGATATATATATAAGAGCTTTCTTCAGTATTTAAGTTCTAACAATGCACGTGCCGAAATAGCTCAGTTGGGAGATCGTTAGACAGAAGATCTAAAGGTCCATGGTTCGATCCCGGGTTTCGGCAATTCTTCTGTTTTATTTATGAAAGTAGACTGAAGATCAAATACCTATCCCTGCAAGAAAGAAAAAAAATAAACTACAGTTGCTCAGATTAGAAGAGAAGTCAAGCGAATTACACTTTCGTTTTTCTTTAATTTTTTAATGTAACGTTGTTATTTTACTTCACGCCATATTGTTAGTTTCATTTTATATTCAATAATTTCTTAGAAATGTTCGATAAAAATAAGCCTGTGATATATATATAAGAGCTTTCTTCAGTATTTAAGTTCTAACAATGCACGTGCCGAAATAGCTCAGTTGGGAGAGCGTTAGACTGAAGATCTAAAGGTCCCTGGTTCGATCCCGGGTTTCGGCAATTCTTCTGTTTTATTAATGAAAGTAGACTGAAGATGTAATATCTATCCCTGCAAGAGAGAAAAAACAATAAATAAACTACAGTTGCTCAGATAAGAAGAGAAGTCAAGCGAATTACACTTTCGTTTTTCTTTAATTTTTTAATGTAACGTTGTTATTTTACTTCACGCCATATTGTTAGTTTCATTTTATATTCAATAACTTCTTAGAAATGTTCGATAAAAATAAGCCTGTGATATATATATAAGAGCTTCCTTCAGTATTTAAGTTCTAACAATGCACGTGCCGAAATAGCTCAGTTGGGAGAGCGTTAGACTGAAGATCTAAAGGTCCCGGGTTTCGGCAATTCTTCTGTTTTATTAATGAAAGTAGACTGAAGATCAAATACCTATCCCTGCAAGAAAGAAAAAAAAATAAATAAACTACAGTTGCTCAGATTAGAAGAGAAGTCAAGCGAATTACACTTTCGTTTTTCTTTTATTTTTTAATGTAAAGTTGTTATTTTACTTCACGCCATATTGTTAGTTTCATTTTATATTCAATAACTTCTTAGAAATGTTCGATAAAAATAAGCCTGTGATATATATATTAGAGCTTTCTTCAGTATTTAAGTTCTAACAATGCACGTGCCGAAATAGCTCAGTTGGGAGAGCGTTAGAATGAAGATCTAAAGGTCCCTGGTTCGATCCCGTGTTTCGGCAATTCTTCTGTTTTATTAATGAATGTAGACTGAAGATCTAATACCTATCCCTGCAAGAAAGAAAAATAAATAAATAAACTATAGTTGCTCAGATAAGAAGAGAAGTCAAGCGAATTGCACATTCGTTTTTCTTCAATTTTTAATGTAAAGTTATCATTTTACTTCACGCCATATTGTTAGTTTCATTTTATATTCAATAACTTCTTAGAAATGTTCGATAAAAATAAGCCTGTGATATATATATAAGAGCTTTCTTCAGTATTTAAGTTCTAGCAATGAACGTGCCGAAATAGCTCAGTTGGGAGAGCGTTAGACTGAAGATCTAAAGGTCCCTGGTTCGATCACGGGTTTCGGCAATTCTTCTGATTTATTAATGAAAGTAGACTGAAGACGTAATACCTATCCCTTGAAGAAAGAAAAAACAATAAATAAACTACAGTTGCTCAGATAAGAAGAGAAGTCAAGCGAATTACACTTTCGTTTTTCATTAATTTTGAATGTAAATTTGTCATTTTACTTCACGCCATATTGTTAGTTTCATTTTATATTCAATAACTTCTTAGAAATGTTCGATAAAAATAAGCCTGTGATATATATATAAGAGCTTTCTTCAGTATTTAAGTTCTAACAATGCACGTGCCGAAATAGCTCAGTTGGGAGAGCGTTAGACTGAAGATCTAAAGGTCCCTGGTTCGATCCCGGGGTTCGGCAATTCTTCTGTTTTATTAATGAAAGTAGACTGAAGATGTAATATCTATCCCTGCAAGAAAGAAAAAACAATAAATAAACTACAGTTGCTCAGATAAGAAGAGAAGTCAAGCGAATTACACGTTCGTTTTTCATTAATTTTGAATGTAAAGTTGTCATTTTACTTCACGCCATATTGTTAGTTTCATTTTATATTCAATAACTTCTTAGAAATGTTCGATAAAAATAAGCCTGTGATATATATATAAGAGCTTTCTTCAGTATTTAAGTTCTAACAATGCACGTGCCGAAATAGCTCAGTTGGGAGAGCGGTAGACTGAAGATCTAAAGGTCCCTGGTTCGATCCCGTGTTTCGGCATTTCTTCTGTTTTATTAATGAATGTAGACTGAAGATCTAATACCTATCCCTGCAAGGAAGAAAAATAAATAAATAAACTATAGTTGCTCAGATAAGAAGAGAAGTCAAGCGAATTGCGCATTCGGTTTTCTTCAATTTTTAATGTAAAGTTATCATTTTACTTCACGCCATATTGCTAGTTTCATTTTATATTCAATAACTTCTTAGAAATGTTCGATAAAAATAAGCCTGTGATATATATATAAGAGCTTTCTTCAGTATTTAAGTTCCAACAATGCACGTGCCGAAATAGCTCAGTTGGGAGAGCGTTAGACTGAAGATCTAAAGGTCCCTGGTTCGATCCCGTGTATCGGCAATTCTTCTGTTTTATTAATGAATGTAGACTGAAGATCTAATACCTATCCCTGCAAGAAAAATAAATAAATAAACTATAGTTGCTCAGATAAGAAGAGAAGTCAAGGGAATTGCACATTCGTTTTTCTTCAATTTTTAATGTAAAGTTATCATTTTACTTCACGCCATATTGTTAGTTTCATTTTATATTCAATAACTTCTTAGAAATGTTCGATAAAAATAAGCCTGTGATATATATATAAGAGCTTTCTTCAGTATTTAAGTTCCAACAATGCACGTGCCGAAATATCTCAGTTGGGAGAGCGTTAGACTGAAGATCTAAAGGTCCCTGGTTCGATCCCGGGTTTCGGCAATTCTTCTGTTTTATTAATGAAAGTAGACTGAAGATCTAATACCTATCCCTGCAAGAAAGAAAAAAAAATATATAAACTACAGTTGCTCAGATAAGAAGAGAAGTCAAGCGAATTACACGTTCGTTTTTCATTAATTTTTAATGTAAAGTTATCATTTTACTTCACGCCATATTGTTAGTTTCATTTTATATTCAATAACTTCTTAGAAATGTTCGATAAAAATAAGCCTGTGATATATATATAAGAGCTTTCTTCAGTATTTAAGTTCCAACAATGCACGTGCCGAAATAGCTCAGTTGGGAGAACGTTAGACTGAAGATCTAAAGGTCCCTGGTTCGGTCCCGGGTTTCGGCAATTCTTCTATTTTATTAATGAATGTAAACTGAAGATGTAATATCTATCCCTGCAAGAAAGAAAAAACAATAAATAAACTACAGTTGCTCAGATAAGAAGAGAAGTCAAGCGAATTACACATTCGTTTTTCTTTAATTTTGAATGTAAAGTTATCATTTTACTTCACGCCATATTGTTAGTTTCATTTTATATTCAATAACTTCTTAGAAATGTTCAATAAAAATAAACCTGTGATACATATATAAGAGCTTCCTTCAGTATTTAAGTTCTAACTATGCACGTGCCGAAATAGCTCAGTTGGGAGAGCGTTAGACTGAAGATCTAAAGGTCCCTGGTTCGATCCCGTGTATCGGCAATTCTTCTGTTTTATTAATGAATGTAGACTGAAGATCTAATACCTATCCCTGCAAGAAAAATAAATAAATAAACTATAGTTGCTCAGATAAGAAGAGAAGTCAAGGGAATTGCACATTCGTTTTTCTTCAATTTTTAATGTAAAGTTATCATTTTACTTCACGCCATATTGTTAGTTTCATTTTATATTCAATAACTTCTTAGAAATGTTCGATAAAAATAAGCCTGTGATATATATATAAGAGCTTTCTTCAGTATTTAAGTTCCAACAATGCACGTGCCGAAATAGCTCAGTTGGGAGAGCGTTAGACTGAAGATCTAAAGGTCCCTGGTTCGATCCCGGGTTTCGGCAATTCTTCTGTTTTATTAATGAAAGTAGACTGAAGATCTAATACCTATCCCTGCAAGAAAGAAAAAAAAATATATAAACTACAGCTGCTCAGATAAGAAGCGAATTACACTTCCGTTTTTCTTTATTTTTTAATGTAAAGTTGTCATTTTACTTCACGCCATATTGTTAGTTTCATTTTATATTCAATAACTTCTTAGAAATGTTCGATAAAAATAAGCCTGTTATATATATATAAGAGCTTTCTTCAGTATTTAAGTTCTAACAATGCACGTGCCGAAATAGCTCAGTTTGGAGAGCGTTAGACTGAAGATCTAAAGGTCCCTGGTTCGATCCCAGGTTTCGGCAATTCTTCTGTTTTATTAATGAATGTAGACTGAAGATCTAATACCTATCCCTGCAAGAAAGAAAAAAAAATAAACTACAGTTGCTCAGATAAGAAGAGAAGTCAAGCGAATTACACTTTCGTTTTTCTTTATTTTTTAATGTAAAGTTGTCATTTTGCTTCACGCCATATTGTTAGTTTCATTTTATATTCAATAACTTCTTAGAAATATTCGATAAAAATTAGCCTGTGATATATATATAAGAGCTTTCTTCAGTATTTAAGTTCTAACAATGCACGTGCTGAAATAGCTCAGTTGGGAGAGCGTTAGACTGAAGATCTAAAGGTCCCTGGTTCGATCCCGTGTTTCGGCAATTCTTCTATATTATTAATGAATGTAGACTGAAGATCTAATACCTATCCCTGCAAAAAAGAAAAATAAATAAATAAACTATAGTTGCTCAGATAAGAAGAGAAGTCAAGCGAATTTCACATTCGTTTTTCTTCAATTTTTAATGTAAAGTTATCATTTTACTTCACGCCATATTGTTAGTTTCATTTTATATTCAATAACTTCTTAGAAATGTTCGATAAAAATAAGCCTGTGATATATATATAACAGCTTTCTTCAGTATTTAAGTTCCAACAATGCACGTGCCGAAATAGCTCAGTTGGGAGAACGTTAGACTGAAGATCTAAAGGTCCCTGGTTCGGTCCCGGGTTTCGGCAATTCTTCTATTTTATTAATGAATGTAAACTGAAGATGTAATATCAATCCCTGCAAGAAAGAAAAAACAATAAATAAACTACAGTTGCTCAGATAAGAAGAGAAGTCAAGCGAATTACACATTCGTTTTTCTTTAATTTTGAATGTAAAGTTATCATTTTACTTCACGCCATATTGTTAGTTTCATTTTATATTCAATAACTTCTTAGAAATGTTCAATAAAAATAAACCTGTGATATATATATAAGAGCTTCCTTCAGTATTTAAGTTCTAACTATGCACGTGCCGAAATAGCTCAGTTGGGAGAGCGTTAGACTGAAGATCTAAAGGTCCCTTGTTCGATCCCGGGTTTCGGCAATTCTTCTGTTTTATTAATGAATGTAGACTGAAGATCTAATACCTATCAATGCAAGAAAGAAAAATAAATAAATAAACTATAGTTGCTCAGATAAAAGAGAAGTCAAGCGAATTGCACATTCGTTTTTCTTCAATTTTTAATGTAAAGTTATCATTTTACTTCACGCCATATTGTTAGTTTCATTTTATATTCAATAACTTCTTAGAAATGTTCGATAAAAATAAGCCTGTGATATATATATAAGAGCTTTCTTCAGTATTTAAGTTCCAACAATGCACGTGCCGAAATAGCTCAGTTGGGAGAGCGTTAGACTGAAGATCTAAAGGTCCCTGGTTCGATCCCGGGTTTCAGCAATTCTTCTGTTTTATTAATGAAAGTAGACTGAAGATCTAATACCTATTCCTGCAAGAAAGAAAAAAAAATATATAAACTACAGCTGCTCAGATAAGAAGCGAATTACACTTTCGTTTTTCTTTATTTTTTAATGTAAAGTTGTCATTTTACTTCACGCCATATTGTTAGTTTCATTTTATATTCAATAACTTCTTAGAAATGTTCGATAAAAATAAGCCTGTGATATATATATAAGAGCTTTCTTCAGTATTTAAGTTCTAACAATGCACGTGCCGAAATAGCTCAGTTGGGAGAGCGTTAGACTGAAGATCTAAAGGTCCCTGGTTCGATCCCGGGTTTCGGCAATTCTTCTGTTTTATTAATGAATGTAGACTGAAGATCTAATACCTATCCCTGCAAGAAAGAAAAAAAAATAAACTACAGTTGCTCAGATAAGAAGAGAAGTCAAGCGAATTACACTTTCGTTTTTCTTTATTTTTTAATGTAAAGTTGTCATTTTGCTTCACGCCATATTGTTAGTTTCATTTTATATTCAATAACTTCTTAGAAATGTTCGATAAAAATAAACCTGTGATATATATATAAGAGCTTCCTTCAGTATTTAAGTTCTAACAATGCACGTGCCGAAATAGCTCAGTTGGGAGAGCGTTAGACTGAAGATCTAAAGGTCCCGGGTTTCGGCAATTCTTCTGTTTTATTAATGAAAGTAGACTGAAGATCAAATACCTATCCCTGCAAGAAAGAAAAATAAATAAATAAACTATAGTTGCTCAGATAAGAAGAGAAGTCAAGCGAATTGCACATTCGTTTTTCTTCAATTTTTAATGTAAAGTTATCATTTTACTTCACGCCATATTGTTAGTTTCATTTTATATTCAATAACTTCTTAGAAATGTTCGATAAAAATAAGCCTGTGATATATATATAAGAGCTTTCTTCAGTATTTAAGTTCTAGCAATGAACGTGCCGAAATAGCTCAGTTGGGAGAGCGTTAGACTGAAGATCTAAAGGTCCCTGGTTCGATCCCGGGTTTCGGCAATTCTTCTGTTTTATTAATGAAAGTAGACTGAAGATGTAATATCTATCCCTGCAAGAAAGAAAAAACAATAAATAAACTACAGTTGCTCTAATAAGAAGAGAAGTCAAGCGAGTTACACATTCGTTTTTCTTTAATTTTGAATGTAAAGTTATCATTTTACTTCACGCCATATTGTTAGTTTCATTTTATATTCAATAACTTCTTAGAAATGTTCGATAAAAATAAGCCTGTGATATATATATAAGAGCTTTCTTCAGTATTTAAGTTCTAACAATGCTCGTGCCGAAATAGCTCAGTTGGGAGAGCGTTAGACTGAAGATATAAAGGTCCCTGGTTCGATCACGGGTTTCGGCAATTCTTCTGATTTATTAATGAAAGTAGACTGAAGACGTAATACCTATCCCTTGAAGAAAGAAAAAACAATAAATAAACTACAGTTGCTCAGATAAGAAGAGAAGTCAAGCGAATTACACTTTCGTTTTTCATTAATTTTGAATGTAAATTTGTCATTTTACTTCACGCCATATTGTTAGTTTCATTTTATATTCAATAACTTCTTAGAAATGTTCGATAAAAATAAGCCTGTGATATATATATAAGAGCTTTCTTCAGTATTTAAGTTCTAACAATGCACGTGCCGAAATAGCTCAGTTGGGAGAGCGTTAGACTGAAGATCTAAAGGTCCCTGGTTCGATCCCGGGGTTCGGCAATTCTTCTGTTTTATTAATGAAAGTAGACTGAAGATGTAATATCTATCCCTGCAAGAAAGAAAAAACAATAAATAAACTACAGTTGCTCAGATAAGAAGAGAAGTCAAGCGAATTACACGTTCGTTTTTCATTAATTTTGAATGTAAAGTTGTCATTTTACTTCACGCCATATTGTTAGTTTCATTTTATATTCAATAACTTCTTAGAAATGTTCGATAAAAATAAGCCTGTGATATATATATAAGAGCTTTCTTCAGTATTTAAGTTCCAATAACGCACGTGCCGAAATAGCTCAGTTGGGAGAGCGTTAGACTGAAGATCTAAAGGTCCCTGGTTCGATCCCGGGTTTCGGAACTCTTCTGTTTTATTAATGAAAGTAGACTGAAGATCTAATACCTATCCTTGCAAGAAAGAAAGAAAAAAACAACTACAGTTGCTCAGATAAGAGGAGAAGTCAAGCGAATTACACTTTCGTTTTTCTTTATTTTTTAATGTAAAGTTGTCATTTTGCTTCACGCCATATTCTTAGTTTCATTTTATATTCAATAACTTCTTAGAAATATTCGATAAAAATAAGCCTGTGATATATATATAAGAGCTTTCTTCAGTATTTAAGTTCTAACAATGCACGTGACGAAATAGCTCAGTTGGGAGAGCGATAAACTGAAGATCTAAAGGTCCCTGGTTCGATCCCGTGTTTCGGCAATTCTTCTGTTTTATTAATGAAAGTAGACTGAAGATCAAATACCTATCCCTGCAAGAAAGAAAAAAAAAATAAATAAACTATACTTGCTCAGATAAGAAGAGAAGTCAAGCGAATTGCGCATTCGGTTTTCTTCAATTTTTAATGTAAAGCTATCATTTTACTTCACGCCATATTGTTAGTTTCATTTTATATTCAATAACTTCTTAGAAATGTTCGATAAAAATAAGCCTGTTTTATATATATAAGAGCTTTCTTCAGTATTTAAGTTCCAATAACGCACGTGCCGAAATAGCTCAGTTGGGAGAGCGTTAGACTGAAGATCTAAAGGTCCCTGGTTCGATCCCGGGTTTCGGCAATTCTTCTGTTTTATTAATGAAAGTAGACTGAAGATCTAATACCTATCCCTGCAAGAAAGAAAAAAAAATATATAAACTACAGCTGCTCAGATAAGAAGCGAATTACACTTTCGTTTTTCTTTATTTTTTAATGTAAAGTTGTCATTTTACTTCACGCCATATTGTTAGTTTCATTTTATATTCAATAACTTCTTAGAAATGTTCGATAAAAATAAGCCTGTGATATATATATATATAAGAGCTTTCATCAGTATTTAAGTTCTAACAATGCACGTGCCGAAATAGCTCAGTTGGGAGAGCGTTAGACTGAAGATCTAAAGGTCCCTGGTTCGGTCCCGGGTTTCGGCAATTCTTCTATTTTATTAATGAATGTAGACTGAAGATGTAATATCTATCCCTGCAAGAAAGAAAAAACAATAAATAAACTACAGTTGCTCAGATAAGAAGAGAAGTCAAGCGAATTGCACATTCGTTTTTCTTCAATTTTTAATGTAAAATTATCATTTTACTTCACGCCATATTGTTAGTTTCATTTTATATTCAATAACTTCTTAGAAATGTTCGATAAAAATAAGCCTGTGATATATATATAAGAGTTTTCTTCAGTATTTAAGTTCTAGCAATGAACGTGCCGAAATAGCTCAGTTGGGAGAGCGTTAGTCTGAAGGTCCCTGGTTCGATCCCGGGTTTCGGCAATTCTTCTGTTTTATTAATGAAAGTAGACTGAAGATGTAATATCTATCCCTGCAAGAAAGAAAAAACAATAAATAAACTACAGTTGCTCAGATAATTATAGAAGTCAAGCGAATTACACATTCGTTTTTCTTTAATTTTGAATGTAAAGTTATCATTTTACTTCACGCCATATTGTTAGTTTCATTTTATATTCAATAACTTCTTAGAAATGTTCGATAAAAATAAGCCTGTGATATATATATAAGAGCTTTCTTCAGTATTTAAGTTCTAGCAATGCACGTGCCGAAATAGCTCAGTTGGGAGAGCGTTAGACTGAAGATCTAAAGGTCCCTGGTTCGATCCCGGGTTTCGGCAATTCTTCTGTTTTATTAATGAAAGTAGACTGAAGATGTAATATCTATCCCTGCAAGAAAGAAAAAACAATAAATAAACTACAGTTGCTCAGATAAGAAGAGAAGTCAAGCGAATTACACATTCGTTTTTCTTTAATTTTGAATGTAAAGTTATCATTTTACTTCACGCCATATTGTTAGTTTCATTTTATATTCAATAACTTCTTAGAAATATTCGATAAAAATAAGCCTGTGATATATATATAAGAGCTTTCTTCAGTATTTAAGTTCTAACAATGCACGTGCCGAAATAGCTCAGTTGGGAGAGCGTTAGACTGAAGAACTAAAGGTCCCTGGCTCGATCCCTGGGTTCGGCAATTCTTCTGTTTTATTAATGAAAGTAGACTGAAGATCTAATACCTATCCCTGCAAGAAAGAAAAATAAATAAATAAACTATAGTTGCTCAGATAAGAAGAGAAGTCAAGCGAATTGCGCATTCGGTTTTCTTCAATTTTTAATGTAAAGTTATCATTTTACTTCACGCCATATTGTTAGTTTCATTTTATATTCAATAACTTCTTAGAAATGTTCGATAAAAATAAGCCTGTGATATATATATAAGAGCTTTCTTCAGTATTTAAGTTCCAACATTGCACTTGCCGAAATAGCTCAGTTGGGAGAGCGTTAGACTGAAGATCTAAAGGACCCTGGTTCGATCCCGGGTTTCGGCAATTCTTCTGTTTTATTAATGAAAGTAGACTGAAGATCTAATACCTATCCCTGCAAGAAAGAAAAAAAATATATATAAACTACAGCTGCTCAGATAAGAAGCGAATTACACTTTCGTTTTTCTTTATTTTTTAATGTAAAGTTGTCATTTTACTTCACGCCATATTGTTAGTTTCATTTTATATTCAATAACTTCTTAGAAATGTTCGATAAAAATAAGCCTGTGATATATATATAAGAGCTTTCTTCAGTATTTAAGTTCTAACAATGCACGTGCCGAAATAGCTCAGTTGGGAGATCGTTAGACAGAAGATCTAAAGGTCCATGGTTCAATCCCGGGTTTCGGCAATTCTTCTGTTTTATTTATGAAAGTAGACTGAAGATCAAATACCTATCCCTGCAAGAAAGAAAAAACAATAAATAAACTACAGTTGCTCAGATAAGAAGAGAAGTCAAGCGAATTACACTTTCTTTAATTTTTAATGTAAAGTTGTCATTTTACTTCACGCCATATTGCTAGTTTCATTTTATATTCAATAACTTCTTAGAAATGTTCGATAAAAATATGCCTGTGATATATATATAAGAGCTTTCTTCAGTATTTAAGTTCTAACAATGCACGTGCCGAAATAGCTCAGTTGGGAGAGCGTTAGACTGAAGATCTAAAGGTCCCTGGTTCGATCCCGGGTTTCGGCAATTCTTCTGTTTTATTAATGAAAGGAGACTGAAGATGTAATATCTATCCCTGCAAGAGAGAAAAAACAATAAATAAACTACAGTTGCTCAGATAAGAAGAGAAGTCAAGCGAATTACACTTTCGTTTTTCTTTAATTTTTTCATGTAACGTTGTTATTTTACTTCACGCCATATTGTTAGTTTCATTTTATATTCAATAACTTCTTAGAAATGTTCGATAAAAAGAAGCCTGTGATGTATATATAAGAGCTTTCTTCAGTATTGAAGTTCTAACAATGCACGTGCCGAAATAGCTCAGTTGGGAGAGCGGTAGAATGAAGATCTAAAGGTCCCTGGTTCGATCCCGTGTTTCGGCAAATCTTCTGTTTTATTAATGAATGTAGATTGATGATCTAATACCTATCCCTACAAGAAAAATAAATAAATAAACTATAGTTGCTCAGATAAGAAGAGAAGTCAAGCGAATTGCGCATTCGGTTTTCTTCAATTTTTAATGTAAAGTTATCATTTTACTTCACGCCATATTGTTAGTTTCATTTTATATTCAATAACTTCTTAGAAATGTTCGATAAAAATAAGCCTGTGATATATATATAAGAGCTTTCTTCAGTATTTAAGTTCCAACAATGCACTTGCCGAAATAGCTCAGTTGGGAGAGCGTTAGACTGAAGATCTAAAGGTCCCTGGTTCGATCCCGGGTTTCGGCAATTCTTCTGTTTTATTAATGAAAGTAGACTGAAGATCTAATACCTATCCCTGCAAGAAAGAAAAAAAATATATATAAACTACAGCTGCTCAGATAAGAAGCGAATTACACTTTCGTTTTTCTTTATTTTTTAATGTAAAGTTGTCATTTTACTTCACGCCATATTGTTAGTTTCATTTTATATTCAATAACTTCTTAGAAATGTTCGATAAAAATAAGCCTGTGATATATATATAAGAGCTTTCTTCAGTATTTAAGTTCTAACAATGCACGTGCCGAAATAGCTCAGTTGGGAGATCGTTAGACAGAAGATCTAAAGGTCCATGGTTCGATCCCGGGTTTCGGCAATTCTTCTGTTTTATTTATGAAAGTAGACTGAAGATCAAATACCTATCCCTGCAAGAAAGAAAAAAAATAAACTACAGTTGCTCAGATTAGAAGAGAAGTCAAGCGAATTACACTTTCGTTTTTCTTTAATTTTTTAATGTAACGTTGTTATTTTACTTCACGCCATATTGTTAGTTTCATTTTATATTCAATAATTTCTTAGAAATGTTCGATAAAAATAAGCCTGTGATATATATATAAGAGCTTTCTTCAGTATTTAAGTTCTAACAATGCACGTGCCGAAATAGCTCAGTTGGGAGAGCGTTAGACTGAAGATCTAAAGGTCCCTGGTTCGATCCCGGGTTTCGGCAATTCTTCTGTTTTATTAATGAAAGTAGACTGAAGATGTAATATCTATCCCTGCAAGAGAGAAAAAACAATAAATAAACTACAGTTGCTCAGATAAGAAGAGAAGTCAAGCGAATTACACTTTCGTTTTTCTTTAATTTTTTAATGTAACGTTGTTATTTTACTTCACGCCATATTGTTAGTTTCATTTTATATTCAATAACTTCTTAGAAATGTTCGATAAAAATAAGCCTGTGATATATATATAAGAGCTTTCTTCAGTATTTAAGTTCTAACAATGCTCGTGCCGAAATAGCTCAGTTGGGAGCGCGTTAGACTGAAGATCTAAAGGTCCCTGGTTCGATCCCGTGTTTCGGCAATTCTTCTGTTTTATTAATGAATGTAGACTGAAGATCTAATACCTATCCCTGCAAGAAAAATAAATAAATAAACTATAGTTGCTCAGATAAGAAGAGAAGTCAAGCGAATTACACATTCGTTTTTCTTTATTTTTTAATGTAAAGTTGTCATTTTACTTCACGCCATATTGTTAGTTTCATTTTATATTCAATAACTTCTTAGAAATGTTCGATAAAAATAAGCCTGTGATATATATATAAGAGCTTTCTTCAGTATTTAAGTTCTAACAATGCACGTGCCGAAATAGCTTAGTTGGGAGAGCTTTAGACTGAGGTTCTAAAGGTCCCTGGTTCGATCCCGGGTTTCGGTAATTCTTCTGTTTTATTAATCAAAGTAGACTGAAGATCAAATACCTATCCCTGCAAGAAAGAAAAAAATATATATATAAACTACAGCTGCTCAGATAAGAAACGAATTACACTTTCGTTTTTCTTTATTTTTTAATCTAAAGTTGTCATTTTACTTCACGCCATATTGTTAGTTTTATTTTATATTCAATAACTTCTTAGAAATGTTCGATAAAAATAAGCCTGTGATATATATATATATATAAGAGCTTTCTTCAGTATTTAAGTTCTAACAATGCACGTGCCGAAATAGCTCAGTTGGGAGAGCGTTAGACTGAAGATCTAAAGGTCCCTGGTTCGATCCCGGGTTTCGGCAATTTTTCTGTTTTATTAATGAAAGTAGACTGAAGATCTAATACCTATCCCTGCAAGAAAGAAAAAAAAAATAAACTACAGTTGCTCAGATAAGAAGAGAAGTCAAGTGAATTACACTTTCGTTTTTCTTTATTTTTTAATGTAAAGTTGTCATTTTGCTTCACGCCATATTCTTAGTTTCATTTTATATTCAATAACTTCTTAGAAATATTCGATAAAAATAAGCCTGTGATATATATATAAGAGCTTTCTTCAGTATTTAAGTTCTAACAATGCACGTGACGAAATAGCTCAGTTGGGAGAGCGATCGAATGAAGATCTAAAGTTCCCTGGTTCGATCCCGTGTTTCGGCAATTCTTCTGTTTTATTAATGAATGTAGACTGAAGATCTAATACCTATCCCTGCAAAAAAGAAAAATAAATAAATAAACCATAGTTGCTCAGATAAGAAGATAAGTCAAGCGAATTGCACATTCGTTTTTCTTCAATTTTTAATGTAAAGTTATCATTTTACTTCACGCCATATTTTTAGTTTCATTTTATATTCAATAACTTCTTAGAAATGTTCGATAAAAATAAGCCTGTGATATATATATAAGAGCTTTCTTCAGTATTTAAGTTCTAACAATGCGCGTGCCGAAATAGCTCAGATGGGAGAGCGTTAGACTGAAGATCTAAAGGTCCCTGGTTCGATCCCGGGTTTCGGCAATTCTTCTGTTTTATTAATGAAAGTAGACTGAAGATGTAATATCTATCGCTGCAAGAAAGAAGAAACAATAAATAAACTACAGTTGCTCAGATAAGAAGAGAAGTCAAGCGAATTACACTTTCGTTTTTTATTAATTTTGAATGTAAAGTTGTCATTTTACTTCACGCCATATTGTTAGTTTTATTTTATATTCAATAACTTCTTAGAAATGTTCGATAAAAATAAGCCTGTGATATATATATATATATATAAGAGCTTTCTTCAGTATTTAAGTTCTAACAATGCACGTGCCGAAATAGCTCAGTTGGGGGAGCGTTAGACTGAAGATCTAAAGGTCCCTGGTTCGATCCCGGGTTTCGGCAATTCTTCTGTTTTATTAATGAAAGTAGACTGAAGATCTAATCCCTATTCCTGCAAGAAAGAAAAAAAAAATAAACTACAGTTGCTCAGATAAGAAGAGAAGTCAAGCGAATTACACTTTCGTTTTTCTTTATTTTTTAATGTAAAGTTGTCATTTTTCTTCACGCCATATTCTTAGTTTCATTTTATATTCAATAACTTCTTAGAAATATTCGATAAAAATAAGCCTGTGATATATATATAAGAGCTTTCTTCAGTATTTAAGTTCTAACAATGCACGTGACGAAATAGCTCAGTTGGGAGAGCGTTAGACTGAAGATCTAAAGGTTCCTGGTTCGATCCCGGGTTTCGGCAATTCTTCCGTTTTATTAATGAAAGTAGACTGAAGATCAAATACCTATCCCTGCAAGAAAGAAAAAAAAAATAAATAAACTACAGTTGCTCAGATTAGAAGAGAAGTCAAGCGAATTACACTTTCGTTTTTCTTTATTTTTTAATGTAAAGTTGTCATTTTTCTTCACGCCATATTCTTAGTTTCATTTTATATTCAATAACTTCTTAGAAATATTCGATAAAAATAAGCCTGTGATATATATATAAGAGCTTTCTTCAGTATTTAAGTTCTAACAACGCACGTGACGAAATAGCTCAGTTGGGAGAGCGTTAGACTGAAGATCTAAAGGTCCCTGGTTCGATCCCGGGTTTCGGCAATTCTTCCGTTTTATTAATGAAAGTAGACTGAAGATCAAATACCTATCCCTGCAAGAAAGAAAAAAAAAATATATAAACTACAGCTGCTCAGATAAGAAGCGAATTACACTTTCGTTTTTCTTTATTTTTTAATGTAAAGTTGTCATTTTACTTCACGCCATATTGTTAGTTTCATTTTATATTCAATAACTTCTTAGAAATGTTCGATAAAAATAAGCCTGTGATATATATATATATATAAGAGCTTTCTTCAGTATTTAAGTTCTAACAATGCACGTGCCGAAATAGCTCAGTTGGGAGAGCGTTAGACTGAAGATCTAAAGGTCCCTGGTTCGATCCCGGGTTTCGGCAATTCTTCTGTTTTATTAATGAAAGTAGACTGAAGATCTAATACCTATCCCTGCAAGAAAGAAAAAAAAATAAACTACAGTTGCTCAGATAAGAAGAGAAGTCAAGCGAATTACACTTTCGTTTTTCTTTATTTTTTAATGTAAAGTTGTCATTTTGCTTCACGCCATATTCTTAGTTTCATTTTATATTCAATAACTCTTTAGAAATGTTCGATAAAAATAAGCCTGTGATATATATATAAGAGCTTTCTTCAGTATTTAAGTTCTAACAATGCACGTGCCGAAATAGCTCAGTTGGGAGAGCGTTAGACTGAAGATCTAAAGGTCCCTGGTTCGATCCCGGGTTTCGGCTATTCTTCTGTTTCATGAATGAAAGTAGACTGAAGATGTAATATCTATCCCTGCAAGAAAGAAAAAACAATAAATAAACTACAGTTGCTCAGATAAGAAGAGAAGTCAAGCGAATTACACTTTCGTTTTTCTTTAATTTTGAATGTAAAGTTGTCATTTTACTTCACGCCATATTGCTAGTTTCATTTTATATTCAATAACTTCTTAGAAATGTTCGATAAAAATATGCCTGTGATATATATATAAGAGCTTTCTTCAGTATTTAAGTTCTAACAATGCACGTGCCGAAATAGCTCAGTTGGGAGAGCGTTAGACTGAAGATCTAAAGGTCCCTGGTTCGATCCCGTGTTTCGGCAATTCTTCTGTTTTATTAATGAAAGTAGACTGAAGATGTAATATCTATCCCTGCAAGAGAGAAAAAACAATAAATAAACTACAGTTGCTCAGATAAAAAGAGAAGTCAAGCGAATTACACTTTCGTTTTTCTTTAATTTTGAATGTAAAGTTGTCATTTTACTTCACGCCATATTGTTAGTTTTATTTTATATTCAATAACTTCTTAGAAATGTTCGATAAAAATATGCCTGTGATATATATATAAGAGCTTTCTTCAGTATTTAAGTTCTAACAATGCACGTGCCGAAATAGCTCAGTTGGGAGAGCGTTAGACTGAAGATCTAAGGGTCCCTGGTTCGATCCCGTGTTTCGGCAATTCTTCTGTTTTATTAATGAATGTAGACTGAAGATCTAATACCTATCCCTGCAAGAAAAATAAATAAATAAACTATAGTTGCTCAGATAAGAAGAGAAGTCAAGCGAATTGCACATTCGTTTTTCTTCAATTTTTAATGTAAAGTTATCATTTTACTTCACGCCATATTTTTAGTTTCATTTTATATTCAATAACTTCTTAGAAATGTTCGATAAAAATAAGCCTGTGATATATATATAAGAGCTTTCTTCAGTATTTAAGTTCTAACAATGCGCGTGCCGAAATAGCTCAGATGGGAGAGCGTTAGACTGAAGATCTAAAGGTCCCTGGTTCGATCCCGGGTTTCGGCAATTCTTCTGTTTTATTAATGAAAGTAGACTGAAGATGTAATATCTATCGCTGCAAGAAAGAAGAAACAATAAATAAACTACAGTTGCTCAGATAAGAAGAGAAGTCAAGCGAATTACACTTTCGTTTTTTATTAATTTTGAATGTAAAGTTGTCATTTTACTTCACGCCATATTGTTAGTTTTATTTTATATTCAATAACTTCTTAGAAATGTTCGATAAAAATAAGCCTGTGATATATATATATATATATAAGAGCTTTCTTCAGTATTTAAGTTCTAACAATGCACGTGCCGAAATAGCTCAGTTGGGGGAGCGTTAGACTGAAGATCTAAAGGTCCCTGGTTCGATCCCGGGTTTCGGCAATTCTTCTGTTTTATTAATGAAAGTAGACTGAAGATCTAATCCCTATTCCTGCAAGAAAGAAAAAAAAAATAAACTACAGTTGCTCAGATAAGAAGAGAAGTCAAGCGAATTACACTTTCGTTTTTCTTTATTTTTTAATGTAAAGTTGTCATTTTTCTTCACGCCATATTCTTAGTTTCATTTTATATTCAATAACTTCTTAGAAATATTCGATAAAAATAAGCCTGTGATATATATATAAGAGCTTTCTTCAGTATTTAAGTTCTAACAATGCACGTGACGAAATAGCTCAGTTGGGAGAGCGTTAGACTGAAGATCTAAAGGTTCCTGGTTCGATCCCGGGTTTCGGCAATTCTTCCGTTTTATTAATGAAAGTAGACTGAAGATCAAATACCTATCCCTGCAAGAAAGAAAAAAAAAATAAATAAACTACAGTTGCTCAGATTAGAAGAGAAGTCAAGCGAATTACACTTTCGTTTTTCTTTATTTTTTAATGTAAAGTTGTCATTTTTCTTCACGCCATATTCTTAGTTTCATTTTATATTCAATAACTTCTTAGAAATATTCGATAAAAATAAGCCTGTGATATATATATAAGAGCTTTCTTCAGTATTTAAGTTCTAACAACGCACGTGACGAAATAGCTCAGTTGGGAGAGCGTTAGACTGAAGATCTAAAGGTCCCTGGTTCGATCCCGGGTTTCGGCAATTCTTCCGTTTTATTAATGAAAGTAGACTGAAGATCAAATACCTATCCCTGCAAGAAAGAAAAAAAAAATATATAAACTACAGCTGCTCAGATAAGAAGCGAATTACACTTTCGTTTTTCTTTATTTTTTAATGTAAAGTTGTCATTTTACTTCACGCCATATTGTTAGTTTCATTTTATATTCAATAACTTCTTAGAAATGTTCGATAAAAATAAGCCTGTGATATATATATATATATAAGAGCTTTCTTCAGTATTTAAGTTCTAACAATGCACGTGCCGAAATAGCTCAGTTGGGAGAGCGTTAGACTGAAGATCTAAAGGTCCCTGGTTCGATCCCGGGTTTCGGCAATTCTTCTGTTTTATTAATGAAAGTAGACTGAAGATCTAATACCTATCCCTGCAAGAAAGAAAAAAAAATAAACTACAGTTGCTCAGATAAGAAGAGAAGTCAAGCGAATTACACTTTCGTTTTTCTTTATTTTTTAATGTAAAGTTGTCATTTTGCTTCACGCCATATTCTTAGTTTCATTTTATATTCAATAACTCTTTAGAAATGTTCGATAAAAATAAGCCTGTGATATATATATAAGAGCTTTCTTCAGTATTTAAGTTCTAACAATGCACGTGCCGAAATAGCTCAGTTGGGAGAGCGTTAGACTGAAGATCTAAAGGTCCCTGGTTCGATCCCGGGTTTCGGCTATTCTTCTGTTTCATGAATGAAAGTAGACTGAAGATGTAATATCTATCCCTGCAAGAAAGAAAAAACAATAAATAAACTACAGTTGCTCAGATAAGAAGAGAAGTCAAGCGAATTACACTTTCGTTTTTCTTTAATTTTGAATGTAAAGTTGTCATTTTACTTCACGCCATATTGCTAGTTTCATTTTATATTCAATAACTTCTTAGAAATGTTCGATAAAAATATGCCTGTGATATATATATAAGAGCTTTCTTCAGTATTTAAGTTCTAACAATGCACGTGCCGAAATAGCTCAGTTGGGAGAGCGTTAGACTGAAGATCTAAAGGTCCCTGGTTCGATCCCGTGTTTCGGCAATTCTTCTGTTTTATTAATGAAAGTAGACTGAAGATGTAATATCTATCCCTGCAAGAGAGAAAAAACAATAAATAAACTACAGTTGCTCAGATAAAAAGAGAAGTCAAGCGAATTACACTTTCGTTTTTCTTTAATTTTGAATGTAAAGTTGTCATTTTACTTCACGCCATATTGTTAGTTTTATTTTATATTCAATAACTTCTTAGAAATGTTCGATAAAAATATGCCTGTGATATATATATAAGAGCTTTCTTCAGTATTTAAGTTCTAACAATGCACGTGCCGAAATAGCTCAGTTGGGAGAGCGTTAGACTGAAGATCTAAGGGTCCCTGGTTCGATCCCGTGTTTCGGCAATTCTTCTGTTTTATTAATGAATGTAGACTGAAGATCTAATACCTATCCCTGCAAGAAAAATAAATAAATAAACTATAGTTGCTCAGATAAGAAGAGAAGTCAAGCGAATTACACATTCGTTTTTCTTTATTTTTTAATGTAAAGTTGTCATTTTACTTCACGCCATACTGTTAGTTTTATTTTATATTCAATAACTTCTTAGAAATATTCGATAAAAATAAGCCTGTGATATATATATAAGAGCTTTCTTCAGTATTTAAGTTCTAACAATGCACGTGACGAAATAGCTCAGTTGGGAGAGCGATAGACTGAAGATCTAAAGGTCCCTGGTTCGATCCCGTGTTTCGGCAATTCTTCTGTTTTATTAATGAATGTAGACTGAAGATCTAATACCTATCCCTGCAAGAAAGAAAAAAAAAATAAACTATATTTGCTCAGATAAGAAGAGAAGTCAAGCGAATTGCACATTCGTTTTTCTTCAATTTTTAATGTAAAGTTATCATTTTACTTCACGCCATATTGTTAGTTTCATTTTACATTCAATAACTTCTTAGAAATGTTCGATAAAAATAAGCCTGTGATATATATATAAGAGCTTTCTTCAGTATTTAAGTTCTAACAATGCACGTGCCGAAATAGCTCAGTAGGGAGAGCGTTAGACTGAAGATCTAAAGGTCCCTGGTTCGATCCCGTGTTTCGGCAATTCTTCTGTTTTATTAATGAATGTAGACTGAAGATCTAATACCTATCCCTGCAAGAAAGAAAAAAAAAATAAACTATATTTGCTCAGATAAGAAGAGAAGTCAAGCGAATTGCACATTCGTTTTTCTTCAATTTTTAATGTAAAGTTATCATTTTACTTCACGCCATATTGTTAGTTTCATTTTACATTCAATAACTTCTTAGAAATGTTCGATAAAAATAAGCCTGTGATATATATATAGGAGCTTTCTTCAGTATTTAAGTTCTAACACTGCACGTGCCGAAATAGCTCAGTAGGGAGAGCGTTAGACTGAAGATCTAAAGGTCCCTGGTTCGATTCCGGGTTTCGGCAATTCTTCCGTTTTATTAATGAATGTAGACTGAAGATCTAATACCTATCCCTGCAAGAAAGAAAAAAAAAATAAACTATATTTGCTCAGATAAGAAGAGAAGTCAAGCGAATTGCACATTCGTTTTTCTTTAATTTTGAATGTAAAGTTATCATTTTACTTCACGCCATATTGTTAGTTTCATTTTATATTCAATAACTTCTTAGAAATGTTCGATAAAAATAAGCCTGTGATATATATATAAGAGCTTTCTTCAGTATTTAAGTTCTAACAATGCACGTGACGAAATAGCTCAGTTGGGAGAGCGATAGACTGAAGATCTAAAGGTCCCTGGTTCGATCCCGTGTTTCGGCAATTCTTCTGTTTTATTAATGAATGTAGACTGAAGATCTAATACCTATCCCTGCAAGAAAGAAAAAAAAAATAAACTATATTTGCTCAGATAAGAAGAGAAGTCAAGCGAATTGCACATTCGTTTTTCTTCAATTTTTAATGTAAAGTTATCATTTTACTTCACGCCATATTGTTAGTTTCATTTTACATTCAATAACTTCTTAGAAATGTTCGATAAAAATAAGCCTGTGATATATATATAAGAGCTTTCTTCAGTATTTAAGTTCTAACAATGCACGTGCCGAAATAGCTCAGTAGGGAGAGCGTTAGACTGAAGATCTAAAGGTCCCTGGTTCGATCCCGTGTTTCGGCAATTCTTCTGTTTTATTAATGAATGTAGACTGAAGATCTAATACCTATCCCTGCAAGAAAGAAAAAAAAAATAAACTATATTTGCTCAGATAAGAAGAGAAGTCAAGCGAATTGCACATTCGTTTTTCTTCAATTTTTAATGTAAAGTTATCATTTTACTTCACGCCATATTGTTAGTTTCATTTTACATTCAATAACTTCTTAGAAATGTTCGATAAAAATAAGCCTGTGATATATATATAGGAGCTTTCTTCAGTATTTAAGTTCTAACACTGCACGTGCCGAAATAGCTCAGTAGGGAGAGCGTTAGACTGAAGATCTAAAGGTCCCTGGTTCGATTCCGGGTTTCGGCAATTCTTCCGTTTTATTAATGAATGTAGACTGAAGATCTAATACCTATCCCTGCAAGAAAGAAAAAAAAAAAAAACTATATTTGCTCAGATAAGAAGAGAAGTCAAGCGAATTGCACATTCGTTTTTCTTTAATTTTGAATGTAAAGTTATCATTTTACTTCACGCCATATTGTTAGTTTCATTTTATATTCAATAACTTCTTAGAAATGTTCGATAAAAATAAGCCTGTGATATATATATAAGAGCTTTCTTCAGTATTTAAGTTCTAACAATGCACATGCCGAAATAGCTCAGTTGGGAGAGCGTTAGACTGAAGATTTAAAGGTCCCTGGTTCGATCCCGGGGTTCGGCAATTCTTCTGTTTTATTAATGAAAGTAGACTGAAGATGTAATATCTATCCCTGCAAGAAAGAAAAAACAATAAATAAACTACAGTTGCTCAGATAAGAAGAGAAGTCAAGCGAATTACACTTCCGTTTTTCATTAATTTTGAATGTAAAGTTGTCATTTTACTTCACGCCATATTGTTAGTTTCATTTTATATTCAATAACTTCTTAGAAATGTTCGATAAAAATAAGCCTGTGATATATATATAAGAGCTTTCTTCAGTATTTAAGTTCTAACAATGCACGTGCCGAAATAGCTCAGTTGGGAGAGCGGTAGACTGAAGATCTAAAGGTCCGTGGTTCGATCCCGGGTTTCGGCAATTCTTCTGTTTTATTAATGAATGTAGACTGAAGATCTAATACCTATCCCTGCAAGAAAGAAAAATAAATAAATAAACTATAGTTGCTCAGATAAGAAGAGAAGTCAAGCGAATTGCGCATTCGGTTTTCTTCAATTTTTAATGTAAAGTTATCATTTTACTTCACGCCATATTGTTAGTTTCATTTTATATTCAATAACTTCTTAGAAATGTTCGATAAAAATAAGCCTGTGATATATATATAAGAGCTTTCTTCAGTATTTAAGTTCCAACAATGCACGTGCCGAAATAGCTCAGTTGGGAGAGCGTTAGACTGAAGATCTAAAGGTCCCTGGTTCGATCCCGGGTTTCGGCAATTCTTCTGTTTTATTAATGAAAGTAGACTGATGAACTCATACCTATCCCTGCAAGAAAGAAAAAAAAAATATATAAACTACAGCTGCTCAGCGAATTACACTTTCGTTTTTCTTTATTTTTTAATGTAAAGTTGTCATTTTACTTCACGCCATATTGTTAGTTTTATTTTATATTCAATAACTTCTTAGAAATGTTCGATAAAAATAAGCCTGTGATATATATATATATATAAGAGCTTTCTTCAGTATTTAAGTTCTAACAATGCACGTGACGTAATAGCTCAGTTGGGAGAGCGATCGACTGAAGATCTAAAGGTCCCTGGTTCGATCCCGTGTTTCGGCAATTCTTCTGTTTTATTAATGAATGTAGACTGAAGATCTAATACCTATCCCTGCAAAAAAGAAAAATAAATAAATAAACCATAGTTGCTCAGATAAGAAGATAAGTCAAGCGAATTGCACATTCGTTTTTCTTCAATTTTTAATGTAAAGTTATCATTTTACTTCACGCCATATTTTTAGTTTCATTTTATATTCAATAACTTCTTAGAAATGTTCGATAAAAATAAGCCTGTGATATATATATAAGAGCTTTCTTCAGTATTTAAGTTCTAACAATGCGCGTGCCGAAATAGCTCAGATGGGAGAGCGTTAGACTGAAGATCTAAAGGTCCCTGGTTCGATCCCGGGTTTCGGCAATTCTTCTGTTTTATTAATGAAAGTAGACTGAAGATGTAATATCTATCCCTGCAAGAAAGAAAAAACAATAAATAAACTACAGTTGCTCAGATAAGAAGAGAAGTCAAGCGAATTACACTTTCGTTTTTTATTAATTTTGAATGTAAAGTTGTCATTTTACTTCACGCCATATTGTTAGTTTTATTTTATATTCAATAACTTCTTAGAAATGTTCGATAAAAATAAGCCTGTGATATATATATATATATAAGAGCTTTCTTCAGTATTTAAGTTCTAACAATGCACGTGCCGAAATAGCTCAGTTGGGAGAGCGTTAGACAGAAGATCTAAAGGTCCCTGGTTCGATCCCGGGTTTCGGCAATTCTTCTGTTTTATTAATGAATGTAGACTGAAGATCTAATACCTATCCCTGCAAGAAAGAAAAATAAATAAATAAACTATAGTTGCTCAGATAAGAAGAGAAGTCAAGCGAATTGCGCATTCGGTTTTCTTCAATTTTTAATGTAAAGTTATCATTTTATTTCACGCCATATTGTTAGTTTCATTTTATATTCAATAACTTCTTAGAAATGTTCGATAAAAATAAGCCTGTGATATATATATAAGAGCTTTCTTCAGTATTTAAGTTCCAACAATGCACGTGCCGAAATAGCTCAGTTGGGAGAGCGTTAGACTGAAGATCTAAAGGTCCCTGGTTCGATCCCGGGTTTCGGCAATTCTTCTGTTTTATTAATGAAAGTAGACTGATGAACTCATACCTATCCCTGCAAGAAAGAAAAAAAAAATATATAAACTACAGCTGCTCAGCGAATTACACTTTCGTTTTTCTTTATTTTTTAATGTAAAGTTGTCATTTTACTTCACGCCATATTGTTAGTTTTATTTTATATTCAATAACTTCTTAGAAATGTTCGATAAAAATAAGCCTGTGATATATATATATATATAAGAGCTTTCTTCAGTATTTAAGTTCTAACAATGCACGTGACGTAATAGCTCAGTTGGGAGAGCGATCGACTGAAGATCTAAAGGTCCCTGGTTCGATCCCGTGTTTCGGCAATTCTTCTGTTTTATTAATGAATGTAGACTGAAGATCTAATACCTATCCCTGCAAAAAAGAAAAATAAATAAATAAACCATAGTTGCTCAGATAAGAAGATAAGTCAAGCGAATTGCACATTCGTTTTTCTTCAATTTTTAATGTAAAGTTATCATTTTACTTCACGCCATATTTTTAGTTTCATTTTATATTCAATAACTTCTTAGAAATGTTCGATAAAAATAAGCCTGTGATATATATATAAGAGATTTCTTCAGTATTTAAGTTCTAACAATGCGCGTGCCGAAATAGCTCAGATGGGAGAGCGTTAGACTGAAGATCTAAAGGTCCCTGGTTCGATCCCGGGTTTCGGCAATTCTTCTGTTTTATTAATGAAAGTAGATTGAAGATGTAATATCTATCCCTGCAAGAAAGAAAAAACAATAAATAAACTACAGTTGCTCAGATAAGAAGAGAAGTCAAGCGAATTACACTTTCGTTTTTTATTAATTTTGAATGTAAAGTTGTCATTTTACTTCACGCCATATTGTTAGTTTTATTTTATATTCAATAACTTCTTAGAAATGTTCGATAAAAATAAGCCTGTGATATATATATATATATAAGAGCTTTCTTCAGTATTTAAGTTCTAACAATGCACGTGCCGAAATAGCTCAGTTGGGAGAGCGTTAGACTGAAGATCTAAAGGTCCCTGGTTCGATCCCGGGTTTCGGCAATTCTTCTGTTTTATTAATGAAAGTAGACTGAAGATCTAATCCCTATTCCTGCAAGAAAGAAAAAAAAAATAAACTACAGTTGCTCAGATAAGAAGAGAAGTCAAGCGAATTACACTTTCGTTTTTCTTTATTTTTTAATGTAAAGTTGTCATTTTTCTTCACGCCATATTCTTAGTTTCATTTTATATTCAATAACTTCTTAGAAATATTCGATAAAAATAAGCCTGTGATATATATATAAGAGCTTTCTTCAGTATTTAAGTTCTAACAATGCACGTGACGAAATAGCTCAGTTGGGAGAGCGTTAGACTGAAGATCTAAAGGTCCCTGGTTCGATCCCGGGTTTCGGCAATTCTTCCGTTTTATTAATGAAAGTAGACTGAAGATCAAATACCTATCCCTGCAAGAAAGAAAAAAAAAATAAATAAACTACAGTTGCTCAGATTAGAAGAGAAGTCAAGCGAATTACACTTTCGTTTTTCTTTAATTTTTTAATGTAACGTTGTTATTTTACTTCACGCCATATTGTTAGTTTCATTTTATATTCAATAACTTCTTAGAAATGTTGGATAAAAATAAGCCTGTGATATATATATAAGAGCTTTCTTCAGTATTTAAGTTCTAACAATGCACGTGCCGAAATAGCTCAGTTGGGAGAGCGGTAGACTGAAGATCTAAAAGTCCCTGGTTCGATCCCGTGTTTCGGCAATTCTTCTGTTTTATTAATGAATGTAGACTGAAGATCTAATACCTATCCCTGCAAGAAAGAAAAATAAATAAATAAACTATAGTTGCTCAGATAAGAAGAGAAGTCAAGCGAATTGCGCATTAGGTTTTCTTCAATTTTTAATGTAAAGTTATCATTTTACTTCACGCCATATTGTTAGTTTCATTTTATATTCAATAACTTCTTAGAAATGTTCGATAAAAATAAGCCTGTGATATATATATAAGAGCTTTCTTCAGTATTTAAGTTCCAACAATGCACGTGCCGAAATAGCTCAGTTGGGAGAGCGTTAGACTGAAGATCTAAAGGTCCCTGATTCGATCCCGGGTTTCGGCAATTCTTCTGTTTTATTAATGAAAGTAGACTGAAGATCTAATACCTATCCCTGCAAGAAAGAAAAAAAAAATATATAAACTACAGCTGCTCAGATAAGAAGCGAATTACACTTTCGTTTTTCTTTATTTTTTAATGTAAAGTTGTCATTTTACTTCACGCCATATTGTTAGTTTCATTTTATATTCAATAACTTCTTAGAAATGTTTGATAAAAATAAGCCTGTGATATATATATAAGAGCTTTCTTCAGTATTTAAGTTCCAACAATGCACGTGCCGAAATAGCTCAGTTGGGAGAGCGTTAGACTGAAGATCTAAAGGTCCCTGGTTCGATCCCGGGTTTCGGCAATTCTTCTGTTTTATTAATGAAAGTAGACTGAAGATCTAATACCTATCCCTGCAAGAAAGAAAAAAAAAATAAACTACAGTTGCTCAGATAAGAAGAGAAGTCAAGCGAATTACACTTTCGTTTTTCTTTATTTTTTAATGTAAAGTTGTCATTTTGCTTCACGCCATATTCTTAGTTTCATTTTATATTCAATAACTCCTTAGAAATGTTCGATAAAAATAAGCCTGTGATATATATATAAGAGCTTTCTTCAGTATTTAAGTTCTAACAATGCACGTGCCGAAATAGCTCAGTTGGGAGAGCGTTAGACTGAAGATCTAAAGGTCCCTGGTTCGATCCCGGGTTTCGGCTATTCTTCTGTTTCATGAATGAAAGTAGACTGAAGATGTAATATCTATCCCTGCAAGAAAGAAAAAACAATAAATAAACTACAGTTGCTCAGATAAGAAGAGAAGTCAAGCGAATTACACTTTCGTTTTTCTTTAATTTTGAATGTAAAGTTGTCATTTTACTTCACGCCATATTGCTAGTTTCATTTTATATTCAATAACTTCTTAGAAATGTTCGATAAAAATATGCCTGTGATATATATATAAGAGCTTTCTTCAGTATTTAAGTTCTAACAATGCACGTGCCGAAATCGCTCAGTTGGGAGAGCGTTAGACTGAAGATCTAAAGGTCCCTGGTTCGATCCCGTGTTTCGGCAATTCTTCTGTTTTATTAATGAAAGTAGACTGAAGATGTAATATCTATCCCTGCAAGAGAGAAAAAACAATAAATAAACTACAGTTGCTCAGATAAGAAGAGAAATCAAGCGAATTACACTTTCGTTTTTCTTTAATTTTTAATGTAACGTTGTTATTTTACTTCACGCCATATTGTTAGTTTCATTTTATATTCAATAACTTCTTAGAAATGTTCGATAAAAATAAGCCTGTGATATATATATAAGAGCTTTCTTCAGTATTTAAGTTCTAACAATGCACGTGCCGAAATAGCTCAGTTGGGCGAGCGGTAGATTGAAGATCTAAAGGTCCCTGGTTCGATCCCGGGTTTCGGCAATTCTTCTGTTTTATTAATGAAAGTAGACTGAAGATGTAATATCTATCCCTGCAAGAAAGAAAAAACAATAAATAAACTACAGTTGCTCAGATAAGAAGAGAAGTCAAGCGAATTACACTTTCGTTTTTCTTTAATTTTGAATGTAAAGTTGTCATTTTACTTCACGCCATATTGTTAGTTTTATTTTATATTCAATAACTTCTTAGAAATGTTCGATAAAAATATGCCTGTGATATATATATAAGAGCTTTCTTCAGTATTTATGTTCTAACAATGCACGTGCCGAAATAGCTCAGTTGGGAGAGCGTTAGACTGAAGATCTAAAGGTCCCTGGTTCGATCCCGTGTTTCGGCAATTCTTCTGTTTTATTAATGAATGTAGACTGAAGATCTAATACCTATCCCTGCAAGAAAAATAAATAAATAAACTATAGTTGCTCAGATAAGAAGAGAAGTCAAGCGAATTACACATTCGTTTTTCTTTATTTTTTAATGTAAAGTTGTCATTTTACTTCACGCCATACTGTTAGTTTTATTTTACATTCAATAACTTCTTAGAAATGTTCGATAAAAATAAGCCTGTGATATATATATAAGAGCTTTCTTCAGTATTTAAGTTCTAACAATGCACGTGCCGAAATAGCTCGGTAGGGAGAGCGTTAGACTGAAGTTCTAAAGGTCCCTGGTTCGATTCCGGGTTTCGGCAATTCTTCCGTTTTATTAATGAATGTAGACTGAAGATCTAATACCTATCCCTGCAAGAAAGAAAAAAAAAATAAACTATATTTGCTCAGATAAGAAGAGAAGTCAAGCGAATTGCACATTCGTTTTTCTTTAATTTTGAATGTAAAGTTATCATTTTACTTCACGCCATATTGTTAGTTTCATTTTATATTCAATAACTTCTTAGAAATGTTCGATAAAAATAAGCCTGTGATATATATATAAGAGCTTTCTTCAGTATTTAAGTTCTAACAATGCACATGCCGAAATAGCTCAGTTGGGAGAACGTTAGACTGAAGATCTAAAGGTCCCTGTTTCGATCCCGGGGTTCGGCAATTCTTCTGTTTTATTAATGAAAGTAGACTGAAGATGTAATATCTATCCCTGCAAGAAAGAAAAAACAATAAATAAACTACAGTTGCTCAGATAAGAAGAGAAGTCAAGCGAATTACACTTCCGTTTTTCATTAATTTTGAATGTAAAGTTGTCATTTTACTTCACGCCATATTGTTAGTTTCATTTTATATTCAATAACTTCTTAGAAATGTTCGATAAAAATAAGCCTGTGATATATATATAAGAGCTTTCTTCAGTATTTAAGTTCTAACAAGGCACGTGCCGAAATAGCTCAGTTGGGAGAGCGGTAGACTGAAGATCTAAAGGTCCGTGGTTCGATCCCGTGTTTCGGCAATTCTTCTGTTTTATTAATGAATGTAGACTGAAGATCTAATACCTATCCCTGCAAGAAAAATAAATAAATAAACTATAGTTGCTCAGATAAGAAGAGAAGTCAAGCGAATTACACATTCGTTTTTCTTTATTTTTTAATGTAAAGTTGTCATTTTACTTCACGCCATACTGTTAGTTTTATTTTATATTCAATAACTTCTTAGAAATGTTCGATAAAAATAAGCCTGTGATATATATATATATATAAGAGCTTTCTTCAGTATTTAAGTTCTAACAATGCACGTGCCGAAATAGCTCAGTTGGGAGAGCGTTAGACTAAAGATCTAAAGGTCCCTGGTTCGATCCAGTGTTTCGGCAATTCTTCTGTTTTATTAATGAATGTAGACTGAAGATCTAATACCTATCCCTGCAAGAAAGAAAAAAAAAAATAAACTATATTTGCTCAGATAAGAAGAGAAGTCAAGCGAATTGCACATTCGTTTTTCTTCAATTTTTAATGTAAAGTTATCATTTTACTTCACGCCATATTGTTAGTTTCATTTTACATTCAATAACTTCTTAGAAATGTTCGATAAAAATAAGCCTGTGATATATATATAAGAGCTTTCTTCAGTATTTAAGTTCTAACAATGCACGTGCCGAAATAGCTCGGTAGGGAGAGCGTTAGACTGAAGATCTAAAGGTCCCTGGTTCGATTCCGGGTTTCGGCAATTCTTCCGTTTTATTAATGAATGTAGACTGAAGATCTAATACCTATCCCTGCAAGAAAGAAAAAAAAAATAAACTATATTTGCTCAGATAAGAAGAGAAGTCAAGCGAATTGCACATTCGTTTTTCTTTAATTTTGAATGTAAAGTTATCATTTTACTTCACGCCATATTGTTAGTTTCATTTTATATTCAATAACTTCTTAGAAATGTTCGATAAAAATAAGCCTGTGATATATATATAAGAGCTTTCTTCAGTATTTAAGTTCTAGCAATGCACGTGCCGAAATAGCTCAGTTGGGAGAGCGTTAGACTGAAGATCTAAAGGTCCCTGTTTCGATCCCGGGGTTCGGCAATTCTTCTGTTTTATTAATGAAAGTAGACTGAAGATGTAATATATATCCCTGCAAGAAAGAAAAAACAATAAATAAACTACAGTTGCTCAGATAAGAAGAGAAGTCAAGCGAATTACACTTCCGTTTTTCATTAATTTTGAATGTAAAGTTGTCATTTTACTTCACGCCATATTGTTAGTTTCATTTTATATTCAATAACTTCTTAGAAATGTTCGATAAAAATAAGCCTGTGATATATATATAAGAGCTTTCTTCAGTATTTAAGTTCTAACAAGGCACGTGCCGAAATAGCTCAGTTGGGAGAGCGGTAGACTGAAGATCTAAAGGTCCGTGGTTCGATCCCGGGTTTCGGCAATTCTTCTGTTTTATTAATGAATGTAGACTGAAGATCTAATACCTATCCCTGCAAGAAAGAAAAATAAATAAATAAACTATAGTTGCTCAGATAAGAAGAGAAGTCAAGCGAATTGCGCATTCGGTTTTCTTCAATTTTTAATGTAAAGTTATCATTTTACTTCACGCCATATTGTTAGTTTCATTTTATATTCAATAACTTCTTACACACAGAAAAATAAATTGGTCACAGTGACCTGCCAAAATGCTCAGCTGACAATACAGAATTGACTAACCAAAATAACTGACTAGCCAAAAAGTGTACTTGCTGAACTAGTCTCCAAAACTGAAAAGTGTACTTGCTGAACTAGTCACCGAAACTGAAAAGTGTACTTGCTGAACTAGTCTTCAAAACTGAAAAGTGTACTTGCTGAACTAGTCACCAAAACTGAAAAGTGT
Source organism: Salticus scenicus (assembly GCA_963930645.1). Classification (NCBI taxonomy): domain Eukaryota; kingdom Metazoa; phylum Arthropoda; class Arachnida; order Araneae; family Salticidae; genus Salticus; species Salticus scenicus. The sequence continues at coordinate 605,680 of CAWVNO010000681.1, read as the reverse complement.
ACTTGCTGAACTAGTCTCCAAAACTAAAAAGTGTACTTGCTAAACTAGTCACCAAAACACTACTCCAGACTAGGAAGGTTAATATTATTAGACAAAGAAGGCTAGTCGATAATCATAATTATCTGACCAGGAAGGTTAGTCAACAACCGCAGTTGCCAGACAAGGCAAGTTAGTCAGAATCTGCACTTGATTAAGACGGTTAGTCAGCAGCCAACAGGTATTTTACGAAGCAAGCTAGTCAATTTTCAATGAATATCTGAAGAGGCAGGAGAGTCAAGACTATTTACCTGACTAATCTGTCTGGTAATATTTGAAAAGGAAAACTAGTCTCTATTTGACTAAGCTGCCTCATAATATTTGTGGAGGAATTTTAGCCCGAAAAAAAAAAATATTTGACTAGCCTGTCTCATAATATTTGAGAGAGATTAATCAAAAAAATTTATTTGATTAAAATCCCTCATATTTTATGAGGAAGTGGCCTCATACTTGTTTGAAGGGGCTTTTGTAAAAGCATTGTTGTTAGTCTTAACCTCTTTACTTTTGTAATTGTTTAATCCTCCCTCCCCTTTTAAATGTCCAACCTTGAAAAAATATTTAAAAACTTTTCTGAAAAATATTACTTGACCATCAGCTGGATTAAAATACTCATAGTTGCCAACTTTTTCAATTTATTCCAGAATGTTGTTAACATTCGCCCTTTTCTTCATACCATATTCTTAATAGAATATTTTTCTTTAGCATGTAATTACAATTAAATATGAAGATAATTACTCCTCAAAGAATATGGTTTGAAGATAGGGCTAACAACATTCCGGAATCAATTAAAAAAGTTAGCAGCTATGAATACTGGAAATTTAACAAACTACTGAAACAAAGAATTTGCTAGTTTAATCATTCTTCCCTACCTTTATTCATCATTAACGCACGCATTTATCCAACACTTTTTTATCAAGGCATTCCAAGACGATTGTGGCGCCACATGATTTAGTCCACTTTTTATGCACATCCTCATATATGGATTTAGAAATATATATATATTTTTTCTCATCGGTGCTTTAATTTTATACGTTGTGGTTACAAAAATAAATGTAAACTTTTTTTTTTTTTTTTTTTTTTTTTTTTTTTTTTAAGTTCCTTTTTTTATTATTTAAGCCACCTGAATATATGCATATATTTTTTTAAATAATGGATTTTTTCCACCTGATTAAAATTACAGCTAAGTACGACGATACAATGTGCTTTAACAATTGATACAGGCAATATAAACAATATGCACGGTATAGACGATACAATGTACTAAACTATAAATAACATCGAACTCAAATTTCAGGTTATTTAAAGTTTTAAAATCATAAATATTAATGATATACTTTTTTTTTTTTAAGGTGAGGGTGGACATAAAATTTGCATAAAAAACACTTTAACATATATAATAAGAATTTTTATTTTTAATCATCTCTGTAAATTTTATGCCCAGAGAAATTTTAATATATAACAATAATTTATAAGTATTTGATCAGCCAAAATAACTCTTACTTACCTGATAACATTACTTTCAACATTCTTCAAACCATGAATTTAAGTGGCTTTTTTAAATAAGATTTCTCCTTCATTAAAACTATGTAATTGAAATAATACATAAAAGACAAAAATCAAGATAAAAATAATTTTATTGAAAATTATAAATGTTTCATACACATGAAGAACATTGCTCCATAATTTACATAAAAATTAATCATAATAATAATATAAAAGCACAAATATAATTAGGTAATAAAACGTAATTTTTTTATGCCTAATAGCTCTCCATGATGGCAAGCCACTGAAAATTGTAAGAATAGCACCATCTTTAACAATTGGTTTATTTCTTGGGACTTCATATAACTTTCCTTCTTTTTCATCAAAATATGTTACTGTTTGTATAATTCCATCAGGTTTAAAATAGGGCTCACAAACCTTAAAAAAAAAAGAAAAAAAAAAAGACATCAGTACATTACTAAGAAATACGTTATATGAGGTGTAAATTTCACCTCATTGCATAGGTTGCATTCAATTAAGAAGTTGCATATATCATAGATGGCTTCATTGGAAATCAAATAAATCAAAGAGGAGACGAAATATTCTATCAAAACCTTTCTTAATCTATGCATAAATTATTATATATATATGTGTGTGTGTGTGTGTGTGTGTGCGAAAACAGGGCAGTTTGGAATCGCCTAGCAGAGGCCTTCATCCTGCAGTGGGTTGATAGAGGCTGAAATTGGTAATGATAATATATATTGTATATTCTCATATAACACCATACCTTATAATTCGTATGATTACTTTAGAAAAGCAAGCACGAGATTTTTTAAAAAATCGATCTGGTTTTATTGATTTTTTTTTATTGAATTATTATTTTTTTTAATGAATATATCCCTGTTAGAACACTATTGTTAAGCATATTTGAAAGTTGACAGCCATATTATAAATGCTATTGCTGCATAGCAGCGCCACCTTTCGAGCGATTGACACCAAAAGTTGATAGGCACTAATTTAGGTCAAGGTGCATCTACATATAAATTTATATGTAATTCTGAACAGTAGTTCCGTAGATACAGTTGCCACAAAATTTTTGTCACACATACATACACACACAGACGGACAGACAAGACATTTTCTAAAAATGGTCAAATCGTGGTCTAGTCTAACCTCTCAAAACTTGTCGAAAACCGGAAGTCGAAAATTTTTACAAATCCAATACTTCCTTTTATTGAACATACAAGAAAAAAAAAAAAAAAAGATGTAATTACTAATTGTATTGCGTTAAAAATCTGAAGAAAAAAAAAAAAAAAAAAGAGACTAATAATAATGTTTAAACACTTATGTGAGTTGTGAACTTCAAGATTGCAAAAATGTGCTTCAAGGTCAGTGATAGTAGTTCATTGTTTAATGCTTATATTCTGAACAAAAAAAAAAGTATCTTTATTTATTGCATTTGTTCGACGATGTGTTTATTTTATATTGTTTTTTACTTTCTTTTCTGTATTCAATAGAAGAAAGTATTTCAATCGTAAAAATTTTCAACTTCCGCTTTTCAATGGATTTACACGTTTTGAGGGCTCCAGAACACGATTTGACCATTCTTAGAAAAATATGTGTCTGTGTCTGTGTGTGTGTGAGACAAACATTTTGTGGCAACGTATCTCAGGAACTACTGCAGATAACTGCATATAAATTTATATGCAGATGTACCTTGGCCTAAGTTACAGCCTATCAACTTTTGTTGTTATTTGCTCAACAAGTGGCGCTGCTAGACCGCGATTTTCGCAATTTCAGGAAAGGCTATATCTCAGAAACTACTAAACGAATTTGCATAAATTTATATGCAGATAAACTTTAACGTAAGTTAGTGCCCACCAATATTTTTTGTCAACTTCTCAACAGTTGGTGCAGCTATACATCGACTTTCGCGTTTTCAGGGAAGGCTGTATCTAAGGTTCTGTTGTGTATAATCAAACAAAACTTGACACGTATCAACGTAGTCATTATATGACATTACGCAGATTCAATTTGGATGCATATCAGCCAATAAGTGGCGCTGGTATACTGCAATTTTCTCTGAGAACAGGATATGGCTATATCTCAACTTCTGTGTCATATAACTGTACAAAACCTGATATATGAGGTAACCATTATGAAGAAGCATTTTTTAAGACTTTATTTATAGAGAATTAAACTGTCTTTCTTTTCTTATTATTAGTGTTAGTTTTTTCTAAAATGAAATTATCTGCATTCATTATGGTAGATAATTTTAATAAATAATAGTTTTAAGAAAATATTTTTACTGGGTGAATGAATTTTCCTATAGGAAAATGTAGAAGAAAGTTTTGCGGTGGTCACAACATAATAGCTTTAAATGAAATCACGACAAGTATTTCCTCTATATTTGCTTTGAAAATTTCGTTCACATAAAAGCGAGGATTGAATTTTATTAAAAATAAAGATATTTAAAAAAAAAACAACAAAAAAGTATGTTGTGGCCACCACAAGACTTTCTTTTTATATTTTCTAATACAAATTCGCTCAGTACAAATAATTTATTAAAGCTCTTATTTATTTAAATTACCTACCATACTGAATGCAGACGATTTTCATCTTTGAGAAAAATTGCATTGAAAGTACAAAGAAAGACAGCTTTATTCTCTATAAATAATATATTAAAAAATGCGTTTTCATAATGGTTATCTCACATATCAAATTTTGTACTATACACCATAGAAGTTGAAATATAGCTTTTCCGTTCTCGGGGAAAATTGCAGTACAGCAGCGCCACTATTGGCCGATATGCATCCAAATTGAATTAGCATAATGTCTGAGAATGGTCTTTTCACATATTATTTATTATTATTATTGTACGCAATAGAACTTGAGATATCTCTTTTCCTTAAATTATTTAAATCGCTATATAGCACCATCACCTATTGAATTATTGATACCAAAAGTGGATGGACAATAATTTATCTCGAGGTAGATCCACATATAAATTTATGTGTTACTACACATAAATTTATATGTGGATCTACAGATATAGTATAGATTCCTGAGATATAGCCTTCCCATGAATTGTGAAAATCACTGTATAGCAGCGCCATGTTTTGAGAAATTGACATAAAAAGCTGATAAGGACTAGGTTATGTCAAGGTGCATCTGCATATAAATTTATATGCAATTCTCTGCAGTAGTTCATGAGACATAGCATTCCCTTAAATTGTTGAAATCGCTAGAGACCCTGTATAATATAGTTTCCTAATATATGGTCTCTAGAAATCGCTGTATAGCAGTACCATTTCTTGATGGATGGGCACCAAAAGTTGATAGGCACTAATTTATGTCAAGGTGCATTTACATATAAATTTATATGCAATTACGTGCAATAGTTCCAGAGTCGCAGTCGCCACAAAATTTTTGTCTCTCTCACACACACAGAGGCATATCTAATATTTTCTAAAAATAGTCAAATCGTGTTCTGGAACTTTCAATACGTGGAAATTCATCGGAAAACGGAAGTCGAAAATTTTTATGAATCTAGTACTTTCTTCTATTGAATATAGAATAAAGTAAAAAAAAAAAAAAAAAAAAAATGTAAATTGCGAAATCTTTTCAATTTCCAGGATGTAAATACGAGGTTATACTGTATTTATTTAATTTATATATTAATAACAGTCAAAAAAGATTTATAATACTTTTCTAATTTTCATACAATTTCTACAAAAGATACATATTAGTTTCGTTGAAGAAAAGAAAACAGATCCATACAAATACGGATCTATTTTTCTGGATACGAATAGGGAGCTCCGATACATGTCTAGCATGTGTATAATGTTTAAATTAGTTACAGAGTTATAAATATGCCTACAAATTTAGATTTATAATTGTAAAAAGTATTTTGAAAGGTGAGCAGTACGATAGCTGTGAATTGCAGTCGTAGATCGAATGTGCGCTATCGAAGATAAACAAACACAGAGAGAAACTAGTATGTTGTGGCCACCACAAGACTTTCTTCTATATTTACCTATACATATTCAATCAGTAACAATATTAAAAAAAAAAAAAAAAAAAAAAAAAAAAAAAAAAAGTACGATTTTTTTTCTAAGGTTTTTTTTTTTTTTTTTTTTTTTTTTTAAGTAAAAAAAAAATCGATAACTTTGTTTTAAATTATCACAGATTTATAGTTCAACCATTCGTTTTAAAGGTATTGACGAGACCTTTCGAAATATACCCATCTTGAAAATTTATACCCCCCGGGGGGGTACTTCCCCCCCAGGGGGGGAAGCGATGCCCCCCATGCAGAAAATTTTTTTCCTAGTTACATACTACTATTATCAATAATTCATATTAATTTTACAATTTAAAGGTATTGACGAGACCTTTCGAAAGATACCCATCTTGAAAATTTATCCCCCCAGGGGGGGAAGCGATGCTCCCCCATGCAGAAAAATTTTTTCCTAGTTACATACTACTATTATCAATAATTCATATTATTTTACAATCACAAGTTTAAAACAACTCTTATTATGCACATTTATACGAATTTTTGTCCTATGCTGCCATGTTAAAAATTTAGATAAAATGCTATCACAGCGCCACCTGTTGAGCTATTGATCCCCAAACATAATGAGCACCAGTTAATGTCGGGGACAAACTAAATACCAAGTTTGGTTAAATTTCGTAAAAAAAAAAAAAAAAAAAAAAAAAAAAAAAATTGCGATTTTTTTTCTAAGTTTTGTTTTGTTAAAAGTAAAAAAAATCGATAACTTTGGTTTAAATTATCACAGATTTATGGTTCAACCATTCGTTTTAAAGGTATTGACGAGACCTTTCGAAAGATACCACTCTTGAAACTTTGCCCCCCCGGGTGGGAACTTCCCCCCCCCCCGGTGGGGGGTGGGAACCGATGCCTCCACATGCACAAAAATTTTTGCCTAGTTAACTACTACTATTATCAACCTGATCTTTCGAAAGATACCCATTGTGAAAATTTACCCCCCCTGCGGGGGGTATTTCCCCCCTAGGGGGGGAAGCGATGCCCCCCCATGCAGAAAATTTTTTTCCTAGTTACATACTACTATTATCAATATTTCATATTAATTTTACAATCACAAGTTTAAAACAACTCTAATTATGCACATTTATACGATTTTTTGTCCTATGCTGCCATGTTAAAAATTTAGATAAAATGCTATCAATGCGCCACCTGTTGAGCTATTGATCCCCAAACATAATCAGCACCAGTTTATGTCGGGGACCAACTAAATACCAAGTTTGGTTAAATTTCGTTAAAAAAAAAAAAAAAAAAAAAAAAAAAAAGCGATTTTTTGGGTTTTTTTTTTTTTGTTAAAAGTAAAAAAAAATCTATAACTTTGTTTTAAATTATCACAGATTTATGGTTCAATCATTCGTTTTAAAGGTATTGACGAGACCTTTCGAAAGATACCCATCTTGAAACTTTGCCCCCCCCGGTGGGGGGGGGAACCGATGCCCCCACATGCACAAAATATTTTTTCCTAGTTAACTACTACTATTATCAATAATTCATATTAATTTTACAATCACAAGTGTAAAATAACTCTCTTTATGCCCATTTATACGGAATTTTGTCCTATGCTGCCATGTTAAAAATTTGCATAAAATGCGATCACAACGCCACCTGTTGAGCGATTGATCCCAAAATCTAATCAGCACCAGTTTATGTCAGGGTGCAACTAAATACCAAGTTTGGTTAAATTTCATTCATTGGTTCGTGAGATACAGCGTCCACAAAAAAATGATACAGACAGACAGACAGACAGACATTTTCTAAAAACTATTAATTCGTAATCTAGACATCCCAAAACATGTAAATCCATCAAAAAACGGAGGTCGAAAATTTTCGCGAATCCAATACTTTCTCTATATTACATATAGAAGAAAGTAAAAACACACACAGAGAGAGAGAGAGAAAAAAGGCTGATGGTCATGGTCGTCTGTCTGTTGTTTCAGACAGAAAATGAAAAAAGGTTTGTCAATTATTCGTACCACAGAACTGGCGTTGCAAAATAATCCTTACAAAACTTTGAATAAACACCATAAAATAAAAAAAAATTGCAACAATGGCTTCGGGTTGAAAGAGCACACGACCCTTCGTCAGGCGACCAAAGTAGGCACGAGTACAGCAGTCAAAGCCGTGCATTACCACTTTGACTGCTGCACTCGTGCCTACTTTGGGTGCCTGACGAAGGGTCGTGTGCTCTTTCGACCCGAAACAATTGTTGCGAGATATTTTATTTTTATGGTGTCAATTTAAAGTTTTGTAAGTATTATAATATTCATGCCCACTTAAATAAAGTATTTTAAATTACTTGTTGTAAATTATTAAAAAAAGTTTTATTGTTAAATTGGAAATGTTTGCCATTTATACCATTAATGATAAACTTTATATACCTTTTCCGTGTCTTAAAATACTATTGTGGGGAAAAAATGTTACGTATTAATGAATTTAAAAAAATTTCTGGGGGAACTATATTTGACAATTTATAAGTAAATCATTCATAATTACCAGTTGCAAATTACTAACATATATTTAACCCACTATATCTAAAATTAGTATATGCTGTAGCCATTACAAAATTTTCTTCTATTATTATTTAATATAATAGCAACATATATCAGTTACAATGCACAAAGTAATTAACACAGCTTCTCACAAATAAAGATTTTACAAACTAATTTAACAAATAGATGCTGAGATACTATAACTATCTGGAAATTTACAAAGAGTAATAGTAGCGCGGCACGTCATCTGATGTACACCCAAATTGATTCGGCATAGTTTTTAAAAAGCTAGTTTGGCATAGTTTTCGGATGTATGACATACACCTTACATATCAAATTCGGTGCACATACATATCATAGAAGCTGAGATATGGCTCTCCTATAAATAGAGAAAATTGCACCATGCCAACGTCACCTGTCGGCCGATATACGTCCAAATTAAATCAGCATAATAGTTCATAATGGCTGTTGCACATATCAAGTTTAGTGCATTTATATATCACAGAAGCTCAGTTACAGCATTTTCTTAAATGTGAAAAGTTGCAACATACTGGCATTACCTGATGACCGATATGCACGTAAGTTAAATAAACATAGTCTTTCACAATCGACTATTTGAACATTAAGTTATGTGAAGTTCTACACAATAGAAGCTAAGATATAGTCTTTCCTTAATTGTGGGAAATTGCAGCATAGTAGCGCCACTTCTTAGATGATTTTTACAGGGTTGCCAACTTTTCAAAAACAGTTTGAGGAGTATTCAGAGAAATTTTGAGGAGCATTTTGGCTACTTTGAGGAGCAATTTTAAAAATACATAAAAAAAAAAAAAAAAAAAAAGAAAAAGAAAAGAAAAGAAATAAACTACTCACAAAAATAAATTAACAATAATCAAAATCATATGAAATTTAGAAATATTTATTGATAATCAAATATATTTAGCAAAACAGTGAAGAGAGATAAGAATTGGAAATGATTAAGCCTGAATATAAGCTTAAAACCCAAAAGTAATTTGTTTTTTGCATAATGGCATATTTTCCATATATAAATAAAGGCAATATATGAAAGTAGATTCAGTTACATTAAAAAAAAGAAAGAAAGAAAGAGAAACACAAAGGGAAAAAAAAAATTAATTTCCAACAATTTTCATGAATGTCAAAATAATTATACTATCACATAAAAATCTAAAAACGAAATCATATAAATGTGTAAATGATCTCATCTCTAAGTCAACTCCCTCTAATCTGCATAGCTTGGGACCATATGTTTGGTAAACTTTAGAATTTTTCAGATTATTGGTCATAATTTGTTTACTTATTTTTTTTCCCCAGATACAAATGAAGATATGATAATAAATCATTAATGCTTTAAGTGAATGATAAAATAAAAGCATAATTATTTCAAATAAATCTTAAATAAAGCGTTGTCAATCGGCCTTAAAGTTCAGTAGCTTTGAATCCATTATTTTTATCGATAAATAATTAAAATAAAATTTTTTTCAATGATAACTGAAACATTGATACAGTTTAAATGAAAATCAAAACAGCACATAATCATAGCATTTGGTTTCTTTCTTCCCCCCTTTCAGCTTGTGGTTTTAATTAAACACACTCTTAGCTAATGTAAACAAATACTTGTTCCTGTTCTGAGTCAGCAATATTTCGATCACTAGAATGTTTTCTTTCTTTCATTCTTTTTTTTTTTTTTTATTATTATTATTATTATTATTATTATTATTATTATTATTATTTACTATTTATTTATGAGTATTGTAGGATGAATCGTGTGGTTCTTCAGCTAAATTGTAAAAGTTAGTTTTATTTTTTTATTTTCAAGATACGTTGAAGTGCTTTCATAGATAAAAAATAAAATTCAAAGAATAATGTTTTATGCGGCAACTGTTGGAAATGCAAAATCAAAAGTTGATAAGGATTGGACAACGATTTCTGCCTAGATGTGTGCAAGGAAAAAATAAAAATAAAGAAAGAAAGAAAAAAAAATTTTTTTTTTTCAGTGTCTGCCACTATTCAATTTTATGTATAAAAAATATTTAAATAGGTGGTCAAGACTGAATTTGCGGAGCATAAACATTACTTCACGGAATTGCGGAGTTTTTAAATTTTTTCGGAGAAACTCCGCAAAAATCGGAGCAGTTGGCAACCCTTGATATGTACCAAAAGCTATTCAGCACGAATTTATGTGAAAGTGCATCTAAATATAAACTTTTGTACAATTATGTTCATTATTTTGTGAGATACAGCACCCAAAACATAAAATTTTGATTAAACACAGACAGACATCTCCTAAAAATGGTTTAATCGAGTTTAAGGAAATCCCAAATTTGTAAATGCACCAAAAGCCAGAAAAAGAAAATTTTGAAAAATCCAGTACTTCATTCTTATATATGTAGAAGAAAATCAAAATTAATTTTAAGTTATTGTGGAAATAGAGTATACAACTAAATGTTTGCAAGAATTACTTAATTTATAGAGCATAGTTAAAAGAAAAAAATGTTGTTTAAATTGACATACCAAATAGTTTTTAAATTTAAATGTGTTAAGAATGAAACAAATAACATGAAATTAAGTACATATTTTTAACAAGATATCTTTTGTTTATCACGAATACTTAATATGCTGCGCATGAACAATTTGATTTTGAATCGAGAATACAGTATCTAATAATTTAAACTCATATTATTTTTGATTAAATTTGTTTTGAAAAAAATATATATATATATATATATATATATATATGATATCAAATTTTTAATAACTAAAAATAGCAACCTTTTACTACAATCATCAATCATTTGAATGAAACAAATAACATGAAGTTGAATATGTATATGTATATATATATATATATATTTATTTACCAAGATATTTATTATTTATCGCTAATAATTAATATTGTATACAAGAACAATTTGACTTTAAATTGAGAGCAGAATATAGTATGCAATATTAAATTCATATTATTTTTGCTAAAAGTTGTTTTGAAAAAAATTGGTGTCAAACATTTAATAATAAAAATGTCATTTTTTTATTACACACTATTATCAACCATTTGCCAAACTTATTTAAATTAAAAAAATTATTTATTTAGAACAGGAATTAAAAAAAAATAAATAAAATAAATAAATAAATAATAACAGATAAACGAGAAACCTTTAATTTTTTTTAATTTATCTCATTAAAAAGTTTAAATATAAAAAAAAGTATTAATATTATTTTTTATTGATCTAAGATAGATATAATGTTGCAAACGATAATTTAAAAAACATACCTTAAAATTCGGATTTCTTTCAAAATCCCCATGGATAGCATTTTTCTATATCTTTCTTAAATTGACGTCCTTTGGAAATCCAAATACCTTCTGAACCATCTTTAGGGAAAAATAAATCATTACTATTCTGTGTATAAAAATATTAATATGAGCTTAATGTTAAAAGTGTATGTAAACAACTATAGCTTAGACAAATTAAATATACTTACTTTTATAATACAACGATACGTAAAACTAGATTTATAATAACGTATTTTAAATTTTATACATTTTAAACAACTTTATAAATTAGAACAAATTCTAATTACGATTCATATTGTTAGAAGATTGCGGAAGCTTTAGAATTCCACAAATTTACAATTTACTATTCTTACAAAGCTTACAATAAAATAAAGTATTTAGCACTTACTTTTGGCTGTAAACTCGATTCGCTGATTCTGATCTGATTACTAAAAAATCTCTCGTTCCCTTTCTAAAATGAAAATGACTCTAACGGCAATTGCAGTATCCCGCCAAATGCGATTAGTTTTTTGTTTATTTTTCGGTTTCGGTTGACTAACACAAGTTGTCAATAGGAGACAAAAAATAAATAAAAAATAAAAAAAAAAAGAAGAAGAAGAACAATGTTAGCTTTTGGACTAGCCAAACAAATTTTTCTTAGTCAATTGACAAAACGGGAACATTTTTTTTTATTCTCTCGTCTGACTAACCGGTCAAATTTGAGGAAAATGAAAACTGTACCTGGGAAATTAGTCATCTGACAAGTTTTAGAGGCAAAACGGATCATCAGACGAAACACATTAAAGATACATGGTAAAATAAAACGACTTTTGTGTCTCATGACTAAATGGGATTGTCAGGTAGTGTTTTGATTGTTTAAAATTTTGCGTAATTTTGTGCAAATTTGTCAATGTACTTGACAAACGTTTAGTGTCACAAAGATGGCATGTCTCTTGACAAGTTTCGATTTTTCATTTTTCTGTGTGTAGAAATGTTCGATAAAAATAAGCCTGTGATATATATATAAGAGCTTTCTTCAGTATTTAAGTTCCAACAATGCACGTGCCGAAATAGCTCAGTTGGGAGAGCGTTAGACTGAAGATCTAAAGGTCCCTGGTTCGATCCCGGGTTTCGGCAATTCTTCTGTTTTATTAATGAAAGTAGACTGAAGATCTAATACCTATCCCTGCAAGAAAGAAAAAAAAATATATAAACTACAGCTGCTCAGATAAGAAGCGAATTACACTTTCGTTTTTCTTTATTTTTTAATGTAAAGTTGTCATTTTACTTCACGCCATATTGTTAGTTTTATTTTATATTCAATAACTTCTTAGAAATGTTCGATAAAAATAAGCCTGTGATACATATATATATATTAGAGCTTTCTTCAGTATTTAAGTTCTAACAATGCACGTGCCGAAATAGCTCAGTTGGGAGAGCGTTAGACTGAAGATCTAAAGGTCCCTGGTTCGATCCCGGGTTTCGGCAATTCTTCTGTTTTATTAATGAAAGTAGACTGAAGATCTAATACCTATCCCTGCAAGAAAGAAAAAAAAAATAAACTACAGTTGCTCAGATAAGAAGAGAAGTCAAGCGAATTACATTTTCGTTTTTCTTTATTTTTTTATGTAAAGTTGTCATTTTGCTTCACGCCATATTCTTAGTTTCATTTTATATTCAATAACTTCTTAGAAATATTCGATAAAAATAAGCCTGTGATATATATATAAGAGCTTTCTTCAGTATTTAAGTTCTAACAATGCACGTGACGAAATAGCTCAGTTGGGAGAGCGATAGACTGAAGATCTAAAGGTCCCTGGTTCGATCCCGTGTTTCGGCAATTCTACTGTTTTATTAATCAATGTAGACTGAAGATCTAATACCTATCCCTGCAAGAAAGAAAAAAAAAATAAACTATAGTTGCTCAGATAAGAAGAGAAGTCAAGCGAATTGCACATTCGTTTTTCTTCAATTTTTAATGTAAAGTTATCATTTTACTTCACGCCATATTGTTAGTTTCATTTTACATTCAATAACTTTATAGAAATGTTCGATAAAAATAAGCCTGTGATATATATATAAGAGCTTCCTTCAGTATTTATGTTCTAACAATGCACGTGCTGAAATAGCTCAGTTGGGAGAGCGTTAGACTGAAGATCTAAAGGTCCCTGGTTCGATCCCGGGTTTCGGCTATTCTTCTGTTTTATTAATGAATGTAGACTGAAGATCTAATACCTATCAATGCAAGAAAGAAAAATAAATAAATAAACTATTGTTGCTCAGATAAAAGAGAAGTCAAGCGAATTGCACATTCGTTTTTCTTCAATTTTTAATGTAAAGTTATCATTTTACTTCCCGCCATATTGTTAGTTTCATTTTATATTCAATAACTTCTTAGAAATGTTCGATAAAAATAAGCCTGTGATATATATATAAGAGCTTTCTTCAGTATTTAAGTTCTAACAATGCACGTGCCGAAATAGCTCAGTTGGGAGAGCGGTAGACTGAAGATCTAAAGGTCCCTGGTTCGATCCCGTGTTTCGGCAATTCTTCTGTTTTATTAATGAATGTAGACTGAAGATCTAATACCTATCCCTGCAAGAAAGAAAAATAAATAAATAAACTATAGTTGCTCAGATAAGAAGAGAAGTCAAGCGAATTGCGCATTCGGTTTTCTTCAATTTTTAATGTAAAGTTATCATTTTACTTCACGCCATATTGTTAGTTTCATTTTATATTCAATAACTTTATAGAAATGTTCGATAAAAATAAGCCTGTGATATATATATAAGAGCTTTCTTCAGTATTTAAGTTCCAACAATGCACGTGCCGAAATAGCTCAGTTGGGAGAGCGTTTTAATGAAGATCTAAAGGTCCCTGGTTCGATCCCGGGTTTCGGCAATTCTTCTGTTTTATTAATGAAAGTAGACTGAAGATGTAATATCTATCCCTGCAAGAAAGAAAAAACAATAAATAAACTACAGTTGCTCAGATAAGAAGAGAAGTCAAGCGAATTACACATTCGTTTTTCTTTAATTTTGAATGTAAAGTTATCATTTTACTTCACGCCATATTGTTAGTTTCATTTTATATTCAATAACTTCTTAGAAATGTTCGATAAAATTAAACCTGTGATATATATATAAGAGCTTCCTTCAGTATTTATGTTCTAACAATGCACGTGCCGAAATAGCTCAGTTGGGAGAGCGTTAGACTGAAGATCTAAAGGTCCCTGGTTCGATCCCGGGTTTCGGCTATTCTTCTGTTTTATTAATGAATGTAGACTGAAGATCTAATACCTATCAATGCAAGAAAGAAAAATAAATAAATAAACTATTGTTGCTCAGATAAAAGAGAAGTCAAGCGAATTGCACATTCGTTTTTCTTCAATTTTTAATGTAAAGTTATCATTTTACTTCACGCCATATTGTTAGTTTCATTTTATATTCAATAACTTCTTAGAAATGTTCGATAAAAATAAGCCTGTGATATATATATAAGAGCTTTCTTCAGTATTTAAGTTCTAACAATGCACGTGCCGAAATAGCTCAGTTGGGAGAGCGTTAGACTGAAGATCTAAAGGTCCCTGGTTCGATCCCGGGTTTCGGCAATTCTTCTGTTTTATTAATGAAAGTAGACTGAAGATCTAATACCTATCCCTGCAAGAAAGGAAAAAAAATATATAAACTACAGCTGCTCAGATAAGCAGCGAATTACACTTTCGTTTTTCTTTATTTTTTAATGTAAAGTTGTCATTTTATATCACGCCATATTGTTAGTTTCATTTTATATTCAATAACTTCTTAGAAATGTTCGATAAAAATAAGCCTGTGATATATATATATACTAGCAGACCCGGCCACGCGTTGCTGTGGCTATGTTATACGTTGAATTATAATGTAGTAAAATATTCAATATATTAAAATTATTATTTACGAATAAAGACCATCCTTGATAACATCCTTGATCTTAGCAGACTTAGCCCGCTTCGCTGGTCCCTATTTTTAAATGATTCACTATAATTAAAGAATTCTCAAAATTGCATTAATTTTTAACATGTGAAAAAAAAAGAGAAAAAAAAAAAATCTGATCGGGAAAAATGTTCGACACTCATAATGAATCCATATATTATCGAAAGGAAAATGATATAAAATACAAAAAAATCTTCTCTCATTGGTGGAATAATCTGTTCGGACCCCCACTGCCTGCGGCAGTGTATACCTGCGCAAACCATGCGCACCGTTTCTTCATCCACCGTTCCCGCCCTTCTTAATAACTCTATACTTTCGAAAATATCCGCAATCGATTTATCGGGCCTTAAAACTTAATAATACTAATTTTCAAAGTTCTAACTCTTATTTCTATTATTTTGCCCCTTTGCCCTCCCCCCTCCCACTATTCTAAATAATTTTACAAATTCGAAAATATCTACAGTTTATTTGTAGGTGTCAAAAACCTGTATGCACCAATTTGAACGATCTAACTATATTTTTATTTTTTGCCCCTCTGCCCCCCTTCCCGCCCCTCCTAATAAATTTACAAATTCGAAAATATCCGCAATCGATTTGTTGGTATCAAAAATTCTATGCACCAATTTGAATGATCTAACTCCATTTTTATATTTTGCTCCTCTGCCCCCCCCCCCCTTTCCCGCTCCTCTTAATAATTTTACAAATTCGAAAATATCTGCAATCGATTTGTACGTATCAAAAACTTCTATGTATGAATTTTTAGCAGTGTAACTCTATTTTTATTTTTTTGCCCCTCCGCCCCCTTACCCGCCCCTCCTAATAACTTTACACTTTCGAAAATATCCTCATTCGATTTGCAGGCCTCTAAAACCTCTCTATACCAATTTTGAACAGTCTATCTGCATTTCTATTTTTTTTTTTTTTTTTTGTTGTTGTTGTTTGTTTGTTTGTTTGTGAAATCACGTTTTGGCCCCTCCCCCCCCCTTTTGGGAGGCGAATTTTGCAATAAAAACTATCCTATCTCTCAAGTTGGACCAAATTGCACACAGTGTCCAAATTTCATTAAAATCGGCTCATTAGTTTAGGAATTCATCGCGGACAAACATAATAAATTTTATATATAAAGATATATATATATATATATTAAATTATAAAGTTTTGATCAATGAAGCACAAATAAGTAAAAAACAGGATTAATTTCACTGTATTATCTTCATTATAATATGAATTCAATTTACACTTCAGTCTAAGTAACACGTGGCCGGCTATGCTAACACCAAAAATTTAAAAAGTGGAAATAATTGAATTATACGAAATTTATTAATAGGTTAAAAAGTTGAAGATTCTTTGTGTAGATGGCAGCACCAAATATATTTCAGCTTTCATTTCAACCCAGTCGAAAGGTATCGACATCTGTTAGAATCATTTGGAGTTAACAGATAATTGTGACTGTCAAATAATAACAGACAAATAATTAGCAATAAATTAAAATTGCGACTATAATTTGAGATTTAAACTATCCTATCTCTCAAGTTGGATCGAACTGCACATGGTGTGCGAATTTTATTATAATCGGTTAAGTGGTTTAGGAGTCCACTGAGGACAAACATTGTGACACGAGATTTATATATATTAAGATATACTAGCAGACCCGGCCACGCGTTGCTGTGGCTATGTTATACGTTGAATTATAATGTAGTAAAATATTCAATATATTAAAATTATTATTTACGAATAAAGACCATCCTTGATAACATCCTTGATC
The DNA here is from genome assembly GCA_963930645.1 of Salticus scenicus. NCBI lineage: Eukaryota > Metazoa > Arthropoda > Arachnida > Araneae > Salticidae > Salticus > Salticus scenicus. The sequence continues at coordinate 588,585 of CAWVNO010000681.1, read as the reverse complement.
TTAGCAGACTTAGCCCGCTTCGCTGGTCCCCATTTTTAAATGATTCACTATAATTAAAGAATTCTCAAAATTGCATTAATTTTTAACATGTGAAAAAAAAAGAGAAAAAAAAAATCTGATCGGGAAAAATGTTCGACACTCATAATGAATCCATATATTATCGAAAGGAAAATGATATAAAATACAAAAAAATCTTCTCTCATTGGTGGAATAATCTGTTCGGACCCCCACTGCCTGCGGCAGTGTATACCTGCGCAAACCATGCGCACCGTTTCTTCATCCACCGTTCCCGCCCTTCTTAATAACTCTATACTTTTGAAAATATCCGCAATCGATTTATCGGGCCTTAAAACTTAATAATACTAATTTTCAAAGTTCTAACTCTTATTTCTATTATTTTGCCCCTTTGTCCTCCCCCCTCCCACTATTCTAAATAATTTTACAAATTCGAAAATATCTACAGTTTATTTGTAGGTGTCAAAAACCTGTATGCACCAATTTGAACGATCTAACTATATTTTTATTTTTTGCCCCTCTGCCCCCCTTCCCGCCCCTCCTAATAAATTTACAAATTCGAAAATATCCGCAATCGATTTGTTGGTATCAAAAATTCTATGCACCAATTTTGAATGATCTAACTCCATTTTTATATTTTGCTCCTCTGCCCCCCCCCTTTCCCGCTCCTCTTAATAATTTTACAAATTCGAAAATATCTGCAATCGATTTGTACGTATCAAAAACTTCTATGTACCAATTTTTAGCGATGTAACTCTATTTTTATTTTTTTGCCCCTCCGCCCCCTTACCCGCCCCTCCTAATAACTTTACACTTTCGAAAATATCCTCATTCGATTTGCAGGCCTCTAAAACCTCTCTATACCAATTTTGAACAGTCTATCTGCATTTCTATTTTTTTTTTTTTTTTTTTTTGGTTGTTGTTGTTTGTTTGTTTGTTTGTGAAATCACGTTTTGGCCCCTCCCCCCCCCTTTTGGGAGGCGAATTTTGCAATAAAAACTATCCTATCTCTCAAGTTGGACCACATTGCACACAGTGTCCAAATGTCATTAAAATCGGCTCATTAGTTTAGGAATTCATCGCGGACAAACATAATAAATTTTATATATAAAGATATATATATATATATATTAAATTATAAAGTTTTGATCAATGAAGCACAATATTGATGAAGCACAATATATACAGTTGCTCAGATAAGAAGAGAAGTCAAGCGAATTACACATTCGTTTTTCTTCAATTTTTAATGTAAAGTTATCATTTTACTTCACGCCATATTGTTAGTTTCATTTTATATTCAATAACTTCTTAGAAATGTTCGATAAAAATAAGCCTGTGATATATATATAAGAGCTTTCTTCAGTATTTAAGTTCTAACAATGCACGTGCCGAAATAGCTCAGTTGGGAGAGCGTTAGACTGAAGATCTGGAGGTCCCTGGTTCGATCCCGGGTTTCGGCAATTCTTCTGTTTTATTAATGAAAGTAGACTGAAGATCTAATACCTATCCCTGCATGAAAGAAAAAAAAAATAAACTACAGTTGCTCAGATAAGAAGAGAAGTCAAGCGAATTACACTTTCGTTTTTCTTTATTTTTTAATGTAAAGTTTTCATTTTTCTTCACGCCATATTCTTAGTTTCATTTTATATTCAATAACTTCTTAGAAATGTTCGATAAAAATAAGCCTGAGATATATATATAAGAGCTTTCTTCAGTATTTAAGTTCCGACAATGCACGTGCCGAAATAGCTCAGTTGGGAGAGCGTTAGACTGAAGATCTAAAGGTCCCTGGTTCGATCCCGGGTTTCGGCAATTCTTCTGTTTTATTAATGAAAGTAGACTGAAGATCTAATACCTATCCCTGCAAGAAAGAAAAAAAAAATAAACTACAGTTGCTCAGATAAGAAGAGAAGTCAAGCGAATTACACTTTCGTTTTTCTTTATTTTTTAATGTAAAGTTGTCATTTTGCTTCACGCCATATTGTTAGTTTCATTTTATATTCAATAACTTCTTAGAAATATTCGATAAAAATAAGCCTGTGATATATATATAAGAGCTTTCTTCAGTATTTAAGTTCTAACAATTCACGTGCTGAAATAGCTCAGTTGGGAGAGCGTTAGACTGTAGGTCCAAAGGTCCCTGGTTCGATCCCGTGTTTCGGCAATTCTTCTGTTTTATTAATGAATGTAGACTGAAGATCTAATACCTATCCCTGGAAAAAAGAAAAATAAATAAATGAACTATAGTTGCTCAGATAAGAAGAGAAGTCAAGCGAATTGCACATTCGTTTTTCTTCAATTTTTAATGTAAAGTTATCATTTTACTTCACGCCATATTGTTAGTTTCATTTTATATTCAATAACTTTATAGAAATGTTCGATAAAAATAAGCCTGTGATATATATATAAGAGCTTTCTTCAGTATTTATATTCCAACAATGCACGTGCCGAAATAGCTCAGTTGGGAGAGCGTTAGACTGAAGATCTAAAGGTCCCTGGTTCGATCCCGGGTTTCGGCAATTCTTCCATTTTATTAATGAATGTAGACTGAAGATCTAATACCTATCCCTGCAAGAAAGAAAAATAAATAAATAATCTATAGTTGCTCAGATAAGAAGAGAAGTCAAGCGAATTGCACATTCGTTTTTCTTCAATTTTTAATGTAAAGTTATCATTTTACTTCACGCCATATTGTTAGTTTCATTTTATCTTCAATAACTTCTTAGAAATGTTCGATAAAAATAAGCCTGTGATATATATATAAGAGCTTTCTTCAGTATTTAAGTTCTAACAATGCACGTGCTGAAATAGCTCAGTTGGGAGAGCGTTAGACTGTAGGTCCAAAGGTCCCTGGTTCGATCCCGTGTTTCGGCAATTCTTCTGTTTTATTAATGAATGTAGACTGAAGATCTAATACCTATCCCTGGAAAAAAGAAAAATAAATAAATGAACTATAGTTGCTCAGATAAGAAGAGAAGTCAAGCGAATTGCACATTCGTTTTTCTTCAATTTTTAATGTAAAGTTATCATTTTACTTCACGCCATATTGTTAGTTTCATTTTATATTCAATAACTTTATAGAAATGTTCGATAAAAATAAGCCTGTGATATATATATAAGAGCTTTCTTCAGTATTTATATTCCAACAATGCACGTGCCGAAATAGCTCAGTTGGGAGAGCGTTAGACTGAAGATCTAAAGGTCCCTGGTTCGATCCCGGGTTTCGGCAATTCTTCCATTTTATTAATGAATGTAGACTGAAGATCTAATACCTATCCCTGCAAGAAAGAAAAATAAATAAATAATCTATAGTTGCTCAGATAAGAAGAGAAGTCAAGCGAATTGCACATTCGTTTTTCTTCAATTTTTAATGTAAAGTTATCATTTTACTTCACGCCATATTGTTAGTTTCATTTTATCTTCAATAACTTCTTAGAAATGTTCGATAAAAATAAGCCTGTGATATATATATAAGAGCTTTCTTCAGTATTTAAGTTCTAACAATGCACGTGCCGAAATAGCTCAGTTGAGAGAGCGTTAGACTGAAGATCTAAAGGTCCCTGGTTCGATCCCGGGTTTCGGCAATTCTTCTGTTTTATTAATGAAAGTAGACTGAAGATGTAATATCTATCCCTGCAAGAAAGAAAAATAAATAAATAAACTATAGTTGCTCAGATAAAAGAGAAGTCAAGCGAATTGCACATTCGTTTTTCTTCAATTTTTAATGTAAAGTTATCATTTTACTTCACGCCATATTGTTAGTTTCATTTTATATTCAATAACTTCTTAGAAATATTCGATAAAAATAAGCCTGTGATATATATATAAGAGCTTTCTTCAGTATTTAAGTTCTAACAATGCACGTGCCGAAATAGCTCAGTTGGGAGAGCGTTAGACTGAAGATCTAAAGGTCCCTGGTTCGATCCCGGGTTTCGGCAATTCTTCTGTTTTATTAATGAAAGTAGACTGAAGATCAAATACCTATCCCTGCAAGAAAGAAAAAAAAAAATAAATAAACTACAGTTGCTCAGATTAGAAGAGAAGTCAATCGAATTACACTTTCGTTTTTCTTTAATTTTTTAATGTAACGTTGTTATTTTACTTCACGCCATATTGTTAGTTTCATTTTATATTCAATAACTTCTTAGAAATGTTCGATAAAAGAAAGCCTGTGATATATATATAAGAGCTTTCTTCAGTATTTAAGTTCTAACAATGCACGTGCCGAAATAGCTCAGTTGGGAGAGCGGTAGACTGAAGATCTAAAGGTCCCTGGTTCGATCCCGTGTTTCGGCAATTCTTCTGTTTTATTAATGAATGTAGACTGAAGATCTAATACCTATCCCTGCAAGAAAGAAAAATAAATAAATAAACTATAGTTGCTCAGATAAGAAGAGAAGTCAAGCGCATTGCGCATTCGGTTTTCTTCAATTTTTAATGTAATGTTATCATTTTACTTCACGCCATATTGTTAGTTTCATTTTATATTCAATAACTTCTTAGAAATGTTCGATAAAAATAAGCCTGTGATATATATATAAGAGCTTTCTTCAGTATTTAAGTTCAAACAATGCACGTGCCGAAATAGCTCAGTTGGGAGAGCGTTAGACTGAAGATCTAAAGGTCCCTGGTTCGATCCCGGGTTTCGGCAATTCTTCTGTTTTATTAATGAAAGTAGACTGAAGATCTAATACCTATCCCTGCAAGAAAGAAAAAAAAAATAAACTACAGTTGCTCAGATAAGAAGAGAAGTCAAGCGAATTACACTTTCGTTTTTCTTCATTTTTTAATGTAAAGTTGTCATTTTGCTTCACGCCATATTGTTAGTTTCATTTTATATTCAATAACTTCTTAGAAATATTCGATAAAAATAAGCCTGTGATATATATATAAGAGCTTTCTTCAGTATTTAAGTTCTAACAATGCACGTGACGAAATAGCTCAGTTGGGAGAGCGATAGACTGAAGATCTAAAGGTCCCTGGTTCGATCCCGTGTTTCGGCAATTCTTCTGTTTTATTAATGAATGTAGACTGAAGATCTAATACCTATCCCTGCAAGAAAGAAAAAAAAAATAAACTATAGTTGCTCAGATAAGAAGAGAAGTCAAGCGAATTGCACATTCGTTTTTCTTCAATTTTTAATGTAAAGTTATCATTTTACTTCACGCCATATTGTTAGTTTCATTTTATATTCAATAACTTCTTAGAAATGTTCGATAAAAATAAGCCTGTGATATATATATAAGAGCTTTCTTCAGTATTTAAGTTCTAACAATGCACGTGCCGAAATAGCTCAGTTGGGAGAGCGTTAGACTGAAGATCTAAAGGTCCCTGGTTCGATCCCGGGTTTCGGCTATTCTTCTGTTTTATTAATGAATGTAGACTGAAGATCTAATACCCATCAATGCAAGAAAGAAAAATAAATAAATAAACTATAGTTTCTCAGATAAAAGAGAAGTCAAGCGAATTGCACATTCGTTTTTCTTCAATTTTTAATGTAAAGTTATCATTTTACTTCACGCCATATTGTTAGTTTCATTTTATATTCAATAACTTCTTAGAAATGTTCGATAAAAATAAGCCTGTGATATATATATAAGAGCTTTCTTCAGTATTTAAGTTCTAACAATGCATGTGCCGAAATAGCTCAGTTGGGAGAGCGTTAGACTGAAGATCTAAAGGTCCATGGTTCGATCCCGGGTTTCGGCAATTCTTCTGTTTTATTAATGAAAGTAGACTGAAGATGTAATATCTAACCCTGCAAGAAAGAAAAAACAATAAATAAACTACAGTTTGCTCAGATAAGATGAGAAGTCAAGCGAATTACACATTCGCTTTTCTTTAATTTTGAATGTAAAGTTATCATTTTACTTCACGCCATATTGTTAGTTTCATTTTATATTCAATAACTTCTTAGAAATGTTCGATAAAAATAAGCCTGTGATATATATATAAGAGCTTTCTTCAGTATTTAAGTTCTAACATTGCACGTGCCGAAATAGCTCAGTTGGGAGAGCGTGTGACTGAAGATCTAAAGGTCCCTGGTTCGATCCCGGGTTTCGGCAATTCTTCTGTTTTATTAATGAAAGTAGACTGAAGATCAAATACCTATCCCTGCAAGAAAGAAAAAAAATAAATAAATAAACTACAGTTGCTCAGATTAGAAGAGAAGTCAAGCGAATTACACTTTCGTTTTTCTTTAATTTTTTAAATGTAAAGTTGTTATTTTACTTCACGCCATATTGTTAGTTTCATTTTATATTCAATAACTTCTTAGAAATGTTCGATAAAAATAAGCCTGTGATATATATATAAGAGCTTTCTTCAGTATTTAAGTTCTAAAAATGCACGTGCCGAAATAGCTCAGTTGGGAGAGCGTTAGACTGAAGATCTAAAGGTCCCTGGTTCGATCCCGGGTTTCGGCAATTCTTCTGTTTTATTAATGAAAGTAGACTGAAGATCAAATACCTATCATTGCAAGAAAGAAAAAAAAATAAGTAAACTACAGTTGCTCAGATTAGAAGAGAAGTCGAGCGAATTACACTTTCGTTTTTCTTTAATTTTTTAATGTAACGTTGTTATTTTACTTCACGCCATATTGTTAGTTTCATTTTATATTCAATAACTTCTTAGAAATGTTCGATAAAAATAAGCCTGTGATATATATATATGAGCTTTCTTCAGTATTTAAGTTCTAACAATGCACGTGCCGAAATAGCTCAGTTGGGAGAGCGGTAGACTGAAGATCTAAAGGTCCCTGGTTCGATCCCGTGTTTCGGCAATTCTTCTGTTTTATTAATGAATGTAGACTGAAGATCTAATACCTATCCCTGCAAGAAAGAAAAATAAATAAATAAACTATAGTTGCTCAGATAAGAAGAGAAGTCAAGCGAATTGCGCATTCGGTTTTCTTCAATTTTTAATGTAAAGTTATCATTTTACTTCACGCCATATTGTTAGTTTCATTTTATATTCAATAACTTCTTAGAAAAGTTCGATAAAAATAAGCCTGTGATATATATATAAGAGCTTTCTTCAGTATTTAAGTTCCAACAATGCACGTGCCGAAATAGCTCAGTTGGGAGAGCGTTAGACTGAAGATCTGGAGGTCCCTGGTTCGATCCCGGGTTTCGGCAATTCTTCTGTTTTATTAATGAAAGTAGACTGAAGATCTAATACCTATCCCTGCATGAAAGAAAAAAAAAATAAACTACAGTTGCTCAGATAAGAAGAGAAGTCAAGCGAATTACACTTTCGTTTTTCTTTATTTTTTAATGTAAAGTTGTCATTTTGCTTCACGCCATATTCTTAGTTTCATTTTATATTCAATAACTTCTTAGAAATGTTCGATAAAAATAAGCCTGAGATATATATATAAGAGCTTTCTTCAGTATTTAAGTTCCGACAATGCACGTGCCGAAATAGCTCAGTTGGGAGAGCGTTAGACTGAAGATCTAAAGGTCCCTGGTTCGATCCCGGGTTTCGGCAATTCTTCTGTTTTATTAATGAAAGTAGACTGAAGATCTAATACCTATCCCTGCAAGAAAGAAAAAAAAAATATATAAACTACAGCTGCTCAGATAAGAAGCGAATTACACTTTCGTTTTTCTTTATTTTTTAATGTAAAGCTGTCATTTTACTTCACGCCATATTGTTAGTTTTATTTTATATTCAATAACTTCTTAGAAATGTTCGATAAAAATAAGCCTGTGATATATATATATATAAGAGCTTTCTTCAGTATTTAAGTTCTAGCAATGCACGTGCCGAAATAGCTCAGTTGGGAGAGCGTTAGACTGAAGATCTAAAGGTCCCTGGTTCGAACCCGGGTTTCGGCAATTCTTCTGTTTTATTAATGAAAGTAGACTGAAGATCTAATACCTATCCCTGCAAGAAAGAAAAAAAAAATAAACTACAGTTGCTCAGATAAGAAGAGAAGTCAAGCGAATTGCACATTCGTTTTTCTTCAATTTTTAATGTAAAGTTATCATTTTACTTCACGCCATATTGTTAGTTTCATTTTATATTCAATAACTTCTTAGAAATGTTCGATAAAAATAAGCCTGTGATATATATATAAGAGCTTTCTTCAGTATTTAAGTTCCAACAATGCACGTGCCGAAATAGCTCAGTTGGGAGATCGGTAGACTGAAGATCTAAAGGTCCCTGGTTCGATCCCGGGTTTCGGCAATTTTTCTGTTTTATTAATGAAAGTAGACTGAAGATCTAATACCTATCCCTGCAAGAAAGAAAAAAAAAATATATAAACTACAGCTGCTCAGATAAGAAGCGAATTACACTTTAGTTTTTCTTTATTTTTTAATGTAAAGTTGTCATTTTGCTTCACGCCATATTCTTAGTTTCATTTTATATTCAATAACTTCTTAGAAATATTCGATAAAAATAAGCCTGTGATATATATATAAGAGCTTTCTTCAGTATTTAAGTTCTAACAATGCACGTGACGAAATAGCTCAGTTGGGAGAGCGATAGACTGAAGATCTAAAGGTCCCTGGTTCGATCCCGTGTTTCGGCAATTCTTCTGTTTTATTAATGAATGTAGACTGAAGATCTAATACCTATCCCTGCAAAAAAGAAAAATAAATAAATAAACCATAGTTGCTCAGATAAGAAGATAAGTCAAGCGAATTGCACATTCGTTTTTCTTCAATTTTTAATGTAAAGTTATCATTTTACTTCACGCCATATTTTTAGTTTCATTTTACATTCAATAACTTCTTAGAAATGTTCGATAAAAATAAGCCTGTGATATATATATAAGAGCTTTCTTCAGTATTTAAGTTCTAACAATGCACGTGCCGAAATAGCTCAGTTAGGAGATCGTTAGACAGAAGATCTAAAGGTCCATGGTTCGATCCCGGGTTTCGGCAATTCTTCTGTTTTATTAATGAAAGTAGACTGAAGATCAAATACCTATCCCTGCAAGAAAGAAAAAAAAATAAACTACAGTTGCTCAGATTAGAAGAGAAGTCAAGCGAATTACACTTTCTTTAATTTTTAATGTAAAGTTGTCATTTTACTTCACGCCATATTGCTAGTTTCATTTTATATTCAAAAACTTCTTAGAAATGTTCGATAAAAATATGCCTGTGATATATATATAAGAGCTTTCTTCAGTATTTAAGTTCTAACAATGCACGTGCCGAAATAGCTCAGTTGGGAGAGCGTTAGACTGAAGATCTAAAGGTCCCTGGTTCGATCCCGGGTTTCGGCAATTCTTCTGTTTTATTAATGAAAGTAGACTGAAGATGTAATATCTATCCCTGCAAGAGAGAAAAAACAATAAATAAACTACAGTTGCTCAGATAAGAAGAGAAGTCGAGCGAATTACACTTTCGTTTTTCTTTAATTTTTTAATGTAACGTTGTTATTTTACTTCACGCCATATTGTTAGTTTCATTTTATATTCAATAACTTCTTAGAAATGTTCGATAAAAATAAGCCTGTGATATATATATAAGAGCTTTCTTCAGTATTTAAGTTCTAACAATGCACGTGCCGAAATAGCTCAGTTGGGAGAGCGGTAGACTGAAGATCTAAAGGTCCCTGGTTCGATCCCGTGTTTCGGCAATTCTTCTGTTTTATTAATGAATGTAGACTGAAGATCTAATACCTTTTCCTGCAAGAAAAATAAATAAATAAACTATAGTTGCTCAGATAAGAAGAGAAGTCAAGCGAATTACACATTCGTTTTTCTTTATTTTTTAATGTAAAGCTGTCATTTTACTTCACGCCATATTGTTAGTTTTATTTTATATTCAATAACTTCTTAGAAATGTTCGATAAAAATAAGCCTGTGATATATATATATATATAAGAGCTTTCTTCAGTATTTAAGTTCTAACAATGCACGTGCCGAAATAGCTCAGTTGGGAGAGCGTTAGACTGAAGATCTAAAGGTCCCTGGTTCGATCCCGGGTTTCGGCAATTCTTCTGTTTTATTAATGAAAGTAGACTGAAGATCTAATCCCTATTCCTGCAAGAAAGAAAAAAAAAATAAACTACAGTTGCACAGATAAGAAGAGAAGTCAAGCGAATTACACTTTCGTTTTTCTTTAATTTTTTAATGTAACGTTGTTATTTTACTTCACGCCATATTGTTAGTTTCATTTTATATTCAATAACTTCTTAGAAATGTTCGATAAAAATAAGCCTGTGATATATATATAAGAGCTTTCTTCAGTATTTAAGTTCTAACAATGCACGTGCCGAAATAGCTCAGTTGGGAGAGCGGTAGACTGAAGATCTAAAGGTCCCTGGTTCGATCCCGTGTTTCGGCAATTCTTCTGTTTTATTAATGAATGTAGACTGAAGATCTAATACCTATCCCTGCAAGAAAGAAAAATAAATAAATAAACTATAGTTGCTCAGATAAGAAGAGAAGTCAAGCGAATTGCGCATTAGGTTTTCTTCAATTTTTAATGTAAAGTTATCATTTTACTTCACGCCATATTGTTAGTTTCATTTTATATTCAATAACTTCTTAGAAATGTTCGATAAAAATAAGCCTGTGATATATATATAAGAGCTTTCTTCAGTATTTAAGTTCTAACAATGCACGTGCCGAAATAGCTCAGTTGGGAGAGCGTTAGACTGAAGATCTAAAGGACCCTGGTTCGATCCCGGGTTTCGGCAATTCTTCTGTTTTATTAATGAAAGTAGACTGAAGATGTAATATCTATCCCTGCAAGAAAGAAAAAACAATAAATAAACTACAGTTGCTCAGATAAGAAGAGAAGTCAAGCGAATTACACTTTCGTTTTTTATTAATTTTGAATGTAAAGTTGTCATTTTACTTCACGCCATATTGTTAGTTTCATTTTATATTCAATAACTTCTTAGAAATGTTCGATAAAAATAAGCCTGTGATATATATATAACAGCTTTCTTCAGTATTTAAGTTCTAACAATGCACGTGCCGAAATAGCTCAGTTGGGAGATCGGTAGACTGAAGATCTAAAGGTCCCTGGTTCGATCCCGGGTTTCGGCAATTCTTCTGTTTTATTAATGAAAGTAGACTGAAGATCTAATACCTATCCCTGCAAGAAAGAAAAAAAAAATATATAAACTACAGCTGCTCAGATAAGAAGCGAATTACACTTTCGTTTTTCTTTATTTTTTAATGTAAAGTTGTCATTTTACTTCACGCCATATTGTTAGTTTCATTTTATATTCAATAACTTCTTAGAAATGTTCGATAAAAATAAGCCTGTGATATATATATATATATAAGAGCTTTCTTCAGTATTTAAGTTCTAACAATGCACGTGCCGAAATAGCTCAGTTGGGAGAGCGGTAGACTGAAGATCTAAAGGTCCCTGGTTCGATCCCGTGTTTCGGCAATTCTTCTGTTTTATTAATGAATGTAGACTGAAGATCTAATACCTTTTCCTGCAAGAAAAATAAATAAATAAACTATAGTTGCTCAGATAAGAAGAGAAGTCAAGCGAATTACACATTCGTTTTTCTTTATTTTTTAATGTAAAGCTGTCATTTTACTTCACGCCATATTGTTAGTTTTATTTTATATTCAATAACTTCTTAGAAATGTTCGATAAAAATAAGCCTGTGATATATATATATATATAAGAGCTTTCTTCAGTATTTAAGTTCTAACAATGCACGTGCCGAAATAGCTCAGTTGGGAGAGCGTTAGACTGAAGATCTAAAGGTCCCTGGTTCGATCCCGGGTTTCGGCAATTCTTCTGTTTTATTAATGAAAGTAGACTGAAGATCTAATCCCTATTCCTGCAAGAAAGAAAAAAAAAATAAACTACAGTTGCACAGATAAGAAGAGGAGTCAAGCGAATTACACTTTCGTTTTTCTTTAATTTTTTAATGTAACGTTGTTATTTTACTTCACGCCATATTTTTAGTTTCATTTTACATTCAATAACTTCTTAGAAATGTTCGATAAAAATAAGCCTGTGATATATATATAAGAGCTTTCCTGAGTATTTAAGTTCTAACAATGCACGTGCCGAAATAGCTCAGTTGGGAGAGCGTTAGACTGAAGATCTTAAGGTCCCTGGTTCGATCCCGGGTTTCGGCAATTCTTCTGTTTTATTAATGAAAGTAGACTGAAGATGTAATATCTATCCCTGCAAGAAAGAAAAAACAATAAATAAACTACAATTGCTCAGATAAGAAGAGAAGTCAAGCGAATTACACTTTCGTTTTTTATTAATTTTGAATGTAAAGTTGTCATTTTACTTCACGCCATATTGTTAGTTTCATTTTATATTCAATAACTTCTTAGAAATGTTCGATAAAAATAAGCCTGTGATATATATATAAGAGCTTTCTTCAGTATTTAAGTTCTAACAATGCACGTGCCGAAATAGCTCAGTTGGGAGATCGGTAGACTGAAGATCTAAAGGTCCCTGGTTCGATCCCGGGTTTCGGCAATTCTTCTGTTTTATTAATGAAAGTAGACTGAAGATCTAATACCTATCCCTGCAAGAAAGAAAAAAAAAATATATAAACTACAGCTGCTCAGATAAGAAGCGAATTACACTTTCGTTTTTCTTTATTTTTTAATGTAAAGTTGTCATTTTACTTCACGCCATATTGTTAGTTTCATTTTATATTCAATAACTTCTTAGAAATGTTCGATAAAAATAAGCCTGTGATATATATATATATATAAGAGCTTTCTTCAGTATTTAAGATCTAACAATGCACGTGCCGAAATAGCTCGGTTGGGAGAGCGTTAGACTGAAGATCTAAAGGTCCCTGGTTCGATCCCGGGTTTCGGCAATTCTTCTGTTTTATTAATGAAAGTAGACTGAAGATCTAATACCTATCCCTGCAAAAAAGAAAAAAAAAATAAACTACAGTTGCTCAGATAAGAAGAGAAGTCAAGCGAATTACACTTTCGTTTTTCTTTATTTTTTAATGTAAAGTTGTCATTTTACTTCACGCCATATTGTTAGTTTCATTTTATATTCAATAACTTCTTAGAAATATTCGATAAAAATAAGCCTGTGATATATATATAAGAGCTTTCTTCAGTATTTAAGTTCTAACAATGCACGTGACGAAATAGCTCAGTTGGGAGAGCGATAGACTGAAGATCTAAAGGTCCCTGGTTCGATCCCGTGTTTCGGCAATTCTTCTGTTTTATTAATGAATGTAGACTGAAGATCTAATACCTATCCCTGCAAAAAAGAAAAATAAATAAATAAACCATAGTTGCTCAGATAAGAAGATAAGTCAAGCGAATTGCACATTCGTTTTTCTTCAATTTTTAATGTAAAGTTATCATTTTACTTCACGCCATATTTTTAGTTTCATTTTACATTCAATAACTTCTTAGAAATGTTCGATAAAAATAAGCCTGTGATATATATATAAGAGCTTTCTTCAGTATTTAAGTTCTAACAATGCACGTGCCGAAATAGCTCAGTTGGGAGAGCGTTAGACTGAAGATCTAAAGGTCCCTGGTTCGATCCCGGGTTTCGGCAATTCTTCTGTTTTATTAATGAAAGTAGACTGAAGATCTAATCCCTATTCCTGCAAGAAAGAAAAAAAAAATAAACTACAGTTGCTCAGATAAGAAGAGAAGTCAAGCGAATTACACTTTCGTTTTTCTTTAATTTTTTAATGTAACGTTGTTATTTTACTTCACGCCATATTGTTAGTTTCATTTTATATTCAATAACTTCTTAGAAATGTTCGATAAAAATAAGCCTGTGATATATATATAAGAGCTTTCTTCAGTATTTAAGTTCTAACAATGCACGTGCCGAAATAGCTCAGTTGGGAGAGCGGTAGACTGAAGATCTAAAGGTCCCTGGTTCGATCCCGTGTTTCGGCAATTCTTCTGTTTTATTAATGAATGTAGACTGAAGATCTAATACCTATCCCTGCAAGAAAGAAAAAAAAATAAACTACAGTTGCTCAGATAAGAAGAGAAGTCAAGCGAATTACACTTTCGTTTTTCTTTATTTTTTAATGTAAAGTTGTCATTTTACTTCACGCCATATTGTTAGTTTCATATTATATTCAATAACTTCTTAGAAATGTTCGATAAAAATAAGCCTGTGATATATATATATATAAGAGCTTTCTTCAGTATTTAAGTTCTAACAATGCACGTGCCGAAATAGCTCAGTTGGGAGAGCGTTAGACTGAAGATCTAAAGGTCCCTGGTTCGATCCCGGGTTTCGGCAATTCTTCTGTTTTATTAATGAAAGTAGACTGAAGATCTAATACCTATCCCTGCAAGAAAGAAAAAAAAATTAAACTACAGTTGCTCAGATGAGAAGAGAAGTCAAGCGAATTACACTTTCGTTTTTCTTTAATTTTGAATGTAAAGTTATCATTTTACTTCACGCCATATTGTTAGTTTCATTTTATATTCAATAACTTCTTAGAAATATTCGATAAAAATAAGCCTGTGATATATATATAAGAGCTTTCTTCACTATTTAAGTTCTAACAATGCACGTGCCGAAATAGCTCAGTTGGGAGAGCGTTAGACTAAAGATCTAAAGGTCCCTGGTTCGATCCCGGGTTTCGGCAATTCTTCTGTTTTATTAATGAAAGTAGACTGAAGATCAAATACCTATCCCTGCAAGAAAGAAAAAAAAAATAAATAAACTACAGTTGCTCAGATTAGAAGAGAAGTCAAGCGAATTACACTTTCGTTTTTCTTTAATTTTTTAATGTAAAGTTATTTTACTTCACGCCATATTGTTAGTTTCATTTTATATTCAATAACTTCTTAGAAATGTTCGATAAAAATAAGCCTGTGATATATATATAAGAGCTTTCTTCAGTATTTAAGTTCTAACAATGCACGTCCCGAAATAGCTCAGTTGGGAGAGCGTTAGACTGAAGATCTAAAGGTCCCTGGTTCGATCCCGGGTTTCGGCAATTCTTCTGTTTTATTAATGAAAGTAGACTGAAGATCAAATACCTATCCCTGCAAGAAAGAAAAAAAAATAAATAAACTACAGTTGCTCAGATTAGAAGAGAAGTCAAGCGAATTACACTTTCGTTTTTCTTTAATTTTTTAATGTAACGTTGTTATTTTACTTCACGCCATATTGTTAGTTTCATTTTATATTCAATAACTTCTTAGAAATGTTCGATAAAAGAAAGCCTGTGATATATATATAAGAGCTTTCTTCACTATTTAAGTTCTAACAATGCACGTGCCGAAATAGCTCAGTTGGGAGAGCGTTAGACTAAAGATCTAAAGGTCCCTGGTTCGATCCCGTGTTTCGGCAATTCTTCTGTTTTATTAATGAATGTAGACTGAAGATCTAATACCTATCCCTGCAAGAAAGAAAAAAAAAATAAACTATAGTTGCTCAGATAAGAAGAGAAGTCAAGCGAATGTGCAATTCGTTTTTCTTCAATTTTTAATGTAAAGTTATCATTTTACTTCACGCCATATTGTTAGTTTCATTTTATATTCAATAACTTCTTAGAAATGTTCGATAAAAATAAGCCTGTGATATATATATAAGAGCTTTCTTCAGTATTTAAGTTCCAACAATGCACGTGCCGAAATAGCTCAGTTGGGAGAGCGTTAGACTGAAGATCTAAAGGTCCCTGGTTCGATCCCGGGTTTCGGCAATTCTTCTGTTTTATTAATGAAAGTAAACTGAAGATCTAATACCTATCCCTGCAAGAAAGAAAAAAAAATATATATAAACTACAGCTGCTCAGATAAGAAGCGAATTACACTTTCGTTTTTCTTTATTTTTTAATGTAAAGTTGTCATTTTACTTCACTCCATATTGTTAGTTTCATTTTATATTCAATAACTTCTTAGAAATGTTCGATAAAAATAAGCCTGTGATATATATATATATAAGAGCTTTCTTCAGTATTTAAGTTCTAACAATGCACGTGCCGAAATAGCTCAGTTGGGAGAGCGTTAGACTGAAGATCTAAAGGTCCCTGGTTCGATCCCGGGTTTCGGCAATTCTTCTGTTTTATTAATGAAAGTAAACTGAAGATCTAATACCTATCCCTGCAAGAAAGAAAAAAATATATATATAAACTACAGCTGCTCAGATAAGAAGCGAATTACACTTTCGTTTTTCTTTATTTTTTAATGTAAAGTTGTCATTTTACTTCACGCCATATTGTTAGTTTCATTTTGTATTCAATAACTTCTTAGAAATGTTCGATAAAAATAAGCCTGTGATATATATATATATAAGAGCTTTCTTCAGTATTTAAGTTCTAACAATGCACGTGCCGAAATAGCTCAGTTGGGAGAGCGTTAGACTGAAGATCTAAAGGTCCCTGGTTCGATCCCGGGTTTCGGCAATTCTTCTGTTTTATTAATGAATGTAGACTGAAGATCTAATACCTATGAATGCAAGAAAGAAAAATAAATAAATAAACTATAGTTGCTCAGATAAAAGAGAAGTCAAGCGAATTGCACATTCGTTTTTCTTCAATTTTTAATGTAAAGTTATCATTTTACTTCACGCCATATTGTTAGTTTCATTTTATATTCAATAACTTCTTAGAAATGTTCGATAAAAATAAGCCTGTGATATATATATAAGAGCTTTCTTCAGTATATATGTTCCAACAATGCACGTGCCGAAATAGCTCAGTTGGGAGAGCGTTAGACTGAAGATCTAAAGGCCCCTGGTTCGATCCCGGGTTTCGGCAATTCTTCTGTTTTATTAATGAAACTAGACTGAAGATCTAATACCTATCCCTGCAAGAAAGAAAAAAAAAGTAAACTACAGTTGCTCAGATAAGAAGTGAAGTCAAGCGAATTACACTTTCGTTTTTCTTTATTTTTTAATGTAAAGTTGTCAATTTGCTTCACGCCATATTGTTAGTTTCATTTTATATTCAATAACTTCTTAGAAATATTCGATAAAAATAAGCCTGTGATATATATATAAGAGCTTTCTTCAGTATTTAAGTTCTAACAATGCACGTGACGAAATAGCTCAGTTGGGAGAGCGATAGACTGAAGATCTAAAGGTCCCTGGTTCGATCCCGTGTTTCGGCAATTCATCTGTTTTATTAATGAATGTAGACTGAAGATCTAATACCTATCCCTGCAAGAAAGAAAAAAAAAATAAACTATAGTTGCTCAGATAAGAATAGAAGTCAAGCGAATTGCACATTCGTTTTTCTTCAATTTTTAATGTAAAGTTATCATTTTACTTCACGCCATATTGTTAGTTTCATTTTATATTCAATAACTTCTTAGAAATGTTCGATAAAAATAAGCCTGGGATATATATATAAGAGCTTTCTTCAGTATTTAAGTTCAAACAATGCCGGGCCGAAATAGCTCAGTTGGGAGAGCGTTAGACTGAAGATCTAAAGGTCCTTGGTTCGATCCCGGGTTTCGGCAATTCTTCTGTTTTATTAATGAATGTAGACTGAAGATCTAATACCTATCCCTGCAAGAAAGAAAAATAAATAAATAAACTATAGTTGCTCAGATAAGAAGAGAAGACAAGCGAATTGCGCATTCGGTTTTCTTCAATTTTTAATGTAAAGTTATCATTTTACTTCACGCCATATTGTTAGTTTCATTTTATATTCAATAACTTCTAAGAAATGTTCGATAAAAATAAGCCTGTGATATATATATAAGAGCTTTCTTCAGTATTTAAGTTCCAACAATGCACGAGCCGAAATAGCTCAGTTGGGAGAGCGTAAGACTGAAGATCTAGAGGTCCCTGGTTCGATCCCGGGTTTCGGCAATTCTTCTGTTTTATTAATGAAAGTAGACTGAAGATCTAATACCTATCCCTGCAAGAAAGAAAAAAAAAATAAACTACAGTTGCTCAGATAAGAAGAGAAGTCAAGCGAATTACACTTTCGTTTTTCTTTATTTTTTAATGTAAAGTTGTCATTTTGCTTCACGCCATATTCTTAGTTTCATTTTATATTCAATAACTTCTTAGAAATGTTCGATAAAAATAAGCCTGAGATATATATATAAGAGCTTTCTTCAGTATTTAAGTTCCGGCAATGCACGTGCCGAAATAGCTCAGTTGGGAGAGCGTTAGACTGAAGATCTAAAGGTCCCTGGTTCGATCCCGGGTTTCGGCAATTCTTCTGTTTTATTAATGAAAGTAGACTGAAGATCTAATACCTATCCCTGCAAGAAAGAAAAAAAAATAAACTACAGTTGCTCAGATAAGAAGAGAAGTCAAGCGAATTACACCTTCGTTTTTCTTTATTTTTTAATGTAAAGTTGTCATTTTGCTTCACGCCATATTCTTAGTTTCATTTTATATTCAATAACTTCTTAGAAATATTCGATAAAAATAAGCCTGTGATATATATATAAGAGCTTTCTTCAGTATTTAAGTTCTAACAATGCACGTGACGAAATAGCTCAGTTGGGAGAGCGATAGACTGAAGATCTAAAGGTCCGTGGTTCGATCCCGTGTTTCGGCAATTCTTCTGTTTTATTAATGAATGTAGACTGAAGATCTAATACCTATCCCTGCAAGAAAGAAAAAAAAAATAAACTATAGTTGCTCAGATATGAAGAGAAGTCAAGCGAATTGCACATTCGTTTTTCTTCAATTTTTAATGTAAAGTTATCATTTTACTTCACGCCATATTGTTAGTTTCATTTTATATTCAATAACTTCTTAGAAATGTTCGATAAAAATAAACCTGTGATATATATATAAGAGCTTCCTTCAGTATTTATGTTCTAACAATGCACGTGCCGAAATAGCTCAGTTGGGAGAGCGTTAGACTGAAGATCTAAAGGTCCCTGGTTCGATCCCGTGTTTCGGCTATTCCTCTGTTTTATTAATGAAAGTAGACTGAAGGTCTAATACCTATCCCTGCAAGAAAGAAAAAAAATATATATAAACTACAGCTGCTCATATAAGAAGCGAATTACACTTTCGTTTTTCTTTATTTTTTAATGTAAAGTTGTCATTTTACTTCACGCCATATTTTTAGTTTCATTTTATATTCAATAACTTCTTAGAAATTTTCGATAAAAATAAGCCTGTGATATATATATAAGAGCTTTCTTCAGTATTTAAGTTCAAACAATGCACGTGCCGAAATTGCTCAGTTGGGAGAGCGTTAGACTGAAGATCTAAAGGTCCCTGGTTCGATCCCGGGTTTCGGCAATTCTTCTGTTTTATCCCGTTAGTAGTCGCTAGTTGGTCGATTTGCCGCCCATCCTTCAGTTTTTCCAGTTTTTTTTATTCAATAGCCACCAAAAATTTTTTGAAGTGGCATTTGATACACATAAAAGGCGAATAAAATCGAAGAAACGTCGATCACATCACTTCTTAAATTTATTGGTGCCAGTTAAATAAAAAGTTCGCAATCTGTAATAGGTGGCGCTGTCTATAGCGACTACTAGCGGGTTATTAATGAATGTAGACTGAAGATCTAATACCTATCCCTGCAAGAAAGAAAAAAAAATAAACTACAGTTGCTCAGATAAGAAGAGAAGTCAAGCGAATTACACTTTCGTTTTTCTTTATTTTTTAATGTAAAGTTGTCATTTTGCTTCACGCCATATTGTTAGTTTCATTTTATATTCAATAACTTCTTAGAAATATTCGATAAAAATAAGCCTGTGATATATATATAAGAGCTTTCTTCAGTATTTAAGTTCTAACAATGCACGTGCTGAAATAGCTCAGTTGGGAGAGCGTTAGACTGTAGATGTAAAGGTCCCTGGTTCGATCCCGTGTTTCGGCAATTCTTCTGTTTTATTAATGAATGTAGACTGAAGATCTAATACTTATCCCTGCAAAAAAGAAAAATAAATAAATAAACCATAGTTGCTCAGATAAGAAGAGAAGTCAAGCGAATTGCACATTCGTTTTTCTTCAATTTTTAATGTAAAGTTATCATTTAACTTCACGCCATATTGTTAGTTTCATTTTATATTCAATAACTTTATAGAAATGTTCGATAAAAATAAGCCTGTGATATATATATAAGAGCTTTCTTCAGTATTTAAGTTCTAACAATGCACGTGCCGAAATAGCTCAGTTGGGAGAGCGTTAGACTGAAGATCTAAAGGTCCCTGGTTCGATCCCGGGTTTCGGCAATTCTTCTGTTTTATTAATGAAAGTAGACTGAAGATCAAATACCTATCCCTGCAAGAAAGAAAAAAAAATAAACTACAGTTGCTCAGATTAGAAGAGAAGTCAAGCGAATTACACTTTCTTTAATTTTTAATGTAAAGTTGTCATTTTACTTCACGCCATATTGCTAGTTTCATTTTATGTTCAATAACTTCTTAGAAATGTTCGATAAAAATAAGCCTGTGATATATATATAAGAGCTTTCTTCAGTATTTAAGTTCTAACAATGCACGTGACGAAATAGCTCAGTTGGGAGAGCGATAAACTGAAGATCTAAAGGTCCGTGGTTCGATCCCGTGTTTCGGCAATTTTTCTGTTTTATTAATGAATGTAGACTGAAGATCTAATACCTATCCCTGCAAGAAAGAAAAAAAAAATAAACTATAGTTGCTCAGATAAGAAGAGAAGTCAAGCGAATTGCACATTCGTTTTTCTTCAATTTTTAATGTAAAGTTATCATTTTACTTCACGCCATATTGTTAGTTTCATTTTATATTCAATAACTTCTTAGAAATGTTCGATAAAAATAAGCCTGTGATATATATATAAGAGCTTTCTTCAGTATTTAAGTTCTAACAATGTACGTGCCGAAATAGCTCAGTTGGGAGAGCGTTAGACTGAAGATCTAAAGGTCCCTGGTTCGATCCCGGGTTTCGGCAATTCTTCTGTTTTATTAATGAAAGTATACTGAAGATCTAATACCTATCCCTGCAAGAAAGAAAAAAAAAATAAACTACAGTTGCTCGGATAAGAAGAGAAGTCAAGCGAATTACACTTTCGTTTTTCTTTATTTTTTAATGTAAAGTGTTCATTTTGCTTCACGCCATATTCTTAGTTTCATTTTATATTCAATAACTTCTTAGAAATATTCGATAAAAATAAGCCTGTGATATATATATAAGAGCTTTCTTCAGTATTTAAGTTCTAACAATGCACCTGACGAAGTAGCTCAGTTGGGAGAGCGATAGACTGAAGATCTAAAGATCCCTGGTTCGATCCCGTGTTTCGGCAATTCTTCTGTTTTATTAATGAATGTAGACTGAAGATCTAATACCTATCCCTGCAAGAAAGAAAAAAAAAAATAAACTATAGTTGCTCAGATAAGAAGAGAAGTCAAGCGAACTGCACATTCGTTTTTCTTCAATTTTTAATGTAAAGTTATCATTTTACTTCACGCCATATTGTTAGTTTCATTTTATATTCAATAACTTCTTAGAAATGTTCGATAAAAATAAGCCTGTGATACATATATAAGAGCTTTCTTCAGTTTTTAAGTTCCAACAATGCGCGTGCCGAAATAGCTCAGTTGGGAGAGCGTTAGACTGAAGATCTAAAGGTCCCTGGTTCGATCCCGGGTTTCGGCAATTCTTCTGTTTTATTAATGAAAGTAGACTGAAGATCTAATACCTATCCCTGCAAGAAAGAAAAAAAAAATATATAAACTACAGCTGCTCAGATAAGAAGCGAATTACACTTTCGTTTTTCTTTATTTTTTAATGTAAAGTTGTCATTTTACTTCACGCCATATTTTTAGTTTCATTTTATATTCAATAACTTCTTAGAAATGTTCGATAAAAATAAGCCTGTGATATATATATAAGAGCTTTCTTCAGTATTTAAGTTCAAACAATGCACGTGCCGAAATTGCTCAGTTGGGAGAGCGTTAGACTGAAGATCTAAAGGTCCCTGGTTCGATCCCGGGTTTCGGCAATTCTTCTGTTTTATTAATGAATGTAGACTGAAGATCTAATACCTATCCCTGCAAGAAAGAAAAAAAAATAAACTACAGTTGCTCAGATAAGAAGAGAAGTCAAGCGAATTACACTTTCGTTTTTCTTTATTTTTTAATGTAAAGTTGTCATTTTGCTTCACGCCATATTGTTAGTTTCATTTTATATTCAATAACTTTATAGAAATGTTCGATAAAAATAAGCCTGTGATATATATATAAGAGCTTTCTTCAGTATTTAAGTTCTAACAATGCACGTGCCGAAATAGCTCAATTGGGAGAGCGTTAGACTGAAGATCTAAAGGTCCCTGGTTCGATCCCGTGTTTCGGCAATTCTTCTGTTTTATTAATGAATGTAGACTGAAGATCTAATACCTATCCCTGCAAGAAAGAAAAATAAATAAATAAACTATAGTTGCTCAGATAAGAAGAGAAGTCAAGCGAATTGCGCATTCGGTTTTCTTCAATTTTTAATGTAAAGTTATCATTTTACTTCACGCCATATTGTTAGTTTCATTTTATATTCAATAACTTCTTAGAAATGTTCGATAAAAATAAGCCTGTGATATATATATAAGAGCTTTCTTCAGTATTTAAGTTCCAACAATGCACGTGCCGAAATAGCTCAGTTGGGAGAGCGTTAGACTGAAGATCTAAAGGTCCCTGGTTCGATCCCGGGTTTCGGCAATTCTTCTGTTTTATTAATGAAAGTAGACTGAAGATCTAATACCTATCCCTGCAAGAAAGAAAAAAAATATATATAAACTACAGCTGCTCAGATAAGAAGCGAATTACACTTTCGTTTTTCTTTATTTTTTAATGTAAAGTTGTCATTTTACTTCACGCCATATTTTTAGTTTCATTTTATATTCAATAACTTCTTAGAAATGTTCGATAAAAATAAGCCTGTGATATATATATAAGAGCTTTCTTCAGTATTTAAGTTCAAACAATGCACGTGCCGAAATTGCTCAGTTGGGAGAGCGTTAGACTGAAGATCTAAAGGTCCCTGGTTCGATCCCGGGTTTCGGCAATTCTTCTGTTTTATTAATGAATGTAGACTGAAGATCTAATACCTATCCCTGCAAGAAAGAAAAAAAAAATAAACTACAGTTGCTCAGATAAGAAGAGAAGTCAAGCGAATTACACTTTCGTTTTTCTTTATTTTTTAATGTAAAGTTGTCATTTTGCTTCACGCCATATTGTTAGTTTCATTTTATATTCAATAACTTCTTAGAAATATTCGATAAAAATAAGCCTGTGATATATATATAAGAGCTTTCTTCAGTATTTAAGTTCTAACAATGCACGTGCTGAAATAGCTCAGTTGGGAGAGCGTTAGACTGTAGATGTAAAGGTCCCTGGTTCGATCCCGTGTTTCGGCAATTCTTCTGTTTTATTAATGAATGTAGACTGAAGATCTAATACTTATCCCTGCAAAAAAAAAAAATAAATAAATAAACTATAGTTGCTCAGATAAGAAGAGAAGTCAAGCGAATTGCACATTCGTTTTTCTTCAATTTTTAATGTAAAGTTATCATTTAACTTCACGCCATATTGTTAGTTTCATTTTATATTCAATAACTTTATAGAAATGTTCGATAAAAATAAGCCTGTGATATATATATAAGAGCTTTCTTCAGTATTTAAGTTCTAACAATGCACGTGCCGAAATAGCTCAGTTGGGAGAGCGTTAGACTGAAGATCTAAAGGTCCCTGGTTCGATCCCGAGTTTCGGCAATTCTTCTGTTTTATTAATGAAAGTAGACTGAAGATCAAATACCTATCCCTGCAAGAAAGAAAAAAAAATAAACTACAGTTGCTCAGATTAGAAGAGAAGTCAAGCGAATTACACTTTCTTTAATTTTTAATGTAAAGTTGTCATTTTACTTCACGCCATATTGCTAGTTTCATTTTATGTTCAATAACTTCTTAGAAATGTTCGATAAAAATAAGCCTGTGATATATATATAAGAGCTTTCTTCAGTATTTAAGTTCTAACAATGCACGTGACGAAATAGCTCAGTTGGGAGAGCGATAGACTGAAGATCTAAAGGTCCGTGGTTCGATCCCGTGTTTCGGCAATTTTTCTGTTTTATTAATGAATGTAGACTGAAGATCTAATACCTATCCCTGCAAGAAAGAAAAAAAAAATAAACTATAGTTGCTCAGATAAGAAGAGAAGTCAAGCGAATTGCACATTCGTTTTTCTTCAATTTTTAATGTAAAGTTATCATTTTACTTCACGCCATATTGTTAGTTTCATTTTATATTCAATAACTTCTTAGAAATGTTCGATAAAAATAAGCCTGTGATATATATATAAGAGCTTCCTTCAGTATTTAAGTTCTAACAATGGACGTGCCGAAATAGCTCAGTTGGGAGAGCGTTAGACTGAAGATCTAAAGGTCCCTGGTTCGATCCCGGGTTTCGGCAATTCTTCTGTTTTATTAATGAAAGTAGACTGAAGATCTAATACCTATCCCTGCAAGAAAGAAAAAAAAATAAACTACAGTTGCTCGGATAAGAAGAGAAGTCAAGCGAATTACACTTTCGTTTTTCTTTATTTTTTAATGTAAAGTTGTCATTTTGCTTCACGCCATATTCTTAGTTTCATTTTATAGTCAATAACTTCTTAGAAATATTCGATAAAAATAAGCCTGTGATATATATATAAGAGTTTCTTCAGTATTTAAGTTCTAACAATGCACCTGACGAAGTAGCTCAGTTGGGAGAGCGATAGACTGAAGATCTAAAGATCCCTGGTTCGATCCCGTGTTTCGGCAATTCTTCTGTTTTATTAATGAATGTAGACTGAAGATCTAATACCTATCCCTGCAAGAAAGAAAAAAAAAAATAAACTATAGTTGCTCAGATAAGAAGAGAAGTCAAGCGAACTGCACATTCGTTTTTCTTCAATTTTTAATGTAAAGTTATCATTTTACTTCACGCCATATTGTTAGTTTCATTTTATATTCAATAACTTCTTAGAAATGTTCGATAAAAATAAGCCTGTGATACATATATAAGAGCTTTCTTCAGTTTTTAAGTTCCAACAATGCGCGTGCCGAAATAGCTCAGTTGGGAGAGCGTTAGACTGAAGATCTAAAGGTCCCTGGTTCGATCCCGGGTTTCGGCAATTCTTCTGTTTTATTAATGAAAGTAGACTGAAGATCTAATACCTATCCCTGCAAGAAAGAAAAAAAAAATATATAAACTACAGCTGCTCAGATAAGAAGCGAATTACACTTTCGTTTTTCTTTATTTTTTAATGTAAAGTTGTCATTTTACTTCACGCCATATTTTTAGTTTCATTTTATATTCAATAACTTCTTAGAAATGTTCGATAAAAATAAGCCTGTGATATATATATAAGAGCTTTCTTCAGTATTTAAGTTCAAACAATGCACGTGCCGAAATTGCTCAGTTGGGAGAGCGTTAGACTGAAGATCTAAAGGTCCCTGGTTCGATCCAGGGTTTCGGCAATTCTTCTGTTTTATTAATGAATGTAGACTGAAGATCTAATACCTATCCCTGCAAGAAAGAAAAAAAAATAAACTACAGTTGCTCAGATAAGAAGAGAAGTCAAGCGAATTACACTTTCGTTTTTCTTTATTTTTTAATGTAAAGTTGTCATTTTGCTTCACGCCATATTGTTAGTTTCATTTTATATTCAATAACTTTATAGAAATGTTCGATAAAAATAAGCCTGTGATATATATATAAGAGCTTTCTTCAGTATTTAAGTTCTAACAATGCACGTGCCGAAATAGCTCAATTGGGAGAGCGTTAGACTGAAGATCTAAAGGTCCCTGGTTCGATCCCGTGTTTCGGCAATTCTTCTGTTTTATTAATGAATGTAGACTGAAGATCTAATACCTATCCCTGCAAGAAAGAAAAATAAATAAATAAACTATAGTTGCTCAGATAAGAAGAGAAGTCAAGCGAATTGCGCATTCGGTTTTCTTCAATTTTTAATGTAAAGTTATCATTTTACTTCACGCCATATTGTTAGTTTCATTTTATATTCAATAACTTCTTAGAAATGTTCGATAAAAATAAGCCTGTGATATATATATAAGAGCTTTCTTCAGTATTTAAGTTCCAACAATGCACGTGCCGAAATAGCTCAGTTGGGAGAGCGTTAGACTGAAGATCTAGAGGTCCCTGGTTCGATCCCGGGTTTCGGCAATTCTTCTGTTTTATTAATGAAAGTAGACTGAAGATCTAATACCTATCCCTGGAAGAAAGAAAAAAAAAATAAACTACAGTTGCTCAGATAAGAAGAGAAGTCAAGCGAATTACACTTTCGTTTTTCTTTATTTTTTAATGTAAAGTTGTCATTTTGCTTCACGCCATATTCTTAGTTTCATTTTATATTCAATAACTTCTTAGAAATATTCGATAAAAATAAGCCTGTGATATATATATAAGAGCTTTCTTCAGTATTTAAATTCCAACAATGCACGTGCCGAAATAGGTCAGTTGGGAGAGCGTTAGACTGAAGATCTAAAGGTCCCTGGTTCGATCCGGGGTTTCGGCAATTCTTCTGTTTTATTAATGAAAGTAGACTGAAGATCTAATACCTATCCCTGCAAGAAAGAAAAAAAATATATATAAACTACAGCTGCTCAGATAAGAAGCGAATTACACTTTCGTTTTTCTTTATTTTTTAATGTAAAGTTGTCATTTTACTTCACGC
The DNA here is from genome assembly GCA_963930645.1 of Salticus scenicus. Classification (NCBI taxonomy): domain Eukaryota; kingdom Metazoa; phylum Arthropoda; class Arachnida; order Araneae; family Salticidae; genus Salticus; species Salticus scenicus. Next base: position 562,040 of record CAWVNO010000681.1, on the reverse strand, counting down.
CATATTTTTAGTTTCATTTTATATTCAATAACTTCTTAGAAATGTTCGATAAAAATAAACCTGTGATATATATATAAGAGCTTCCTTCAGTATTTATGTTCTAACAATGCACGTGCCGAAATAGCTCAGTTGGGAGAGCGTTAGACTGAAGATCTAAAGGTCCCTGGTTCGATCCCGTGTTTCGGCTATTCCTCTGTTCTATTAATGAATGTAGACTGAAGATCTAATACCTATCAATGCAAGAAAGAAAAATAAATAAATAAACTATAGTTGCTCAGATATGAAGAGAAGTCAAGCGAATTGCACATTCGTTTTTCTTCAATTTTTAATGTAAAGTTATCATTTTACTTCACGCCATATTGTTAGTTTCATTTTATATTCAATAACTTCTTAGAAATGTTCGATAAAAATAAACCTGTGATATATATATAAGAGCTTCTTTCAGTATTTATGTTCTAACAATGCACGTGCCGAAATAGCTCAGTTGGGAGAGCGTTAGACTGAAGATCTAAAGGTCCCTGGTTCGATCCCGTGTTTCGGCTATTCCTCTGTTTTATTAATGAATGTAGACTGAAGATCTAATACCTATCAATGCAAGAAAGAAAAATAAATAAATAAACTATAGTTGCTCAGATAAAAGAGAAGTCAAGCGAATTGCACATTCGTTTTTCTTCAATTTTTAATGTAAAGTTATCATTTTACTTCACGCCATATTGTTAGTTTCATTTTATATTCAATAACTTCTCAGAAATGTTCGATAAAAATAAGCCTGTGATATATATATAAGAGCTTCCTTCAGTATTTAAGTTCTAACAATGCACGTGCCGAAATAGCTCAGTTGGGAGAGCGTTAGACTGAAGATCTAAAGGTCCATGGTTCGATCCCGGGTTTCGGCAATTCTTCTGTTTTATTAATGAAAGTAGACTGAAGATGTAATATCTATCCCTGCAAGAAAGAAAAAACAATAAATAAACTACAGTTGCTCAGATAAGAAGAGAAGTCAAGCGAATTACACATTCGTTTTTCTTTAATTTTGAATGTAAAGTTATCATTTTACTTCACGCCATATTGTTAGTTTCATTTTATATTCAATAACTTCTTAGAAATGTTCGATAAAAATAAGCCTGTGATATATATATAAGAGCTTTCTTCAGTATTTAAGTTCCAACAATGCACGTGCCGAAATAGCTCAGTTGGGAGAGCGTTAGACTGAAGATCTAAAGGTCCCTGGTTCGATCCCGGGTTTCGGCAATTCTTCTGTTTTATTAATGAAAGTAGACTGAAGATCTAATACCTATCCCTGCAAGAAAGAAAAAAAATATATATAAACTACAGCTGCTCAGATAAGAAGCGAATTACACTTTCGTTTTTCTTTATTTTTTAATGTAAAGTTGTCATTTTACTTCACGCCATATTTTTAGTTTCATTTTATATTCAATAACTTCTTAGAAATGTTCGATAAAAATAAGCCTGTGATATATATATAAGAGCTTTCTTCAGTATTTAAGTTCAAACAATGCACGTGCCGAAATTGCTCAGTTGGGAGAGCGTTAGACTGAAGATCTAAAGGTCCCTGGTTCGATCCCGGGTTTCGGCAATTCTTCTGTTTTATTAATGAATGTAGACTGAAGATCTAATACCTATCCCTGCAAGAAAGAAAAAAAAAATAAACTACAGTTGCTCAGATAAGAAGAGAAGTCAAGCGAATTACACTTTCGTTTTTCTTTATTTTTTAATGTAAAGTTATCATTTAACTTCACGCCATATTGTTAGTTTCATTTTATATTCAATAACTTTATAGAAATGTTCGATAAAAATAAGCCTGTGATATATATATAAGAGCTTTCTTCAGTATTTAAGTTCTAACAATGCACGTGCCGAAATAGCTCAGTTGGGAGAGCGTTAGACTGAAGATCTAAAGGTCCCTGGTTCGATCCCGAGTTTCGGCAATTCTTCTGTTTTATTAATGAAAGTAGACTGAAGATCAAATACCTATCCCTGCAAGAAAGAAAAAAAAATAAACTACAGTTGCTCAGATTAGAAGAGAAGTCAAGCGAATTACACTTTCTTTAATTTTTAATGTAAAGTTGTCATTTTACTTCACGCCATATTGCTAGTTTCATTTTATGTTCAATAACTTCTTAGAAATGTTCGATAAAAATAAGCCTGTGATATATATATAAGAGCTTTCTTCAGTATTTAAGTTCTAACAATGCACGTGACGAAATAGCTCAGTTGGGAGAGCGATAGACTGAAGATCTAAAGGTCCGTGGTTCGATCCCGTGTTTCGGCAATTTTTCTGTTTTATTAATGAATGTAGACTGAAGATCTAATACCTATCCCTGCAAGAAAGAAAAAAAAAAATAAACTATAGTTGCTCAGATAAGAAGAGAAGTCAAGCGAATTGCACATTCGTTTTTCTTCAATTTTTAATGTAAAGTTATCATTTTACTTCACGCCATATTGTTAGTTTCATTTTATATTCAATAACTTCTTAGAAATGTTCGATAAAAATAAGCCTGTGATATATATATAAGAGCTTCCTTCAGTATTTAAGTTCTAACAATGGACGTGCCGAAATAGCTCAGTTGGGAGAGCGTTAGACTGAAGATCTAAAGGTCCCTGGTTCGATCCCGGGTTTCGGCAATTCTTCTGTTTTATTAATGAAAGTAGACTGAAGATCTAATACCTATCCCTGCAAGAAAGAAAAAAAAATAAACTACAGTTGCTCGGATAAGAAGAGAAGTCAAGCGAATTACACTTTCGTTTTTCTTTATTTTTTAATGTAAAGTTGTCATTTTGCTTCACGCCATATTCTTAGTTTCATTTTATATTCAATAACTTCTTAGAAATATTCGATAAAAATAAGCCTGTGATATATATATAAGAGCTTTCTTCAGTATTTAAGTTCTAACAATGCACCTGACGAAGTAGCTCAGTTGGGAGAGCGATAGACTGAAGATCTAAAGATCCCTGGTTCGATCCCGTGTTTCGGCAATTCTTCTGTTTTATTAATGAATGTAGACTGAAGATCTAATACCTATCCCTGCAAGAAAGAAAAAAAAAATAAACTATAGTTGCTCAGATAAGAAGAGAAGTCAAGCGAACTGCACATTCGTTTTTCTTCAATTTTTAATGTAAAGTTATCATTTTACTTCACGCCATATTGTTAGTTTCATTTTATATTCAATAACTTCTTAGAAATGTTCGATAAAAATAAGCCTGTGATACATATATAAGAGCTTTCTTCAGTTTTTAAGTTCCAACAATGCGCGTGCCGAAATAGCTCAGTTGGGAGAGCGTTAGACTGAAGATCTAAAGGTCCCTGGTTCGATCCCGGGTTTCGGCAATTCTTCTGTTTTGTTAATGAAAGTAGACTGAAGATCTAATACCTATCCCTGCAAGAAAGAAAAAAAAAATATATAAACTACAGCTGCTCAGATAAGAAGCGAATTACACTTTCGTTTTTCTTTATTTTTTAATGTAAAGTTGTCATTTTACTTCACGCCATATTTTTAGTTTCATTTTATATTCAATAACTTCTTAGAAATGTTCGATAAAAATAAGCCTGTGATATATATATAAGAGCTTTCTTCAGTATTTAAGTTCAAACAATGCACGTGCCGAAATTGCTCAGTTGGGAGAGCGTTAGACTGAAGATCTAAAGGTCCCTGGTTCGATCCAGGGTTTCGGCAATTCTTCTGTTTTATTAATGAATGTAGACTGAAGATCTAATACCTATCCCTGCAAGAAAGAAAAAAAAATAAACTACAGTTGCTCAGATAAGAAGAGAAGTCAAGCGAATTACACTTTCGTTTTTCTTTATTTTTTAATGTAAAGTTGTCATTTTGCTTCACGCCATATTCTTAGTTTCATTTTATATTCAATAACTTCTTAGAAATATTCGATAAAAATAAGCCTGTGATATATATATAAGAGCTTTCTTCAGTATTTAAATTCCAACAATGCACGTGCCGAAATAGGTCAGTTGGGAGAGCGTTAGACTGAAGATCTAAAGGTCCCTGGTTCGATCCGGGGTTTCGGCAATTCTTCTGTTTTATTAATGAAAGTAGACTGAAGATCTAATACCTATCCCTGCAAGAAAGAAAAAAAATATATATAAACTACAGCTGCTCAGATAAGAAGCGAATTACACTTTCGTTTTTCTTTATTTTTTAATGTAAAGTTGTCATTTTACTTCACGCCATATTTTTAGTTTCATTTTATATTCAATAACTTCTTAGAAATGTTCGATAAAAATAAACCTGTGATATATATATAAGAGCTTCCTTCAGTATTTATGTTCTAACAATGCACGTGCCGAAATAGCTCAGTTGGGAGAGCGTTAGACTGAAGATCTAAAGGTCCCTGGTTCGATCCCGTGTTTCGGCTATTCCTCTGTTCTATTAATGAATGTAGACTGAAGATCTAATACCTATCAATGCAAGAAAGAAAAATAAATAAATAAACTATAGTTGCTCAGATATGAAGAGAAGTCAAGCGAATTGCACATTCGTTTTTCTTCAATTTTTAATGTAAAGTTATCATTTTACTTCACGCCATATTGTTAGTTTCATTTTATATTCAATAACTTCTTAGAAATGTTCGATAAAAATAAACCTGTGATATATATATAAGAGCTTCTTTCAGTATTTATGTTCTAACAATGCACGTGCCGAAATAGCTCAGTTGGGAGAGCGTTAGACTGAAGATCTAAAGGTCCCTGGTTCGATCCCGTGTTTCGGCTATTCCTCTGTTTTATTAATGAATGTAGACTGAAGATCTAATACCTATCAATGCAAGAAAGAAAAATAAATAAATAAACTATAGTTGCTCAGATAAAAGAGAAGTCAAGCGAATTGCACATTCGTTTTTCTTCAATTTTTAATGTAAAGTTATCATTTTACTTCACGCCATATTGTTAGTTTCATTTTATATTCAATAACTTCTCAGAAATGTTCGATAAAAATAAGCCTGTGATATATATATAAGAGCTTTCTTCAGTATTTAAGTTCTAACAATGCACGTGCCGAAATAGCTCAGTTGGGAGAGCGTTAGACTGAAGATCTAAAGGTCCATGGTTCGATCCCGGGTTTCGGCAATTCTTCTGTTTTATTAATGAAAGTAGACTGAAGATGTAATATCTATCCCTGCAAGAAAGAAAAAACAATAAATAAACTACAGTTGCTCAGATAAGAAGAGAAGTCAAGCGAATTACACATTCGTTTTTCTTTAATTTTGAATGTAAAGTTATCATTTTACTTCACGCCATATTGTTAGTTTCATTTTATATTCAATAACTTCTTAGAAATGTTCGATAAAAATAAGCCTGTGATATATATATAAGAGCTTTCTTCAGTATTTAAGTTCCAACAATGCACGTGCCGAAATAGCTCAGTTGGGAGAGCGTTAGACTGAAGATCTAAAGGTCCCTGGTTCGATCCCGGGTTTCGGCAATTCTTCTGTTTTATTAATGAAAGTAGACTGAAGATCTAATACCTATCCCTGCAAGAAAGAAAAAAAATATATATAAACTACAGCTGCTCAGATAAGAAGCGAATTACACTTTCGTTTTTCTTTATTTTTTAATGTAAAGTTGTCATTTTACTTCACGCCATATTTTTAGTTTCATTTTATATTCAATAACTTCTTAGAAATGTTCGATAAAAATAAGCCTGTGATATATATATAAGAGCTTTCTTCAGTATTTAAGTTCAAACAATGCACGTGCCGAAATTGCTCAGTTGGGAGAGCGTTAGACTGAAGATCTAAAGGTCCCTGGTTCGATCCCGGGTTTCGGCAATTCTTCTGTTTTATTAATGAATGTAGACTGAAGATCTAATACCTATCCCTGCAAGAAAGAAAAAAAAAATAAACTACAGTTGCTCAGATAAGAAGAGAAGTCAAGCGAATTACACTTTCGTTTTTCTTTATTTTTTAATGTAAAGTTATCATTTAACTTCACGCCATATTGTTAGTTTCATTTTATATTCAATAACTTTATAGAAATGTTCGATAAAAATAAGCCTGTGATATATATATAAGAGCTTTCTTCAGTATTTAAGTTCTAACAATGCACGTGCCGAAATAGCTCAGTTGGGAGAGCGTTAGACTGAAGATCTAAAGGTCCCTGGTTCGATCCCGAGTTTCGGCAATTCTTCTGTTTTATTAATGAAAGTAGACTGAAGATCAAATACCTATCCCTGCAAGAAAGAAAAAAAAATAAACTACAGTTGCTCAGATTAGAAGAGAAGTCAAGCGAATTACACTTTCTTTAATTTTTAATGTAAAGTTGTCATTTTACTTCACGCCATATTGCTAGTTTCATTTTATGTTCAATAACTTCTTAGAAATGTTCGATAAAAATAAGCCTGTGATATATATATAAGAGCTTTCTTCAGTATTTAAGTTCTAACAATGCACGTGACGAAATAGCTCAGTTGGGAGAGCGATAGACTGAAGATCTAAAGGTCCGTGGTTCGATCCCGTGTTTCGGCAATTTTTCTGTTTTATTAATGAATGTAGACTGAAGATCTAATACCTATCCCTGCAAGAAAGAAAAAAAAAAATAAACTATAGTTGCTCAGATAAGAAGAGAAGTCAAGCGAATTGCACATTCGTTTTTCTTCAATTTTTAATGTAAAGTTATCATTTTACTTCACGCCATATTGTTAGTTTCATTTTATATTCAATAACTTCTTAGAAATGTTCGATAAAAATAAGCCTGTGATATATATATAAGAGCTTCCTTCAGTATTTAAGTTCTAACAATGGACGTGCCGAAATAGCTCAGTTGGGAGAGCGTTAGACTGAAGATCTAAAGGTCCCTGGTTCGATCCCGGGTTTCGGCAATTCTTCTGTTTTATTAATGAAAGTAGACTGAAGATCTAATACCTATCCCTGCAAGAAAGAAAAAAAAATAAACTACAGTTGCTCGGATAAGAAGAGAAGTCAAGCGAATTACACTTTCGTTTTTCTTTATTTTTTAATGTAAAGTTGTCATTTTGCTTCACGCCATATTCTTAGTTTCATTTTATATTCAATAACTTCTTAGAAATATTCGATAAAAATAAGCCTGTGATATATATATAAGAGCTTTCTTCAGTATTTAAGTTCTAACAATGCACCTGACGAAGTAGCTCAGTTGGGAGAGCGATAGACTGAAGATCTAAAGATCCCTGGTTCGATCCCGTGTTTCGGCAATTCTTCTGTTTTATTAATGAATGTAGACTGAAGATCTAATACCTATCCCTGCAAGAAAGAAAAAAAAAATAAACTATAGTTGCTCAGATAAGAAGAGAAGTCAAGCGAACTGCACATTCGTTTTTCTTCAATTTTTAATGTAAAGTTATCATTTTACTTCACGCCATATTGTTAGTTTCATTTTATATTCAATAACTTCTTAGAAATGTTCGATAAAAATAAGCCTGTGATACATATATAAGAGCTTTCTTCAGTTTTTAAGTTCCAACAATGCGCGTGCCGAAATAGCTCAGTTGGGAGAGCGTTAGACTGAAGATCTAAAGGTCCCTGGTTCGATCCCGGGTTTCGGCAATTCTTCTGTTTTGTTAATGAAAGTAGACTGAAGATCTAATACCTATCCCTGCAAGAAAGAAAAAAAAAATATATAAACTACAGCTGCTCAGATAAGAAGCGAATTACACTTTCGTTTTTCTTTATTTTTTAATGTAAAGTTGTCATTTTACTTCACGCCATATTTTTAGTTTCATTTTATATTCAATAACTTCTTAGAAATGTTCGATAAAAATAAGCCTGTGATATATATATAAGAGCTTTCTTCAGTATTTAAGTTCAAACAATGCACGTGCCGAAATTGCTCAGTTGGGAGAGCGTTAGACTGAAGATCTAAAGGTCCCTGGTTCGATCCAGGGTTTCGGCAATTCTTCTGTTTTATTAATGAATGTAGACTGAAGATCTAATACCTATCCCTGCAAGAAAGAAAAAAAAATAAACTACAGTTGCTCAGATAAGAAGAGAAGTCAAGCGAATTACACTTTCGTTTTTCTTTATTTTTTAATGTAAAGTTGTCATTTTGCTTCACGCCATATTGTTAGTTTCATTTTATATTCAATAACTTTATAGAAATGTTCGATAAAAATAAGCCTGTGATATATATATAAGAGCTTTCTTCAGTATTTAAGTTCTAACAATGCACGTGCCGAAATAGCTCAATTGGGAGAGCGTTAGACTGAAGATCTAAAGGTCCCTGGTTCGATCCCGTGTTTCGGCAATTCTTCTGTTTTATTAATGAATGTAGACTGAAGATCTAATACCTATCCCTGCAAGAAAGAAAAATAAATAAATAAACTATAGTTGCTCAGATAAGAAGAGAAGTCAAGCGAATTGCGCATTCGGTTTTCTTCAATTTTTAATGTAAAGTTATCATTTTACTTCACGCCATATTGTTAGTTTCATTTTATATTCAATAACTTCTTAGAAATGTTCGATAAAAATAAGCCTGTGATATATATATAAGAGCTTTCTTCAGTATTTAAGTTCCAACAATGCACGTGCCGAAATAGCTCAGTTGGGAGAGCGTTAGACTGAAGATCTAGAGGTCCCTGGTTCGATCCCGGGTTTCGGCAATTCTTCTGTTTTATTAATGAAAGTAGACTGAAGATCTAATACCTATCCCTGGAAGAAAGAAAAAAAAAAATAAACTACAGTTGCTCAGATAAGAAGAGAAGTCAAGCGAATTACACTTTCGTTTTTCTTTATTTTTTAATGTAAAGTTGTCATTTTGCTTCACGCCATATTCTTAGTTTCATTTTATATTCAATAACTTCTTAGAAATATTCGATAAAAATAAGCCTGTGATATATATATAAGAGCTTTCTTCAGTATTTAAATTCCAACAATGCACGTGCCGAAATAGGTCAGTTGGGAGAGCGTTAGACTGAAGATCTAAAGGTCCCTGGTTCGATCCGGGGTTTCGGCAATTCTTCTGTTTTATTAATGAAAGTAGACTGAAGATCTAATACCTATCCCTGCAAGAAAGAAAAAAAATATATATAAACTACAGCTGCTCAGATAAGAAGCGAATTACACTTTCGTTTTTCTTTATTTTTTAATGTAAAGTTGTCATTTTACTTCACGCCATATTTTTAGTTTCATTTTATATTCAATAACTTCTTAGAAATGTTCGATAAAAATAAACCTGTGATATATATATAAGAGCTTCCTTCAGTATTTATGTTCTAACAATGCACGTGCCGAAATAGCTCAGTTGGGAGAGCGTTAGACTGAAGATCTAAAGGTCCCTGGTTCGATCCCGTGTTTCGGCTATTCCTCTGTTCTATTAATGAATGTAGACTGAAGATCTAATACCTATCAATGCAAGAAAGAAAAATAAATAAATAAACTATAGTTGCTCAGATATGAAGAGAAGTCAAGCGAATTGCACATTCGTTTTTCTTCAATTTTTAATGTAAAGTTATCATTTTACTTCACGCCATATTGTTAGTTTCATTTTATATTCAATAACTTCTTAGAAATGTTCGATAAAAATAAACCTGTGATATATATATAAGAGCTTCCTTCAGTATTTATGTTCTAACAATGCACGTGCCGAAATAGCTCAGTTGGGAGAGCGTTAGACTGAAGATCTAAAGGTCCCTGGTTCGATCCCGTGTTTCGGCTATTCCTCTGTTTTATTAATGAATGTAGACTGAAGATCTAATACCTATCAATGCAAGAAAGAAAAATAAATAAATAAACTATAGTTGCTCAGATAAAAGAGAAGTCAAGCGAATTGCACATTCGTTTTTCTTCAATTTTTAATGTAAAGTTATCATTTTACTTCACGCCATATTGTTAGTTTCATTTTATATTCAATAACTTCTCAGAAATGTTCGATAAAAATAAGCCTGTGATATATATATAAGAGCTTTCTTCAGTATTTAAGTTCTAACAATGCACGTGCCGAAATAGCTCAGTTGGGAGAGCGTTAGACTGAAGATCTAAAGGTCCATGGTTCGATCCCGGGTTTCGGCAATTCTTCTGTTTTATTAATGAAAGTAGACTGAAGATGTAATATCTATCCCTGCAAGAAAGAAAAAACAATAAATAAACTACAGTTGCTCAGATAAGAAGAGAAGTCAAGCGAATTACACATTCGTTTTTCTTTAATTTTGAATGTAAAGTTATCATTTTACTTCACGCCATATTGTTAGTTTCATTTTATATTCAATAACTTCTTAGAAATATTCGATAAAAATAAGCCTGTGATATATATATATAAGAGCTTTCTTCAGTATTTAAGTTCTAACAATGCACGTGCCGAAATAGCTCAGTTGGGAGAGCGTTAGACTGAAGATCTAAAGGTCCCTGGTTCGATCCCGGGTTTCGGCAATTCTTCTGTTTTATTAATGAAAGTAGACTGAAGATCAAATACCTATCCCTGCAAGAAAGAAAAAAAAATAAACTACAGTTGCTCAGATTAGAAGAGAAGTCAAGCGAATTACACTTTCTTTAATTTTTAATGTAAAGTTGTCATTTTACTTCACGCCATATTGCTAGTTTCATTTTATGTTCAATAACTTCTTAGAAATGTTCGATAAAAATAAGCCTGTGATATATATATAAGAGCTTTCTTCAGTATTTAAGTTCTAACAATGCACGTGACGAAATAGCTCAGTTGGGAGAGCGATAGACTGAAGATCTAAAGGTCTGTGGTTCGATCCCGTGTTTCGGCAATTTTTCTGTTTTATTAATGAATGTAGACTGAAGATCTAATACCTATCCCTGCAAGAAAGAAAAAAAAAATAAACTATAGTTGCTCAGATAAGAAGAGAAGTCAAGCGAATTGCACATTCGTTTTTCTTCAATTTTTAATGTAAAGTTATCATTTTACTTCACGCCATATTGTTAGTTTCATTTTATATTCAATAACTTCTTAGAAATGTTCGATAAAAATAAGCCTGTGATATATATATAAGAGCTTTCTTCAGTATTTAAGTTCTAACAATGTACGTGCCGAAATAGCTCAGTTGGGAGAGCGTTAGACTGAAGATCTAAAGGTCCCTGGTTCGATCCCGGGTTTCGGCAATTCTTCTGTTTTATTAATGAAAGTAGACTGAAGATCTAATACCTATCCCTGCAAGAAAGAAAAAAAAAATAAACTACAGTTGCTCGGATAAGAAGAGAAGTCAAGCGAATTACACTTTCGTTTTTCTTTATTTTTTAATGTAAAGTTGTCATTTTGCTTCACGCCATATTTTTAGTTTCATTTTATATTCAATAACTTCTTAGAAATGTTCGATAAAAATAAGCCTGTGATATATATATAAGAGCTTTCTTCAGTATTTAAGTTCAAACAATGCACGTGCCGAAATTGCTCAGTTGGGAGAGCGTTAGACTGAAGATCTAAAGATCCCGGGTTTCGGCAATTCTTCTGTTTTATTAATGAATGTAGACTGAAGATCTAATACCTATCCCTGCAAGAAAGAAAAAAAAATAAACTACAGTTGCTCAGATAAGAAGAGAAGTCAAGCGAATTACACTTTCGTTTTTCTTTATTTTTTAATGTAAAGTTGTCATTTTGCTTCACGCCATATTGTTAGTTTCATTTTATATTCAATAACTTCTTAGAAATATTCGATAAAAATAAGCCTGTGATATATATATAAGAGCTTTCTTCAGTATTTAAGTTCTAACAATGCACGTGCTGAAATAGCTCAGTTGGGAGAGCGTTAGACTGTAGATGTAAAGGTCCCGGGTTCGATCCCGTGTTTCGGCAATTCTTCTGTTTTATTAATGAATGTAGACTGAAGATCTAATACTTATCCCTGCAAAAAAGAAAAATAAATAAATAAACTATAGTTGCTCAGATAAGAAGAGAAGTCAAGCGAATTGCACATTCGTTTTTCTTCAATTTTTAATGTAAAGTTATCATTTAACTTCACGCCATATTGTTAGTTTCATTTTATATTCAATAACTTTATAGAAATGTTCGATAAAAATAAGCCTGTGATATATATATAAGAGCTTTCTTCAGTATTTAAGTTCCAACAATGCACGTGCCGAAATAGCTCAGTTCGGAGAGCGTTAGACTGAAGATCTAAAGGTCCCTGGTTCGATCCCGGGTTTCGGCAATTCTTCTATTTTATTAATGAATGTAGACTGAAGATCTAATACCTATCCCTGCAAGAAAGAAAAATAAATATATAATCTATAGTTGCTCAGATAAGAAGAGAAGTCAAGCGAATTGCACATTCGTTTTTCTTCAATTTTTAATGTAAAGTTATCATTTTACTTCACGCCATATTGTTAGTTTCATTTTATATTCAATAACTTCTTAGAAATATTCGATAAAAATAAGACTGTGATATATATATAAGAGCTTTCTTCAGTATTTAAGTTCTAACAATGCACGTGCCGAAATTGCTCAATTGGGAGAGCGTTAGACTGAAGATCTAAAGGTCCCTGGTTCGATCCCGTGTTTCGGCAATTCTTCTGTTTTATTAATGAATGTAGACTGAAGATCTAATACCTATCCCTGCAAGAAAGAAAAATAAATAAATAAACTATAGTTGCTCATATAAGAAGAGAAGTCAAGCGAATTGCGCATTCGGTTTTCTTCAATTTTTAATGTAAAGTTATCATTTTACTTCACGCCATATTGTTAGTTTCATTTTATATTCAATAACTTCTTAGAAATGTTCGATAAAAATAAGCCTGTGATATATATATAAGAGCTTTCTTCAGTATTTCAGTTCCAACAATGCACGTGCCGAAATAGCTCAGTTGGGAGAGCGTTAGACTGAAGATCTAGAGGTCCCTGGTTCGATCCCGGGTTTCGGCAATTCTTCTGTTTTATTAATGAAAGTAGACTGAAGATCTAATACCTATCCCTGCAAGAAAGAAAAAAAAAATAAACTACAGTTGCTCAGATAAGAAGAGAAGTCAAGCGAATTACACTTTCGTTTTTCTTTATTTTTTAATGTAAAGTTGTCATTTTGCTTCACGCCATATTCTTAGTTTCATTTTATATTCAATAACTTCTTAGAAATGTTCGATAAAAATAAGCCTGAGATATATATATATAAGAGCTTTCTTCAGTATTTAAGTTCCGACAATGCACGTGCCGAAATAGCTCAGTTGGGAGAGCGTTAGACTGAAGATCTAAAGGTCCCTGGTTCGATCCCGGGTTTCGGCAATTCTTCTGTTTTATTAATGAAAGTAGACTGAAGATCTAATACCTATCCCTGCAAGAAAGAAAAAAAAAATATATAAACTACAGCTGCTCAGATAAGAAGCGAATTACACTTTCGTTTTTCTTTATTTTTTAATGTAAAGTTGTCATTTTACTTCACGCTATATTGTTAGTCTCATTTTATATTCAATAACTTCTTAGAAATGTTCGATAAAAATAAGCCTGTGATATATATATATAAGAGCTTTCTTCAGTATTTAAGTTCTAACAATGTACGTGCCGAAATAGCTCAGTTGGGAGAGCGTTAGACTGAAGATCTAAAGGTCCCTGGTTCGATCCCGGGTTTCGGCAATTCTTCTGTTTTATTAATGAAAGTAGACTGAAGATCTAATACCTATCCCTGCAAGAAAGAAAAAAAAAATAAACTATAGTTGCTCAGATAAGAAGAGAAGTCAAGCGAACTGCACATTCGTTTTTCTTCAATTTTTAATGTAAAGTTATCATTTTACTTCACGCCATATTGTTAGTTTCATTTTATATTCAATAACTTCTTAGAAATGTTCGATAAAAATAAGCCTGTGATATATATATAAGAGCTTTCTTCAGTTTTTAAGTTCCAACAATGCACGTGCCGAAATAGCTCAGTTGGGAGAGCGTTAGACTGAAGATCTAAAGGTCCCTGGTTCGATCCCGGGTTTCGGCAATTCTTCTGTTTTATTAATGAAAGTAGACTGAAGATCTAATACCTATCCCTGCAAGAAAGAAAAAAAATATATATAAACTACAGCTGCTCAGATAAGAAGCGAATTACACTTTTGTTTTTCTTTATTTTTTAATGTAAAGTTGTCATTTTACTTCACGCCATATTTTTAGTTTCATTTTATATTCCATAACTTCTTAGAAATTTTCGATAAAAATAAGCCTGTGATATATATATAAGAGCTTTCTTCAGTATTTAAGTTCAAACAATGGACGTGCCGAAATTGCTCAGTTGGGAGAGCGTTAGACTGAAGATCTAAAGGTCCCTGGTTCGATCCCGGGTTTCGGCAATTCTTCTGTTTTATTAATGAATGTAGACTGAAGATCTAATACCTATCCCTGCAAGAAAGAAAAAAAAATAAACTACAGTTGCTCAGATAAGAAGAGAAGTCAAGCGAATTACACTTTCGTTTTTCTTTATTTTTTAATGTAAAGTTGTCATTTTGCTTCACGCCATATTGTTAGTGTCATTTTATATTCAATAACTTCTTAGAAATATTCGATAAAAATAAGCCTGTGATATATATATAAGAGCTTTCTTCAGTATTTAAGTTCTAACAATGCACGTGCCGAAATAGCTCAATTGGGAGAGCGTTAGACTGAAGATCTAAAGGTCCCTGGTTCGATCCCGTGTTTCGGCAATTCTTCTGTTTTATTAATGAATGTAGACTGAAGATCTAATACCTATCCCTGCAAGAAAGAAAAATAAATAAATAAACTATAGTTGCTCAGATAAGAAGAGAAGTCAAGCGAATTGCGCATTCGGTTTTCTTCAATTTTTAATGTAAAGTTATCATTTTACTTCACGCCATATTGTTAGTTTCATTTTATATTCAATAACTTCTTAGAAATGTTCGATAAAAATAAGCCTGTGATATATATATAAGAGCTTTCTTCAGTATTTAAGTTCCAACAATGCACGTTCCGAAATAGCTCAGTTGGGAGAGCGTTAGACTGAAGATCTAGAGGTCCCTGGTTCGATCCCGGGTTTCGGCAATTCTTCTGTTTTATTAATGAAAGTAGACTGAAGATCTAATACCTATCCCTGCAAGAAAGAAAAAAAAAATAAACTACAGTTGCTCAGATAAGAAGAGAAGTCAAGCGAATTACACTTTCGTTTTTCTTTATTTTTTAATGTAAAGTTGTCATTTTGCTTCACGCCATATTCTTAGTTTCATTTTATATTCAATAACTTTATAGAAATGTTCGATAAAAATAAGCCTGTGATATATATATAAGAGCTTTCTTCAGTATTTAAGTTCCAACAATGCACGTGCCGAAATAGCTCAGTTCGGAGAGCGTTAGACTGAAGATCTAAAGATCCCTGGTTCGAGCCCGGGCTTCGGCAATTCTTCTATCTTATTAATGAATGTAGACTGAAGATCTAATACCTATCCCTGCAAGAAAGAAAAATAAATAAATAATCTATAGTTGCTCAGATAAGAAGAGAAGTCAAGCGAATTGCACATTCGTTTTTCTTCAATTTTTAATGTAAAGTTATCATTTTACTTCACGCCATATTGTTAGTTTCATTTTATATTCAATAACTTCTTAGAAATGTTCGATAAAAATAAGCCTGTGATATATATATAAGAGCTTTCTTCAGTATTTAAGTTCTAACAATGCACGTGCCGAAATAGCTCAATTGGGAGAGCGTTAGACTGAAGGTCTAAAGGTCCCTGGTTCGATCCCGGGTTTCGACAATTCTTCTGTTTTATTAATGAAAGTAGACTGAAGATGTAATATCTATCCCTGCAAGAAAGAAAAAACAATAAATAAACTACAGTTGCTCAGATAAGAAGAGAAGTCAAGCGAATTACACATTCGTTTTTCTTTAATTTTTAATGTAAAGTTATCATTTTACTTCACGCCATATTGTTAGTTTCATTTTATATTCAATAACTTCTTAGAAATGTTCGATAAAAATAAACCTGTGATATATATATAAGAGCTTCCTTCAGTATTTATGTTCTAACAATGCACGTGCCGAAATAGCTCAGTTGGGTTGGTTGGTTGTAGGATTTAAGGCCGATTGACTCCTGATGTGTCCTAGGCCTAGGGGGGAATGCCCTCCGTGGGGGTCTTTCTAAGGGTTCCTAGCCCGTATTTACGCGAGTTTCGGAGGAAGCCACGGAAAACTCCGAACGGCTAGGTCGATGAGCGCGACCTGGGATCGAACCCGGCACCTCCCATCTACCAGCTTTGAGCGCAGAACCGCTCGGCCGCTGGTGGGCCAAAATAGCTCAGTTGGGAGAGCGTTAGACTGAAGATCTAAAGCTCCCTTGTTCGATCCCGGGTTTCGGCAATTCTTCTATTTTATTAATGAATGTAGACTGAAGATCTAATACCTATCCCTGCAAGAAAGAAAAATAAATAAATAATCTATAGTTGCTCAGATAAGAAGAGAAGTCAAGCGAATTGCACATTCGTTTTTCTTCAATTTTTAATGTAAAGTTATCATTTTACTTCACGCCATATTGTTAGTTTCATTTTATATTCAATAACTTCTTAGAAATGTTCGATAAAAATAAGCCTGTGATATATATATAAGAGCTTTCTTCAGTATTTAAGTTCCAACAATGCACGTGCCGAAATAGCTCAGTTCGGAGAGCGTTAGACTGAAGATCTAAAGGTCCCTGGTTCGATCCCGGGTTTCGGCAATTCTTCTATTTTATTAATGAATGTAGACTGAAGATCTAATACCTATCCCTGCAAGAAAGAAAAATAAATAAATAATCTATAGTTGCTCAGATAAGAAGAGAAGTCAAGCGAATTGCACATTCGTTTTTCTTCTATTTTTAAAGTAAAGTTATCATTTTACTTCACGCCATATTGTTAGTTTCATTTTATATTCAATAACTTCTTAGAAATGTTCGATAAAAATAAGCCTGTGATATATATATAAGAGCTTTCTTCAGTATTTAAGTTCTGACAATGCACGTGCCGAAATAGCTCAATTGGGAGAGCGTTAGACTGAAGATCTAAAGGTCCCTGGTTCGATCCCGGGTTTCGGCAATTCTTCTGTTTTATTAATGAAAGTAGACTGAAGATGTAATATCTATCCCTGCAAGAAAGAAAAAACAATAAATAAACTACAGTTGCTCAGATAAGAAGAGAAGTCAAGCGAATTACACCATTCGTTTTTCTTTAATTTTGAATGTAAAGTTATTATTTGACTTCACGCCATATTGTTAGTTTCATTTTATATTCAATAACTTCTTAGAAATGTTCGATAAAAATAAACCTGTGATATATATATAAGACCTTCCTTCAGTATTTATGTTCTAACAATGCACGTGCCGAAATAGCTCAGTTGGGAGAGCGTTAGACTGAAGATCTAAAGGTCCCTCGTTCGATCCCGAGTTTCGGCTATTCTTCTGTTTTATTAATGAATGTAGACTGAAGATCTAATACCTATCAATGCAAGAAAGAAAAATAAATAAATAAACTATAGTTGCTCAGATAAAAGAGAAGTCAAGCGAATTGCACATTCGTTTTTCTTCAATTTTTAATGTAAAGTTATCATTTTACTTCACGCCATATTGTTAGTTTCATTTTATATTCAATAACTTCTTAGAAATGTTCGATAATAATAAGCCTGTGATATATATATAAGAGCTTTCTTCAGTATTTAAGTTCTAACAATGCACGTGCCGAAATAGCTCAGTTGGGAGAGCGTTAGACTGAAGATCTAAAGGTCCATGGTTCGATCCCGGGTTTCGGCAATTCTTCTGTTTTATTAATGAAAGTAGACTGAAGATGTAATATCTATCCCTGCGAGAAAGAAAAAACAATAAATAAACTACAGTTGCTCAGATAAGAAGAGAAGTCAAGCGAATTACACATTCGTTTTTCTTTAATTTTGAATGTAAAGTTATCATTTTACTTCACGCCATATTGTTAGTTTCATTTTATATTCAATAACTTCTTAGAAATGTTCGATAAAAATAAGCCTGTGATATATATATATAAGAGCTTTCTTCAGTATTTAAGTTCTAACAATGCACGTGCCGAAATAGCTCAGTTGGGAGAGCGTTAGACTGAAGATCTAAAGGTCCCTGGTTCGATCCCGGGTTTCGGCAATTCTTCTGTTTTATTAATGAAAGTAGACTGAAGATCTAATACCTATCCCTGCAAGAAAGAAAAAAAAAATAAACTACAGTTGCTCAGATAAGAAGAGAAGTCAAGCGAATTACACTTTCGTTTATCTTTATTTTTTAAAAGTTGTCATTTTGCTTCACGCCATATTCTTAGTTTCATTTTATATTCAATAACTTCTTAGAAATGTTCGATAAAAATAAGCCTGTGATATATATATATAAGAGCTTTCTTCAGTATTTAAGTTCTAACAACGCACGTGCCGAAATAGCTCAGTTGGGAGAGCGTTAGACTGAAGATCTAAAGGTCCCTGGTTCGATCCCGGGTTTCGGCAATTCTTCTGTTTTATTAATGAAAGTAGACTGAAGATCTAATACTTATCCCTGCAAGAAAGAAAAAAAATATATATAAACTACAGCTGCTCAGATAAGAAGCGAATTACACTTTCGTTTTTCTTTATTTTTTAATGTAAAGTTGTCATTTTACTTCACGCCATATTGTTAGTTTCATTTTATATTCAATAACTTCTTAGAAATGTTCGATAAAAATAAGCCTGTGATATATATATATATATAAGAACTTTCTTCAGTATTTAAATTCTAACAATGCACGTGCCGAAATAGCTCTGTTGGGAGAGCGTTAGACTGAAGATCTAAAGGTCCCTTGTTCGATCCCGGGTTTCGGCAATTCTTCTGTTTTATTAATGAAAGTAGACTGAAGATCTAATACCTATCCCTGCAAGAAAAAAAAAATAAACTACAGTTGCTCAGATAAGAAGAGAAGTCAAGCGAATTACACATTCGTTTTTCTTTAATTTTGAATGTAAAGTTATCATTTTACTTCACGCCATATTGTTAGTTTCATTTTATATTCAATAACTTCTTAGAAATGTTCGATAAAAATAAACCTGTGATATATATATAAGATCTTCCTTCAGTATTTATGTTCTAACAATGCACGTGCCGAAATAGCTCAGTTGGGAGAGCGTTAGACTGAAGATCTAAAGGTCCCTGCTAAAGGTCCCTGGTTCGATCCCGGGTTTCGGCTATTCTTCTGTTTTATTAATGAATGTAGACTAAAGATCTAATACCTATCAATGCAAGAAATAAAAATAAATAAATAAACTATAGTTGCTCAGATAAAAGAGAAGTCAAGCGAATTGCCCATTCGTTTTTCTTCAATTTTTAATGTAAAGTTATCATTTTACTTCACGCCATTTTGTTAGTTTCATTTTATATTCAATAACTTCTTAGAAATGTTCGATAAAAATAAGCCTGTGATATATTTATAAGAGCTTTCTTCAGTATTTAAGTTCTAACAATGCACGTGCCGAAATAGCTCAGTTGGGAGAGCGTTAGACTGAAGATCTAAAGGTCCATGGTTCGATCCCGGGTTTCGGCAATTCTTCTGTTTTATTAATGAAAGTAGACTGAAGATGTAATATCTATCCCTGCAAGAAAGAAAAAACAATAAATAAACTACAGTTGCTCAGATAAGAAGAGAAGTCAAGCGAATTACACATTCGTTTTTCTTTAATTTTGAATGTAAAATTATCATTTTACTTCACGCCACATTGTTAGTTTCATTTTATATTCAATAACTTCTTAGAAATGTTCGATAAAAATAAGCCTGTGATATATATATAAGAGCTTTCTCCAGTATTTAAGTTCTAACAATGCACGTGCCGAAATAGCTCAGTTGGGAGAGCGTTAGACTGAAGATCTAAAGGTCCCTGGTTCGATCCCGAGTTTCGGCTATTCTTCTGTTTTATTAATGAATGTAGACTGAAGATCTAATACCTATCAATGCAAGAAAGAAAAATAAATAAATAAACTATAGTTGCTCAGATAAAAGAGAAGTCAAGCGAATTGCACATTCGTTTTTCTTCAATTTTTAATGTAAAGTTATCATTTTACTTCACGCCATATTGTTAGTTTCATTTTATATTCAATAACTTCTTAGAAATGTTCGATAAAAATAAGCCTGTGATATATATATAAGAGCTTTCTTCAGTATTTAAGTTCTAACAATGCACGTGCCGAAATAGCTCAGTTGGGAGAGCGTTAGACTGAAGATCTAAAGGTCCATGGTTCGATCCCGGGTTTCGGCAATTCTTTTGTTTTATTAATGAAAGTAGACTGAAGATGTAATATCTATCCCTGCAAGAAAGAAAAAACAATAAATAAACTACAGTTGCTCAGATAAGAAGAGAAGTCAAGCGAATTACACATTCGTTTTTCTTTAATTTTGAATGTAAAGTTATCATTTTACTTCACGCCATATTGTTAGTTTCATTTTATATTCAATAACTTCTTAGAAATGTTCGATAAAAATAAGCCTGTGATATATATATATAAGAGCTTTCTTCAGTATTTAAGTTCTAACAATGCACGTGCCGAAATAGCTCAGTTGGGAGAGCGTTAGACTGAAGATCTAAAGGTCCCTGGTTCGATCCCGGGTTTCGGCAATTCTTCTGTTTTATTAATGAAAGTAGACTGAAGATCTAATAAATATCCCTGCAAGAAAGAAAAAAAAATAAACTACAGTTGCTCAGATTAGAAGAGAAGTCAAGCGAATTACACTTTCTTTAATTTTTAATGTAAAGTTGTCATTTTACTTCACGCCATATTGCTAGTTTCATTTTATATTCAATAACTTCTTAGAAATGTTCGATAAAAATAAGCCTGTGATATATATATAAGAGCTTTCTTCAGTATTTAAGTTCCAACAATGCACGTGCCGAAATAGCTCAGTTCGGAGAGCGTTAGACTGAAGATCTAAAGGTCCCTGGTTCGATCCCGGGTTTCGGCAATTCTTCTATTTTATTAATGAATGTAGACTGATTATCTAATACCTATCCCTGCAAGAAAGAAAAATAAATAAATAATCCATAGTTGCTCAGATAAGAAGAGAAGTCAAGCGAATTGCACATTCGTTTTTCTTCAATTTTTAAAGTAAAGTTATCATTTTACTTCACGCCATATTGTTAGTTTCATTTTATATTCAATAACTTCATAGAAATGTTCGATAAAAATAAGCCTGTGATATATATATAAGAGCTTTCTTCAGTATTTAAGTTCTAACAATGCACGTGCCGAAATAGCTCAATTGGGAGAGCGTTAGACTGAAGATCTAAAGGTCCCTGGTTCGATCCCGGGTTTCGGCAATTCTTCTGTTTTATTAATGAAAGTAGACTGAAGATGTAATATCTATCCCTGCAAGAAAGAAAAAACAATAAATAAACTACAGTTGCTCAGATAAGAAGAGAAGTCAAGCGAATTACACCATTCGTTTTTCTTTAATTTTGAATGTAAAGTTATCATTTGACTTCACGCCATATTGTTAGTTTCATTTTATATTCAATAACTTCTTAGAAATGTTCGATAAAAATAAACCTGTGATATATATATAAGACCTTCCTTCAGTATTTATGTTCTAACAATGCACGTGCCGAAATAGCTCAGTTGGGAGAGCGTTAGACTGAAGATCTAAAGGTCCCTGGTTCGATCCCGAGTTTCGGCTATTCTTCTGTTTTATTAATGAATGTAGACTGAAGATCTAATACCTATCAATGCAAGAAAGAAAAATAAATAAATAAACTATAGTTGCTCAGATAAAAGAGAAGTCAAGCGAATTGCACGTTCGTTTTTCTTCAATTTTTAATGTAAAGTTATCATTTTACTTCACGCCATATTGTTAGTTTCATTTTATATTCAATAACTTCTTAGAAATGTTCGATAAAAATAAGCCTGTGATATATATATAAGAGCTTTCTTCAGTATTTAAGTTCTAACAATGCACGTGCCGAAATAGCTCAGTTGGGAGAGCGGTAGACTGAAGATCTAAAGGTCCATGGTTCGATCCCGGGTTTCGGCAATTCTTCTGTTTTATTAATGAAAGTAGACTGAAGATGTAATATCTATCCCTGCAAGAAAGAAAAAACAATAAATAAACTACAGTTGCTCAGATAAGAAGAGAAGTCAAGCGAATTACACATTCGTTTTTCTTTA
Source organism: Salticus scenicus (assembly GCA_963930645.1). Taxonomy (NCBI): domain Eukaryota; kingdom Metazoa; phylum Arthropoda; class Arachnida; order Araneae; family Salticidae; genus Salticus; species Salticus scenicus. The sequence goes on along the minus strand of CAWVNO010000681.1, from coordinate 539,999 downwards.
ATTTTGAATGTAAAGTTATCATTTTACTTCACGCCATATTGTTAGTTTCATTTTATATTCAATAACTTCTTAGAAATGTTCGATAAAAATAAGCCTGTGATATATATATATAAGAGCTTTCTTCAGTATTTAAGTTCTAACAATGCACGTGCCGAAATAGCTCAGTTGGGAGAGCGTTAGACTGAAGATCTAAAGGTCCCTGGTTCGATCCCGGGTTTCGGCAATTCTTCTGTTTTATTAATGAAAGTAGACTGAAGATCTAATACCTATCCCTGCAAGAAAGAAAAAAAAAATAAACTACAGTTGCTCAGATAAGAAGAGAAGTCAAGCGAATTACACTTTCGTTTATCTTTATTTTTTAAAAGTTGTCATTTTGCTTCACGCCATATTCTTAGTTTCATTTTATATTCAATAACTTCTTTGAAATATTTGATAAAAATAAGCCTGTGATATATATATAAGAGCTTTCTTCAGTATTTAAGTTCTAACAATGCACGTGACGAAATAGCTCAGTTGGGAGAGCGATAAACTGAAGATCTAAAGGTCCCTGGTTCGATCCCGTGTTTCGGCAATTCTTCTGTTTTATTAATGAATGTAGACTGAAGATATAATACCTATCCCTGCAAGAAAGAAAAGAAAATAAACTATAGTTGCTCAGATAAGAAGAGAAGTCAAGCGAATTGCACATTCGTTTTTCTTCAATTTTTAATGTAAAGTTATCATTTTACTTCACGCCATATTGTTAGTTTCATTTTATATTCAATAACTTCTTAGAAATGTTCGATAAAAATAAGCCTGTGATATATATATAAGAGCTTTTTTCAGTATTTAAGTTCCGACAATGCACGTGCCGAAATAGCTCAGTTGGGACAGCGTTAGACTGAAGATCTAAAGGTCCCTGGTTCGATCCCGGGTTTCGGCAATTCTTCTGTTTTATTAATGAAAGTAGACTGAAGATCTAATACCTATCCCTGCAAGAAAAAAAAAATAAACTACAGTTGCTCAGATAAGAAGAGAAGTCAAGCGAATTACACATTCGTTTTTCTTTAATTTTGAATGTAAAGTTATCATTTTACTTCACGCCATATTGTTAGTTTCATTTTATATTCAATAACTTCTTAGAAATGTTCGATAAAAATAAACCTGTGATATATATATAAGATCTTCCTTCAGTATTTATGTTCTAACAATGCACGTGCCGAAATAGCTCAGTTGGGAGAGCGTTAGACTGAAGATCTAAAGGTCCATGGTTCGATCCCGGGTTTCGGCAATTCTTCTGTTTTATTAATGAAAGTAGACTGAAGATGTAATATCTATCCCTGCAAGAAAGAAAAAACAATAAATAAACTACAGTTGCTCAGATAAGAAGAGAAGTCAAGCGAATTACACATTCGTTTTTCTTTAATTTTGAATGTAAAGTTATCATTTTACTTCACGCCATATTGTTAGTTTCATTTTATATTCAATAACTTCTTAGAAATGTTCGATAAAAATAAGCCTGTGATATATATAAAAGAGCTTTCTCCAGTATTTAAGTTCTAGCAATGCACGTGCCGAAATAGCTCAGTTGGGAGAGCGTTAGACAGAAGGTCTAAAGGTCCATGGTTCGATCCCGGGTTTCGGCAATTCTTCTGTTTTATTAATGAAACTAGACTGAAGGTCAAATACCTATCCCTGCAAGAAAGAAAAAAAAATAAACTACAGTTGTTTAGATTAGAAGAGAAATCAAGCGAATTACACTTTCTTTAATTTTTAATGTAAAGTTGTCATTTTACTTCACGCCATATTGCTAGTTTCATTTTATATTCAATAACTTCTTAGAAATGTTCGATAAAAATATGCCTGTGATATATATATAAGAGCTTTCTTCAATATTTAAGTTTTAACAATGCACGTGCCGAAATAGCTCAGTTGGGAGAGCATTAGACTGAAGATCTAAAGGTCCATGGTTCGATCCCGGGTTTCGGCAATTCTTCTGTTTTATTAATGAAAGTAGACTGAAGATCTAATACCTATCCCTGCAAGAAAGAAAAAAAATATATATAAACAACAGCTGCTCAGATAAGAAGCGAATTACACTTTCGTTTTTCTTTATTTTTTAATGGAAAGTTGTCATTTTACTTCACGCCATATTGTTAGTTTCATTTTATATTCAATAACTTCTTAGAAATGTTCGATAAAAATAAGCCTGTGATATATATATAAGAGCTTTCTTCAGTATTTAAGTTCCAACAATGCACGTGCCGAAATAGCTCAGTTGGGAGAGCGTTAGACTGAAGATCTAAAGGTCCCTGGTTCGATCCCGGGTTTCGGCAATTCTTCTGTTTTATTAATGAAAGTAGACTGAAGATCTAATACCTATCCCTGCAAGAAAGAAAAAAAAAATAAACTACAGTTGCTCAGATAAGAAGAGAAGTCAAGCGAATTACACTTTCGTTTTTCTTTATTTTTTAATGTAAAGTTGTCATTTTGCTTCACGCCATATTCTTAGTTTCATTTTATATTCAATAACTTCTTAGAAATGTTCGATAAAAATAAGCCTGTGATATATATATAAGAGCTTTCTTCAGTATTTAAGTTTTAACAATGCACGTGCCGAAGTAGCTCAGTTGGGAGAGCGTTAGACTGAAGATCTAAAGGTCCCTGGTTCGATCCCGGGTTTCGGCAATTCTTCTGTTTTATTAATGAAAGTAGACTGAAGATCTAATACCTATCCCTGCAAGAAAGAAAAAAAAAATAAACTACAGTTGCTCAGATAAGAAGAGAAGTCAAGCGAATTGCACATTCGTTTTTCTTCAATTTTTAATGTAAAGTTATCATTTTACTTCACGCCATATTGTTAGTTTCATTTTATATTCAATAACTTCTTAGAAATGTTCGATAAAAATAAACCTGTGATATATATATAAGAGCTTCCTTCAGTATTTATGTTCTAACAATGCACGTGCCGAAATAGCTCAGTTGGGAGAGCGTTAGACTGAAGATCTAAAGGTCCATGGTTCGATCCCGTGTTTCGGCTATTCTTCTGTTTTATTAATGAATGTAGACTGAAGATCTAATACCTATCAATGCAAGAAAGAAAAATAAATAAATAAACTATAGTTGCTCAGATAAAAGAGAAGTCAAGCGAATTGCACATTCGTTTTTCTTCAATTTTTAATGTAAAGTTATCATTTTACTTCACGCCATATTGTTAGTTTCATTTTATATTCAATAACTTCTTAGAAATGTTCGATAAAAATAAGCCTGTGATATATATATAAGAGCTTTCTTCAGTATTTAAGTTCTAACAATGCACGTGCCGAAATAGCTCAGTTGGGAGAGCGTTAGACTGAAGATCTAAAGGTCCATGGTTCGATCCCGGGTTTCGGCAATTCTTCTGTTTTATTAATGAAAGTAGACTGAAGATGTAATATCTATCCCTGCAAGAAAGAAAAAACAATAAATAAACTACAGTTGCTCAGATAAGAAGAGAAGTCAAGCGAATTACACATTCGTTTTTCTTTAATTTTGAATGTAAAGTTATCATTTTACTTCACGCCATATTGTTAGTTTCATTTTATATTCAATAACTTCTTAGAAATGTTCGATAAAAATAAGCCTGTGATATATATATAAGAGCTTTCTTCAGTATTTAAGTTCTAACAATGCACGTGACGAAATAGCTCAGTTGGGAGAGCGATAGACTGAAGATCTAAAGGTCCGTGGTTCGATCCCGTGTTTCGGCAATTCTTCTGTTTTATTAATGAATGTAGACTGAAGATCTAATACCTATCCCTGCAAGAAAGAAAAAAAAAATAAACTATAGTTGCTCAGATATGAAGAGAAGTCAAGCGAATTGCACATTCGTTTTTCTTCAATTTTTAATGTAAAGTTATCATTTTACTTCACGCCATATTGTTAGTTTCATTTTATATTCAATAACTTCTTAGAAATGTTCGATAAAAATAAACCTGTGATATATATATAAGAGCTTCCTTCAGTATTTATGTTCTAACAATGCACGTGCCGAAATAGCTCAGTTGGGAGAGCGTTAGACTGAAGATCTAAAGGTCCCTGGTTCGATCCCGTGTTTCGGCTATTCCTCTGTTTTATTAATGAAAGTAGACTGAAGGTCTAATACCTATCCCTGCAAGAAAGAAAAAAAATATATATAAACTACAGCTGCTCATATAAGAAGCGAATTACACTTTCGTTTTTCTTTATTTTTTAATGTAAAGTTGTCATTTTACTTCACGCCATATTTTTAGTTTCATTTTATATTCAATAACTTCTTAGAAATGTTCGATAAAAATAAGCCTGTGATATATATATAAGAGCTTTCTTCAGTATTTAAGTTCAAACAATGCACGTGCCGAAATTGCTCAGTTGGGAGAGCGTTAGACTGAAGATCTAAAGGTCCCTGGTTCGATCCCGGGTTTCGGCAATTCTTCTGTTTTATCCCGTTAGTAGTCGCTAGTTGGTCGATTTGCCGCCCATCCTTCAGTTTTTCCAGTTTTTTTTATTCAATAGCCACCAAAAATTTTTTGAAGTGGCATTTGATACACATAAAAGGCGAATAAAATCGAAGAAACGTCGATCACATCACTTCTTAAATTTATTGGTGCCAGTTAAATAAAAAGTTCGCAATCTGTAATAGGTGGCGCTGTCTATAGCGACTACTAGCGGGTTATTAATGAATGTAGACTGAAGATCTAATACCTATCCCTGCAAGAAAGAAAAAAAAATAAACTACAGTTGCTCAGATAAGAAGAGAAGTCAAGCGAATTACACTTTCGTTTTTCTTTATTTTTTAATGTAAAGTTGTCATTTTGCTTCACGCCATATTGTTAGTTTCATTTTATATTCAATAACTTCTTAGAAATATTCGATAAAAATAAGCCTGTGATATATATATAAGAGCTTTCTTCAGTATTTAAGTTCTAACAATGCACGTGCTGAAATAGCTCAGTTGGGAGAGCGTTAGACTGTAGATGTAAAGGTCCCTGGTTCGATCCCGTGTTTCGGCAATTCTTCTGTTTTATTAATGAATGTAGACTGAAGATCTAATACTTATCCCTGCAAAAAAGAAAAATAAATAAATAAACTATAGTTGCTCAGATAAGAAGAGAAGTCAAGCGAATTGCACATTCGTTTTTCTTCAATTTTTAATGTAAAGTTATCATTTAACTTCACGCCATATTGTTAGTTTCATTTTATATTCAATAACTTTATAGAAATGTTCGATAAAAATAAGCCTGTGATATATATATAAGAGCTTTTTTCAGTATTTAAGTTCTAACAATGCACGTGCCGAAATAGCTCAGTTGGGAGAGCGTTAGACTGAAGATCTAAAGGTCCCTGGTTCGATCCCGGGTTTCGGCAATTCTTCTGTTTTATTAATGAAAGTAGACTGAAGATCAAATACCTATCCCTGCAAGAAAGAAAAAAAAATAAACTACAGTTGCTCAGATTAGAAGAGAAGTCAAGCGAATTACACTTTCTTTAATTTTTAATGTAAAGTTGTCATTTTACTTCACGCCATATTGCTAGTTTCATTTTATGTTCAATAACTTCTTAGAAATGTTCGATAAAAATAAGCCTGTGATATATATATAAGAGCTTTCTTCAGTATTTAAGTTCTAACAATGCACGTGACGAAATAGCTCAGTTGGGAGAGCGATAAACTGAAGATCTAAAGGTCCGTGGTTCGATCCCGTGTTTCGGCAATTTTTCTGTTTTATTAATGAATGTAGACTGAAGATCTAATACCTATCCCTGCAAGAAAGAAAAAAAAAATAAACTATAGTTGCTCAGATAAGAAGAGAAGTCAAGCGAATTGCACATTCGTTTTTCTTCAATTTTTAATGTAAAGTTATCATTTTACTTCACGCCATATTGTTAGTTTCATTTTATATTCAATAACTTCTTAGAAATGTTCGATAAAAATAAGCCTGTGATATATATATAAGAGCTTTCTTCAGTATTTAAGTTCTAACAATGTACGTGCCGAAATAGCTCAGTTGGGAGAGCGTCAGACTGAAGATCTAAAGGTCCCTGGTTCGATCCCGGGTTTCGGCAATTCTTCTGTTTTATTGATGAAAGTATACTGAAGATCTAATACCTATCCCTGCAAGAAAGAAAAAAAAATAAACTACAGTTGCTCGGATAAGAAGAGAAGTCAAGCGAATTACACTTTCGTTTTTCTTTATTTTTTAATGTAAAGTTGTCATTTTGCTTCACGCCATATTCTTAGTTTCATTTTATATTCAATAACTTCTTAGAAATATTCGATAAAAATAAGCCTGTGATATATATATAAGAGCTTTCTTCAGTATTTAAGTTCTAACAATGCACCTGACGAAGTAGCTCAGTTGGGAGAGCGATAGACTGAAGATCTAAAGATCCCTGGTTCGATCCCGTGTTTCGGCAATTCTTCTGTTTTATTAATGAATGTAGACTGAAGATCTAATACCTATCCCTGCAAGAAAGAAAAAAAAAAATAAACTATAGTTGCTCAGATAAGAAGAGAAGTCAAGCGAACTGCACATTCGTTTTTCTTCAATTTTTAATGTAAAGTTATCATTTTACTTCACGCCATATTGTTAGTTTCATTTTATATTCAATAACTTCTTAGAAATGTTCGATAAAAATAAGCCTGTGATACATATATAAGAGCTTTCTTCAGTTTTTAAGTTCCAACAATGCGCGTGCCGAAATAGCTCAGTTGGGAGAGCGTTAGACTGAAGATCTAAAGGTCCCTGGTTCGATCCCGGGTTTCGGCAATTCTTCTGTTTTATTAATGAAAGTAGACTGAAGATCTAATACCTATCCCTGCAAGAAAGAAAAAAAAAATATATAAACTACAGCTGCTCAGATAAGAAGCGAATTACACTTTCGTTTTTCTTTATTTTTTAATGTAAAGTTGTCATTTTACTTCACGCCATATTTTTAGTTTCATTTTATATTCAATAACTTCTTAGAAATGTTCGATAAAAATAAGCCTGTGATATATATATAAGAGCTTTCTTCAGTATTTAAGTTCAAACAATGCACGTGCCGAAATTGCTCAGTTGGGAGAGCGTTAGACTGAAGATCTAAAGGTCCCTGGTTCGATCCCGGGTTTCGGCAATTCTTCTGTTTTATTAATGAATGTAGACTGAAGATCTAATACCTATCCCTGCAAGAAAGAAAAAAAAATAAACTACAGTTGCTCAGATAAGAAGAGAAGTCAAGCGAATTACACTTTCGTTTTTCTTTATTTTTTAATGTAAAGTTGTCATTTTGCTTCACGCCATATTGTTAGTTTCATTTTATATTCAATAACTTTATAGAAATGTTCGATAAAAATAAGCCTGTGATATATATATAAGAGCTTTCTTCAGTATTTAAGTTCTAACAATGCACGTGCCGAAATAGCTCAATTGGGAGAGCGTTAGACTGAAGATCTAAAGGTCCCTGGTTCGATCCCGTGTTTCGGCAATTCTTCTGTTTTATTAATGAATGTAGACTGAAGATCTAATACCTATCCCTGCAAGAAAGAAAAATAAATAAATAAACTATAGTTGCTCAGATAAGAAGAGAAGTCAAGCGAATTGCGCATTCGGTTTTCTTCAATTTTTAATGTAAAGTTATCATTTTACTTCACGCCATATTGTTAGTTTCATTTTATATTCAATAACTTCTTAGAAATGTTCGATAAAAATAAGCCTGTGATATATATATAAGAGCTTTCTTCAGTATTTAAGTTCCAACAATGCACGTGCCGAAATAGCTCAGTTGGGAGAGCGTTAGACTGAAGATCTAAAGGTCCCTGGTTCGATCCCGGGTTTCGGCAATTCTTCTGTTTTATTAATGAAAGTAGACTGAAGATCTAATACCTATCCCTGCAAGAAAGAAAAAAAATATATATAAACTACAGCTGCTCAGATAAGAAGCGAATTACACTTTCGTTTTTCTTTATTTTTTAATGTAAAGTTGTCATTTTACTTCACGCCATATTTTTAGTTTCATTTTATATTCAATAACTTCTTAGAAATGTTCGATAAAAATAAGCCTGTGATATATATATAAGAGCTTTCTTCAGTATTTAAGTTCAAACAATGCACGTGCCGAAATTGCTCAGTTGGGAGAGCGTTAGACTGAAGATCTAAAGGTCCCTGGTTCGATCCCGGGTTTCGGCAATTCTTCTGTTTTATTAATGAATGTAGACTGAAGATCTAATACCTATCCCTGCAAGAAAGAAAAAAAAATAAACTACAGTTGCTCAGATAAGAAGAGAAGTCAAGCGAATTACACTTTCGTTTTTCTTTATTTTTTAATGTAAAGTTGTCATTTTGCTTCACGCCATATTGTTAGTTTCATTTTATATTCAATAACTTTATAGAAATGTTCGATAAAAATAAGCCTGTGATATATATATAAGAGCTTTCTTCATGATTTAAGTTCTAACAATGCACGTGCCGAAATAGCTCAATTGGGAGAGCGTTAGACTGAAGATCTAAAGGTCCCTGGTTCGATCCCGTGTTTCGGCAATTCTTCTGTTTTATTAATGAATGTAGACTGAAGATCTAATACCTATCCCTGCAAGAAAGAAAAATAAATAAATAAACTATAGTTGCTCAGATAAGAAGAGAAGTCAAGCGAATTGCGCATTCGGTTTTCTTCAATTTTTAATGTAAAGTTATCATTTTACTTCACGCCATATTGTTAGTTTCATTTTATATTCAATAACTTCTTAGAAATTTTCGATAAAAATAAGCCTGTGATATATATATAAGAGCTTTCTTCAGTATTTAAGTTCCAACAATGCACGTGCCGAAATAGCTCAGTTGGGAGAGCGTTAGACTGAAGATCTAAAGGTCCCTGGTTCGATCCCGGGTTTCGGCAATTCTTCTGTTTTATTAATGAAAGTAGACTGAAGATCTAATACCTATCCCTGCAAGAAAGAAAAAAAATATATATAAACTACAGCTGCTCAGATAAGAAGCGAATTACACTTTCGTTTTTCTTTATTTTTTAATGTAAAGTTGTCATTTTACTTCACGCCATATTTTTAGTTTCATTTTATATTCAATAACTTCTTAGAAATGTTCGATAAAAATAAGCCTGTGATATATATATAAGAGCTTTCTTCAGTATTTAAGTTCAAACAATGCACGTGCCGAAATTGCTCAGTTGGGAGAGCGTTAGACTGAAGATCTAAAGGTCCCTGGTTCGATCCCGGGTTTCGGCAATTCTTCTGTTTTATTAATGAATGTAGACTGAAGATCTAATACCTATCCCTGCAAGAAAGAAAAAAAAAATAAACTACAGTTGCTCAGATAAGAAGAGAAGTCAAGCGAATTACACTTTCGTTTTTCTTTATTTTTTAATGTAAAGTTGTCATTTTGCTTCACGCCATATTGTTAGTTTCATTTTATATTCAATAACTTCTTAGAAATATTCGATAAAAATAAGCCTGTGATAAATATATAAGAGCTTTCTTCAGTATTTAAGTTCTAACAATGCACGTGCTGAAATAGCTCAGTTGGGAGAGCGTTAGACTGTAGATGTAAAGGTCCCTGGTTCGATCCCGTGTTTCGGCAATTCTTCTGTTTTATTAATGAATGTAGACTGAAGATCTAATACTTATCCCTGCAAAAAAGAAAAATAAATAAATAAACTATAGTTGCTCAGATAAGAAGAGAAGTCAAGCGAATTGCACATTCGTTTTTCTTCAATTTTTAATGTAAAGTTATCATTTAACTTCACGCCATATTGTTAGTTTCATTTTATATTCAATAACTTTATAGAAATGTTCGATAAAAATAAGCCTGTGATATATATATAAGAGCTTTCTTCAGTATTTAAGTTCTAACAATGCACGTGCCGAAATAGCTCAGTTGGGAGAGCGTTAGACTGAAGATCTAAAGGTCCCTGGTTCGATCCCGGGTTTCGGCAATTCTTCTGTTTTATTAATGAAAGTAGACTGAAGATCAAATACCTATCCCTGCAAGAAAGAAAAAAAAATAAACTACAGTTGCTCAGATTAGAAGAGAAGTCAAGCGAATTACACTTTCTTTAATTTTTAATGTAAAGTTGTCATTTTACTTCACGCCATATTGCTAGTTTCATTTTATGTTCAATAACTTCTTAGAAATGTTCGATAAAAATAAGCCTGTGATATATATATAAGAGCTTTCTTCAGTATTTAAGTTCTAACAATGCACGTGATGAAATAGCTCAGTTGGGAGAGCGATAGACTGAAGATCTAAAGGTCCGTGGTTCGATCCCGTGTTTCGGCAATTTTTCTGTTTTATTAATGAATGTAGACTGAAGATCTAATACCTATCCCTGCAAGAAAGAAAAAAAAAATAAACTATAGTTGCTCAGATAAGAAGAGAAGTCAAGCGAATTGCACATTCGTTTTTCTTCAATTTTTAATGTAAAGTTATCATTTTACTTCACGCCATATTGTTAGTTTCATTTTATATTCAATAACTTCTTAGAAATGTTCGATAAAAATAAGCCTGTGATATATATATAAGAGCTTTCTTCAGTATTTAAGTTCTAACAATGTACGTGCCGAAATAGCTCAGTTGGGAGAGCGTTAGACTGAAGATCTAAAGGTCCCTGGTTCGATCCCGGGTTTCGGCAATTCTTCTGTTTTATTAATGAAAGTAGACTGAAGATCTAATACCTATCCCTGCAAGAAAGAAAAAAAAAATAAACTACAGTTGCTCGGATAAGAAGAGAAGTCAAGCGAATTACACTTTCGTTTTTCTTTATTTTTTAATGTAAAGTTGTCATTTTGCTTCACGCCATATTCTTAGTTTCATTTTATATTCAATAACTTCTTAGAAATATTCGATAAAAATAAGCCTGTGATATATATATAAGAGCTTTCTTCAGTATTTAAGTTCTAACAATGCACCTGACGAAGTAGCTCAGTTGGGAGAGCGATAGACTGAAGATCTAAAGATCCCTGGTTCGATCCCGTGTTTCGGCAATTCTTCTGTTTTATTAATGAATGTAGACTGAAGATCTAATACCTATCCCTGCAAGAAAGAAAAAAAAAAAATAAACTATAGTTGCTCAGATAAGAAGAGAAGTCAAGCGAACTGCACATTCGTTTTTCTTCAATTTTTAATGTAAAGTTATCATTTTACTTCACGCCATATTGTTAGTTTCATTTTATATTCAATAACTTCTTAGAAATATTCGATAAAAATAAGCCTGTGATACATATATAAGAGCTTTCTTCAGTTTTTAAGTTCCTACAATGCGCGTGCCGAAATAGCTCAGTTGGGAGAGCGTTAGACTGAAGATCTAAAGGTCCCTGGTTCGATCCCGGGTTTCGGCAATTCTTCTGTTTTATTAATGAAAGTAGACTGAAGATCTAATACCTATCCCTGCAAGAAAGAAAAAAAAAATATATAAACTACAGCTGCTCAGATAAGAAGCGAATTACACTTTCGTTTTTCTTTATTTTTTAATGTAAAGTTGTCATTTTACTTCACGCCATATTTTTAGTTTCATTTTATATTCAATAACTTCTTAGAAATGTTCGATAAAAATAAGCCTGTGATATATATATAAGAGCTTTCTTCAGTATTTAAGTTCAAACAATGCACGTGCCGAAATTGCTCAGTTGGGAGAGCGTTAGACTGAAGATCTAAAGGTCCCTGGTTCGATCCCGGGTTTCGGCAATTCTTCTGTTTTATTAATGAATGTAGACTGAAGATCTAATACCTATCCCTGCAAGAAAGAAAAAAAAATAAACTACAGTTGCTCAGATAAGAAGAGAAGTCAAGCGAATTACACTTTCGTTTTTCTTTATTTTTTAATGTAAAGTTGTCATTTTGCTTCACGCCATATTGTTAGTTTCATTTTATATTCAATAACTTTATAGAAATGTTCGATAAAAATAAGCCTGTGATATATATATAAGAGCTTTCTTCAGTATTTAAGTTCTAACAATGCACGTGCCGAAATAGCTCAATTGGGAGAGCGTTAGACTGAAGATCTAAAGGTATCTGGTTCGATCCCGGGTTTCGGCAATTCTTCTGTTTTATTAATGAAAGTAGACTGAAGATCTAATACCTATCCCTGGAAGAAAGAAAAAAAAAAATAAACTACAGTTGCTCAGATAAGAAGAGAAGTCAAGCGAATTACACTTTCGTTTTTCTTTATTTTTTAATGTAAAGTTGTCATTTTGCTTCACGCCATATTCTTAGTTTCATTTTATATTCAATAACTTCTTAGAAATATTCGATAAAAATAAGCCTGTGATATATATATAAGAGCTTTCTTCAGTATTTAAATTCCAACAATGCACGTGCCGAAATAGGTCAGTTGGGAGAGCGTTAGACTGAAGATCTAAAGGTCCCTGGTTCGATCCGGGGTTTCGGCAATTCTTCTGTTTTATTAATGAAAGTAGACTGAAGATCTAATACCTATCCCTGCAAGAAAGAAAAAAAATATATATAAACTACAGCTGCTCAGATAAGAAGCGAATTACACTTTCGTTTTTCTTTATTTTTTAATGTAAAGTTGTCATTTTACTTCACGCCATATTTTTAGTTTCATTTTATATTCAATAACTTCTTAGAAATGTTCGATAAAAATAAACCTGTGATATATATATAAGAGCTTCCTTCAGTATTTATGTTCTAACAATGCACGTGCCGAAATAGCTTAGTTGGGAGAGCGTTAGACTGAAGATCTAAAGGTCCCTGGTTCGATCCCGTGTTTCGGCTATTCCTCTGTTCTATTAATGAATGTAGACTGAAGATCTAATACCTATCAATGCAAGAAAGAAAAATAAATAAATAAACTATAGTTGCTCAGATATGAAGAGAAGTCAAGCGAATTGCACATTCGTTTTTCTTCAATTTTTAATGTAAAGTTATCATTTTACTTCACGCCATATTGTTAGTTTCATTTTATATTCAATAACTTCTTAGAAATGTTCGATAAAAATAAACCTGTGATATATATATAAGAGCTTCCTTCAGTATTTATGTTCTAACAATGCACGTGCCGAAATAGCTCAGTTGGGAGAGCGATAGACTGAAGATCTAAAGGTCCCTGGTTCGATCCCGTGTTTCGGCTATTCCTCTGTTTTATTAATGAATGTAGACTGAAGATCTAATACCTATCAATGCAAGAAAGAAAAATAAATAAATAAACTATAGTTGCTCAGATAAAAGAGAAGTCAAGCGAATTGCACATTCGTTTTTCTTCAATTTTTAATGTAAAGTTATCATTTTACTTCACGCCATATTGTTAGTTTCATTTTATATTCAATAACTTCTTAGAAATGTTCGATAAAAATAAACCTGTGATATATATATAAGAGCTTCCTTCAGTATTTATGTTCTAACAATGCACGTGCCGAAATAGCTCAGTTGGGAGAGCGTTAGACTGAAGATCTAAAGGTCCCTGGTTCGATCCCGTGTTTCGGCTATTCCTCTGTTTTATTAATGAATGTAGACTGAAGATCTAATACCTATCAATGCAAGAAAGAAAAATAAATAAATAAACTATAGTTGCTCAGATAAAAGAGAAGTCAAGCGAATTGCACATTCGTTTTTCTTCAATTTTTAATGTAAAGTTATCATTTTACTTCACGCCATATTGTTAGTTTCATTTTATATTCAATAACTTCTCAGAAATGTTCGATAAAAATAAGCCTGTGATATATATATAAGAGCTTTCTTCAGTATTTAAGTTCTAACAATGCACGTGCCGAAATAGCTCAGTTGGGAGAGCGTTAGACTGAAGATCTAAAGGTCCATGGTTCGATCCCGGGTTTCGGCAATTCTTCTGTTTTATTAATGAAAGTAGACTGAAGATGTAATATCTATCCCTGCAAGAAAGAAAAAACAATAAATAAACTACAGTTGCTCAGATAAGAAGAGAAGTCAAGCGAATTACACATTCGTTTTTCTTTAATTTTGAATGTAAAGTTATCATTTTACTTCACGCCATATTGTTAGTTTCATTTTATATTCAATAACTTCTTAGAAATATTCGATAAAAATAAGCCTGTGATATATATATATAAGAGCTTTCTTCAGTATTTAAGTTCTAACAATGCACGTGCCGAAATAGCTCAGTTGGGAGAGCGTTAGACTGAAGATCTAAAGGTCCCTGGTTCGATCCCGGGTTTCGGCAATTCTTCTGTTTTATTAATGAAAGTAGACTGAAGATCAAATACCTATCCCTGCAAGAAAGAAAAAAAAATAAACTACAGTTGCTCAGATTAGAAGAGAAATCAAGCGAATTACACTTTCTTTAATTTTTAATGTAAAGTTGTCATTTTACTTCACGCCATATTGCTAGTTTCATTTTATGTTCAATAACTTCTTAGAAATGTTCGATAAAAATAAGCCTGTGATATATATATAAGAGCTTTCTTCAGTATTTAAGTTCTAACAATGCACGTGACGAAATAGCTCAGTTGGGAGAGCGATAGACTGAAGATCTAAAGGTCTGTGGTTCGATCCCGTGTTTCGGCAATTTTTCTGTTTTATTAATGAATGTAGACTGAAGATCTAATACCTATCCCTGCAAGAAAGAAAAAAAAAATAAACTATAGTTGCTCAGATAAGAAGAGAAGTCAAGCGAATTGCACATTCGTTTTTCTTCAATTTTTAATGTAAAGTTATCATTTTACTTCACGCCATATTGTTAGTTTCATTTTATATTCAATAACTTCTTAGAAATGTTCGATAAAAATAAGCCTGTGATATATATATAAGAGCTTTCTTCAGTATTTAAGTTCAAACAATGTACGTGCCGAAATAGCTCAGTTGGGAGAGCGTTAGACTGAAGATCTAAAGGTCCCTGGTTCGATCCCGGGTTTCGGCAATTCTTCTGTTTTATTAATGAAAGTAGACTGAAGATCTAATACCTATCCCTGCAAGAAAGAAAAAAAAAATAAACTACAGTTGCTCGGATAAGAAGAGAAGTCAAGCGAATTACACTTTCGTTTTTCTTTATTTTTTAATGTAAAGTTGTCATTTTGCTTCACGCCATATTTTTAGTTTCATTTTATATTCAATAACTTCTTAGAAATGTTCGATAAAAATAAGCCTGTGATATATATATAAGAGCTTTCTTCAGTATTTAAGTTCAAACAATGCACGTGCCGAAATTGCTCAGTTGGGAGAGCGTTAGACTGAAGATCTAAAGATCCCGGGTTTCGGCAATTCTTCTGTTTTATTAATGAATGTAGACTGAAGATCTAATACCTATCCCTGCAAGAAAGAAAAAAAAATAAACTACAGTTGCTCAGATAAGAAGAGAAGTCAAGCGAATTACACTTTCGTTTTTCTTTATTTTTTAATGTAAAGTTGTCATTTTGCTTCACGCCATATTGTTAGTTTCATTTTATATTCAATAACTTCTTAGAAATATTCGATAAAAATAAGCCTGTGATATATATATAAGAGCTTTCTTCAGTATTTAAGTTCTAACAATGCACGTGCTGAAATAGCTCAGTTGGGAGAGCGTTAGACTGTAGATGTAAAGGTCCCTGGTTCGATCCCGTGTTTCGGCAATTCTTCTGTTTTATTAATGAATGTAGACTGAAGATCTAATACTTATCCCTGCAAAAAAGAAAAATAAATAAATAAACTATAGTTGCTCAGATAAGAAGAGAAGTCAAGCGAATTGCACATTCGTTTTTCTTCAATTTTTAATGTAAAGTTATCATTTTACTTCACGCCATATTGTTAGTTTCATTTTATATTCAATAACTTCTTAGAAATATTCGATAAAAATAAGCCTGTGATATATATATAAGAGCTTTCTTCAGTATTTAAGTTCTAACAATGCACGTGCCGAAATTGCTCAATTGGGAGAGCGTTAGACTGAAGATCTAAAGGTCCCTGGTTCGATCCCGTGTTTCGGCAATTCTTCTGTTTTATTAATGAATGTAGACTGAAGATCTAATACCTATCCCTGCAAGAAAGAAAAATAAATAAATAAACTATAGTTGCTCATATAAGAAGAGAAGTCAAGCGAATTGCGCATTCGGTTTTCTTCAATTTTTAATGTAAAGTTATCATTTTACTTCACGCCATATTGTTAGTTTCATTTTATATTCAATAACTTCTTAGAAATGTTCGATAAAAATAAGCCTGTGATATATATATAAGAGCTTTCTTCAGTATTTAAGTTCCAACAATGCACGTGCCGAAATAGCTCAGTTGGGAGAGCGTTAGACTGAAGATCTAGAGGTCCCTGGTTCGATCCCGGGTTTCGGCAATTCTTCTGTTTTATTAATGAAAGTAGACTGAAGATCTAATACCTATCCCTGGAAGAAAGAAAAAAAAAATAAACTACAGTTGCTCAGATAAGAAGAGAAGTCAAGCGAATTACACTTTCGTTTTTCTTTATTTTTTAATGTAAAGTTGTCATTTTGCTTCACGCCATATTCTTAGTTTCATTTTATATTCAATAACTTCTTAGAAATGTTCGATAAAAATAAGCCTGAGATATATATATATAAGAGCTTTCTTCAGTATTTAAGTTCCGACAATGCACGTGCCGAAATAGCTCAGTTGGGAGAGCGTTAGACTGAAGATCTAAAGGTCCCTGGTTCGATCCCGGGTTTCGGCAATTCTTCTGTTTTATTAATGAAAGTAGACTGAAGATCTAATACCTATCCCTGCAAGAAAGAAAAAAAAAATATATAAACTACAGCTGCTCAGATAAGAAGCGAATTACACTTTCGTTTTTCTTTATTTTTTAATGTAAAGTTGTCATTTTACTTCACGCTATATTGTTAGTTTCATTTTATATTCAATAACTTCTTAGAAATGTTCGATAAAAATAAGCCTGTGATATATATATATAAGAGCTTTCTTCAGTATTTAAGTTCTAACAATGTACGTGCCGAAATAGCTCAGTTGGGAGAGCGTTAGACTGAAGATCTAAAGGTCCCTGGTTCGATCCCGGGTTTCGGCAATTCTTCTGTTTTATTAATGAAAGTAGACTGAAGATCTAATACCTATCCCTGCAAGAAAGAAAAAAAAAATAAACTATAGTTGCTCAGATAAGAAGAGAAGTCAAGCGAACTGCACATTCGTTTTTCTTCAATTTTTAATGTAAAGTTATCATTTTACTTCACGCCATATTGTTAGTTTCATTTTATATTCAATAACTTCTTAGAAATGTTCGATAAAAATAAGCCTGTGATATATATATAAGAGCTTTCTTCAGTTTTTAAGTTCCAACAATGCACGTGCCGAAATAGCTCAGTTGGGAGAGCGTTAGACTGAAGATCTAAAGGTCCCTGGTTCGATCCCGGGTTTCGGCAATTCTTCTGTTTTATTAATGAAAGTAGACTGAAGATCTAATACCTATCCCTGCAAGAAAGAAAAAAAATATATATAAACTACAGCTGCTCAGATAAGAAGCGAATTACACTTTTGTTTTTCTTTATTTTTTAATGTAAAGTTGTCATTTTACTTCACGCCATATTTTTAGTTTCATTTTATATTCCATAACTTCTTAGAAATGTTCGATAAAAATAAGCCTGTGATATATATATAAGAGCTTTCTTCAGTATTTAAGTTCAAACAATGGACGTGCCGAAATTGCTCAGTTGGGAGAGCGTTAGACTGAAGATCTAAAGGTCCCTGGTTCGATCCCGGGTTTCGGCAATTCTTCTGTTTTATTAATGAATGTAGACTGAAGATCTAATACCTATCCCTGCAAGAAAGAAAAAAAAATAAACTACAGTTGCTCAGATAAGAAGAGAAGTCAAGCGAATTACACTTTCGTTTTTCTTTATTTTTTAATGTAAAGTTGTCATTTTGCTTCACGCCATATTGTTAGTTTCATTTTATATTCAATAACTTCTTAGAAATATTCGATAAAAATAAGCCTGTGATATATATATAAGAGCTTTCTTCAGTATTTAAGTTCTAACAATGCACGTGCCGAAATAGCTCAATTGGGAGAGCGTTAGACTGAAGATCTAAAGGTCCCTGGTTCGATCCCGTGTTTCGGCAATTCTTCTGTTTTATTAATGAATGTAGACTGAAGATCTAATACCTATCCCTGCAAGAAAGAAAAATAAATAAATAAACTATAGTTGCTCAGATAAGAAGAGAAGTCAAGCGAATTGCGCATTCGGTTTTCTTCAATTTTTAATGTAAAGTTATCATTTTACTTCACGCCATATTGTTAGTTTCATTTTATATTCAATAACTTCTTAGAAATGTTCGATAAAAATAAGCCTGTGATATATATATAAGAGCTTTCTTCAGTATTTAAGTTCCAACAATGCACGTGCCGAAATAGCTCAGTTGGGAGAGCGTTAGACTGAAGATCTAGAGGTCCCTGGTTCGATCCCGGGTTTCGGCAATTCTTCTGTTTTATTAATGAAAGTAGACTGAAGATCTAATACCTATCCCTGCAAGAAAGAAAAAAAAAATAAACTACAGTTGCTCAGATAAGAAGAGAAGTCAAGCGAATTACACTTTCGTTTTTCTTTATTTTTTAATGTAAAGTTGTCATTTTGCTTCACGCCATATTCTTAGTTTCATTTTATATTCAATAACTTTATAGAAATGTTCGATAAAAATAAGCCTGTGATATATATATAAGAGCTTTCTTCAGTATTTAAGTTCCAACAATGCACGTGCCGAAATAGCTCAGTTCGGAGAGCGTTAGACTGAAGATCTAAAGGTCCCTGGTTCGAGCCCGGGTTTCGGCAATTCTTCTATCTTATTAATGAATGTAGACTGAAGATCTAATACCTATCCCTGCAAGAAAGAAAAATAAATAAATAATCTATAGTTGCTCAGATAAGAAGAGAAGTCAAGCGAATTGAACATTCGTTTTTCTTCAATTTTTAATGTAAAGTTATCATTTTACTTCACGCCATATTGTTAGTTTCATTTTATATTCAATAACTTCTTAGAAATGTTCGATAAAAATAAGCCTGTGATATATATATAAGAGCTTTCTTCAGTATTTAAGTTCTAACAATGCACGTGCCGAAATAGCTCAATTGGGAGAGCGTTAGACTGAAGGTCTAAAGGTCCCTGGTTCGATCCCGGGTTTCGACAATTCTTCTGTTTTATTAATGAAAGTAGACTGAAGATGTAATATCTATCCCTGCAAGAAAGAAAAAACAATAAATAAACTACAGTTGCTCAGATAAGAAGAGAAGTCAAGCGAATTACACATTCGTTTTTCTTTAATTTTTAATGTAAAGTTATCATTTTACTTCACGCCATATTGTTAGTTTCATTTTATATTCAATAACTTCTTAGAAATGTTCGATAAAAATAAACCTGTGATATATATATAAGAGCTTCCTTCAGTATTTATGTTCTAACAATGCACGTGCCGAAATAGCTCAGTTGGGTTGGTTGGTTGTAGGATTTAAGGCCGATTGACTCCTGATGTGTCCTAGGCCTAGGGGGGGAATGCCCTCCGTGGGGGTCTTTCTAAGGGTTCCTAGCCCGTATTTACGCGAGTTTCGGAGGAAGCCACGGAAAACTCCGAACGGCTAGGTCGATGAGCGCGACCTGGGATCGAACCCGGCACCTCCCATCTACCAGCTTTGAGCGCAGAACCGCTCGGCCGCTGGTGGGCCAAAATAGCTCAGTTGGGAGAGCGTTAGACTGAAGATCTAAAGCTCCCTGGTTCGATCCCGGGTTTCGGCAATTCTTCTATTTTATTAATGAATGTAGACTGAAGATCTAATACCTATCCCTGCAAGAAAGAAAAATAAATAAATAATCTATAGTTGCTCAGATAAGAAGAGAAGTCAAGCGAATTGCACATTCGTTTTTCTTCAATTTTTAATGTAAAGTTATCATTTTACTTCACGCCATATTGTTAGTTTCATTTTATATTCAATAACTTCTTAGAAATGTTCGATAAAAATAAGCCTGTGATATATATATAAGAGCTTTCTTCAGTATTTAAGTTCCAACAATGCACGTGCCGAAATAGCTCAGTTCGGAGAGCGTTAGACTGAAGATCTAAAGGTCCCTGGTTCGATCCCGGGTTTCGGCAATTCTTCTATTTTATTAATGAATGTAGACTGAAGATCTAATACCTATCCCTGCAAGAAAGAAAAATAAATAAATAATCTATAGTTGCTCAGATAAGAAGAGAAGTCAAGCGAATTGCACATTCGTTTTTCTTCTATTTTTAAAGTAAAGTTATCATTTTACTTCACGCCATATTGTTAGTTTCATTTTATATTCAATAACTTCTTAGAAATGTTCGATAAAAATAAGCCTGTGATATATATATAAGAGCTTTCTTCAGTATTTAAGTTCTAACAATGCACGTGCCGAAATAGCTCAATTGGGAGAGCGTTAGACTGAAGATCTAAAGGTCCCTGGTTCGATCCCGGGTTTCGGCAATTCTTCTGTTTTATTAATGAAAGTAGACTGAAGATGTAATACCTATCCCTGCAAGAAAGAAAAAACAATAAATAAACTACAGTTGCTCAGATAAGAAGAGAAGTCAAGCGAATTACACCATTCGTTTTTCTTTAATTTTGAATGTAAAGTTATCATTTTACTTCACGCCATATTGTTAGTTTCATTTTATATTCAATAACTTCTTAGAAATGTTCGATAAAAATAAACCTGTGATATATATATAAGAGCTTCCTTCAGTATTTATGTTCTAACAATGCACGTGCCGAAATAGCTCAGTTGGGTTGGTTGGTTGTAGGATTTAAGGCCGATTGACTCCTGATGTGTCCTAGGCCTAGGGGGGGAATGCCCTCCGTGGGGGTCTTTCTAAGGGTTCCTAGCCCGTATTTACGCGAGTTTCGGAGGAAGCCACGGAAAACTCCGAACGGCTAGGTCGATGAGCGCGACCTGGGATCGAACCCGGCACCTCCCATCTACCAGCTTTGAGCGCAGAACCGCTCGGCCGCTGGTGGGCCAAAATAGCTCAGTTGGGAGAGCGTTAGACTGAAGATCTAAAGGTCCCTTGTTCGATCCCGGGTTTCGGCAATTCTTCTGTTTTATTAATGAAAGTAGACTGAAGATCTAATACCTATCCCTGCAAGAAAAAAAAAATAAACTACAGTTGCTCAGATAAGAAGAGAAGTCAAGCGAATTACACATTCGTTTTTCTTTAATTTTGAATGTAAAGTTATCATTTTACTTCACGCCATATTGTTAGTTTCATTTTATATTCAATAACTTCTTAGAAATGTTCGATAAAAATAAACCTGTGATATATATATAAGATCTTCCTTCAGTATTTATGTTCTAACAATGCACGTGCCGAAATAGCTCAGTTGGGAGAGCGTTAGACTGAAGATCTAAAGGTCCCTGCTAAAGGTCCCTGGTTCGATCCCGGGTTTCGGCTATTCTTCTGTTTTATTAATGAATGTAGACTAAAGATCTAATACCTATCAATGCAAGAAATAAAAATAAATAAATAAACTATAGTTGCTCAGATAAAAGAGAAGTCAAGCGAATTGCCCATTCGTTTTTCTTCAATTTTTAATGTAAAGTTATCATTTTACTTCACGCCATTTTGTTAGTTTCATTTTATATTCAATAACTTCTTAGAAATGTTCGATAAAAATAAGCCTGTGATATATTTATAAGAGCTTTCTTCAGTATTTAAGTTCTAACAATGCACGTGCCGAAATAGCTCAGTTGGGAGAGCGTTAGACTGAAGATCTAAAGGTCCATGGTTCGATCCCGGGTTTCGGCAATTCTTCTGTTTTATTAATGAAAGTAGACTGAAGATGTAATATCTATCCCTGCAAGAAAGAAAAAACAATAAATAAACTACAGTTGCTCAGATAAGAAGAGAAGTCAAGCGAATTACACATTCGTTTTTCTTTAATTTTGAATGTAAAATTATCATTTTACTTCACGCCATATTGTTAGTTTCATTTTATATTCAATAACTTCTTAGAAATGTTCGATAAAAATAAGCCTGTGATATATATATAAGAGCTTTCTCCAGTATTTAAGTTCTAACAATGCACGTGCCGAAATAGCTCAGTTGGGAGAGCGTTAGACTGAAGATCTAAAGGTCCCTGGTTCGATCCCGAGTTTCGGCTATTCTTCTGTTTTATTAATGAATGTAGACTGAAGATCTAATACCTATCAATGCAAGAAAGAAAAATAAATAAATAAACTATAGTTGCTCAGATAAAAGAGAAGTCAAGCGAATTGCACATTCGTTTTTCTTCAATTTTTAATGTAAAGTTATCATTTTACTTCACGCCATATTGTTAGTTTCATTTTATATTCAATAACTTCTTAGAAATGTTCGATAAAAATAAGCCTGTGATATATATATAAGAGCTTTCTTTAGTATTTAAGTTCTAACAATGCACGTGCCGAAATAGCTCAGTTGGGAGAGCGTTAGACTGAAGATCTAAAGGTCCATGGTTCGATCCCGGGTTTCGGCAATTCTTTTGTTTTATTAATGAAAGTAGACTGAAGATGTAATATCTATCCCTGCAAGAAAGAAAAAACAATAAATAAACTACAGTTGCTCAGATAAGAAGAGAAGTCAAGCGAATTACACATTCGTTTTTCTTTAATTTTGAATGTAAAGTTATCATTTTACTTCACGCCATATTGTTAGTTTCATTTTATATTCAATAACTTCTTAGAAATGTTCGATAAAAATAAGCCTGTGATATATATATATAAGAGCTTTCTTCAGTATTTAAGTTCTAACAATGCACGTGCCGAAATAGCTCAGTTGGGAGAGCGTTAGACTGAAGATCTAAAGGTCCCTGGTTCGATCCCGGGTTTCGGCAATTCTTCTGTTTTATTAATGAAAGTAGACTGAAGATCTAATAAATATCCCTGCAAGAAAGAAAAAAAAATAAACTACAGTTGCTCAGATTAGAAGAGAAGTCAAGCGAATTACACTTTCTTTAATTTTTAATGTAAAGTTGTCATTTTACTTCACGCCATATTGCTAGTTTCATTTTATATTCAATAACTTCTTAGAAATGTTCGATAAAAATATGCCTGTGATATATATATAAGAGCTTTCTTCAATATTTAAGTTTTAACAATGCACGTGCCGAAATAGCTCAGTTGGGAGAGCATTAGACTGAAGATCTAAAGGTCCCTGGTTCGATCCCGGGTTTCGGCAATTCTTCTGTTTTATTAATGAAAGTAGACTAAAGATCTAATACCTATCCCTGCAAGAAAGAAAAAAAAAATATATAAACAACAGCTGCTCAGATAAGAAGCGAATTACACTTTCGTTTTTCTTTATTTTTTAATGTAAAGTTGTCATTTTACTTCACGCCATATTGTTAGTTTCATTTTATATTCAATAACTTCTTAGAAATGTTCGATAAAAATAAGCCTGTGATATATATATAAGAGCTTTCTTCAGTATTTAAGTTCCAACAATGCACGTGCCGAAATAGCTCAGTTCGGAGAGCGTTAGACTGAAGATCTAAAGGTCCCTGGTTCGATCCCGGGTTTCGGCAATTCTTCTATTTTATTAATGAATGTAGACTGATTATCTAATACCTATCCCTGCAAGAAAGAAAAATAAATAAATAATCCATAGTTGCTCAGATAAGAAGAGAAGTCAAGCGAATTGCACATTCGTTTTTCTTCAATTTTTAAAGTAAAGTTATCATTTTACTTCACGCCATATTGTTAGTTTCATTTTATATTCAATAACTTCATAGAAATGTTCGATAAAAATAAGCCTGTGATATATATATAAGAGCTTTCTTCAGTATTTAAGTTCTAACAATGCACGTGCCGAAATAGCTCAGTTGGGAGAGCGTTAGACTGAAGATCTAAAGGTCCCTGGTTCGATCCCGGGTTTCGGCAATTCTTCTGTTTTATTAATGAAAGTAGACTGAAGATGTAATATCTATCCCTGCAAGAAAGAAAAAACAATAAATAAACTACAGTTGCTCAGATAAGAAGAGAAGTCAAGCGAATTACACCATTCGTTTTTCTTTAATTTTGAATGTAAAGTTATCATTTGACTTCACGCCATATTGTTAGTTTCATTTTATATTCAATAACTTCTTAGAAATGTTCGATAAAAATAAACCTGTGATATATATATAAGACCTTCCTTCAGTATTTATGTTCTAACAATGCACGTGCCGAAATAGCTCAGTTGGGAGAGCGTTAGACTGAAGATCTAAAGGTCCCTGGTTCGATCCCGAGTTTCGGCTATTCTTCTGTTTTATTAATGAATGTAGACTGAAGATCTAATACCTATCAATGCAAGAAAGAAAAATAAATAAATAAACTATAGTTGCTCAGATAAAAGAGAAGTCAAGCGAATTGCACGTTCGTTTTTCTTCAATTTTTAATGTAAAGTTATCATTTTACTTCACGCCATATTGTTAGTTTCATTTTATATTCAATAACTTCTTAGAAATGTTCGATAAAAATAAGCCTGTGATATATATATAAGAGCTTTCTTCAGTATTTAAGTTCTAACAATGCACGTGCCGAAATAGCTCAGTTGGGAGAGCGTTAGACTGAAGATCTAAAGGTCCATGGTTCGATCCCGGGTTTCGGCAATTCTTCTGTTTTATTAATGAAAGTAGACTGAAGATGTAATATCTATCCCTGCAAGAAAGAAAAAACAATAAATAAACTACAGTTGCTCAGATAAGAAGAGAAGTCAAGCGAATTACACATTCGTTTTTCTTTAATTTTGAATGTAAAGTTATCATTTTACTTCACGCCATATTGTTAGTTTCATTTTATATTCAATAACTTCTTAGAAATGTTCGATAAAAATAAGCCTGTGATATATATATATAAGAGCTTTCTTCAGTATTTAAGTTCTAACAATGCACGTGCCGAAATAGCTCAGTTGGGAGAGCGTTAGACTGAAGATCTAAAGGTCCCTGGTTCGATCCCGGGTTTCGGCAATTCTTCTGTTTTATTAATGAAAGTAGACTGAAGATCTAATACCTAACCCTGCAAGAAAGAAAAAAAAAATAAACTACAGTTACTCAGATAAGAAGAGAAGTCAAGCGAATTACACTTTCGTTTATCTTTATTTTTTAAAAGTTGTCATTTTGCTTCACGCCATATTCTTAGTTTCATTTTATATTCAATAACTTCTTTGAAATATTTGATAAAAATAAGCCTGTGATATATATATAAGAGCTTTCTTCAGTATTTAAGTTCTAACAATGCACGTGACGAAATAGCTCAGTTGGGAGAGCGATAAACTGAAGATCTAAAGGTCCCTGGTTCGATCCCGTGTTTCGGCAATTCTTCTGTTTTATTAATGAATGTAGACTGAAGATATAATACCTATCCCTGCAAGAAAGAAAAGAAAATAAACTATAGTTGCTCAGATAAGAAGAGAAGTCAAGCGAATTGCACATTCGTTTTTCTTCAATTTTTAATGTAAAGTTATCATTTTACTTCACGCCATATTGTTAGTTTCATTTTATATTCAATAACTTCTTAGAAATGTTCGATAAAAATAAGCCTGTGATATATATATAAGAGCTTTTTTCAGTATTTAAGTTCCGACAATGCACGTGCCGAAATAGCTCAGTTGGGACAGCGTTAGACTGAAGATCTAAAGGTCCCTGGTTCGATCCCGGGTTTCGGCAATTCTTCTGTTTTATTAATGAAAGTAGACTGAAGATCTAATACCTATCCCTGCAAGAAAAAAAAAATAAACTACAGTTGCTCAGATAAGAAGAGAAGTCAAGCGAATTACACATTCGTTTTTCTTTAATTTTGAATGTAAAGTTATCATTTTACTTCACGCCATATTGTTAGTTTCATTTTATATTCAATAACTTCTTAGAAATGTTCGATAAAAATAAACCTGTGATATATATATAAGATCTTCCTTCAGTATTTATGTTCTAACAATGCACGTGCCGAAATAGCTCAGTTGGGAGAGCGTTAGACTGAAGATCTAAAGGTCCCTGCTAAAGGTCCCTGGTTCGATCCCGGGTTTCGGCTATTCTTCTGTTTTATTAATGAATGTAGACTAAAGATCTAATACCTATCAATGCAAGAAAGAAAAATAAATAAATAAACTATAGTTGCTCAGATAAAAGAGAAGTCAAGCGAATTGCACATTCGTTTTTCTTCAATTTTTAATGTAAAGTTATCATTTTACTTCACGCCATTTTGTTAGTTTCATTTTATATTCAATAACTTCTTAGAAATGTTCGATAAAAAAAAGCCTGTGATATATTTATAAGAGCTTTCTTCAGTATTTAAGTTCTAACAATGCACGTGCCGAAATAGCTCAGTTGGGAGAGCGTTAGACTGAAGATCTAAAGGTCCATGGTTCGATCCCGGGTTTCGGCAATTCTTCTGTTTTATTAATGAAAGTAGACTGAAGATGTAATATCTATCCCTGCAAGAAAGAAAAAACAATAAATAAACTACAGTTGCTCAGATAAGAAGAGAAGTCAAGCGAATTACACATTCGTTTTTCTTTAATTTTGAATGTAAAGTTATCATTTTACTTCACGCCATATTGTTAGTTTCATTTTATATTCAATAACTTCTTAGAAATGTTCGATAAAAATAAGCCTGTGATATATATAAAAGAGCTTTCTCCAGTATTTAAGTTCTAACAATGCACGTGCCGAAATAGCTCAGTTGGGAGAGCGTTAGACAGAAGGTCTAAAGGTCCATGGTTCGATCCCGGGTTTCGGCAATTCTTCTGTTTTATTAATGAAACTAGACTGAAGGTCAAATACCTATCCCTGCAAGAAAGAAAAAAAAATAAACTACAGTTGTTTAGATTAGAAGAGAAATCAAGCGAATTACACTTTCTTTAATTTTTAATGTAAAGTTGTCATTTTACTTCACGCCATATTGCTAGTTTCATTTTATATTCAATAACTTCTTAGAAATGTCCGATAAAAATATGCCTGTGATATATATATAAGAGCTTTCTTCAATATTTAAGTTTTAACAATGCACGTGCCGAAATAGCTCAGTTGGGAGAGCATTAGACTGAAGATCTAAAGGTCCATGGTTCGATCCCGGGTTTCGGCAATTCTTCTGTTTTATTAATGAAAGTAGACTGAAGATCTAATACCTATCCCTGCAAGAAAGAAAAAAAATATATATAAACAACAGCTGCTCAGATAAGAAGCGAATTACACTTTCGTTTTTCTTTATTTTTTAATGGAAAGTTGTCATTTTACTTCACGCCATATTGTTAGTTTCATTTTATATTCAATAACTTCTTAGAAATGTTCGATAAAAATAAGCCTGTGATATATATAAAAGAGCTTTCTCCAGTATTTAAGTTCTAACAATGCACGTGCCGAAATAGCTCAGTTGGGAGAGCGTTAGACAGAAGGTCTAAAGGTCCATGGTTCGATCCCGGGTTTCGGCAATTCTTCTGTTTTATTAATGAAAGTAGACTGAAGATCTAATACCTATCCCTGCAAGAAAGAAAAAAAAAATAAACTACAGTTGCTCAGATAAGAAGAGAAGTCAAGCGAATTACACTTTCGTTTATCTTTATTTTTTAAAAGTTGTCATTTTGCTTCACGCCATATTCTTAGTTTCATTTTATATTCAATAACTTCTTTGAAATATTTGATAAAAATAAGCCTGTGATATATATATAAGAGCTTTCTTCAGTATTTAAGTTCTAACAATGCACGTGACGAAATAGCTCAGTTGGGAGAGCGTTAGACTGAAGATCTAAAGGTCCCTGGTTCGATCCCGGGTTTCGGCAATTCTTCTGTTTTATTAATGAAAGTAGACTGAAGATCTAATACCTATCCCTGCAAGAAAGAAAAATAAATAAATAAACTATAGTTGCTCAGATAAGAAGAGAAGTCAAGCGAATTGCGCATTCGGTTTTCTTCAATTTTTAATGTAAAGTTATCATTTTACTTCACGCCATATTGTTAGTTTCATTTTATATTCAATAACTTCTTAGAAATGTTCGATAAAAATAAGCCTGTGATATATATATAAGAGCTTTCTTCAGTATTTACGTTCCAAAAATGCACGTGCCGAAATAGCTCAGTTGGGAGAGCGATAGACTGAAGATCTAAAGGTCCCTGGTTCGATACCGTGTTTCGGCAATTCTTCTGTTTTATTAATGAATGTAGACTGAAGATCTAATACCTATCCCTGCAAGAAAGAAAAAAAAAATAAACTATAGTTGCTCAGATAAGAAGAGAAGTCAAGCGAATTGCACATTCGTTTTTCTTCAATTTTTAATGTAAAATTATCATTTTACTTCACGCCATATTGTTAGTTTCATTTTATATTCAATAACTTCTTAGAAATGTTCGATAAAAATAAGCCTGTGATATATATATAAGAGCTTTCTTCAGTATTTAAGTTCCGACAATGCACGTGCCGAAATAGCTCAGTTGGGAGAGCGTTAGACTGAAGATCTAAAGGTCCCTGGTTCGATCCCGGGTATCGGCAATTCTTCTGTTTTATTAATGAAAGTAGACTGAAGATCTAATACCTATCCCTGCAAGAAAGAAAAAAAAAATATATAAACTACAGCTGCTCAGATGAGAAGCGAATTACACTTTCGTTTTTCTTTATTTTTTAATGTAAAGTTGTCATTTTACTTTACGCCATATTGTTAGTTTCATTTTATATTCAATAACTTCTTAGAAATGTTCGATAAAAATAAGCCTGTGATATATATATATATAAGAGCTTTCTTCAGTATTTAAATTCTAACAATGCACGTGCCGAAATAGCTCAGTTGGGAGAGCGTTAGACTGAAGATCTAAAGGTCCCTGGTTCAATCCCGGGTTTCGGCAATTCTTCTGTTTTATTAATGAAAGTAGACTGAAGATCTAATACCTATCCCTGCAAGAAAGAAAAAAAAAATAAACTACAGTTGCTCAGATAAGAAGAGAAGTCAAGCGAATTACACTTTCGTTTTTCTTTATTTTTTAATGTAAAGTTGTCATTTTGCTTCATGCCATATTCTTAGTTTCATTTTATATTCAATAACTTCTTAGAAATGTTCGATAAAAATAAGCCTGTGATATATATATAAGAGCTTTCTTCAGTATTTAAGTTTTAACAATGCACGTGCCGAAGTAGCTCAGTTGGGAGAGCGTTAGACTGAAGATCTAAAGGTCCCTGGTTCGATCCCGGGTTTCGGCAATTCTTCTGTTTTATTAATGAAAGTAGACTGAAGATCTAATACCTATCCCTGCAAGAAAGAAAAAAAAAATAAACTACAGTTGCTCAGATAAGAAGAGAATTCAAGCGAATTGCACATTCGTTTTTCTTCAATTTTTAATGTAAAGTTATCATTTTACTTCACGCCATATTGTTAGTTTCATTTTATATTCAATAACTTCTTAGAAATGTTCGATAAAAATAAACCTGTGATATATATATAAGAGCTTCCTTCAGTATTTATGTTCTAACAATGCACGTGCCGAAATAGCTCAGTTGGGAGAGCGTTAGACTGAAGATCTAAAGGTCCATGGTTCGATCCCGTGTTTCGGCTATTCTTCTGTTTTATTAATGAATGTAGACTGAAGATCTAATACCTATCAATGCAAGAAAGAAAAATAAATAAATAAACTATAGTTGCTCAGATAAAAGAGAAGTCAAGCGAATTGCACATTCGTTTTTCTTCAATTTTTAATGTAAAGTTATCATTTTACTTCACGCCATATTGTTAGTTTCATTTTATATTCAATAACTTCTTAGAAATGTTCGATAAAAATAAGCCTGTGATATATATATATAAGAGCTTTCTTCAGTATTTAAGTTCTAACAATGCACGTGCCGAAATAGCTCAGTTGGGAGAGCGTTAGACTGAAGATCTAAAGGTCCATGGTTCGATCCCGGGTTTCGGCAATTCTTCTGTTTTATTAATGAAAGTAGACTGAAGATGTAATATCTATCCCTGCAAGAAAGAAAAAACAATAAATAAACTACAGTTGCTCAGATAAGAAGAGAAGTCAAGCGAATTACACATTCGTTTTTCTTTAATTTTGAATGTAAAGTTATCATTTTACTTCACGCCATATTGTTAGTTTCATTTTATATTCAATAACTTCTTAGAAATGTTCGATAAAAATAAGCCTGTGATATATATATAAGAGCTTTCTTCAGTATTTAAGTTCTAACAATGCACGTGCCGAAAGAGCTCAGTTGGGAGAGCGTTAGACTGAAGATCTAAAGGTCCCTGGTTCGATCCCGGGTTTCGGCAATTCTTCTGTTTTATTAATGAAAGTAGACTGAAGATCTAATACCTATCCCTGCAAGAAAGAAAAAAAAAATAAACTACTGTTGCTCAGATAAGAAGAGAAGTCAAGCGAATTACACATTCGTTTTTCTTTAATTTTGAATGTAAAGTTATCATTTTACTTCACGCCATATTGTTAGTTTCATTTTATATTCAATAACTTCTTAGAAATGTTCGATAAAAATAAACCTGTGATATATATATAAGAGCTTCCTTCAGTATTTATGTTCTAACAATGCACATGCCGAAATAGCTCAGTTGGGAGAGCGTTATGTTAGGAATAACAGCTATAGGATTTTCTATAAAAGTTCTAGCCATTTATTGTCTTGGTTTAAATAATTTATTATATATTAAACTTTATAACATTTATTTAGATCAATATTTCATTAATTAAGTTATATTAAAACTCAATGCTCTATTATATAAATTAAATTATAAATAATTTTTGAAAAGACTTTTATTAAAATATTTTTGATAACTTACTTAACTTTTAACTTCATTTAATTCATCTTCCTGTCATTTAATCAAAAATCACTTATTTTATAGTCTTCAGTAAATTAGCTTCCGTGGCATAAAATGTAAAAAAACTTTCACATTCACTTCACTAAGTAAAAAAAAATTCATATCTAATTGTTTTCGTTCGATTCCGTTCGTATGACGATGACGTCATTCTGTTTTGACCAGTCATTTTTTTTTTCATGGCTTTAATTGATTTAACTGTTTATTTAACGTTATGCTTATGCATATTAATTTGTCTGGCACATATAAAAAGATCGTTTTACTCATTGTGAGTGCTTCATTTCTTTTTTCTTTAGGAGCTGGTCTCTTAATTTTAAACAGTGAATGGCAATTATAATCTAAATTTAATCTTCTATAAAGAGTAAAGTAAAAATATATTTTGTTATGTGTTTGACAAGTCTTCAATAGATATGTTTTTTTCTTCTGTGATAAAAAGTTGTTTTGATGCATGTAGTCACCAGCTGATGTTACAAGTAATGTTGTTCTATATTTAAGTGCTGAAATTTTATTTATTGTCATCTACATTGAATCATCCAAAAAATAAACTTTATTTGTTATAATATGAATCGTCTTCATTTCAAGAACACTTTTTTATTTATGCTTCAAATTAACTCAGTAACGTTTTTCATCTGCTCAATAGTTTAAACTCTGCAAGTCAAGATTATTTATTTTAAAGAGATTACTTTTTATTAATTAAACATTTGGCGTCTCCTTCTTTGACAGATAAAGGTTACGGGCAGTCATTACTTTTTTGAAGCAGCTGTCATGTTTGTTTTGATTATCGTCCGTATGGAAGATGGTGAATATAGGTCAAGTTCATGAATCAAAGTACTTTTTATCTTTTGTGGTTTTTCTTATTTTGTTTTCGTTTCTCCCGTGAAGGATGGATCGTATTTAAATATGATAATGAAGTGAGCTAATTTTTTTTCTTTCTGCAAGATGTCTATTCTCTATTTAATGTGTCACATTGCTATTGAACTTAGTTTTTACCTTCAAGAATTTCATTTTTTGATTATTTAAGATATAAAATGAAGCAGTTGAGTTCAAATAAAGGCAGTGACATTGTTTTTGATTATGATATATTGCAGAAACTTTTATATTTATGAAGTATATTTAGCTCTTGTGACTTTTTTTTGAAATTCTTGCTACTTTCATGAAGAGTTGAAGTTATGTCTTCAGTAAAGTTATGAAGTATATATAAAAATTACGATCGTTATTGACGGGGGGGAGCGATTATAAATTTAATGTTTATAACTTATTTGAGTTTTTTTGCTGTTTTATATTAAAATTTAAATTTTTTTTGATAAATTATGGCTAGCAATTATCAAATTGAGAAATTAAGTGAATCTAATTATGATGGATGGTCACAGGATGTGAAATTCCTCCTAATGGAGAGGGGACTGTGGTCCATTGTAAATGAGACTGAGAAATTGCCTGTTTTAAAAGAAAAAGAGTCAACTATTGAATTTGAGAAACAAGTTTTTGATTTTAAAAATAGGTGTAATACAGCAATTTCTATAATTTATTTAAACATTCAACCACAGTATAGAAAACTTGTTGAAAATTTTGAAGATCCAGTTACATTATGGAAAGAATTATTAAAGAATTTCAGACCTGACAATCGTTCATATCATATGGAAATATTTAATAAATTTTGTGAGGCAAGAATCCAACCTGATGAAACAATTTCGTTGTTTTCTTCAAGAGTTAACCGATTATTTAATCAAATTAAAGAGATTGATTCTTCTTTTTCAGAAAAGTACGCGGTTTATCAATTTCTTAAATTTTTGCCTTCAAATTTTGACACTTCTGTTCAATCAGTATTAAGATGGAAGGACACTGATTTTAAATTTAAAGAAGTAGTTCAGGAGATTATAGCTGAGGAAGTTCGACAACGAGTGAGAAATCAAGATGTGTGTAATATACAGGCTCAATCTACTATAAGAAAGAAAAGTGGGGTGTGCTATTGCTGTGGAAGTGATCGTCATTACAGAAATCAATGTCCATTTAAAAATAATCGGTCTTCTTCAAAATCAGATGTACCGAGATTTAATCAACGTTGTATGGATCAACCAAGAGAAAGATCATCTTCAAGACCAAATTCAAGTTTTCCCTCCAGTAGAAGTCCTTCTCCTATGAGATCTCCTTCATCAGGACAAAGTTCTGTGTTTAGAGGGAGAAATAACATTAGAAGTGAACATTCCAGAGGGTCAAGGTTTTATAGAGGTACTAGACATAAAAACTGTAAGTCAAAACCTTTTATTTCTTATGTTAATGCTTGTTTAACTGAAAAAGATAGTAGTGAAACAGATTGGTGTTTCGATACTGCCGCGACACATCATTTTTGTAAGCATAAAGATTTCTTTGTAGATTACAAACCATTGGTTTCTGAAAAAATGGCTATTGCCATTGATGATATCGAGTTTCCGATAGAGGGTAAAGGGACTGTTATATTAAAATTTGGAAAAAGAACTGTGGAATTTAAAGAGGTCATGTATAGTCCTAAGCTTAGGCGAAATCTCATTTCTGGCCCACGTGTTGACCTCATGGGAGGCTGTTTTTCTGGATCTGGGGGTGTAGTGAAAGTGACACAGGGTAATAGTCTGTTATTTAAAGCTTATCTTAAAAATGGAATATATTATGTTTATCCAAAATTAACTAAGAAACCTGTAAATAGAATTGCTTTTGTAGCTGATACTTCAGTTGAGGACCAACATAAATTATGGCATTGTAGATTTGCACATATAGGTATTTCATCTTTATTTCGTACCTTTAAAGAAAATAATGTCATTGGTCATCCTGAGTTAAGTAAATGTAAATTTAATTGTGAGACATGTAAACTTAACAAAAATAAGAGAGTTTCCTTTAAACCTTTGAATGTCATTAGATCCAAACATCCTTTAGAACTGTTATATGCAGATATATGGGGTCCTAGTCCAGTAAATGGACGTGACGGAGAAAGATATTTTTTTCAATCATAGATGATTATTCTAGAAAGGTTTCCCTTTATCCCCTCAGAGAAAAATCGGAAGCTTGTAATGTTTTACAAAAGCATATAAATAGAGTTGAAAATATTCTGAACTCTAAAGTAAAATGTATTAGAACTGATAATGGGGGGGAATTTTTGGGAAATAACCTTAAGAAATATTTCTCTGAAAAGGGAATTACACATGAACTTACCAATATCTATTCTCCGGAACAGAATGGCATTGTAGAAAGGTATAACCAAACTGTTGCAGATGGTGCTAGGACTTTATTAGATGATTCAGGTTTGCATGCTAGTTTTTGGCCTGATGCTATGTCTCACTTTACATATACCTGGAATAGGGTATGTCATTCTGATCAGAAGCAGACTCCTTTTGAACTTTTCTTTGGCCGCAAACCTTCAGTAAGGCATCTAAAACCTTTCGGTGTTCTTGCATATGTAGGTGTTCCTCGTCAGCTTCGCAATAAGCTTGAAGCAAAGGCAAAAATTGGATACGTTATAGGTTATGCATATAGAACTAAGGGTTATAGAATATGGATGCCCGATTCTGGAAAGGTGGTCGAAACGATAAATGTCTCATTTGATGAGAATGAAACTTTTAAAACTAAGCGCAGTGGAGCCGTGATGGGCACCAACCCTTTTTCTGAGATACAGAATTATAGTGAGGTTACTATTCCAAGTGAACACAGGGAGGAAGCTAAAGTCGATTTTTATCCTTCTGATAATTCCCATGATTGTTTACCTAGTCCTCCTATAAGTTCAGAACTGAAAAAGGTAGTTTGGTTAAGGAAGCCCAAAATGCGTAGTGATCATTCCAGAAGAGACATTTATTATTTTCAGGAAGGAAAAACACAGCGTTTGCGTTCATTAAATGAAGTGCAAACTTACTGTGATAAAAATAAACTTTTATTTGAACCTGAATTATTTGATTTTCGAGGTGAAAATGATTATGAGGGTCCTGTTTCTGATCTTGATGAATTGGATAATGAGGAGATTGTATCCCAATTAAGCGAGTCTAGCTGACTAGATAAAGTGTCTATTCCTAAAACTTACAAACAAGCATTAAAGTCGGATAATTATCCTGACTGGTTAAGTGCTATGGAGAGTGAAATGGATACTATGAAAGCTAGACAAGTCTGGAATTTGGTTGATCCTCCTAAAGATGTCAATCCAGTAGGTTGTCGTTGGGTATATACAGTAAAGAAGGATGAGACTGGAAAAATTGTTAGATTTAAGGCTCGTTTAGTGGCACAGGGTTACACTCAAATAAAGGGTGAATCTTTTGATGAAACTTTTTCCCCTGTTGTCAATTTTAGTTTAGTTAGATTTTTCTTTTCTCTTCTTGTTTCTTATAATAAATGGATTCATACCCAATGTGACGTGACTGGTGCATATCTTTATGCTAGTTTGAATAGAGATGTTTACATGTTACAACCTCCAGGTTTTGTAGTTAAAGGTCAAGAAAATAGAGTTTGTAAATTGAATAAAGCGTTATATGGCCTGCATCAGAGTGGCAGGGAATGGTTTTATGAAATCCATAAGGTTTTGTTAAATATTGGTTTTGTAAAGTTAGAGAGTTGTAATTGTGTGTACATATTTGATTCAAATGCAGTTCTAATTTTATATGTTGATGATTTTGTTTTATTTTGTAAATGTAAAGAAATTTCAGATAAATTGTTAAAGTTATTAAGTTCTAATTTTGATATTAAAGTCTTAGGTAAAACTAAAAAATTGCTAGGAGTTGAGTTTATGGAAGTTGATGGAAAACTTTACATACATCAAGAGAGTTATATTAAAGAAGTATGTGAAAGGTATAAAAATTTTAATTTCCCTATTTCTTCACTTCCTATATGTAAAACTTCAGTTTATTCTAAGAGAGATTCTCCTAAAACAAATGATGAACTTAAAGAAATGTTAAATTACCCCTATAGAAATATTTTGGGATGTTTGTCTTTTCTTGCTAACAGAACTCGTCCAGATATAAGTTATGCTACTAATATTTTTAGTCAGTTTCAGTCAGATCCTGGACTTAATCATTGGAATGGTCTCTTAAAACTACTTGGATATGTCAATTGTACTCGTGAATTAAAATTGGACTTAACTTGCAATAATATTCAATTCCTAGTTTATTCTGATGCAGATTTTGCTGCAAACCGTGATGACAGAACTTCTATGGGGGGACAGTTAATTATTTTAGGTAGGTCTCCAATTGAATGGAGAACATTTAAGGAAAAAAGCGTCAGTCTTTCCACAATGGAAGCTGAGTTCGTGGCAATGACTGAAGCCTCTAAAGAGTTAATATGGTTTGATAGAATACTTGAAGAATGTTATCATAAAAATTTAGTTTTTGGTCAAAAGGAAAAACCAATTTTATTTGTTGACAATATGGCCACTATAGACTTTGTAAAATCTCCAATAGAGAACTATAGAAGCAAACACATAGATGTAAAGTTATTTTTTGTTAGAGATTTGGTTTATAAACAATTA
This sequence comes from Salticus scenicus, assembly GCA_963930645.1. NCBI lineage: Eukaryota > Metazoa > Arthropoda > Arachnida > Araneae > Salticidae > Salticus > Salticus scenicus. Next base: position 503,833 of record CAWVNO010000681.1, on the reverse strand, counting down.
TTTGATCTTAAATACATTAAAAGTAAATCTAACCTTAGTGATCCTTTCACAAAACCCCAGTCCAGAAACGATCTTGAAAAGTTTATTATGAATCTTTTTGTACGTAAAAAATAATGTTGTAATTTATTGTTAGTACATTTTTTAAATAATTTATGGTTTAGTACATTGTTTTAAGGAATTTATTGTTTGTACATTGTTTTACAGAATTGTTAGTACATTGTTTTATAAAATTCTTGTATTTAATATATATATTTTTTGAGTCTTTCCAGGTATTGAATAATTAACTTTACCATCTAATTGAGGATATGTCTTTTGAGAGATAGATTTTAGTGAGGCAGAACAGCCCTCGGTAACGTCTCGTAGAGGGTGCCATTGTAATTTGTCAGATGTCTCTCTGGTTTGTCTTTTGGGAGATTTATATTTTCAAAAGGATCTGTTCACGGGCATGTTAAACTTTTTAATTTTGTAAGTCCTAGTTTTATTATGTTTGAATTGGAAATGTCATTAGGTCCCATTCAATGCCTGGAGTTAAACATTTTGTTTGTACATTCTTTATATATTTTTCTAATTTTTTTTGAAAAGTTCTTTCTGTATGATTGTTTGAAAGACTGGGGCCCCAGCATGTGCGAGTGAATGCAATTGGTTATTTGTATTGTATATATGAGGAAAGTAACTTTCTGTGAATTGTTTTGTATTTAATTTATATATATATTTTTTTTTTTGCAGTTAGAGAATGTAATTATTTAACTTTGAAGCTAAATGATGTGGTCATTATTTTCCTTGATTTGTATACCTATGTATGTATCGAAGACTTTTGTGAATTCAAAGAAAAAATTTTTTTTTTTTTTTTAGGGCTTGTTTTAGAGAGAATATTATTTTAAGGAACTTTTTGTGCCTAAGGCATAATTTAAGCTGTTTGTTTTATTCCTTACCTCTTATAAATGTTGAGATTATAAATGTCAAGAGTGGGGGATTTGTTAGGAATAACAGCTATAGGATTTTCTATAAAAGTTCTCGCCATTTATTGTCTTGGTTTAAATAATTTATTATATATTAAACTTTATAACATTTATTTAGATCAATATTTCATTAATTAAGTTATATTAAAACTCAATGCTCTATTATATAAATTAAATTATAAATAATTTTTGAAAAGACTTTTATTAAAATATTTTTGATAACTTACTTAACTTTTAACTTCATTTAATTCATCTTCCTGTCATTTAATCAAAAATCACTTATTTTATAGTCTTCAGTAAATTAGCTTCCGTGGCATAAAATGTAAACAAACTTTCACATTCACTTCACTAAGTAAAAAAAAATTCATAACTAATTGTTTTCGTTCGATTCCGTTCGTATGACGATGACGTCATTCTGTTTTGACCAGTCATTTTTTTTTTCATGGCTTTAATTGATTTAACTGTTTATTTAACGTTATGCTTATGCATATTAATTTGTCTGGCACATATAAAAAGATCGTTTTACTCATTGTGAGTGCTTCATTTCTTTTTTCTTTAGGAGCTGGTCTCTTAATTTTAAACAGTGAATGGCAATTATAATCTAAATTTAATCTTCTATAAAGAGTAAAGTAAAAATATATTTTGTTATGTGTTTGACAAGTCTTCAATAGATATGTTTTTTTCTTCTGTGATAAAAAGTTGTTTTGATGCATGTAGTCAGCAGCTGATGTTACAAGTAATGTTGTTCTATATTTAAGTGCTGATATTTTATTTATTGTCATCTACATTGAATCATCCAAAAAATAAACTTTATTTGTTATAATATGAATCGTCTTCATTTTAAGAACACTTTTTTATTTATGCTTCAAATTAACTCAGTAACGTTTTTCATCTGCTCAATAGTTTAAACTCTGCAAGTCAAGATTATTTATTTTAAAGAGATTACTTTTTATTAATTAAACATTTGGCGTCTCCTGCTTTGACACGTTAGACTGAAGATCTAAAGGTCCCTGGTTCGATCCCGGGTTTCGGCTATTCTTCTGTTTTATTAATGAATGTAGACTGAAGATCTAATACCTATCAATGCAAGAAAGAAAAATAAATAAATAAACTATAGTTGCTCAGATAAAAGAGAAGTCAAGCGAATTGCACATTCGTTTTTCTTCAATTTTTAATGTAAAGTTATTTTACTTCACGCCATATTGTTAGTTTCATTTTATATTCAATAACTTCTTAGAAATGTTCAATAAAAATAAGCCTGTGATATATATATAAGAGTTTTCTTCAGTATTTAAGTTCTAACAATGCACGTGCCGAAATAGCTCAGTTGGGAGAGCGTTAGACTGAAGATCTAAAGGTCCACGGTTCGATCCCGGGTTTCGGCAATTCTTCTGTTTTATTAATGAAAGTAGACTGAAGATGTAATATCTATCCCTGCAAGAAAGAAAAAACAATAAATAAACTACAGTTGCTCAGATTAGAAGAGAAGTCAAGCGAATTACACTTTCGTTTTTCTTTAATTTTTTAATGTAAAGTTGTTATTTTACTTCACGCCATATTGTTAGTTTCATTTTATATTCAATAACTTCTTAGAAATGTTCGATAAAAATAAGCCTGTGATATATATATAAGAGCTTTCTTCAGTATTTAAGTTCCAACAATGCACGTGCCGAAATAGCTCAGTTGGGAGAGCGTTAGACTGAAGATCTAAAGGTCCCGGGTTTCGGCAATTCTTCTGTTTTATTAATGAAAGTAGACTGAAGATCTAATACCTATCCCTGCAAGAAAGAAAAAAAATATATATAAACTACAGCTGCTCAGATAAGAAGCGAATTACACTTTCGTTTTTCTTTAATTTTTAATGTAAAGTTGTCATTTTGCTTCACGCCATATTGTTAGTTTCATTTTATATTCAATAACTTCTTAGAAATATTCGATAAAAATAAGCCTGTGATATATATATAAGAGCTTTCTTCAGTATTTAAGTTCTAACAATGAACGTGCTGAAATAGCTCAGTTGGGAGAGCGTTAGACTGTAGATCTAAAGGTCCCTGGTTCGATCCCGTGTTTCGGCAATTCTTGTGTTTTATTAATGAATGTAGACTGAAGATCTAATACCTATCCCTGCAAAAAAGAAACATAAATAAATAAACTATAGTTGCTCAGATAAGAAGAGAAGTCAAGCGAATTGCACATTCGTTTTTCTTCAATTTTTAATGTAAAGTTATCATTTTACTTCACGCCATATTGTTAGTTTCATTTTATATTCAATAACTTCTTAGAAATGTTCGATAAAAATAAGCCTGTGATATATATATAAGAGCTTTCTTCAGTATTTAAGTTCCAACAATGCACGTGCCGAAATAGCTCAGTTGGGAGAGCGTTAGACTGGAGATCTAAAGGTCCCTGGTTCGATCCCGGGTTTCGGCAATTCTTCTGTTTTATTAATGAAAGTAGACTGAAGATGTAATATCTATCCCTGCAAAAAAGGAAAAACAATAAATAAACTACAGTTGCTCAGATAAGAAGAGAAGTCAAGCGAATTACACATTCGTTTTTCTTTAATTTTGAATGTAAAGTTATCATTTTACTTCACGCCATATTGTTAGTTTCATTTTATATTCAATAACTTCTTAGAAATGTTCGATAAAAATAAACCTGTGATATATATATAAGAGCTTCCTTCAGTATTTATGTTCTAACAATGCACGTGCCGAAATAGCTCAGTTGGGAGAGCGTTAGACTGAAGATCTAAAGGTCCCTGGTTCGATCCCGGGTTTCGGCAATTCTTCTGTTTAATTAATGAATGTAGACTGAAGATGTAATATCTATCCCTGCAAGAAAGAAAAAGCAATAAATAAACTACAGTTGCTCAGATAAGAAGAGAAGTCAAGTGAATTACGCTTTCGTTTTTCTTTAATTTTGAATGTAAAGTTGTCATTTTACTTCACGCCATATTGTTAGTTTCATTTTATATTCAATAACTTCTTAGAAATGTTCGATAAAAATAAGCCTGTGATATATATATAAGAGCTTTCTTCAGTATTTAAGTTCTAACAATGCTCGTGAAAAAATAGCTCAGTTGGGAGAGCGTTAGACAGAAGATCTAAAGGTCCATGGTTCGATCCCGGGTTTCGGCAATTCTTCTGTTTTATTAATGAAAGTTGACTGAAGACCAAATACCTATCCCTGCAAGAAAGAAAAAAAAAAATAAACTACAGTTGCTCAGATTAGAAGAGAAGTCAAGCGAATTACACTTTCGTTTTTCTTTAATTTTTAATGTAAAGTTGTCATTTTACTTCACGCCATATTGTTAGTTTCATTTTATATTCAATAACTTCTTAGAAATGTTCGATAAAAATAAGCCTGTGATATATATATAAGAGCTTTCTTCAGTATTTAAGTTCTAACAATGCACGTGCCGAAATAGCTCAGTTGGGAGAGCGTTAGACTGAAGATCTAAAGGTCCCTGGTTCGATCCCGAGTTTCGGCAATTCTTCTGTTTTATTAATGAAAGTAGACTGAAGATCTAATACCTATCCCTGCAAGAAAGAAAAAAAAAATATATAAACTACAGCTGCTCAGATAAGAAGCGAATTACACTTTCGTTTTTCTTTATTTTTTAATGTAAAGTTGTCATTTTACTTCACGCCATATTTTTAGTTTCATTTTATATTCAATAACTTCTTAGAAATGTTCGATAAAAATAAGCCTGTGATATATATATATATAAGAGCTTTCTTCAGTATTTAAATTCTAACAATGCACGTGCCGAAATAGCTCAGTTGGGAGAGCGATAGACTGAAGATCTAAAGATCCCTGGTTCGATCCCGTGTTTCGGCAATTCTTCTGTTTTATTAATGAATGTAGACTGAAGATCTAATACCTATCCCTGCATAAAGAAAAAAAAAATAAACTATAGTTGCTCAGATAAGAAGAGAAGTCAAGCGAATTGCACATTCGTTTTTCTTCAATTTTTAATGTAAAGTTATCATTTTACTTCACGCCATATTGTTAGTTTCATTTTATATTCAATAACTTCTTAGAAATGTTCGATAAAAATAAGCCTGTGATATATATATAAGAGCTTTCTTCAGTATTTAAGTTCCAACAATGCACGTGCCGAAATAGCTCAGTTGGGAGAGCGTTAGACTGAAGATCTAAAGGTCCCAGGTTTCGGCAATTCTTCTGTTTTATTAATGAAAGTAGACTGAAGATCTAATACCTATCCCTGCAAGAAAGAAAAAAAATATATATAAACTACAGCTGCTCAGATAAGAAGCGAATTACACTTTCGTTTTTCTTTATTTTTTAATGTAAAGTTGTCATTTTACTTCACGCCATATTGCTAGTTTCATTTTATATTCAATAACTTCTTAGAAATGTTCGATAAAAATAAGCCTGTGATATATATATAAGAGCTTTCTTCAGTATTTAAGTTCTAACAATGCACGTGCCGAAATAGCTCAGTTGGGAGAGCGTTAGACTGAAGATCTAAAGGTCCCTGGTTCGATCCCGGGTTTCGGCAATTCTTCTGTTTTATTAATGAAAGTAGACTGAAGATCAAATACCTATCCCTGCAAGAAAGAAAAAAAAATAAATAAACTACAGTTGCTCAGATTAGAAGAGAAGTCAATCGAATTACACTTTCGTTTTTCTTTAATTTTTTAATGTAACGTTGTTATTTTACTTCACGCCATATTGTTAGTTTCATTTTATATTCAATAACTTCTTAGAAATGTTCGATAAAAATAAGCCTGTGATATATCTATAAGAGCTTTCTTCAGTATTTAAGTTCTAACAATGCACGTGCCGAAATAGCTGAAGGTCTAAAGGTCCCTGGTTCGATCCCGTGTTTCGGCAATTCTTCTGTTTTATTAATGAATGTAGACTGAAGATCTAATACCTATCCCTGCAAGAAAGAAAAATAAATAAATAAACTATAGGTGCTCAGATAAGAAGAGAAGTCAAGCGAATTGCACATTCGGTTTTCTTCAATTTTTAATGTAAAGTTGTCATTTTACTTCACGCCATATTGTTAGTTTCATTTTATATTCAATAACTTCTTAGAAATGTTCGATAAAAATAAGCCTGTGATATATATAAGAGCTTTCTTCAGTATTTAAGTTCTAACAATGCACGTGCCGAAATAGCTCAGTTGGGAGAGCGTTAGACTGAAGATCTAAAGGTCCCTGGTTCGATCCCGGGTTTCGGCAATTCTTCTGTTTTATTAATGAAAGTAGACTGAAGATCTAATACCTATCCCTGCAAGAAAGAAAAAAAAAATATATAAACTGCAGCTGCTCAGATAAGAAGCGAATTACACTTTCGTTTTTCTTTATTTTTTAATGTAAAGTTGTCATTTTACTTCACGCCATATTTTTAGTTTCATTTTATATTCAATAACTTCTTAGAAATGTTCGATAAAAATAAGCCTGTGATATATATATAAGAGATTTCTTCAGTATTTAAGTTCTAACAATGCACGTGCCGAAATAGCTCAGTTGGGAGAGCGTTAGACTGAAGATCTAATGGTCCCTTGTTCGATCCCGGGTTTCGGCAATTCTTCTGTTTTATTAATGAATGTAGACTGAAGATCTAATACCTATCCCTGCAAGAAAGAAAAAAAAATAGACTACAGTTGCTCAGATAAGAAGAGAAGTCAAGCGAATTACACTTTCGTTTTTCTTTATTTTTTAATGTAAAGTTGTCATTTTGCTTCACGCCATATTGTTAGTTTCATTTTATATTCAATAACTTCTTAGAAATATTCGATAAAAATAAGCCTGTGATATATATATAAGAGCTTTCTTCAGTATTTAAGTTCTAACAATGAACGTGCTGAAATAGCTCAGTTGGGAGAGCGTTAGACTGTAGATCTAAAGGTCCCTGGTTCGATCCCGTCTTTCGGCAATTCTTCTGTTTTATTAATGAATGTAGACTGAAGATCTAATACCTATCCCTGCAAAAAAGAAAAATAAATAAATAAACTATAGTTGCTCAGATAAGAAGAGAAGTCAAGCGAATTGCACATTCGTTTTTCTTCAATTTTTAATGTAAAGTTATCATTTTAGTTCACGCCATATTGTTAGTTTCATTTTATATTCAATAACTTCTTAGAAATGTTCGATAAAAATAAGCCTGTGATATATATATAAGAGCTTTCTTCAGTATTTAAGTTCCAATAATGCACGTGCCGAAATAGCTCAGTTGGGAGAGCGTTAGACTGAAGATCTGAAGGACCCTGGCTCGATCCCGGGTTTCGGCAATTCTTCTATTTTATTAATGAATGTAGACTGAATATCTAATACTTATCCCTGCAAGAAAGAAAAATAAATAAATAATCTATAGTTGCTCAGATAAGAAGAGAAGTCAAGCGAATTGCACATTCGTTTTTCTTCAATTTTTAATGTAAAGTTATCATTTTACTTCACGCCATATTGTTAGTTTCATTTTATATTCAATAACTTCTTAGAAATGCTCGATAAAAATAAGCCTGTGATATATATATAAGAGCTTTCTTTAGTATTTAAGTTCGAACAATGCACGTGCTGAAATAGCTCAGTTGGTAGAGCGTTAGACTGAAGATCTAAAGGTCCCTGGTTCGATCCCGGGTTTCGGCAATTCTTCTGTTTAATTAATGAATGTAGACTGAAGACCAAATACCTATCCCTGCAAGAAAGAAAAAAAAAATAAACTACAGTTGCTCAGATTAGAAGAGAAGTCAAGCGAATTACACTTTCGTTTTTCTTTAATTTTTAATGTAAAGTTGTCATTTTACTTCACGCCATATTGTTAGTTTCATTTTATATTCAATAACTTCTTAGAAATGTTCGATAAAAATAAGCCTGTGATATATATATAAGAGCTTTCTTCAGTATTTAAGTTCTAACAATGCACGTGCCGAAATAGCTCAGTTGGGAGAGCGTTAGACTGAAGATCTAAAGGTCCCTGGTTCGATCCCGGGTTTCGGCAATTCTTCTGTTTTATTAATGAAAGTAGACTGAAGATCTAATACCTATCCCTGCAAGAAAGAAAAAAAAAATAAACTACAGTTGCTCAGATAAGAAGAGAAGTCAAGCGAATTACACTTTCGTTTTTCTTTATTTTTTAATGTAAAGTTGTCATTTTGCTTCACGCCATATTCTTAGTTTCATTTTATATTCAATAACGTCTTAGAAATATTCGATAAAAATAAGCCTGTGATATATATATAAGAGCTTTCTTCAGTATTTAAGTTCTAACAATGCACGTGCCGAAATAGCTCAGTTGGGAGAGCGTTAGACTGAAGATCTAAAGGTCCATGGTTCGATCCCGGGTTTCGGCAATTCTTCTGTTTTATTAATGAAAGTAGACTGAAGATGTAATATCTGTCCCTGCAAGAAAGAAAAAACAATAAATAAACTACAGTTGCTCAGATAAGAAGAGAAGTCAAGCGAATTACGCATTCGTTTTTCTTTAATTTTGAATGTAAAGTTATCATTTTACTTCACGCCATATTGTTAGTTTCATTTTATATTCAATAACTTCTTAAAAATGTTCGATAAAAATAAGCCTGTGATATATATATAAGAGCTTTCTTCAGTATTTACGTTCTAACAATGCACGTGCCGAAATAGCTCAGTTGGGAGAGCGTTAGACTGCAGATCTAAAGGTTCCTGGTTCGATCCCGGGTTTCGGCAATTCTTCTGTTTTATTAATGAATGTGGACTGAAGATGTAATATCTATCCCTGCAAGAAAGAAAAAACAATAAATAAACTACAGTTGCTCAGATAAGAAGAGAAGTCAAGCGAATTACGCTTTCGTTTTTCTTTAATTTTGAATGTAAAGTTGTCATTTTACTTCACGCCATATTGTTAGTTTCATTTTACATTCAATAACTTCTTAGAAATGTTCGATAAAAATAAGCCTGTGATATATATATAAGAGCTTACTTCAGTATTTAAGTTCTAACAATGCACGTGAAAAAATAGCTCAGTTGGGAGAGCGTTAGACAGAAGATCTAAAGGTCCATGGTTCGATCCCGGATTTCGGCAATTCTTTTGTTTTATTAATGAAAGTAGACTGAATATCAAATACCTATCCCTGCAAGAAAGAAAAAAAAATAAATAAACTACAGTTGCTCAGATTAGAAGAGAAGTCAAGCGAATTACACTTTCGTTTTTCTTTAATTTTTTAATGTAACGTTGTTATTTTACTTCACGCCATATTGTTAGTTTCATTTTATATTCAATAACTTCTTAGAAATTTTCGATAAAAATAAGCCTGTGATATATATATAAGAGCTTTCTTCAGTATTTAAGTTCTGACAATGCACGTGCCGAAATAGCTCAGTTGGGAGAGCGTTAGACTAAAGATCTAAAGGTCCCTGGTTCGATCCCGTGTTTCGGCAATTCTTCTGTTTTATTAATGAATGTAGACTGAAGATCTAATACCTATCCCTGCAAGAAAGAAAAATAAATAAATAAACTATAGTTGCTCAGATAAGAAGAGAAGTCAAGCGAATTACGCTTTCGTTTTTCTTTAATTTTGAATGTAAAGTTGTCATTTTACTTCACGCCATATTGTTAGTTTCATTTTACATTCAATAACTTCTTAGAAATGTTCGATAAAAATAAGCCTGTGATATATATATAAGAGCTTTCTTCAGTATTTAAGTTCTAACAATGCACGTGCCGAAATAGCTCAGTTGGGAGAGCGTTAGACTGAAGATATAAAGGTCCCTGGTTAGATCCCGGGTTTCGGCAATTCTTCTGTTTTATAAATGAAAGTAGACTGAAGATCAAATACCTATCCCTGCAAGAAAGAAAAAAAAATAAATAAACTACAGTTGCTCAGATTAGAAGAGAAGTCAAGCGAATTACACTTTCGTTTTTCTTTAATTTTTTAATGTAACGTTGTTATTTTACTTCACGCCATATTGTTAGTTTCATTTTATATTCAATAACTTCTTAGAAATTTTCGATAAAAATAAGCCTGTGATATATATATAAGAGCTTTCTTCAGTATTTAAGTTCTGACAATGCACGTGCCGAAATAGCTCAGTTGGGAGAGCGTTAGACTAAAGATCTAAAGGTCCCTGGTTCGATCCCGTGTTTCGGCAATTCTTCTGTTTTATTAATGAATGTAGACTGAAGATCTAATACCTATCCCTGCAAGAAAGAAAAATAAATAAATAAACTATAGTTGCTCAGATAAGAAGAGAAGTCAAGCGAATTGCACATTCGGTTTTCTTCAATTTTTAATGTAAAGTTATCATTTTACTTCACGCCATATTGTTAGTTTCATTTTATATTCAATAACTTCTTAGAAATGTTCGATAAAAATAAGTCTGTGATATATATATAAGAGCTTTCTTCAGTATTTAAGTTCCAACAACGCACGTGCCAAAATAGCTCAGTTCTGAGAGCGTTAGACTGAAGATTTAAAGGTCCCTGGTTCGATCCCGGGTTTCGGCAATTCTTCTGTTTTATTAATGAAAGTAGACTGAAGATCTAATACCTATCCCTGCAAGAAAGAAAAAAAAAATATATAAACTACAGCTGCTCAGATAAGAAGCGAATTACACTTTCGTTTTTCTTTATTTTTTAATGTAAAGTTGTCATTTTACTTCACGCCATATTGTTAGTTTCATTTTATATTCAATAACTTCTTAGAAATGTTCGATAAAAATAAGCCTGTGATATATATATAAGAGCTTTCTTCAGTATTTAAGTTCTAACAATGCACGTGCCGAAATAGCTCAGTTGGGAGAGCGTTAGACTGAAGATCTAAAGGTCCCTGGTTCGATCCCGGTTTTCGGCAATTCTTCTGTTTTATTAATGAAAGTAGACTGAAGATCTAATACCTATCCCTGCAAGAAAGAAAAAAAAATAAACTACAGTTGCTCAGATAAGAAGAGAAGTCAAGCGAATTACACTTTCGTTTTCCTTTATTTTTTAATGTAAAGTTGTCATTTTGCTTCACGCCATATTCTTAGTTTCATTTTATATTCAATAACGTCTTAGAAATATTCGATAAAAATAAGTCTGTGATATATATATAAGAGCTTTCTTCAGTATTTAAGTTCTAACAATGCACGTGACGAAATAGCTCAGTTGGGAGAGCGATAGACTGAAGATCTAAAGGTCCCTGGTTCGATCCCGGGTTTCGGCAATTCTTCTGTTTTATTAATGAATGTAGACTGAAGATCTAATACCTATCAATGCAAGAAAGAAAATAAATAAATAAACTATAGTTGCTCAGATAAAAGAGAAGTCAAGCGAATTACACTTTCGTTTTTCTTTAATTTTTAATGTAAAGTTGTTATTTTACTTCACGCCATATTGTTAGTTTCATTTTATATTCAATAACTTCTTAGAAATGTTCGATAAAAATAAGCCTGTGATATATATATAAGAGCTTTTTTCAGTATTTAAGTTCTAACAATGCACGTGCCGAAATACCTCAGTTGGGAGAGCGTTAGACTGAAGATCTAAAGGTCCCTGGTTCGATCCCGGGTTTCGGATATTCTTCTGTTTTATTAATGAATGTAGACTGAAGATCTAATACCTATCCCTGCAAGAAAGAAAAATAAATAAATAAACTATAGTTGCTCAGATAAGAAGAGAAGTCAAGCGAATTGCACATTCGTTTTTCTTCAATATTTAATGTAAAGTTATCATTTTACTTCACGCCATATTGTTAGTTTCATTTTATATTCAATAACTTCTTAGAAATGTTCGATAAAAATAAGCCTGTGATATATATATAAGAGCTTTCTTCAGTATTTAAGTTCTAACAATGCACGTGCCGAAATAGCTCAGTTGGGAGAGCGTTAGACTGAAGATCTAAAGGTCCCTGGTTCGATCCCGGGTTTCGGCAATTCTTCTGTTTTATTAATGAAAGTAGACTGAAGATCTAATACCTATCCCTGCAAGAAAGAAAAAAAAATAAACTACAGTTGCTCAGATAAGAAGAGAAGTCAAGCGAATTACACTTTCGTTTTCCTTTATTTTTTAATGTAAAGTTGTCATTTTGCTTCACGCCATATTCTTAGTTTCATTTTATATTCAATAACGTCTTAGAAATATTCGATAAAAATAAGCCTGTGATATATATATAAGAGCTTTCTTCAGTATTTAAGTTCTAACAATGCACGTGACGAAATAGCTCAGTTGGGAGAGCGATAGACTGAAGATCTAAAGGTCCCTGGTTCGATCCCGTGTTTCGGCAATTCTTCTGTTTTATTAATGAATGTAGACTGAAGATCTAATACCTATCCCTGCAAGAAAGAAAAAAAAAATAAACTATGGTTGCTGAGATAAGAAGAGAAGTCAAGCGAATTGCACATTCGTTTTTCTTCAATTTTTAATGTAAAGTTATCATTTTACTTCACGCCATGTTGTTAGTTTCAATTTATATTCAATAACTTTTTAGAAATGTTCGATAAAAATAAGCCTGTGATATATATATAAGAGCTTTCTTCAGTATTTAAGTTCCAACAATGCACGTGCCGAAATAGCTCAGTTGGGAGAGCGTTAGACTGAAGATCTAAAGGTCCCTGGTTCGATCCCGGGTTTCGGCAATTCTTCTGTTTTAATCATGAAAGTAGACTGAAGATCTAATACCTATCCCTGCAAGAAAGAAAAAAAATATATATAAACTACAGCTGCTCAGATAAGAAGCGAATTACACTTTCGTTTTTCTTTATTTTTTAATGTAAAGTTGTCATTTTACTTCACGCCATATTGTTAGTTTCATTTTATATTCAATAACTTCTTAGAAATGTTCGATAAAAATAAGCCTGTGATATATATATAAGAGCTTTCTTCAGTATTTAAGTTCTAACATTGCACGTGCCGAAATAGCTCAGTTGGGAGAGCGTTAGACTGAAGATCTAAAGGTCCCTGGTTCGATCCCGGGTTTCGGCAATTCTTCTGTTTTATTAATGAATGTAGACTGAAGATCTAATACCTATCAATGCAAGAAAGAAAAATAAATAAATAAACTATAGTTGCTCAGATAAAAGAGAAGTCAAGCGAATTACACTTTCGTTTTTCTTTAATTTTTAATGTAAAGTTGTTATTTTACTTCACGCCATATTGTTAGTTTCATTTTATATTCAATAACTTCTTAGAAATGTTCGATAAAAATAAGCCTGTGATATATATATAAGAGCTTTTTTCAGTATTTAAGTTCTAACAATGCACGTGCCGAAATACCTCAGTTGGGAGAGCGTTAGACTGAAGATCTAAAGGTCCCTGGTTCGATCCCGGGTTTCGGATATTCTTCTGTTTTATTAATGAATGTAGACTGAAGATCTAATACCTATCCCTGCAAGAAAGAAAAATAAATAAATAAACTATAGTTGCTCAGATAAGAAGAGAAGTCAAGCGAATTGCACATTCGTTTTTCTTCAATATTTAATGTAAAGTTATCATTTTACTTCACGCCATATTGTTAGTTTCATTTTATATTCAATAACTTCTTAGAAATGTTCGATAAAAATAAGACTGTGATATATATATAAGACCTTTCTTCAGTATTTAAGTTCTAACAATGCACGTGCCGAAATAGCTCAGTTGGGAGAGCGTTAGTCTGAAGATCTAAAGGTCCCTGGTTCGATCCCGGGTTTCGGCAATTCTTCTGTTTTATTAATGAAAGTAGACTGAAGATCTAATACCTATCCCTGCAAGAAAGAAAAAAAAAAATAAACTATGGTTGCTGAGATAAGAAGAGAAGTCAAGCGAATTGCACATTCGTTTTTCTTCAATTTTTAATGTAAAGTTATCATTTTACTTCACGCCATATTGTTAGTTTCATTTTATATTCAATAACTTCTTAGAAATGTTCGATAAAAATAAGCCTGTGATATATATATAAGAGCTTTCTTCAGTATTTAAGTTCTAACAATGCACGTGCCGAAATTCCTCAGTTGGGAGAGCGTTAGACTGAAGATCTAAAGGTCCCTGGTTCGATCCCGGGTTTCGGCAATTCTTCTGTTTTATTAATGAATGTACACTGAAGATCTAATACCTATCCCTTCAAGAAAGAAAAATAAATAAATAAACTATAGTTGCTCAGATAAGAAGAGAATTCAAGCGAATTACACTTTCGTTTTTCTTTAATTTTTAATGTAAAGTTGTTATTTTACTTCACGCCATATTGTTAGTTTCATTTTATATTCAATAACTTCTTAGAAATGTTCGATAAAAATAAGCCTGTGATATATATATATAAGAGCTTTTTTCAGTATTTAAGTTCTAACAATGCACGTGCGGAAATAGCTCAGTTGGGAGAGCGTTAGACTGAAGATCTAAAGGTCCCTGGTTCGATCCCGGGTTTCGGCAATTCTTCTGTTTTATTAATGAATGTAGACTGAAGATCTAATACCTATCCCTGCAAGAAAGAAAAATAAATAAATAAACTATAGTTACTCAGATAAGAAGAGAAGTCAAGCGAATTGCACATTCGTTTTTCTTCAATATTTAATGAAAAGTTATCATTTTACTTCACGCCATATTGTTAGTTTCATTTTATATTCAATAACTTCTTAGAAATGTTCGATAAAAATAAGCCTGTGATATATATATAAGAGCTTTCTTCAGTATTTAAGTTCTAATAATGCACGTGCCGAAATAGCTCAGTTGGGAGAGCGTTAGACTGAAGATCTAAAGGTCCCTGGTTCGATCCCGGGTTTCGGCAATTCTTCTGTTTTATTAATGAAAGTAGACTGAAGATCTAATACCAATCGCTGCAAGAAAGAAAAAAATATATATAAACTACAGCTGCTCAGAGAAAGAAGAAAATTCAAGCGAATTACACTTTCGTTTTTCTTCATTTTTTAATGTAAAGTTGTCATTTTACTTCACGCCATACTGTTAGTTTCATTTTATATTCAATAACTTCTTAGAAATGTTCGATAAAAATAAGAATGTGATATATATATAAGAGCTTTCTTCAGTTTTTAAGTTCTAACAATGCACGTGCCGAAATAGCTCAGTTGGGAGAGCGTTAGACTGAAGATCTAAAGGTTCCTAGTTCGATCCCGGGTTTCGGCAATTCTTCTGTTTTATTAATGAAAGTAGACTGAAGACGTAATACCTATCCCTGCAAGAAAGAAAAAAAAATAAATAAACTACAGTTGCTCAGATAAGAAGAGAAGGTCAAGCGAATTACACTTTCGTTTTTCTTTAATTTTTAATGTAAAGTTCTCATTTTACTTCACGCCATATTGTTAGTTTCATTTTATATTCAATAATTTCTTAGAAATGTTCGATAAAAATAAGCCTGTGATATATATATAAGAGCTTTCTTCACTATTTAAGTTCTAACAATGCACGTGCCGAAATAGCTCAGTTGGGAGAGCGTTAGACTGAAGGTCTAAAGGTCCCTGGTTCGATCCCGGGTTTCGGCAATTCTTCTGTTTTATTAATGAATGTAGACTGAAGATCTAATACCTATCCCTGCAAGAAAAATAAATAAATAAACTATAGTTGCTAAGATAAGAAGAGAAGTCAAGCGAATTGCACATTCGTTTTTCTTCAATTTTTAATGTAAAGTTATCATTTTACTTCACGCCATATTGTTAGTTTCATTTTATATTCAATAACTTCTTAGAAATGTTCGATAAAAATAAGCCTGTGATATATATATAAGAGCTTTTTTCAGTATTTAAGTTCGAACAATGCACGTGCCGAAATACCTCAGTTGGGAGAGCGTTAGACTGAAGATCTAAAGGTCCCTGGTTCGATCCCGGGTTTCGGCAATTCTTCTGTTTTATTAATGAATGTAGACTGAAGATCTAATACCTATCCCTGCAAGAAAGAAAAATAAATAAATAAACTATAGTTGCTCAGATAAGAAGAGAAGTCAAGCGAATTGCACATTCGTTTTTCTTCAATATTTAATGTAAAGTTATCATTTTACTTCACGCCATATTGTTAGTTTCATTTTATATTCAATAACTTCTTAGAAATGTTCGATAAAAATAAGCCTGTGATATATATATATATAAGAGCTTTCTTCAGTATTTAAGTTCTAATAACGCACGTGCCGAAATAGCTCAGTTGGGAGAGCGTTAGACTGAAGATCTAAAGGTCCCTGGTTCGATCCCGGGTTTCGGCAATTCTTCCGTTTTATTAATGAATGTAGACTGAAGAGCTAATACCTATCCCTGCAAGAAAGAAAAATAAATAAATAAACTATAGTTACTCAGATAAGAAGAGAAGTCAAGCGAATTGCACATTCGTTTTTCTTCAATATTTAATGTAAAGTTATCATTTTACTTCACGCCATATTGTTAGTTTCATTTTATATTCAATAACTTCTTAGAAATGTTCGATAAAAATAAGCCTGTGATATATATATAAGAGCTTTCTTCAGTATTTAAGTTCTAATAATGCACGTGCCGAAATAGCTCAGTTGGGAGAGCGTTAGACTGAAGATCTAAAGGTTCCTGGTTCGATCCCGGGTTTCGGCAATTCTTCTGTTTTATTAATGAAAGTAGACTGAAGATCTAATACCAATCGCTGCAAGAAAGAAAAAAATATATATAAACTACAGCTGCTCAGATAAGAAGAAAATTCAAGCGAATTACACTTTCGTTTTTCTTCATTTTTTAATGTAAAGTTGTCATTTTACTTCACGCCATACTGTTAGTTTCATATTATATTCAATAACTTCTTAGAAATGTTCGATAAAAATAAGAATGTGATATATATATAAGAGCTTTCTTCAGTTTTTAAGTTCTAACAATGCACGTGCCGAAATAGCTCAGTTGGGAGAGCGTTAGACTGAAGATCTAAAGGTTCCTGGTTCGATCCCGGGTTTCGGCAATTCTTCTGTTTTATTAATGAAAGTAGACTGAAGATCTAATACTTAACACTGCAAGAAAAAAAAAATAAACTACAGTTGCTCAGATAAGAAGAGAAGTCAAGCGAATTACACTTTCGTTTTTCTTTAATTTTGAATGTAAAGTTGTCATTTTACTTCACGCCATATTGTTAGTTTCATTTTATATTCAATAACGTCTTAGAAATGTTCGATAAAAATAAGCCTGTGATATATATATAAGAGCTTTCTTCAGTAATTAAGTTCTAACAATGCCCGTGCCGAAATAGTTCAGTTGGGAGAGCGTTAGACTGAAGTTCTAAAGGTAACTGGTTCGATCCCGGGTTTCGGCCATTCTTCTATTTTATTAATGAAACTAGACTGAAGATCAAATACCTATCCCAGCAAGAAAGAAAAAAAAATAAATAAACTACAGTTGCTGAGATAAGAAGAGAAGTCAAGCGAATTACACTTTCGTTTTTCTTTAATTTTTAATGTAAAGTACTCATTTTACTTCACGCCATATTGTTAGTTTCATTTTATATTCAGTAATTTCTTAGAGATGTTCAATAAAAATAAGCCTGTGATATATATATAAGAGCTTTCTTCACTATTTAAGTTCTAACAATGCACGTGCCGAAATAGCTCAGTTGGGAGAGCGTTAGACTGAAGATCTAAAGGTCCCTGGTTCGATCCCGGGTTTCGGCAATTCTTCTGTTTTATTAATGAATGTAGACTGAAGATCTAATACCTATCCCTGCAAGAAAGAAAAAAATATATATAAACTACAGCTGCTCAGATAAGAAGAGAATTCAAGCGAATTACACTTTCGTTTTTCTTTATTTTTTAATGTAAAGTTGTCATTTTACTTCACGCCATATTGTTAGTTTCATTTTATATTCAATAATTTCTTAGAGATGTTCGATAAAAATAAGCCTGTGATATATATATAAGAGCTTTCTTCAGTATTTAAGTTCTAACAATGCACGTGCCGAAATAGCTCAGTTGGGAGAGCGTTAGACTGAAGATCTGAAGGTCCCTGGTTCGATCCCGGGTTTCGGCAATTCTTCTGTTTTATTAATGAATGTAGACTGAAGATCTAATACCTATCCCTGCAAGAAAGAAAAAAAAAATAAACTATAGTTGCTCAGATAAGAAGAGAAGTCAAGCGAATTGCACATTCGTTTTTCTTCAATTTTTAATGTAAAGTTATCATTTTACTTCACGCCATATTGTTAGTTTCAATTTATATTCAATAACTTTTTAGAAATGTTCGATAAAAATAAGCCTGTGATATATATATAAGAGCTTTCTTCAGTATTTAAGTTCCAACAATGCACGTGCCGAAATAACTCAGTTGGGAGAGCGTTAGACTGAAGATCTAAAGGTCCCTGGTTCGATTCCGGATTTCGGCAATTCTTCTGTTTTATTAATGAAAGTAGACTGAAGATCTAATACCTATCCCTGCAAGAAAGAAAAAAAATATATATAAACTACAGCTGCTCAGATAAGAAGCGAATTACACTTTCGTTTTTCTTTATTTTTTAATGTAAAGTTGTCATTTTACTTCACGCCATATTGTTAGTTTCATTTTATATTCAATAACTTCTTAGAAATGTTCGATAAAACTAAGCCTGTGATATATATATATAAGAGCTTTCTTCAGTATTTAAGTTCTAACAATGCACGTGCCGAAATAGCTCAGTTGGGAGAGCGTTAGACTGAAGATCTAAAGATCCCTGGTTCGATCCCGGGTTTCGGCAATTCTTCTGTTTTATTAATGAAAGTAGACTGAAGATCTAATACCTATCCCTGCAAGAAAGAAAAAAAAAATAAACTACAGTTGCTCAGATAAGAAGAGAAGTCAAGCGAATTACACTTTCGTTTTTCTATATTTTTTAATGTAAAGTTGTCATTTTGCTTCACGCCATATTGTTAGTTTCATTTTATATTCAATAACTTCTTAGAAATATTCGATAAAAATAAGCCTGTGATATATATATAAGAGCTTTCTTCAGTATTTAAGTTCTAACAATGCACGTGCCGAAATAGCTAGTTGGGAGAGCGTTAGACTGAAGATCTAAAGGTCCCTGGTTCGATCCCGCGTTTCGGCAATTCTTCTGTTTTATTAATGAATGTAGACTGAAGATCTAATACCTATCCCTGCAAGAAAGAAAAATAAATAAATAAACTATAGTAGCTCAGATAAGAAGAGAAGTCAAGCGAATTGCACATTCGTTTTTCTTCAATTTTTAATGGAAAGTTATCATTTTACTTCACGCCATATTGTTAGTTTCATTTTATATTCAATAACTTCTTAGAAATGTTCGATAAAAATAAGCCTGTGATATATATATAAGAGCTTTCTTCAGTATTTAAGTTCCAACAATGCACGTGCCGAAATAGCTCAGTTGGGAAAGCGTTAGACTTCAGATCTAAAGGTCCCTGGTTCGATCCCGGGTTTCGGCAATTCTTCTCTTTTATTAATGAAAGTAGACTGAAGATCTAATACCTATTCCTGCAAGAAAGAAAAAAAAATATATAAACTACAGCTGCTCAGATAAGAAGCGAATTACACTTTTGTTTTTCTTTA
The DNA here is from genome assembly GCA_963930645.1 of Salticus scenicus. Classification (NCBI taxonomy): domain Eukaryota; kingdom Metazoa; phylum Arthropoda; class Arachnida; order Araneae; family Salticidae; genus Salticus; species Salticus scenicus. Next base: position 484,467 of record CAWVNO010000681.1, on the reverse strand, counting down.
TTTTTTAATGTAAAGTTGTCATTTTACTTCACGCCATATTGTTAGTTTCATTTTATATTCAATAACTTCTTAGAAATGTTCGATAAAAATAAGCCTGTGATATATATATAAGAGCTTTTTTCAGTATTTAAGTTCTAACAATGCACGTGCCGAAACAGCTCAGTTGGGAGAGCGTTAGACTGAAGATCTAAAGGTCCCTGGTTCGATCCCGGGTTTCGGCAATTCTTCTGTTTTATTAATGAAAGTAGACTGAAGACGTAATACCTATCCCTGCAAGAAAGAAAAAAATATATAAAAACTACAGCTGCTCAGATAAGAAGAAAATTCAAGCGAATTACACTTTCGTTTTTCTTCATTTTTTAATGTAAAGTTGTCATTTTATTTCACGCCATACTGTTAGTTTCATTTTATATTCAATAACTTCTTAGAAATGTTCGATAAAAATAAGAATGTGATATATATATAAGAGCTTTCTTTAGTTTTTAAGTTCTAACAATGCACGTGCCGAAATAGCTCAGTTGGGAGAGCGTTAGACTGAAGATCTAAAGGTCCCTGGTTCGATCCCGGGTTTCGGCAATTCTTCTGTTTTATTAATGAAAGTAGACTGAAGACGTAATACCTATCCCTGCAAGAAAGAAAAAAAAATAAATAAACTACAGTTGCTCAGATAAGAAGAGAAGTCAAGCGAATTACACTTTCGTTTTTCTTTACTTTTTAATGTAAAGTTGTCATTTTACTTCACGCCATATTGTTAGTTTCATTTTATATTCAATAACTTCTTAGAAATGTTAGATAAAAATAAGCCTGTGATATATATATAAGAGCTTTATTCAGTATTTAAGTTCTAACAATGCACGTGCCGAAATAGCTCAGTTGGGAGAGCGTTAGACGGAAGATCAAAAGATCCCTGGTTCGATCCCGGGTTTCGGCAATTCTTCTGTTTTATTAATGAAAATAGACTGAAGATCTAATACCTAACACTGCAAGAAAAAAAAAATAAACTACAGTTGCTCAGATAAGAAGAGAAGTCAAGCGAATTACACTTTCGTTTTTCTTTAATTTTGAATGTAAAGTTGTCATTTTACTTCACGCCATATTGTTAGTTTCATTTTATATTCAATAACTTCTTAGAAATGTTCGATAAAAATAAGCCTGTGATATATATATAAGAGCTTTTTTCAGTATTTAAGTTCTAACAATGCACGTGCCGAAATACCTCAGTTGGGAGAGCGTTAGACTGAAGATCTAAAGGTCCCTGGTTCGATCCCGGGTTTCGCCAATTCTTCTGTTTTATTAATGAATGTAGACTGAAGATCTAATACCTATCCCTGCAAGAAAGAAAAAAAAAATAAACTATAGTTGCTCAGATAAGAAGAGAAGTCAAGCGAATTGCACATTCGTTTTTCTTCAATTTTTAATGTAAAGTTATCATTTTACTTCACGCCATATTGTTAGTTTCAATTTATATTCAATAACTTTTTAGAAATGTTCGATAAAAATAAGCCTGTGATATATATATAAGAGCTTTCTTCAGTATTTAAGTTCCAACAATGCACGTGCCGAAATAGCTCAGTTGGGAGAGCGTTAGACTGAAGATCTAAAGGTCCCTGGTTCGATTCCGGATTTCGGCAATTCTTCTGTTTTATTAATGAAAGTAGACTGAAGATCTAATACCTATCCCTGCAAGAAAGAAAAAATATATATATAAACTACAGCTGCTCAGATAAGAAGCGAATTACACTTTCGTTTTTCTTTATTTTTTAATGTAAAGTTGTCATTTTACTTCACGCCATATTGTTAGTTTCATTTTATATTCAATAACTTCTTAGAAATGTTCGATAAAACTAATCCTGTGATATATATATAAGAGCTTTCTTCAGTATTTAAGTTCTAACAATGCACGTGCCGAAATAGCTCAGTTGGGAGAGCGTTAGACTGAAGATCTAAAGATCCCTGGTTCGATCCCGGGTTTCGGCAATTCTTCTGTTTTATTAATGAAAGTAGACTGAAGATCTAATACCTATCCCTGCAAGAAAGAAAAAAAAAATAAACTACAGTTGCTCAGATAAGAAGAGAAGTCAAGCGAATTACACTTTCGTTTTTCTTTATTTTTTAATGTAAAGTTGTCATTTTGCTTCACGCCATATTGTTAGTTTCATTTTATATTCAATAACTTCTTAGAAATATTCGATAAAAATAAGCCTGTGATATATATATAAGAGCTTTCTTCAGTATTTAAGTTCTAACAATGCACGTGCCGAAATAGCTAGTTGGGAGAGCGTTAGACTGAAGATCTAAAGGTCCCTGGTTCGATCCCGTGTTTCGGCAATTCTTCTGTTTTATTAATGAAAGTAGACTGAAGATCTAATACCTATCCCTGCAAGAAAGAAAAAAAAAATAAACTACAGTTGCTCAGATAAGAAGAGAAGTCAAGCGAATTACACTTTCGTTTTTCTTTATTTTTTAATGTAAAGTTGTCATTTTGCTTCACGCCATATTGTTAGTTTCATTTTATATTCAATAACTTCTTAGAAATATTCGATAAAAATAAGCCTGTGATATATATATAAGAGCTTTCTTCAGTATTTAAGTTCCAACAATGCACGTGCCGAAATAGCTCAGTTGGGAAAGCGTTAGACTTCAGATCTAAAGGTCCCTGGTTCGATCCCGTGTTTCGGCAATTCTTCTCTTTTATTAATGAAAGTAGACTGAAGATCTAATACCTATCCCTGCAAGAAAGAAAAAAAAATATATAAACTACAGCTGCTCAGATAAGAAGCGAATTACACTTTTGTTTTTCTTTATTTTTTAATGTAAAGTTGTCATTTTACTTCACGCCATATTGTTAGTTTCATTTTATATTCAATAACTTCTTAGAAATGTTCGATAAAAAAAAGCCTGTGATATATATATAAGAGCTTTCTTCAGTTTTTAAGTTCTAACAATGCACGTGCCGTAATACCTCAGTTGGGAGAGCGTTAGACTGAAGATCTAAAGGTCCCTGGTTCGATCCCGGGTTTCGGCAATTCTTCTGTTTTATTAATGAATGGAGACTGAAGATCTAATACCTATCCCTGCAAGAAAGAAAAATAAATAAATAAACTATAGTTGCTCAGATAAGAAGAGAAGTTAAGCGAATTGCACATTCGTTTTTCTTTAATTTTTAATGTAAAGTTGTTATTTTACTTCACGCCATATTGTTAGTTTCATTTTATATTCAATAACTTCTTAGAAATGTTCGATAAAAATAAGCCTGTGATATATATATATAAGAGCTTTTTTCAGTATTTAAGTTCTAACAATGCACGTGCCGAAATAGCTCAGTTGGGAGAGCGTTAGACTGAAGATCTAAAGGTCCCTGGTTCGATACCGGGTTTCGGCAATTCTTCTGTTTTATTAATGAAAGTAGACTGAAGACGTAATACCTATCCCTGCAAGAAAGAAAAAAATATATATAAACTACAGCTGCTCAGATAAGAAGAAAATTCAAGCGAATTACACTTTCGTTTTTCTTCATTTTTTAATGTAAAGTTGTCATTTTACTTCACGCCATACTGTTAGTTTCATTTTATATTCAATAACTTCTTAGAAATGTTCGATAAAAATAAGAATGTGATATATATATAAGAGCTTTCTTCAGTTTTTAAGTTCTAACAATGCACGTGCCGAAATAGCTAAGTTGGGAGAGCGTTAGACTGAAGATCTAAAGGTCCCTGGTTCGATCCCGGGTTTCGGCAATTCTTCTGTTTTATTAATGAAAATAGACTGAAGATCTAATACCTAACACTGCAAGAAAAAAAAAATAAACTACAGTTGCTCAGATAAGAAGAGAAGTCAAGCGAATTACACTTTCGTTTTTCTTTAATTTTGAATGTAAAGTTGTCATTTTACTTCACGCCATATTGTTAGTTTCATTTTATATTCAATAACTTCTTAGAAATGTTCGATAAAAATAAGCCTGTGATATATATATAAGAGCTTTCTTCAGTATTTAAGTTCTAACAATGCACGTGCAGAAATAGCTCAGTTGAGAGAGCGTTAGACTGAAGATCTAAAGGTCCCAGGTTCGATCCCGGGTTTCGGCAATTCTTCTGTTTTATAAATGAAAGTGACAGACAAATTTTTAGATCTAATACCTATCCCTGCAAGAAAGAAAAAAAAACTACAGTTGCTCAGATAAGAATATATTTAAGAGCTTTTTTTAATATTTTTGTATTTGCATTGCATGTGCCGAAATAGCTCAGTTGGGAGAAAGTTGAACAGAAGATTAAAAGGTCCCTGGTTCGATCTCGTGTTTCGGCAATTCTTCAGTTTTATTAATGAAAGTGACAGACAGATTTTTAGAACTAATACCTATCCCTGCAAGAAAGAAGAAAAAAAATAAACTACAGTTGCTCAGATAAGAATATACTTAAGAGTTTTTTTAGTATTTAAGTATGTGCAATGCACGTGCTGAAATACCTCAGTTGGGAGAGTGTTAGACTGAAGATCTAAAGGACCCTGGTTCGATCCCGGGTTTCGGCAATTCTTCTGCTTTATTAATGAAAGTAGACTGAAGATCTAATACCTATCCCTGCAAGAAAGAAAGAAAAATAAATGAACTACAGTTGCTCAGATAAGCAGAGAAGTCAAACGAATTACACTTTCGTTTTTCTTTAATTTTAATGTAAAGTTGTCATTTTACTTCACGCCATATTGTTAGTTTCATTTTATATTCAATAACTTCTTAGAAATGTTCGATAAAAATAAGCCTGTTATATATATATAAGAGCTTTCTTCAGTATTTAAGTTCTAACGATGCACGTGCCGAAATAGCTCTATTGGGAGAGCGTTAGACTGAAGATATAAAGGTCCCTGGTTCGATCCCTGGTTTCGGCGATTTTTCTGTTTTATTAATGAAAGTAGACTGAAGATCTAATACCTATCACTGCAAGAAAGAAAAAAAAATAAACTACAGTTGCTCAGATAAGAAGAGAACTCAAGCGAATTACACTTTCGCTTTTCTTTAATTTTTAATGTAAAGTTGCCATTTTACTTCACGCCATATTGTTAGTTTCATTTTATATTCAATAACTTATTAGAAATGTTCGATAAAAATAAGCCTGTGATATATATATATAAGAGCTTTCTTCAGTATTTAAGTTCTAACAATGCACGTGCAGAAATAGCTCAGTTGAGAGAGCGTTAGACTGAAGATATAAAGGTCCCTGGTTCGATCCCGGGTTTCGGCAATTCTTCTGTTTTATTAATGAAAATAGACTGAAGATCTAATACCTAACACTGCAAGAAAAAAAAAATAAACTACAGTTGCTCAGATAAGAAGAGAAGTCAAGCGAATTACACTTTCGTTTTTCTTTAATTTTGAATGTAAAGTTGTCATTTTACTTCACGCCATATTGTTAGTTTCATTTTATATTCAATAACTTCTTAGAAATGTTCGATAAAAATAAGCCTGTGATATATATATGAGCTTTTTTCAGTATTTAAGTTCTAACAATGCACGTGCCGAAATACCTCAGTTGGGAGAGCGTTAGACTGAAGATATAAAGGTCCCTGGTTCGATCCCGGGTTTCGCCAATTCTTCTGTTTTATTAATGAATGTAGACTGAAGATCTAATACCTATCCCTGCAAGAAAGAAAAATAAATAAATAATCTATAGTTGCTCAGATAAGAAGAGAAGTCAAGCGAATTGCACATTCGTTTTTCTTCAATATTTAATGTAAAGTTATCATTTTACTTCACGCCATATAGTTAGTTTCATTTTATATTCAATAACTTCTTAGAAATGTTCGATAAAAATAAGCCTGTGATATATATATAAGAGCTTTCTTCACTATTTAAGTTCCAACAATGCACGTGCCGAAATAGCTCTATTGGGAGAGCGTTAGACTGAAGATCTAAAGGTCCCTGGTTCGATTCCGGATTTCGGCAATTCTTCTGTTTTATTAATGAAAGTAGACTGAAGATCTAATACCTATCCCTGCAAGAAAGAAAAAATATATATATAAACTACAGCTGCTCAGATAAGAAGCGAATTACACTTTCGTTTTTCTTTATTTTTTAATGTAAAGTTGTCATTTTACTTCACGCCATATTGTTAGTTTCATTTTATATTCAATAACTTCTTAGAAATGTTCGATAAAACTAAGCCTGTGATATATATATAAGAGCTTTCTTCAGTATTTAAGTTCTAACAATGCACGTGCCGAAATAGCTCAGTTGGGAGAGCGTTAGACTGAAGATCTAAAGATCCCTGGTTCGATCCCGGGTTTCGGCAATTCTTCTGTTTTATTAATGAAAGTAGACTGAAGATATAATACCTATCCCTGCAAGAAAGAAAAAAAAAAAAAAACTACAGTTGCTCAGATAAGAAAAGAAGTCAAGCGAATTACACTTTCGTTTTTCTTTATTTTTTAATGTAAAGTTGTCATTTTGCTTCACGCCATATTGTTAGTTTCATTTTATATTCAATAACTTCTTAGAAATATTCGATAAAAATAAGCCTGTGATATATATATAAGAGCTTTCTTCAGTATTTAAGTTCTAACAATGCACGTGCCGAAATAGCTAGTTGGGAGAGCGTTAGACTGAAGATCTAAAGGTCCCTGGTTCGATCCCGTGTTTCGGCAATTCTTCTGTTTTATTAATGAATGTAGACTGAAGATCTAATACCTATCCCTGCAAGAAAGAAAAATAAATAAATAAACTATCGTAGCTCAGATAAGAAGAGAAGTCAAGCGAATTGCACATTCGTTTTTCTTCAATTTTTAATGGAAAGTTATCATTTTACTTCACGCCATATTGTTAGTTTCATTTTATATTCAATAACTTCTTAGAAATGTTCGATAAAAATAAGCCTGTGATATATATATAAGAGCTTTCTTCAGTATTTAAGTTCCAACAATGCACGTGCCGAAATAGCTCAGTTGGGAAAGCGTTAGACTTCAGATCTAAAGGTCCCTGGTTCGATCCCGGGTTTCGGCAATTCTTCTCTTTTATTAATGAAAGTAGACTGAAGATCTAATACCTATCCCTGCAAAAAAGAAAAAAAAATATATAAACTACAGCTGCTCAGATAAGAAGCGAATTACACTTTTGTTTTTCTTTATTTTTTAATGTAAAGTTGTCATTTTACTTCACGCCATATTGTTAGTTTCATTTTATATTCAATAACTTCTTAGAAATGTTCGATAAAAATAAGCCTGTGATATATATATAAGAGCTTTCTTCAGTATTTAAGTTCCAACAATGCACGTGCCGAAATAGCTCAGTTGGGAAAGCGTTAGACTGAAGATCTAAAGATCCCTGGTTCGATCCCGGGTTTCGGCAATTCTTCTCTTTTATTAATGAAAGTAGACTGAAGATCTAATACCTATCCCTGCAAAAAAGAAAAAAAAATATATAAACTACAGCTGCTCAGATAAGAAGCGAATTACACTTTTGTTTTTCTTTATTTTTTAATGTAAAGTTGTCATTTTACTTCACGCCATATTGTTAGTTTCATTTTATATTCAATAACTTCTTAGAAATGTTCGATAAAAATAAGCCTGTGATATATATATAAGAGCTTTCTTCAGTTTTTAAGTTCTAACAATGCACGTGCCGTAATACCTCAGTTGGGAGAGCGTTAGACTGAAGATCTAAAGGTCCCTGGTTCGATCCCGGGTTTCGGCAATTCTTCTGTTTTATTAATGAATGTAGACTGAAGATCTAATACCTATCCCTGCAAGAAAGAAAAATAAATAAATAAACTATAGTTGCTCAGATAAGAAGAGAAGTTAAGCGAATTGCACATTCGTTTTTCTTTAATTTTTAATGTAAAGTTGTTATTTTACTTCACGCCATATTGTTAGTTTCATTTTATATTCAATAACTTCTTAGAAATGTTCGATAAAAATAAGCCTGTGATATATATATAAGAGCTTTTTTCAGTATTTAAGTTCTAACAACGCACGTGACGAAATAGCTCAGTTGGGAGAGCGTTAGACTGAAGATCTAAAGGTCCCTGGTTCGATCCCGGGTTTCGGCAATTCTTCCGTTTTATTAATGAATGTAGACTGAAGAGCTAATACCTATCCCTGCAAGAAAGAAAAATAAATAAATAAACTATAGTTACTCAGATAAGAAGAAAATTCAAGCGAATTACACTTTCGTTTTTCTTCATTTTTTAATGTAAAGTTGTCATTTTACTTCACGCCATACTGTTAGTTTCATTTTATATTCAATAACTTCTTAGAAATGTTCGATAAAAATAAGAATGTGATATATATATAAGAGCTTTCTTCAGTTTTTAAGTTCTAACAATGCACGTGCCGAAATAGCTCAGTTGGGAGAGCGTTAGACTGAAGATCTAAAGGTCCCTGGTTCGATCCCGGGTTTCGGCAATTCTTCTGTTTTATTAATGAAAGTAGACTGAAGACGTAATACCTATCCCTGCAAGAAAGAAAAAAAAATAAATAAACTACAGTTGCTCAGATAAGAAGAGAAGTCAAGCGAATTACACTTTCGTTTTTCTTTAATTTTGAATGTAAAGTTGTCATTTTACTTCACGCCATATTGTTAGTTTCATTTTATATTCAATAACTTATTAGAAATGTTCGATAAAAATAAGCCTGTGATATATATATAAGAGCTTTCTTCAGTATTTAAGTTCTAACAATGCACGTGCAGAAATAGCTCAGTTGAGAGAGCGTTAGACTGAAGATCTAAAGGTCCCAGGTTCGATCCCGGGTTTCGGCAATTCTTCTGTTTTATAAATGAAAGTGACAGACAAATTTTTAGATCTAATACCTATCCCTGCAAGAAAGAAAAAAAAAAAACTACAGTTGCTCAGATAAGAATACATAAGAATATATTTAAAAGCTTTTTTTAGAATTTAAGTATTAGCAAAGCACGTGCAGAAATAGCTCAGTTGGGAGAGCGTTAGACTGAAGATCTAAAAGTCCCTGGTTCGATCCCGGGTTTCGGCAAGTCTTCTGTTTTATTAATGGAAGTAGACTGAAGATCTAATACCTATCCCTGCAAGAAAGAAAAAAAAATACACTACAGTTGCTCAGATAAGAATACATAAGAATATATTTAAGAGCTTTTCTTAGTATTTAAATTTGCAATGCTCGTGCCGAAATAGCTCAGTTCGGAGAGCGTTAGACTGAAGATCTAAAGGTCCCTGGTTCGATCCCGGGTTTCGGTAATATTTCTGTTTTATTAATGAAAGAGAAAGACAAATTTTTAGAACTAATACCTATCCCTGCTAAAAAAAAAAAAAAAAGAAAAAACTACATTTGCTCAGATAAGAATATATTTAGGAGCTTTTTTTAGTATTTATGTATTTGCATTGCACGTGCCGAAATAGCTCAGTTGGGAGAAAGTTGAACTGAAGATTAAAAGGTTCCTGGTTCGATCTCGTGTTTCGGCAATTCTTCAGTTTTATTAATGAAAGTGACAGACAGATTTTTAGAACTAATACCTATCCCTGCAAGAAAGAAGAAAAAAATAAACTACAGTTGCTCAGTTAAGAATATATTTAAGAGTTTTTTTAGTATTTAACCCGTTAGTAGTCGCTAATTGGTCGATTTGCCGCCCATCATTTAGTGTTGCCAGACTTTTTTATTCAATAGCCACCAAAATTTTTTGAAAGTGGCATTTGATATACATAAAACGCGAATAAAACCGAAGAAACGTCGGTCACATCACTTCTTAAAATTATTGGTGGTGCAATTTTTAATAGGTGGCGCGGTTTATAGCGACTACTAACGGGTTAAGTATTTGCAATGCACGTGCCGAAATAGCTCAGTTGGGAGAGCGTTAGACTGAAAATCTAAAGGTCCCTGTTTCGATCCCGGGTTTCGGCAATTCTTCTGTTTTATTAATGAAAGTAGACTGAAGATCTAATACCTATCCCTGCAAGTAAGAAAAAAAAAAAATAAACTACAGTTGCTCACATAAGAAGAGAACTCAAGCGAATAACACTTTCGTTTTTCTTTAATTTTTAATGTAAAGTTGTCATTTTACTTCACGCCATATTGTTAGTTTCATTTTATATTCAATATCTTCTTAGGAATGTTCGATAAAAATAAGCCTGTGATATATATATAAGAGCTTTCTTCAGTATTTAAGTTCTAACAATGCACGTACCGAAATAGCTCAGTTGGGAGAGCGTTAGACTGAAGATATAAAGGTCCCTGGTTCGATCCCATGTTTCGGCAATTCTTCTGTTTTGTTAATGAAAGTAGACTGAAGATCTAATACCTATCCCTGCAAGAAAGAAAAATAAATAAATAAACTACAGTTGCTCAGATAAGAAGAGAACTCAAGCGAATTACACTTTCGCTTTTCTTTAATTTTTAATGTAAAGTTGTCATTTTACTTCACGCCATATTGTTAGTTTCATTTTATATTCAATAACTTATTAGAAATGTTCGATAAAAATAAGCCTGTGATATATATATAAGAGCTTTCTTCAGTATTTAAGTTCTAACAATGCACGTGCAGAAATAGCTCAGTTGAGAGAGCGTTAGACTGAAGATCTAAAGGTCCCAGGTTCGATCCCGGGTTTCGGCAATTCTTCTGTTTTATAAATGAAAGTGACAGACAAATTTTTAGATCTAATACCTATCCCTGCAAGAAAGAAAAAAAAAAAACTACAGTTGCTCAGATAAGAATACATAAGAATATATTTAAAAGCTTTTTTTAGAATTTAAGTATTAGCAAAGCACGTGCAGAAATAGCTCAGTTGGGAGAGCGTTAGACTGAAGATCTAAAAGTCCCTGGTTCGATCCCGGGTTTCGGCAAGTCTTCTGTTTTATTAATGGAAGTAGACTGAAGATCTAATACCTATCCCTGCAAGAAAGAAAAAAAAATACACTACAGTTGCTCAGATAAGAATACATAAGAATATATTTAAGAGCTTTTCTTAGTATTTAAATTTGCAATGCTCGTGCCGAAATAGCTCAGTTCGGAGAGCGTTAGACTGAAGATCTAAAGGTCCCTGGTTCGATCCCGGGTTTCGGTAATATTTCTGTTTTATTAATGAAAGAGAAAGACAAATTTTTAGAACTAATACCTATCCCTGCTAAAAAAAAAAAAAAAGAAAAAACTACATTTGCTCAGATAAGAATATATTTAGGAGCTTTTTTTAGTATTTATGTATTTGCATTGCACGTGCCGAAATAGCTCAGTTGGGAGAAAGTTGAACTGAAGATTAAAAGGTTCCTGGTTCGATCTCGTGTTTCGGCAATTCTTCAGTTTTATTAATGAAAGTGACAGACAGATTTTTAGAACTAATACCTATCCCTGCAAGAAAGAAGAAAAAAATAAACTACAGTTGCTCAGTTAAGAATATATTTAAGAGTTTTTTTAGTATTTAACCCGTTAGTAGTCGCTAATTGGTCGATTTGCCGCCCATCATTTAGTGTTGCCAGACTTTTTTATTCAATAGCCACCAAAATTTTTTGAAAGTGGCATTTGATATACATAAAACGCGAATAAAACCGAAGAAACGTCGGTCACATCACTTCTTAAAATTATTGGTGGTGCAATTTTTAATAGGTGGCGCGGTTTATAGCGACTACTAACGGGTTAAGTATTTGCAATGCACGTGCCGAAATAGCTCAGTTGGGAGAGCGTTAGACTGAAAATCTAAAGGTCCCTGTTTCGATCCCGGGTTTCGGCAATTCTTCTGTTTTATTAATGAAAGTAGACTGAAGATCTAATACCTATCCCTGCAAGTAAGAAAAAAAAAAAATAAACTACAGTTGCTCACATAAGAAGAGAACTCAAGCGAATAACACTTTCGTTTTTCTTTAATTTTTAATGTAAAGTTGTCATTTTACTTCACGCCATATTGTTAGTTTCATTTTATATTCAATATCTTCTTAGGAATGTTCGATAAAAATAAGCCTGTGATATATATATAAGAGCTTTCTTCAGTATTTAAGTTCTAACAATGCACGTACCGAAATAGCTCAGTTGGGAGAGCGTTAGACTGAAGATATAAAGGTCCCTGGTTCGATCCCATGTTTCGGCAATTCTTCTGTTTTGTTAATGAAAGTAGACTGAAGATCTAATACCTATCCCTGCAAGAAAGAAAAATAAATAAATAAACTACAGTTGCTCAGATAAGAAGAGAAGTTAAGCGAATTGCACATTCGTTTTTCTTTAATTTTTAATGTAAAGTTGTTATTTTACTTCACGCCATATTGTTAGTTTCATTTTATATTCAATAACTTCTTAGAAATGTTCGATAAAAATAAGCCTGTGATATATATATAAGAGCTTTTTTTAGTATTTAAGTTCTAACAATGCACGTGCCGAAATAGCTCAGTTGGGAGAGCGTTAGTCTGAAGATCTAAAGGTCCCTGGTTCGATCCCGGGTTTCGGCAATTCTTCTGTTTTATTAATGAAAGTAGACTGAAGACGTAATACCTATCCCTGCAAGAAAGAAAAAAATATATATAAACTACAGCTGCTCAGATAAGAAGAAAATTCAAGCGAATTACACTTTCGTTTTTCTTCATTTTTTAATGTAAAGTTGTCATTTTACTTCACGCCATACTGTTAGTTTCATTTTATATTCAATAACTTCTTAGAAATGTTCGATAAAAATAAGAATGTGATATATATATAAGAGCTTTCTTCAGTTTTTAAGTTCTAACAATGCACGTGCCGAAATAGGTCAGTTGGGAGAGCGTTAGACTGAAGATCTAAAGGTCCCTGGTTCGATCCCGGGTTTCGGCAATTCTTCTGTTTTATTAATGAAAGTAGACTGAAGACGTAATACCTATCCCTGCAAGAAAGAAAAAAAAATAAATAAACTACAGTTGCTCAGATAAGAAGAGAAGTCAAGCGAATTACACTTTCGTTTTTCTTTAATTTTGAATGTAAAGTTGTCATTTTACTTCACGCCATATTGTTAGTTTCATTTTATATTCAATAACTTATTAGAAATGTTCGATAAAAATAAGCCTGTGATATATATATAAGAGCTTTCTTCAGTATTTAAGTTCTAACAATGCACGTGCAGAAATAGCTCAGTTGAGAGAGCGTTAGACTGAAGATCTAAAGGTCCCAGGTTCGATCCCGGGTTTCGGCAATTCTTCTGTTTTATAAATGAAAGTGACAGACAAATTTTTAGATCTAATACCTATCCCTGCAAGAAAGAAAAAAAAAAAACTACAGTTGCTCAGATAAGAATACATAAGAATATATTTAAAAGCTTTTTTTAGAATTTAAGTATTAGCAAAGCACGTGCAGAAATAGCTCAGTTGGGAGAGCGTTAGACTGAAGATCTAAAAGTCCCTGGTTCGATCCCGGGTTTCGGCAAGTCTTCTGTTTTATTAATGGAAGTAGACTGAAGATCTAATACCTATCCCTGCAAGAAAGAAAAAAAAATACACTACAGTTGCTCAGATAAGAATACATAAGAATATATTTAAGAGCTTTTCTTAGTATTTAAATTTGCAATGCTCGTGCCGAAATAGCTCAGTTCGGAGAGCGTTAGACTGAAGATCTAAAGGTCCCTGGTTCGATCCCGGGTTTCGGTAATATTTCTGTTTTATTAATGAAAGAGAAAGACAAATTTTTAGAACTAATACCTATCCCTGCTAAAAAAAAAAAAAAAAGAAAAAACTACATTTGCTCAGATAAGAATATATTTAGGAGCTTTTTTTAGTATTTATGTATTTGCATTGCACGTGCCGAAATAGCTCAGTTGGGAGAAAGTTGAACTGAAGATTAAAAGGTTCCTGGTTCGATCTCGTGTTTCGGCAATTCTTCAGTTTTATTAATGAAAGTGACAGACAGATTTTTAGAACTAATACCTATCCCTGCAAGAAAGAAGAAAAAAATAAACTACAGTTGCTCAGTTAAGAATATATTTAAGAGTTTTTTTAGTATTTAACCCGTTAGTAGTCGCTAATTGGTCGATTTGCCGCCCATCATTTAGTGTTGCCAGACTTTTTTATTCAATAGCCACCAAAATTTTTTGAAAGTGGCATTTGATATACATAAAACGCGAATAAAACCGAAGAAACGTCGGTCACATCACTTCTTAAAATTATTGGTGGTGCAATTTTTAATAGGTGGCGCGGTTTATAGCGACTACTAACGGGTTAAGTATTTGCAATGCACGTGCCGAAATAGCTCAGTTGGGAGAGCGTTAGACTGAAAATCTAAAGGTCCCTGTTTCGATCCCGGGTTTCGGCAATTCTTCTGTTTTATTAATGAAAGTAGACTGAAGATCTAATACCTATCCCTGCAAGTAAGAAAAAAAAAAAATAAACTACAGTTGCTCACATAAGAAGAGAACTCAAGCGAATAACACTTTCGTTTTTCTTTAATTTTTAATGTAAAGTTGTCATTTTACTTCACGCCATATTGTTAGTTTCATTTTATATTCAATATCTTCTTAGGAATGTTCGATAAAAATAAGCCTGTGATATATATATAAGAGCTTTCTTCAGTATTTAAGTTCTAACAATGCACGTACCGAAATAGCTCAGTTGGGAGAGCGTTAGACTGAAGATATAAAGGTCCCTGGTTCGATCCCATGTTTCGGCAATTCTTCTGTTTTGTTAATGAAAGTAGACTGAAGATCTAATACCTATCCCTGCAAGAAAGAAAAATAAATAAATAAACTACAGTTGCTCAGATAAGAAGAGAACTCAAGCGAATTACACTTTCGCTTTTCTTTAATTTTTAATGTAAAGTTGTCATTTTACTTCACGCCATATTGTTAGTTTCATTTTATATTCAATAACTTATTAGAAATGTTCGATAAAAATAAGCCTGTGATATATATATAAGAGCTTTCTTCAGTATTTAAGTTCTAACAATGCACGTGCAGAAATAGCTCAGTTGAGAGAGCGTTAGACTGAAGATCTAAAGGTCCCAGGTTCGATCCCGGGTTTCGGCAATTCTTCTGTTTTATAAATGAAAGTGACAGACAAATTTTTAGATCTAATACCTATCCCTGCAAGAAAGAAAAAAAAAAACTACAGTTGCTCAGATAAGAATACATAAGAATATATTTAAAAGCTTTTTTTAGAATTTAAGTATTAGCAAAGCACGTGCAGAAATAGCTCAGTTGGGAGAGCGTTAGACTGAAGATCTAAAAGTCCCTGGTTCGATCCCGGGTTTCGGCAAGTCTTCTGTTTTATTAATGGAAGTAGACTGAAGATCTAATACCTATCCCTGCAAGAAAGAAAAAAAAATACACTACAGTTGCTCAGATAAGAATACATAAGAATATATTTAAGAGCTTTTCTTAGTATTTAAATTTGCGATGCTCGTGCCGAAATAGCTCAGTTCGGAGAGCGTTAGACTGAAGATCTAAAGGTCCCTGGTTCGATCCCGGGTTTCGGTAATATTTCTGTTTTATTAATGAAAGAGAAAGACAAATTTTTAGAACTAATACCTATCCCTGCTAAAAAAAAAAAAAAAGAAAAAACTACATTTGCTCAGATAAGAATATATTTAGGAGCTTTTTTTAGTATTTATGTATTTGCATTGCACGTGCCGAAATAGCTCAGTTGGGAGAAAGTTGAACTGAAGATTAAAAGGTTCCTGGTTCGATCTCGTGTTTCGGCAATTCTTCAGTTTTATTAATGAAAGTGACAGACAGATTTTTAGAACTAATACCTATCCCTGCAAGAAAGAAGAAAAAAATAAACTACAGTTGCTCAGTTAAGAATATATTTAAGAGTTTTTTTAGTATTTAACCCGTTAGTAGTCGCTAATTGGTCGATTTGCCGCCCATCATTTAGTGTTGCCAGACTTTTTTATTCAATAGCCACCAAAATTTTTTGAAAGTGGCATTTGATATACATAAAACGCGAATAAAACCGAAGAAACGTCGGTCACATCACTTCTTAAAATTATTGGTGGTGCAATTTTTAATAGGTGGCGCGGTTTATAGCGACTACTAACGGGTTAAGTATTTGCAATGCACGTGCCGAAATAGCTCAGTTGGGAGAGCGTTAGACTGGAAATCTAAAGGTCCCTGTTTCGATCCCGGGTTTCGGCAATTCTTCTGTTTTATTAATGAAAGTAGACTGAAGATCTAATACCTATCCCTGCAAGTAAGAAAAAAAAAAATAAACTACAGTTGCTCACATAAGAAGAGAACTCAAGCGAATAACACTTTCGTTTTTCTTTAATTTTTAATGTAAAGTTGTCATTTTACTTCACGCCATATTGTTAGTTTCATTTTATATTCAATAACTTCTTAGAAATGTTCGATAAAAATAAGCCTGTTATATATATATAAGAGCTTTCTTCAGTATTTAAGTTCTAACAATGCATGTGCAGAAATAGCTCAGTTGAGAGAGCGTTAGACTGAAGATCTAAAGGTCCCTGGTTCGATCCCGGGTTTCGGCAATTCTTCTGTTTTATAAATGAAAGTGACAGACAAATTTTTAGATCTAATACCTATCCCTGCAAGAAAGAAAAAAAAAATAAACTACAGTTGCTCAGATAAGAATACATAAGAATATATTTAAAAGCTTTTTTTAGAATTTAAGTATTTGCAAAGCACATGCAGAAATTGCTCAGTTGGGAGAGCGTTAGACTGAAGATTTAAAAGTCCCTGGTTCGATCCCGGGTTTCGGCAAGTCTTCTGTTTTATTAATGGAAGTAGACTGAAGATCTAATACCTATCTCTGCAAGAAAGAAAAAATAAATAAACCACAGTTGCTCAGATAAGAATACGTAAGAATATATTTAAGAGCTTTTCTTCGTATTTAAATTTGCAATGCTCGTGCCGAAATAGCTCAGTTGGGAGAGCGTTAGACGGAAGATCAAAAGATCCCTGGTTCGATCCCGGGTTTCGGCAATTCTTCTGTTTTATTAATGAAAGTAGACTGAAGATCTAATACCTATCCCAGCAAGAAAGAAAAAAAAATAAATAAACTACAGTTGCTCAGATAAGAAGAGAACTCAAGCGAATTACACTTTCGCTTTTCTTTAATTTTTAATGCAAAGTTGCCATTTTACTTCACACCATATTGTTAGTTTCATTTTATATTCAATAACTTCTTAGAAATGTTCGATAAAAATAAGCCTGTTATATATATATAAGAGCTTTCTTCAGTATTTAAGTTCTAACAATGCATGTGCAGAAATAGCTCAGTTGAGAGAGCGTTAGACTGAAGATCTAAAGGTCCCTGGTTCGATCCCGGGTTTCGGCAATTCTTCTGTTTTATAAATGAAAGTGACAGACAAATTTTTAGATCTAATACCTATCCCTGCAAGAAAGAAAAAAAAAATAAACTACAGTTGCTCAGATAAGAATACATAAGTATATATATTCAAAAGCTTTTTTTAGAATTTAAGTATTTGTAAAGCACATGCAGAAATTGCTCAGTTGGGAGAGCGTTAGACTGAAGATTTAAAAGTCCCTGGTTCGATCCCGGGTTTCGGCAAGTCTTCTGTTTTATTAATGGAAGTAGACTGAAGATCTAATACCTATCTCTGCAAGAAAGAAAAAATAAATAAACTACAGTTGCTCAGATAAGAATACGTAAGAATATATTTAAGAGCTTTTCTTCGTATTTAAGTATTTGTAAAGCACGTGCCGAAATAGCTCAGTTGGGAGAGCGTTAGACGGAAGATCAAAAGATCCCTGGTTCGATCCCGGGTTTCGGCAATTCTTCTGTTTTATTAATGAAAGTAGACTGAAGATCTAATACCTATCCCAGCAAGAAAGAAAAAAAAATAAATAAACTACAGTTGCTGAGATAAGAAGAGAAGTCAAGCGAATTACACTTTCGTTTTTCTTTAATTTTTAATGTAAAGTTCTCATTTTACTTCACGCCATATTGTTAGTTTCATTTTATATTCAATAACGTCTTAGAAATGTTCGATAAAAATAAGCCTGTGATATATATATAAGAGCTCTCTTCAGTATTTAAGTTCTAATAACGCACGTGCCGAAATAGCTCAGTTGGGAGAGCGTTAGACTGAAGATCTAAAGGTCCCTGGTTCGATCCCGGGTTTCGGCCATTCTTCTGTTTTATTAATGAATGTAGACTGAAGTTCTAATACCTATCCCTGCAAGAAAGAAAAATAAATAAATAAACTATAGTTGCTCAGATAAGAAGAGAAGTCAAGCGAATTGCACATTCGTTTTTCTTCAATTTTTAATGTAAAGTTATCATTTTACTTCACGCCATATTGTTAGTTTCATTTTATATTCAATAACTTCTTAGAAATGTTCGATAAAAATAAGCCTGTGATATATATATAAGAGCTTTCTTCAGGATTTAAGTTCTAATAATGCACGTGCCGAAATAGCTCAGTTGGGAGAGCGTTAGACTGAAGATCTAAAGGTCCCTGGTTCGATCCCGGGTTTCGGCAATTCTTCTGTTTTATTAATGAAAGTAGACTGAAGATCTAATACCTATCCCCTGCAAGAAAGAAAAAAATATATATAAACTACAGCTGCTCAGATAAGAAGAGAAGTCAAGCGAATTACACTTTCGTTTTTCTTTAATTTTGAATGTAAAGTTGTCATTTTACTTCACGCCATATTGTTAGTTTCATTTTATATTCAATAACGTCTTAGAAATGTTCGATAAAAATAAGCCTGTGATATATATATAAGAGCTTTCTTCAGTATTTAAGTTCTAACAATGCACTTGCAGAAATAGCTCAGTTGAGAGAGCGTTAGACTGAAGATCTAAAGGTCCCAGGTTCGATCCCGGGTTTCGGCAATTCTTCTGTTTTATAAATGAAAGTGACAGACAAATTTTTAGATCTAATACCTATCCCACCAAAAAAGAAAAAAAAACTACAGTTGCTCAGATAAGAATATATTTAAGAGCTTTTTTTAATATTTTTGTATTTGCATTGCATGTGCCGAAATAGCTCAGTTGGGAGAAAGTTGAACAGAAGATTAAAAGGTCCCTGGTTCGATCTCGTGTTTCGGCAATTCTTCAGTTTTATTAATGAAAGTGACAGACAGATTTTTAGAACTAATACCTATCCCTGCAAGAAAGAAGAAAAAAAATAAACTACAGTTGCTCAGATAAGAATATACTTAAGAGTTTTTTTAGTATTTAAGTATGTGCAATGCACGTGCCGAAATACCTCAGTTGGGAGAGTGTTAGACTGAAGATCTAAAGGACCCTGGTTCGATCCCGGGTATCGGCAATTCTTCTGCTTTATTAATGAAAGTAGACTGAAGATCTAATACCTATCCCTGCAAGAAAGAAAGAAAAATAAATGAACTACAGTTGCTCAGATAAGCAGAGAAGTCAAGCGAATTACACTTTCGTTTTTCTTTAATTTTAATGTAAAGTTGTCATTTTACTTCACGCCATATTGTTAGTTTCATTTTATATTCAATAACTTCTTAGAAATGTTCGATAAAAATAAGCCTGTTATATATATATAAGAGCTTTCTTCAGTATTTAAGTTCTAACGATGCACGTGCCGAAATAGCTCTATTGGGAGAGCGTTAGACTGAAGATATAAAGGTCCCTGGTTCGATCCCTGGTTTCGGCGATTTTTCTGTTTTATTAATGAAAGTAGACTGAAGATCTAATACCTATCCCTGCAAGAAAGAAAAAAAAATAAACTACAGTTGCTCAGATAAGAAGAGAACTCAAGCGAATTACACTTTCGCTTTTCTTTAATTTTTAATGTAAAGTTGCCATTTTACTTCACGCCATATTGTTAGTTTCATTTTATATTCAATAACTTATTAGAAATGTTCGATAAAAATAAGCCTGTGATATATATATATAAGAGCTTTCTTCAGTATTTAAGTTCTAACAATGCACGTGCAGAAATAGCTCAGTTGAGAGAGCGTTAGACTGAAGATCAAAAGATCCCTGGTTCGATCCCGGGTTTCGGCAATTCTTCTGTTTTATTAATGAAAATAGACTGAAGATCTAATACCTAACACTGCAAGAAAAAAAAAATAAACTACAGTTGCTCAGATAAGAAGAGAAGTCAAGCGAATTACACTTTCGTTTTTCTTTAATTTTGAATGTAAAGTTGTCATTTTACTTCACGCCATATTGTTAGTTTCATTTTATATTCAATAACTTCTTAGAAATGTTCGATAAAAATAAGCCTGTGATATATATATAAGAGCTTTTTTCAGTATTTAAGTTCTAACAATGCACGTGCCGAAATACCTCAGTTGGGAGAGTGTTAGACTGAAGATCTAAAGGACCCTGGTTCGATCCCGGGTTTCGGCAATTCTTCTGCTTTATTAATGAAAGTAGACTGAAGATCTAATACCTATCCCTGCAAGAAAGAAAGAAAAATAAATGAACTACAGTTGCTCAGATAAGCAGAGAAGTCAAGCGAATTGCACATTCGTTTTTCTTCAATATTTAATGTAAAGTTATCATTTTACTTCACGCCATATAGTTAGTTTCATTTTATATTCAATAACTTCTTAGAAATGTTCGATAAAAATAAGCCTGTGATATATATATAAGAGCTTTCTTCAGTATTTAAGTTCTAACAATGCACGTGCCGAAATAGCTCAGTTGGGAGAGCGTTAGACTGAAGATCTAAACGTCCCTGGTTCGATTCCGGATTTCGGCAATTCTTCTGTTTTATTAATGAAAGTAGACTGAAGATCTAATACCTATCCCTGCAAGAAAGAAAAAATATATATATAAACTACAGCTGCTCAGATAAGAAGCGAATTACACTTTCGTTTTTCTTTTTTTTTTAATGTAAAGTTGTCATTTTACTTCACGCCATATTGTTAGTTTCATTTTATATTCAATAACTTCTTAGAAATGTTCGATAAAACTAAGCCTGTGATATATATATAAGAGCTTTCTTCAGTATTTAAGTTCTAACAATGCACGTGCCGAAATAGCTCAGTTGGGAGAGCGTTAGACTGAAGATCTAAAGATCCCTGGTTCGATCCCGGGTTTCGGCAATTCTTCTGTTTTATTAATGAAAGTAGACTGAAGATATAATACCTATCCCTGCAAGAAAGAAAAAAAAAATAAACTACAGTTGCTCAGATAAGAAAAGAAGTCAAGCGAATTACACTTTCGTTTTTCTTTATTTTTTAATGTAAAGTTGTCATTTTGCTTCACGCCATATTGTTAGTTTCATTTTATATTCAATAACTTCTTAGAAATATTCGATAAAAATAAGCCTGTGATATATATATAAGAGCTTTCTTCAGTATTTAAGTTCTAACAATGCACGTGCCGAAATAGCTAGTTGGGAGAGCGTTAGACTGAAGATCTAAAGGTCCCTGGTTCGATCCCGTGTTTCGGCAATTCTTCTGTTTTATTAATGAATGTAGACTGAAGATCTAATACCTATCCCTGCAAGAAAGAAAAATAAATAAATAAACTATAGTAGCTCAGATAAGAAGAGAAGTCAAGCGAATTGCACATTCGTTTTTCTTCAATTTTTAATGGAAAGTTATCATTTTACTTCACGCCATATTGTTAGTTTCATTTTATATTCAATAACTTCTTAGAAATGTTCGATAAAAATAAGCCTGTGATATATATATAAGAGCTTTCTTCAGTATTTAAGTTCCAACAATGCACGTGCCGAAATAGCTCAGTTGGGAAAGCGTTAGACTTCAGATCTAAAGGTCCCTGGTTCGATCCCGGGTTTTGGCAATTCTTCTCTTTTATTAATGAAAGTAGACTGAAGATCTAATACCTATCCCTGCAAGAAAGAAAAAAAAATATATAAACTACAGCTGCTCAGATAAGAAGCGAATTACACTTTTGTTTTTCTTTATTTTTTAATGTAAAGTTGTCATTTTACTTCACGCCATATTGTTAGTTTCATTTTATATTCAATAACTTCTTAGAAATGTTCGATAAAAATAAGCCTGTGATATATATATAAGAGCTTTCTTCAGTTTTTAAGTTCTAACAAAGCACGTGCCGTAATACCTCAGTTGGGAGAGCGTTAGACTGAAGATCTAAAGGTCCCTGGTTCGATCCCGGGTTTCGGCAATTCTTCTGTTTTATTAATGAATGTAGACTGAAGATCTAATACCTATCAATGCAAGAAAGAAAAAAAAAATAAACTATAGTTGCTCAGATAAGAAGAGAAGTCAAGCGAATTGCACATTCGTTTTTCTTCAATTTTTAATGTAAAGTTATCATTTTACTTCACGCCATATTGTTAGTTTCAATTTATATTCAATAACTTCTTAGAAATGTTCGATAAAAATAAGCCTGTTATATATATATAAGAGCTTTCTTCAGTATTTAAGTTCTAACGATGCACGTGCCGAAATAGCTCTATTGGGAGAGCGTTAGACTGAAGATATAAAGGTCCCTGGTTCGATCCCTGGTTTCGGCGATTTTTCTGTTTTATTAATGAAAGTAGACTGAAGATCTAATACCTATCCCTGCAAGAAAGAAAAAAAAATAAACTACAGTTGCTCAGATAAGAAGAGAACTCAAGCGAATTACACTTTCGCTTTTCTTTAATTTTTAATGTAAAGTTGCCATTTTACTTCACGCCATATTGTTAGTTTCATTTTATATTTAATAACTTATTAGAAATGTTCGATAAAAATAAGCCTGTGATATATATATATAAGAGCTTTCTTCAGTATTTAAGTTCTAACAATGCACGTGCAGAAATAGCTCAGTTGAGAGAGCGTTAGACTGAAGATCAAAAGATCCCTGGTTCGATCCCGGGTTTCGGCAATTCTTCTGTTTTATTAATGAAAATAGACTGAAGATCTAATACCTAACACTGCAAGAAAAAAAAAATAAACTACAGTTGCTCAGATAAGAAGAGAAGTCAAGCGAATTACACTTTCGTTTTTCTTTAATTTTGAATGTAAAGTTGTCATTTTACTTCACGCCATATTGTTAGTTTCATTTTATATTCAATAACTTCTTAGAAATGTTCGATAAAAATAAGCCTGTGATATATATATAAGAGCTTTTTTCAGTATTTAAGTTCTAACAATGCACGTGCCGAAATACCTCAGTTGGGAGAGTGTTAGACTGAAGATCTAAAGGACCCTGGTTCGATCCCGGGTTTCGGCAATTCTTCTGCTTTATTAATGAAAGTAGACTGAAGATCTAATACCTATCCCTGCAAGAAAGAAAGAAAAATAAATGAACTACAGTTGCTCAGATAAGCAGAGAAGTCAAGCGAATTGCACATTCGTTTTTCTTCAATATTTAATGTAAAGTTATCATTTTACTTCACGCCATATAGTTAGTTTCATTTTATATTCAATAACTTCTTAGAAATGTTCGATAAAAATAAGCCTGTGATATATATATAAGAGCTTTCTTCACTATTTAAGTTCCAACAATGCACGTGCCGAAATAGCTCAGTTGGGAGAGCGTTAGACTGAAGATCTAAACGTCCCTGGTTCGATTCCGGATTTCGGCAATTCTTCTGTTTTATTAATGAAAGTAGACTGAAGATCTAATACCTATCCCTGCAAGAAAGAAAAAATATATATATAAACTACAGCTGCTCAGATAAGAAGCGAATTACACTTTCGTTTTTCTTTTTTTTTTAATGTAAAGTTGTCATTTTACTTCACGCCATATTGTTAGTTTCATTTTATATTCAATAACTTCTTAGAAATGTTCGATAAAACTAAGCCTGTGATATATATATAAGAGCTTTCTTCAGTATTTAAGTTCTAACAATGCACGTGCCGAAATAGCTCAGTTGGGAGAGCGTTAGACTGAAGATCTAAAGATCCCTGGTTCGATCCCGGGTTTCGGCAATTCTTCTGTTTTATTAATGAAAGTAGACTGAAGATATAATACCTATCCCTGCAAGAAAGAAAAAAAAAATAAACTACAGTTGCTCAGATAAGAAAAGAAGTCAAGCGAATTACACTTTCGTTTTTCTTTATTTTTTAATGTAAAGTTGTCATTTTGCTTCACGCCATATTGTTAGTTTCATTTTATATTCAATAACTTCTTAGAAATATTCGATAAAAATAAGCCTGTGATATATATATAAGAGCTTTCTTCAGTATTTAAGTTCTAACAATGCACGTGCCGAAATAGCTAGTTGGGAGAGCGTTAGACTGAAGATCTAAAGGTCCCTGGTTCGATCCCGTGTTTCGGCAATTCTTCTGTTTTATTAATGAATGTAGACTGAAGATCTAATACCTATCCCTGCAAGAAAGAAAAATAAATAAATAAACTATAGTAGCTCAGATAAGAAGAGAAGTCAAGCGAATTGCACATTCGTTTTTCTTCAATTTTTAATGGAAAGTTATCATTTTACTTCACGCCATATTGTTAGTTTCATTTTATATTCAATAACTTCTTAGAAATGTTCGATAAAAATAAGCCTGTGATATATATATAAGAGCTTTCTTCAGTATTTAAGTTCCAACAATGCACGTGCCGAAATAGCTCAGTTGGGAAAGCGTTAGACTTCAGATCTAAAGGTCCCTGGTTCGATCCCGGGTTTTGGCAATTCTTCTCTTTTATTAATGAAAGTAGACTGAAGATCTAATACCTATCCCTGCAAGAAAGAAAAAAAAATATATAAACTACAGCTGCTCAGATAAGAAGCGAATTACACTTTTGTTTTTCTTTATTTTTTAATGTAAAGTTGTCATTTTACTTCACGCCATATTGTTAGTTTCATTTTATATTCAATAACTTCTTAGAAATGTTCGATAAAAATAAGCCTGTGATATATATATAAGAGCTTTCTTCAGTTTTTAAGTTCTAACAATGCACGTGCCGTAATACCTCAGTTGGGAGAGCGTTAGACTGAAGATCTAAAGGTCCCTGGTTCGATCCCGGGTTTCGGCAATTCTTCTGTTTTGTTAATGAATGTAGACTGAAGATCTAATACCTATCCCTGCAAGAAAGAAAAAAAAAATAAACTATAGTTGCTCAGATAAGAAGAGAAGTCAAGCGAATTGCACATTCGTTTTTCTTCAATTTTTAATGTAAAGTTATCATTTTACTTCACGCCATATTGTTAGTTTCAATTTATATTCAATAACTTTTTAGAAATGTTCGATAAAAATAAGCCTGTGATATATATATAAGAGCTTTCTTCAGTATTTAAGTTCCAACAATGCACGTGCCGAAATAGCTCAGTTGGGAGAGCGTTAGACTGAAGATCTAAAGGTCCCTGGTTCGATTCCGGATTTCGGCAATTCTTCTGTTTTATTAATGAAAGTAGACTGAAGATCTAATACCTATCCCTGCAAGAAAGAAAAAATATATATATAAACTACAGCTGCTCAGATAAGAAGCGAATTACACTTTCGTTTTTCTTTATTTTTTAATGTAAAGTTGTCATTTTACTTCACGCCATATTGTTAGTTTCATTTTATATTCAATAACTTCTTAGAAATGTTCGATAAAACTAAGCCTGTGATATATATATAAGAGCTTTCTTCAGTATTTAAGTTCTAACAATGCACGTGCCGAAATAGCTCAGTTGGGAGAGCGTTAGACTGAAGATCTAAAGATCCCTGGTTCGATCCCGGGTTTCGGCAATTCTTCTGTTTTATTAATGAAAGTAGACTGAAGATATAATACCTATCCCTGCAAGAAAGAAAAAAAAAATAAACTACAGTTGCTCAGATAAGAAAAGAAGTCAAGCGAATTACACTTTCGTTTTTCTTTATTTTTTAATGTAAAGTTGTCATTTTGCTTCACGCCATATTGTTAGTTTCATTTTATATTCAATAACTTCTTAGAAATATTCGATAAAAATAAGCCTGTGATATATATATAAGAGCTTTCTTCAGTATTTAAGTTCTAACAATGCACGTGCCGAAATAGCTAGTTGGGAGAGCGTTAGACTGAAGATTTAAAGGTCCCTGGTTCGATCCCGTGTTTCGGCAATTCTTCTGTTTTATTAATGAATGTAGACTGAAGATCTAATACCTATCCCTGCAAGAAAGAAAAATAAATAAATAAACTATAGTAGCTCAGATAAGAAGAGAAGTCAAGCGAATTGCACATTCGTTTTTCTTCAATTTTTAATGGAAAGTTATCATTTTACTTCACGCCATATTGTTAGTTTCATTTTATATTCAATAACTTCATAGAAATGTTCGATAAAAATAAGCCTGTGATATATATATAAGAGCTTTCTTCAGTATTTAAGTTCCAACAATGCACGTGCCGAAATAGCTCAGTTGGGAAAGCGTTAGACTTCAGATCTAAAGGTCCCTGGTTCGATCCCGGGTTTTGGCAATTCTTCTCTTTTATTAATGAAAGTAGACTGAAGATCTAATACCTATCCCTGCAAGAAAGAAAAAAAAATATATAAACTACAGCTGCTCAGATAAGAAGCGAATTACACTTTTGTTTTTCTTTATTTTTTAATGTAAAGTTGTCATTTTACTTCACGCCATATTGTTAGTTTCATTTTATATTCAATAACTTCTTAGAAATGTTCGATAAAAATAAGCCTGTGATATATATATAAGAGCTTTCTTCAGTTTTTAAGTTCTAACAATGCACGTGCCGTAATACCTCAGTTGGGAGAGCGTTAGACTGAAGATCTAAAGGTCCCTGGTTCGATCCCGGGTTTCGGCAATTCTTCTGTTTTATTAATGAATGTAGACTGAAGATCTAATACCTATCCCTGCAAGAAAGAAAAATAAATAAATAAACTATAGTTGCTCAGATAAGAAGAGAAGTTAAGCGAATTGCAAATTCGTTTTTCTTTAATTTTTAATGTAAAGTTGTTATTTTACTTCACGCCATATTGTTAGTTTCATTTTATATTCAATAACTTCTTAGAAATGTTCGATAAAAATAAGCCTGTGATATATATATAAGAGCTTTTTTCAGTATTTAAGTTCTAACAATGCACGTGCCGAAATAGCTCAGTTGGGAGAGCGTTAGTCTGAAGATCTAAAGGTCCCTGGTTCGATCCCGGGTTTCGGCAATTCTTCTGCTTTATTAATGAAAGTAGACTGAAGACGTAATACCTATCCCTGCAAGAAAGAAAAAAATATATATAAACTACAGCTGCTCAGATAAGAAGAAAATTCAAGCGAATTACACTTTCGTTTTTCTTCATTTTTTAATGTAAAGTTGTCATTTTACTTCACGCCATACTGTTAGTTTCATTTTATATTCAAACACTTCTTAGAAATGTTCGATAAAAATAAGAATGTGATATATATATAAGAGCTTTTTTCAGTATTTAAGTTCTAACAATGCACGTGCCGAAATAGCTCAGTTGGGAGAGCGTTTGTCTGAAGATCTAAAGGTCCCTGGTTCGATCCCGGGTTTCGGCAATTCTTCTGTTTTATTAATGAAAGTAGACTGAAGACGTAATACCTATCCCTGCAAGAAAGAAAAAAATATATATAAACTACAGCTGCTCAGATAAGAAGAAAATTCAAGCGAATTACACTTTCGTTTTTCTTCATTTTTTAATGTAAAGTTGTCATTTTACTTCACGCCATACTGTTAGTTTCATTTTATATTCAATAACTTCTTAGAAATGTTCGATAAAAATAAGAATGTGATATATATATAAGAGCTTTCTTCAGTTTTTAAGTTCTAACAACGCACGTGCCGAAATAGCTCAGTTGGGAGAGCGTTAGACTGAAGATCTAAAGGTCCCTGGTTCGATCCCGGGTTTCGGCAATTCTTCTGTTTTATTAATGAAAGTAGACTGAAGACGTAATACCTATCCCTGCAAGAAAGAAAAAAAAATAAATAAACTACAGTTGCTCAGATAAGAAGAGAAGTCAAGCGAATTACACTTTCGTTTTTCTTTACTTTTTAATGTAAAGTTGTCATTTTACTTCACGCCATATTGTTAGTTTCATTTTATATTCAATAACTTCTTAGAAATGTTAGATAAAAATAAGCCTGTGATATATATATAAGAGCTTTATTCAGTATTTAAGTTCTAACAATGCACGTGCCGAAATAGCTCAGTTGGGAGAGCGTTAGACGGAAGATCAAAAGATCCCTGGTTCGATCCCGGGTTTCGGCAATTCTTCTGTTTTATTAATGAAAATAGACTGAAGATCTAATACCTAACACTGCAAGAAAAAAAAAATAAACTACAGTTGCTCAGATAAGAAGAGAAGTCAAGCGAATTACACTTTCGTTTTTCTTTAATTTTGAATGTAAAGTTGTCATTTTACTTCACGCCATATTGTTAGTTTCATTTTATATTCAATAACTTATTAGAAATGTTCGATAAAAATAAGCCTGTGATATATATATAAGAGCTTTCTTCAGTATTTAAGTTCTAACAATGCACGTGCAGAAATAGCTCAGTTGAGAGAGCGTTAGACTGAAGATCTAAAGGTCCCAGGTTCGATCCCGGGTTTCGGCAATTCTTCTGTTTTATAAATGAAAGTGACAGACAAATTTTTAGATCTAATACCTATCCCTGCAAGAAAGAAAAAAAAAACTACAGTTGCTCAGATAAGAATACATAAGAATATATTTAAAAGCTTTTTGTTAGAATTTAAGTATTAGCAAAGCACGTGCAGAAATAGCTCAGTTGGGAGAGCGTTAGACTGAAGATCTAAAAGTCCCTGGTTCGATCCCGGGTTTCGGCAAGTCTTCTGTTTTATTAATGGAAGTAGACTGAAGATCTAATACCTATCCCTGCAAGAAAGAAAAAAAAATACACTACAGTTGCTCAGATAAGAATGCATAAGAATATATTTAAGAGCTTTTCTTAGTATTTAAATTTGCAATGCTCGTGCCGAAATAGCTCAGTTCGGAGAGCGTTAGACTGAAGATCTAAAGGTCCCTGGTTCGATCCCGGGTTTCGGTAATATTTCTGTTTTATTAATGAAAGAGAAAGACAAATTTTTAGAACTAATACCTATCCCTGCTAAAAAAAAAAAAAAAAGAAAAAACTACATTTGCTCAGATAAGAATATATTTAGGAGCTTTTTTTAGCATTTATGTATTTGCATTGCACGTGCCGAAATAGCTCAGTTGGGAGAAAGTTGAACTGAAGATTAAAAGGTTCCTGGTTCGATCTCGTGTTTCGGCAATTCTTCAGTTTTATTAATGAAAGTGACAGACAGATTTTTAGAACTAATACCTATCCCTGCAAGAAAGAAGAAAAAAATAAACTACAGTTGCTCAGTTAAGAATATATTTAAGAGTTTTTTTAGTATTTAACCCGTTAATAGTCGCTAATTGGTCGATTTGCCGCCCATCATTTAGTGTTGCCAGACTTTTTTATTCAATAGCCACCAAAATTTTTTGAAAGTGGCATTTGATATGCATAAAACGCGAATAAAACCGAAGAAACGTCGGTCACATCACTTCTTAAAATTATTGGTGGTGCAATTTTTAATAGGTGGCGCGGTTTATAGCGACTACTAACGGGTTAAGTATTTGCAATGCACGTGCCGAAATAGCTCAGTTGGGAGAGCGTTAGACTGAAAATCTAAAGGTCCCTGTTTCGATCCCGGGTTTCGGCAATTCTTCTGTTTTATTAATGAAAGTAGACTGAAGATCTAATACCTATCCCTGCAAGTAAGAAAAAAAAAAAATAAACTACAGTTGCTCACATAAGAAGAGAACTCAAGCGAATAACACTTTCGTTTTTCTTTAATTTTTAATGTAAAGTTGTCATTTTACTTCAAGCCATATTGTTAGTTTCATTTTATATTCAATATCTTCTTAGGAATGTTCGATAAAAATAAGCCTGTGATATATATATAAGAGCTTTCTTCAGTATTTAAGTTCTAACAATGCACGTACCGAAATAGCTCAGTTGGGAGAGCGTTAGACTGAAGATATAAAGGTCCCTGGTTCGATCCCATGTTTCGGCAATTCTTCTGTTTTGTTAATGAAAGTAGACTGAAGATCTAATACCTATCCCTGCAAGAAAGAAAAATAAATAAATAAACTACAGTTGCTCAGATAAGAAGAGAACTCAAGCGAATTACACTTTCGCTTTTCTTTAATTTTTAATGCAAAGTTGCCATTTTACTTCACACCATATTGTTAGTTTCATTTTATATTCAATAACTTCTTAGAAATGTTCGATAAAAATAAGCCTGTTATATATATATAAGAGCTTTCTTCAGTATTTAAGTTCTAACAATGCATGTGCAGAAATAGCTCAGTTGAGAGAGCGTTAGACTGAAGATCTAAAGGTCCCTGGTTCCATCCCGGGTTTCGGCAATTCTTCTGTTTTATAAATGAAAGTGACAGACAAATTTTTAGATCTAATACCTATCCCTGCAAGAAAGAAAAAAAAAATAAACTACAGTTGCTCAGATAAGAATACATAAGAATATATTTAAAAGCTTTTTTTAGAATTTAAGTATTTGCAAAGCACATGCAGAAATTGCTCAGTTGGGAGAGCGTTAGACTGAAGATTTAAAAGTCCCTGGTTCGATCCCGGGTTTCGGCAAGTCTTCTGTTTTATTAATGGAAGTAGACTGAAGATCTAATACCTATCTCTGCAAGAAAGAAAAAATAAATAAACTACAGTTGCTCAGATAAGAATACGTAAGAATATATTTAAGAGCTTTTCTTCGTATTTAAATTTGCAATGCTCGTGCCGAAATAGCTCAGTTGGGAGAGCGTTAGACGGAAGATCAAAAGATCCCTGGTTCGATCCCGGGTTTCGGCAATTCTTCTGTTTTATTAATGAAAGTAGACTGAAGATCTAATACCTATCCCAGCAAGAAAGAAAAAAAAATAAATAAACTACAGTTGCTCAGATAAGAAGAGAACTCAAGCGAATTACACTTTCGCTTTTCTTTAATTTTTAATGCAAAGTTGCCATTTTACTTCACACCATATTGTTAGTTTCATTTTATATTCAATAACTTCTTAGAAATGTTAGATAAAAATAAGCCTGTGATATATATATAAGAGCTTTATTCAGTATTTAAGTTCTAACAATGCACGTGCCGAAATAGCTCAGTTGGGAGAGCGTTAGACGGAAGATCAAAAGATCCCTGGTTCGATCCCGGGTTTCGGCAATTCTTCTGTTTTATTAATGAAAATAGACTGAAGATCTAATACCTAACACTGCAAGAAAAAAAAAATAAACTACAGTTGCTCAGACAAGAAGAGAAGTCAAGCGAATTACACTTTCGTTTTTCTTTAATTTTGAATGTAAAGTTGTCATTTTACTTCACGCCATATTGTTAGTTTCATTTTATATTCAATAACTTATTAGAAATGTTCGATAAAAATAAGCCTGTGATATATATATAAGAGCTTTCTTCAGTATTTAAGTTCTAACAATGCACGTGCAGAAATAGCTCAGTTGAGAGAGCGTTAGACTGAAGATCTAAAGGTCCCAGGTTCGATCCCGGGTTTCGGCAATTCTTCTGTTTTATAAATGAAAGTGACAGACAAATTTTTAGATCTAATACCTATCCCTGCAAGAAAGAAAAAAAAAACTACAGTTGCTCAGATAAGAATACATAAGAATATATTTAAAAGCTTTTTTTAGAATTTAAGTATTAGCAAAGCACGTGCAGAAATAGCTCAGTTGGGAGAGCGTTAGACTGAAGATCTAAAAGTCCCTGGTTCGATCCCGGGTTTCGGCAAGTCTTCTGTTTTATTAATGGAAGTAGACTGAAGATCTAATACCTATCCCTGCAAGAAAGAAAAAAAAATACACTACAGTTGCTCAGATAAGAATACATAAGAATATATTTAAGAGCTTTTCTTAGTATTTAAATTTGCAATGCTCGTGCCGAAATAGCTCAGTTCGGAGAGCGTTAGACTGAAGATCTAAAGGTCCCTGGTTCGATCCCGGGTTTCGGTAATATTTCTGTTTTATTAATGAAAGAGAAAGACAAATTTTTAGAACTAATACCTATCCCTGCTAAAAAAAAAAAAAAAGAAAAAACTACATTTGCTCAGATAAGAATATATTTAGGAGCTTTTTTTAGTATTTATGTATTTGCATTGCACGTGCCGAAATAGCTCAGTTGGGAGAAAGTTGAACTGAAGATTAAAAGGTTCCTGGTTCGATCTCGTGTTTCGGCAATTCTTCAGTTTTATTAATGAAAGTGACAGACAGATTTTTAGAACTAATACCTATCCCTGCAAGAAAGAAGAAAAAAATAAACTACAGTTGCTCAGTTAAGAATATATTTAAGAGTTTTTTTAGTATTTAACCCGTTAATAGTCGCTAATTGGTCGATTTGCCGCCCATCATTTAGTGTTGCCAGACTTTTTTATTCAATAGCCACCAAAATTTTTTGAAAGTGGCATTTGATATGCATAAAACGCGAATAAAACCGAAGAAACGTCGGTCACATCACTTCTTAAAATTATTGGTGGTGCAATTTTTAATAGGTGGCGCGGTTTATAGCGACTACTAACGGGTTAAGTATTTGCAATGCACGTGCCGAAATAGCTCAGTTGGGAGAGCGTTAGACTGAAAATCTAAAGGTCCCTGTTTCGATCCCGGGTTTCGGCAATTCTTCTGTTTTATTAATGAAAGTAGACTGAAGATCTAATACCTATCCCTGCAAGTAAGAAAAAAAAAAAAATAAACTACAGTTGCTCACATAAGAAGAGAACTCAAGCGAATAACACTTTCGTTTTTCTTTAATTTTTAATGTAAAGTTGTCATTTTACTTCACGCCATATTGTTAGTTTCATTTTATATTCAATATCTTCTTAGGAATGTTCGATAAAAATAAGCCTGTGATATATATATAAGAGCTTTCTTCAGTATTTAAGTTCTAACAATGCACGTACCGAAATAGCTCAGTTGGGAGAGCGTTAGACTGAAGATATAAAGGTCCCTGGTTCGATCCCATGTTTCGGCAATTCTTCTGTTTTGTTAATGAAAGTAGACTGAAGATCTAATACCTATCCCTGCAAGAAAGAAAAATAAATAAATAAACTACAGTTGCTCAGATAAGAAGAAAACTCAAGCGAATTACACTTTCGCTTTTCTTTAATTTTTAATGCAAAGTTGCCATTTTACTTCACACCATATTGTTAGTTTCATTTTATATTCAATAACTTCTTAGAAATGTTCGATAAAAATAAGCCTGTTATATATATATAAGAGCTTTCTTCAGTATTTAAGTTCTAACAATGCATGTGCAGAAATAGCTCAGTTGAGAGAGCGTTAGACTGAAGATCTAAAGGTCCCTGGTTCGATCCCGGGTTTCGGCAATTCTTCTGTTTTATAAATGAAAGTGACAGACAAATTTTTAGATCTAATACCTATCCCTGCAAGAAAGAAAAAAAAAATAAACTACAGTTGCTCAGATAAGAATACATAAGAATATATTTAAAAGCTTTTTTTAGAATTTAAGTATTTGCAAAGCACATGCTGAAATTGCTCAGTTGGGAGAGCGTTAGACTGAAGATTTAAAAGTCCCTGGTTCGATCCCGGGTTTCGGCAAGTCTTCTGTTTTATTAATGGAAGTAGACTGAAGATCTAATACCTATCTCTGCAAGAAAGAAAAAATAAATAAACTACAGTTGCTCAGATAAGAATACGTAAGAATATATTTAAGAGCTTTTCTTCGTATTTAAATTTGCAATGCTCGTGCCGAAATAGCTCAGTTGGGAGAGCGTTAGACGGAAGATCAAAAGATCCCTGGTTCGATCCCGGGTTCCGGCAATTCTTCTGTTTTATTAATGAAAGTAGACTGAAGATCTAATACCTATCCCAGCAAGAAAGAAAAAAAAATAAATAAACTACAGTTGCTCAGATAAGAAGAGAACTCAAGCGAATTACACTTTCGCTTTTCTTTAATTTTTAATGCAAAGTTGCCATTTTACTTCACACCATATTGTTAGTTTCATTTTATATTCAATAACTTCTTAGAAATGTTCGATAAAAATAAGAAAGTTATATATATATATAAGAGCTTTCTTCAGTATTTAAGTTCTAACAATGCATGTGCAGAAATAGCTCAGTTGAGAGAGCGTTAGACTGAAGATCTAAAGGTCCCTGGTTCGATCCCGGGTTTCGGCAATTCTTCTGTTTTATAAATGAAAGTGACAGACAAATTTTTAGATCTAATACCTATCCCTGCAAGAAAGAAAAAAAAAAATAAACTACAGTTGCTCAGATAAGAATACATAAGAATATATTTAAAAGCTTTTTTTAGAATTTAAGTATTTGCAAAGCACATGCAGAAATTGCTCAGTTGGGAGAGCGTTAGACTGAAGATTTAAAAGTCCCTGGTTCGATCCCGGGTTTCGGCAAGTCTTCTGTTTTATTAATGGAAGTAGACTGAAGATCTAATACCTATCTCTGCAAGAAAGAAAAAATAAATAAACTACAGTTGCTCAGATAAGAATACGTAAGAATATATTTAAGAGCTTTTCTTCGTATTTAAATTTGCAATGCTCGTGCCGAAATAGCTCAGTTGGGAGAGCGTTAGACGGAAGATCAAAAGATCCCTGGTTCGATCCCGGGTTTCGGCAATTCTTCTGTTTTATTAATGAAAGTAGACTGAAGATCTAATACCTATCCCAGCAAGAAAGAAAAAAAAAATAAATAAACTACAGTTGCTGAGATAAGAAGAGAAGTCAAGCGAATTACACTTTCGTTTTTCTTTAATTTTTAATGTAAAGTTCTCATTTTACTTCACGCCATATTGTTAGTTTCATTTTATATTCAATAACGTCTTAGAAATGTTCGATAAAAATAAGCCTGTGATATATATATAAGAGCTCTCTTCAGTATTTAAGTTCTAATAACGCACGTGCCGAAATAGCTCAGTTGGGAGAGCGTTAGACTGAAGATCTAAAGGTCCCTGGTTCGATCCCGGGTTTCGGCAATTCTTCTGTTTTATTAATGAATGTAGACTGAAGTTCTAATACCTATCCCTGCAAGAAAGAAAAATAAATAAATAAACTATAGTTGCTCAGATAAGAAGAGAAGTCAAGCGAATTGCACATTCGTTTTTCTTCAATTTTTAATGTAAAGTTATCATTTTACTTCACGCCATATTGTTAGTTTCATTTTATATTCAATAACTTCTTAGAAATGTTCGATAAAAATAAGCCTGTGATATATATATAAGAGCTTTCTTCAGTATTTAAGTTCTAATAATGCACGTGCCGAAATAGCTCAGTTGGGAGAGCGTTAGACTGAAGATCTAAAGGTCCCTGGTTCGATCCCGGGTTTCGGCAAAATTTTCTGTTTTATTAATGAAAGTAGACTGAAGATCTAATACCTATCCCTGCAAGAAAGAAAAAAATGTATATAAACTACAGCTGCTCAGATGAGAAGAGAAGTCAAGCGAATTACACTTTCGTTTTTCTTTAATTTTGAATGTAAAGTTGTCATTTTACTTCACGCCATATTGTTAGTTTCATTTTATATTCATTAACTTCTTAGAAATGTTCGATAAAAATAAGCCTGTGATATATATATAAGAGCTTTCTTCAGTATTTAAGTTCTAACAATGCACGTGCAGAAATAGCTCAGTTGAGAGAGCGTTAGACTGAAGATCTAAAGGTCCCAGGTTCGATCCCGGGTTTCGGCAATTCTTCTGTTTTATAAATGAAAGTGACAGACAAATTTTTAGATCTAATACCTATCCCTGCAAGAAAGAAAAAAAAACTACAGTTGCTCAGATAAGAATATATTTAAGAGCTTTTTTTAATATTTTTGTATTTGCATTGCATGTGCCGAAATAGCTCAGTTGGGAGAAAGTTGAACAGAAGATTAAAAGGTCCCTGGTTCGATCTCGTGTTTCGGCAATTCTTCAGTTTTATTAATGAAAGTGACAGACAGATTTTTAGAACTAATACCTATCCCTGCAAGAAAGAAGAAAAAAAATAAACTACAGTTGCTCAGATAAGAATATACTTAAGAGTTTTTTTAGTATTTAAGTATGTGCAATGCACGTGCCGAAATACCTCAGTTGGGAGAGTGTTAGACTGAAGATCTAAAGGACCCTGGTTCGATCCCGGGTTTCGGCAATTCTTCTGCTTTATTAATGAAAGTAGACTGAAGATCTAATACCTATCCCTGCAAGAAAGAAAGAAAAATAAATGAACTACAGTTGCTCAGATAAGCAGAGAAGTCAAGCGAATTACACTTTCGTTTTTCTTTAATTTTAATGTAAAGTTGTCATTTTACTTCACGCCATATTGTTAGTTTCATTTTATATTCAATAACTTCTTAGAAATATTCGATAAAAATAAGCCTGTTATATATATATAAGAGCTTTCTTCAGTATTTAAGTTCTAACGATGCACGTGCCGAAATAGCTCAGTTGGGAGAGCGTTAGACTGAAAATCTAAAGGTCCCTGGTTCGATCCCTGGATTCGGCGATTCTTCTGTTTTATTAATGAAAGTGACAGACAAATTTTTAGAACTAATACCTATCCCTGCAAGAAATAAAAAAAAAATAAATAAACTACAGTTGCTTAGATAAGAATAGAAGTCAAGCGAATTACACTTTCGTTTTTCTTTAATTTTTAATTTAAAGTTGAAATTTTACTTCACGCCATATTGTTAGTTTCATTTTATATTCAATAACTTCTTATAAGTGTTCGATAAAAATAAGCCTCTGTTATATATTTAAGAGCTTTCTTCAGTATTTAAGTTCTATTAATGGACGTGCCGAAATAGCTCAGTCGGGAGAGATATAGATGGAAGATCTAAACGTCCCTGGTTCGATCCCGTTCTCCTGATTTATTAATGAAAGTAGATTGAAGATCTAATACATATCCCTGCAAGAAAGAAAAAAAAATAAACTACAGTTACTCAGATAAGAATATATTTAAGAGCTTTTTTCAGTATTTAAGTATTTGCAATGCACGTGCCGAAATAGCGCAGTTGGGAGAAAGTTAGACTGAAGATTAGAAGGTCCCGGGTTCGATCCTGTGCTTCGGCAATTCTTCAGTTTTATTAATGAAAGTGACAGACAGATTTTTAGAACTAATACCTATCCCTGCAGAAAGAAAAAAAAATAAACTACAGTTGCTCTGATAAGAATAAAAGTCAAGCGAATTACACTTTCGCTTTTTTTTTTAATTTAAAGTTGTCATTTTACTTCACGCCATATTGTTAGTTTCTTTTTATATTCAATAACTTCTCTGAAATGTTCGATAAAAATAAACTTCTGTTATATATTTAAGAGCTTTCTTCGGTGTTTAAGTTCTAACAATGCACGTGCCGAAATAGCTCAGTTGGGAGAGCGTTAGAGAGAAGATCTAATGGTCCCTGGTTCGAACCCTGGTTTCGGCAGTTCTTCAGTTTTACTAATGAATGTAGACAGAAGATCTAATACCTAACACTGCAAGAAAGAAAAAAAAATAAACTACAGTTGCTCAGATAAGATTATATTTCACAGCTTTTTTAAGTATTTGCAATGCAGGTGCATAAATAGCTCAGTTGGGAGAAAGTTAGATTGAAGATTAAAAGGTCCCTGGTTCGATCCCGGGTTTCGGCAATTCTTCTGTTTTATTAATGAAAGTATAGTGAAGATCTAATATCTATCCCTGTGAGAAAGAAAAAAAACATAAATAAACTACAGTTGCTCAGATAAGAATAGAAGTCAAACGAATTACACTTTTCGTTTTTCTTTAATTTTTAATGTAAAGTAGTCACTTTACCTTACGCCATATTGTTAGTTTCTTTTTATATTCAATAACTTCTTAGAAATGTTCGATAAAAATAAGCCTCTGTTATATATTTGAGAGCATTCTTCAGTATTTAAGTTCTATAAATGGGCGTGCCGAAATAGCTCCGTTGGGAGAGCGATAGACGGAAGATCTAACGGTCCCTGGTTCGATCCCGGGTTTCGGCAATTCTTCTGATTTATTAATGAAAGTAGATTGAAGATCTAATACATATCCCTGCAAGAAAGAAAAAAAAATAAACTAGAGTTGCTCAGATAAGAATTTATTTAAGAGCTTTTTTTAGTATTTAAGTATTTGCAATGCACGTGCCGAAATAGCTGAGTTGGGAGAAAGATAGACAGAAGATCTAAAGGTCCATGGTTCCATCCCATGTTTCAGCAATTCTTCTGTTTTATTAATGAAAGTAGACTGAAGTTCTAATACCTATCCCTGCAAGAAAGAAAAAAAAATGAACTACAGTTGCTCAGATAAGAATACATAAGAATATATTTAAGAGCTTTTTTTAGTATTTAAGTATTTGCAATAGCTCAGTTGGGAGAAAGTTAGACTGATGATTAAGAGATCCCTGGATCGCTTCCGTGTTTCGGCAATTCTTCAGTTTTATTAATGAAAGTGACAGACGAATTTTTAGAACTAATACCATTTCCCTGCAAGAAAGAAAAAAAAAAAAATAAACTCCAGTTTTCAGATAAGAATAGAAGTCAAGCGAATTACACTTTCGTTTTTCTTTAATTTTTAATTTAAAGTTGTCATTTTACTTCACGCCATATTGTTAGTTTCATTTTATATTCAAAAATAACTTCTTATAAGTGTTCGATAAAAATAAGCCTCTGTTATATATTTAAGAGCTTTCTTCAGTATTTAAGTTCTATTAATGGACGTGCCGAAATAGCTCAGTCGGGAGAGATATAGATGGAAGATCTAAACGTCCCTGGTTCGATCCCGGGTTTCGGCAATTCTCCTGATTTATTAATGAAAGTAGATTGAAGATCTAATACATATCCCTGCAAGAAAGAAAAAAAAATAAACTACAGTTACTCAGATAAGAATATATTTAAGAGCTTTTTTCAGTATTTAAGTATTTGCAATGCACGTGCCGAAATAGCGCAGTTGGGAGAAAGTTAGACTGAAGATTAGAAGGTCCCGGGTTCGATCCTGTGCTTCGGCAATTCTTCAGTTTTATTAATGAAAGTGACAGACAGATTTTTAGAACTAATACCTATCCCTGCAGAAAGAAAAAAAAATAAACTACAGTTGCTCTGATAAGAATAAAAGTCAAGCGAATTACACTTTCGCTTTTTTTTTTAATTTAAAGTTGTCATTTTACTTCACGCCATATTGTTAGTTTCTTTTTATATTCAATAACTTCTCTGAAATGTTCGATAAAAATAAACTTCTGTTATATATTTAAGAGCTTTCTTCGGTATTTAAGTTCTAACAATGCACGTGCCGAAATAGCTCAGTTGGGAGAGCGTTAGAGAGAAGATCTAATGGTCCCTGGTTCGAACCCTGGTTTCGGCAGTTCTTCAGTTTTACTAATGAATGTAGACAGAAGATCTAATACCTAACACTGCAAGAAAGAAAAAAAAATAAACTACAGTTGCTCAGATAAGATTATATTTCACAGCTTTTTTAAGTATTTGCAATGCAGGTGCATAAATAGCTCAGTTGGGAGAAAGTTAGATTGAAGATTAAAAGGTCCCTGGTTCAATCCCGGGTTTCGGCAATTCTTCTGTTTTATTAATGAAAGTATAGTGAAGATCTAATATCTATCCCTGTGAGAAAGAAAAAAAACATAAATAAACTACAGTTGCTCAGATAAGAATAGAAGTCAAACGAATTACACTTTTCGTTTTTCTTTAATTTTTAATGTAAAGTAGTCACTTTACCTTACGCCATATTGTTAGTTTCTTTTTATATTCAATAACTTCTTAGAAATGTTCGATAAAAATAAGCCTCTGTTATATATTTGAGAGCATTCTTCAGTATTTAAGTTCTATAAATGGGCGTGCCGAAATAGCTCCGTTGGGAGAGCGATAGACGGAAGATCTAACGGTCCCTGGTTCGATCCCGGGTTTCGGCAATTCTTCTGATTTATTAATGAAAGTAGATTGAAGATCTAATACATATCCCTGCAAGAAAGAAAAAAAAATAAACTAGAGTTGCTCAGATAAGAATTTATTTAAGAGCTTTTTTTAGTATTTAAGTATTTGCAATGCACGTGCCGAAATAGCTGAGTTGGGAGAAAGATAGACAGAAGATCTAAAGGTCCATGGTTCCATCCCATGTTTCAGCAATTCTTCT
Source organism: Salticus scenicus (assembly GCA_963930645.1). Lineage (NCBI taxonomy): Eukaryota > Metazoa > Arthropoda > Arachnida > Araneae > Salticidae > Salticus > Salticus scenicus. Next base: position 444,651 of record CAWVNO010000681.1, on the reverse strand, counting down.
GTTTTATTAATGAAAGTAGACTGAAGTTCTAATACCTATCCCTGCAAGAAAGAAAAAAAAATGAACTACAGTTGCTCAGATAAGAATACATAAGAATATATTTAAGAGCTTTTTTTAGTATTTAAGTATTTGCAATAGCTCAGTTGGGAGAAAGTTAGACTGATGATTAAGAGATCCCTGGATCGCTTCCGTGTTTCGGCAATTCTTCAGTTTTATTAATGAAAGTGACAGACGAATTTTTAGAACTAATACCATTTCCCTGCAAGAAAGAAAAAAAAAAAAATAAACTCCAGTTTTCAGATAAGAATAGAAGTCAAGCGAATTACACTTTCGTTTTTCTTTAATTTTTAATTTAAAGTTGTCATTTTACTTCACGCCATATTGTTAGTTTCATTTTATATTCAAAAATAACTTCTTAGAAGTGTTCGATAAAAATACGCATCTGTTATATATTTAAGAGCTTTCTTCAGTATTTAAGTTCTATCAATGCGCGTGCCGAAATAGCTGAGTTGGGAGAGCGTTAGGCTGAAGATCTAAAGGTCCCTGATTCGATCCCGGGTTTCGGCAATTCTTCTGTTTTATTAATGAAAGTAGACTGAAGATCTAATACCTATAGCTGCAAGAAAGAAAAAAAATAAACTACAGTTGCTCAGATAAGAATAGAAGTCAAGCGAATTACACTTTCGTTTTTCTTTAATTTTTAATTTAAAGTTGTCATTTTACTTCACGCCATATTGTTAGTTTCATTTTATATTCAATAACGTCTTAGAAATGTTCGATAAAAATAAGCCTGTGATATATATATAAGAGCTTTCTTCAGTATTTAAGTTCTAACAATGCACGTGCCTAAATAGCTCAGTTGGGAGAGCGTTAGACTGAAGATCTAAAGGTCCCTGGTTCGATCCCGGGTTTCGGCAATTCTTCTGTTTTATTAATGAATGTAGACTGAAGATCTAATACCTATCCCTGCAAGAAAGAAAAAACAATAAATAAACTACAGTTGCTCAGATAACAAGAGAAGTCAAGCGAATTACACTTTCGTTTTTCTTTAATTTTTAATGTAATATTTTACTTCACGTCATATTGTTAGTTTCATTTTATATTTAATAACTTCTTAGAAATGTTCGATAAAAATAAGCCTGTGATATATATATAAGAGCTTTCTTCAGTATTTAAGTTCTAACAATGCACGTGCAGAAATAGCTCAGTTGAGAGAGCGTCAGCCTGAAGATCTAAAGGTCCCGGGTTCGATCCCGGGTTTCGGCAATTCTTCTGTTTTCTTAATGAAAGTAGACTGAAGATCTAATACCTATCCCTGCAAGAGAGAAAAAAAAATAAACTACAGTTGCACAGATAAGAAAAGAAGTCAAGCGAATTACACTTTCGTTTTTCTTTATTTTTTAATGTAAAGTTGTCATTTTACTTCACGCCATATTGTTAGTTTCATCAATAACTTCATAGAAATATTCGAAAAAAATAAGCCTGTGATATGTATATAAGAGGTTTCTTCAGTATTTAAGTTCTAACAATGCACGTGCCGAAATAGCTCAGTTGGGAGAGCGTTAGACTGAAGATCTAAAGGTCCCTGCTTCGATCCCGGGTTTCGGCAATTCTTCTGTTTTATTAATGACAATAGACTGAAGATCTATCCCAGCAAGAAAGAAAAAACAATAAATAAACTTCAGTTGCTCAGATAAAAAGAGAAGTCAAGCGAAGTAAAATGACAACTTTACATTAAAAAATAAAGAAAAACGAAAGTGTAATTCGCTTGACTTCTCTTCTTATCTGAGCCACTGTAGTATATTTATTTTTTCTTTCTGGTAGGTATAGGTATTGGAACTTCAGTCTACTTTCATTAATAAAATAGAAGAATTGCCGGAACCCGGGATCGAACCAGGGACCTTTAGATCTTCAGTCTAACGCTCTCCCAACTGAGCTATTTCGGCACGTGCATTGTTAGAACAGAAGTTCTAAAGGTCCCTGGTTCGATCCCGGGTTTCGGCAATTCTTCTGTTTTATTAATGAATGTAGACTGAAGATCTAATACCTATCCCTGCAAGAAAGAAAAATAAATAAATAAACTATAGTTGCTCAGATAAGAAGAGAAGTCAAGCGAATTGCACATTCGTTTTTCCTCAATTTTTAATGTAAAATTGTCATTGTACTTCACGCCATATTGTTAGTTTCATTTTATATTCAATAACTTCTTAGAAATGTTCGATAAAAATAAGCCTGTGATATATATATAAGAGCTTTCTTCAGTATTTAAGTTTTAACAATGCACGTGCCGAAATAGCTCAGTTGGGAGAGCGTTAGACTGAAGATCTAAAGGTCCCTGGTTCGATCCCGGGTTTCGGCAATTCTTCTGTTTTATTAATGAATGTAGACTGAAGATCTAATACCTATCCCTGCAAGAAAGAAAAATAAATAAATAAACTACAGTTGCTCAGATAAGAAGAGAAGTCAAGCGAATTACACTTTCGTTTTTCTTTATTTTTTAATGTAAAGTTGTCATTTTACTTCACGCCATATTGTTAGTTTCATTTTATATTCAATAACTTCTTAGAAATGTTCGATAAAAATAAGCCTGTGATATATATATAAGAGCTTTCTTCAGTATTTAATCGAACATTTCTAAGACATTATTGAATATAAAATGAAACTAACAATATGGCGTGAAGTAAAATGACAACTTTACATTCAAAATTAAAGAAAAACGAAAGTGTAATTCGCTTGACTTCTCTTATTATCTGAGCAACAATAGTTTATTTATTTATTTTTCTTTCTTGCAGGGAAAGGTATTAGATCTTCAGTCTACATTCAGTAATAAAACAGAAGAATTGCCGAAACCCGGGATCGAACCAGGGACCTTTAGATCTTCAGTCTAATGCTCTCCCAACAGAGCTATTTCGGCACGTGCATTGTTAGAACTTAAATGCTGAAGAAAGCTCTTATATATATATCACAGGCTTATTTTTATCGAACATTTCTAAGAAGTTATTGAATATAAAATGAAACTAACAATAGGGCGTGAAGTAAAATGATAACTTTACATTAAAAATTCAAGAAAAACGAATGTGCAATTCGCTTGACTTCTCTTCTTATCTGAGCAACTATAGTTTATTTATTAATTTTTCTTTCTTGCAGGGATAAGTATCAGATCTTCAGTCTACATTCATTAATAAAACAGAAGAATTGCCGAAACCCGGGATCGAACCAGGGACCTTTAGATCTTCAGTCTAACGCTCGCCCAACTGAGCTATTTCGGCACGTGCATTGTTAGAACTTAAATACTGAAGAAAGCTCTTATATATATATCACAGGCTTAATTTTATCGAACATTTCTAAGACGTTATTGAATATAAAATGAAACTAACAATATGGCGTGAAGTAAAATGACAACTTTACATTCAAAATTAAAGAAAAACGAAAGTGTAAATCGCTTGACTTCTCTTCTTATCTGAGCAACTGTAGTTTATTTATTGTTTTTTCTTTCTTACAGGGATAGATATTACATCTTCAGTCTACTTTCATTAATAAAACAGAAGAATTGCCGAAACCCGGTATCGAACCAGGGACCTTTAGATCTTCAGTCTAACGCTCTCCCAACTGAGCTATTTCGACACGTGCATTGTTAGAACTTAAATACTGAAGAAAGCTCTTATATATATATCACAGGCTTATTTTTATCGAATATTTCTAAGAAGTTATTGAATATAAAATGAAACTAACAATATGGCGTGAAGTAAAATGACAACTTTACATTAAAAAATAAAGAAAAACGAAAGTGTAATTCGCTTGACTTCTCTTCTTATCTGAGCGCAACTGTAGTTTATTTTTTTTTTCTTTCTTGCAGTGATAGGTATTAGATCTTCAGTCTAATTTCATTAATAAAACAGAAGAATTGCCGAAACCCGGGATCGAACCAGGGACCTTTAGATCTTCAGTCTAACGCTCTCCCAACTGAACTATTTCGGCACGTGCATTGTTAGAACTTAAATACTGAAGAAAGCTCTTATATATATATCACAGGCTTATTTTTATCGAACATTTCTAAGAAGTTATTGAATATAAAATGAAACTAACAATATGGCGTGAAGTACAATGACAATTTTACATTAAAAATTGAGGAAAAACGAATGTGCAATTCGCTTGACTTCTCTTCTTATCTGAGCAACTATAGTTTATTTATTTATTTTTCTTTCTTGCAGGGATAGGTATTAGATCTTCAGTCTACATTCATTAATAAAACAGAAGAATTGCCGAAACCCGGGATCGAACCAGGGACCTTTAGATCTTCTGTTCTAACAATGCACGTGCCGAAATAGCTCAGTTGGGAGAGCGTTAGACTAAAGATCTAAAGGTCCCTGGTTCGATCCCGGGTTCCGGCAATTCTTCTATTTTATTAATGAAAGTAGACTGAAGTTCCAATACCTATACCTACCAGAAAGAAAAAATAAATATACTACAGTGGCTCAGATAAGAAGAGAAGTCAAGCGAATTACACTTTCGTTTTTCTTTATTTTTTAATGTAAAGTTGTCATTTTACTTCGCTTGACTTCTCTTTTTATCTGAGCAACTGAAGTTTATTTATTGTTTTTTCTTTCTTGCTGGGATAGATCTTCAGTCTATTGTCATTAATAAAACAGAAGAATTGCCGAAACCCGGGATCGAAGCAGGGACCTTTAGATCTTCAGTCTAACGCTCTCCCAACTGAGCTATTTCGGCACGTGCATTGTTAGAACTTAAATACTGAAGAAACCTCTTATATACATATCACAGGCTTATTTTTTTCGAATATTTCTATGAAGTTATTGATGAAACTAACAATATGGCGTGAAGTAAAATGACAACTTTACATTAAAAAATAAAGAAAAACGAAAGTGTAATTCGCTTGACTTCTTTTCTTATCTGTGCAACTGTAGTTTATTTTTTTTTCTCTCTTGCAGGGATAGGTATTAGATCTTCAGTCTACTTTCATTAAGAAAACAGAAGAATTGCCGAAACCCGGGATCGAACCCGGGACCTTTAGATCTTCAGGCTGACGCTCTCTCAACTGAGCTATTTCTGCACGTGCATTGTTAGAACTTAAATACTGAAGAAAGCTCTTATATATATATCACAGGCTTATTTTTATCGAACATTTCTAAGAAGTTATTAAATATAAAATGAAACTAACAATATGGCGTGAAGTAAAATATTACATTAAAAATTAAAGAAAAACGAAAGTGTAATTCGCTTGACTTCTCTTGTTATCTGAGCAACTGTAGTTTATTTATTGTTTTTTCTTTCTTGCAGGGATAGGTATTAGATCTTCAGTCTACATTCATTAATAAAACAGAAGAATTGCCGAAACCCGGGATCGAACCAGGGACCTTTAGATCTTCAGTCTAACGCTCTCCCAACTGAGCTATTTAGGCACGTGCATTGTTAGAACTTAAATACTGAAGAAAGCTCTTATATATATATCACAGGCTTATTTTTATCGAACATTTCTAAGACGTTATTGAATATAAAATGAAACTAACAATATGGCGTGAAGTAAAATAACAACGTTACATTAAAAAATTAAAGAAAAACGAAAGTGTAATTCGCTTGACTTCTCTTCTTATCTGAGCAGCTGTACTTTATATATTTTTTTTTCTTTCTTGCAGGGATAGGTATTAGATCTTCAGTCTACTTTCATTAATAAAACAGAAGAATTGCCGAAACCCGGGACCTTTAGATCTTCAGTCTAACGCTCTCCCAACTGAGCTATTTCGGTACGTGGGTTATTAGAACTTAAATACTGGAGAAAGCTCTTATATATATATCACAGGCTTATTTTTATCGAACATTTCTAAGAAGTTATTGAATATAAAATGAAACTAACAAATGTTCGATAAAAATAAGCCTGTGATATATATATAAGAGCTTTCTTCAGTATTTAAGTTCTAACAATGCACGTGCAGAAATAGCTCAGTTGAGAGAGCGTTAGACTGAAGATCTAAAGGTCCCAGGTTCGATCCCGGGTTTCGGCAATTCTTCTGTTTTATAAATGAAAGTGACAGACAAATTTTTAGATCTAATACCTATCCCTGCAAGAAAGAAAAAAAAAACTACAGTTGCTCAGATAAGAATACATAAGAATATATTTAAAAGCTTTTTTTAGAATTTAAGTATTAGCAAAGCACGTGCAGAAATAGCTCAGTTGGGAGAGCGTTAGACTGAAGATCTAAAAGTCCCTGGTTCGATCCCGGGTTTCGGCAAGTCTTCTGTTTTATTAATGGAAGTAGACTGAAGATCTAATACCTATCCCTGCAAGAAAGAAAAAACAATAAATAAACTACAGTTGCTCAGATAAGAATAGAAGTCAAACGAATTACACTTTTCGTTTTTCTTTAATTTTTAATGTAAAGTAGTCACTTTACCTTACGCCATATTGTTAGTTTCTTTTTATATTCAATAACTTCTTAGAAATGTTCGATAAAAATAAGCCTGTGATATATTTATAAGAGCTTTCTTCAGTATTTAAGTTCTAACAATGCACGTGCCGAAATAGCTCAGTTGGGAGAGCGTTAGACTGAAGATCTAAAGGTCCATGGTTCGATCCCGGGTTTCGGCAATTCTTCTGTTTTATTAATGAAAGTAGACTGAAGATGTAATATCTATCCCTGCAAGAAAGAAAAAACAATAAATAAACTACAGTTGCTCAGATAAGAATAGAAGTCAAACGAATTACACTTTTCGTTTTTCTTTAATTTTTAATGTAAAGTAGTCACTTTACCTTACGCCATATTGTTAGTTTCTTTTTATATTCAATAACTTCTTAGAAATGTTCGATAAAAATAAGCCTCTGTTATATATTTGAGAGCATTCTTCAGTATTTAAGTTCTATAAATGGGCGTGCCGAAATAGCTCCGTTGGGAGAGCGATAGACGGAAGATCTAACGGTCCCTGGTTCGATCCCGGGTTTCGGCAATTCTTCTGATTTATTAATGAAAGTAGATTGAAGATCTAATACATATCCCTGCAAGAAAGAAAAAAAAATAAACTAGAGTTGCTCAGATAAGAATTTATTTAAGAGCTTTTTTTAGTATTTAAGTATTTGCAATGCACGTGCCGAAATAGCTGAGTTGGGAGAAAGATAGACAGAAGATCTAAAGGTCCATGGTTCCATCCCATGTTTCAGCAATTCTTCTGTTTTATTAATGAAAGTAGACTGAAGTTCTAATACCTATCCCTGCAAGAAAGAAAAAAAAATGAACTACAGTTGCTCAGATAAGAATACATAAGAATATATTTAAGAGCTTTTTTTAGTATTTAAGTATTTGCAATAGCTCAGTTGGGAGAAAGTTAGACTGATGATTAAGAGATCCCTGGATCGCTTCCGTGTTTCGGCAATTCTTCAGTTTTATTAATGAAAGTGACAGACGAATTTTTAGAACTAATACCATTTCCCTGCAAGAAAGAAAAAAAAAAAATAAACTCCAGTTTTCAGATAAGAATAGAAGTCAAGCGAATTACACTTTCGTTTTTCTTTAATTTTTAATTTAAAGTTGTCATTTTACTTCACGCCATATTGTTAGTTTCATTTTATATTCAAAAATAACTTCTTAGAAGTGTTCGATAAAAATACGCATCTGTTATATATTTAAGAGCTTTCTTCAGTATTTAAGTTCTATCAATGCGCGTGCCGAAATAGCTGAGTTGGGAGAGCGTTAGGCTGAAGATCTAAAGGTCCCTGATTCGATCCCGGGTTTCGGCAATTCTTCTGTTTTATTAATGAAAGTAGACTGAAGATCTAATACCTATAGCTGCAAGAAAGAAAAAAAATAAACTACAGTTGCTCAGATAAGAATAGAAGTCAAGCGAATTACACTTTCGTTTTTCTTTAATTTTTAATTTAAAGTTGTCATTTTACTTCACGCCATATTGTTAGTTTCATTTTATATTCAATAACGTCTTAGAAATGTTCGATAAAAATAAGCCTGTGATATATATATAAGAGCTTTCTTCAGTATTTAAGTTCTAACAATGCACGTGCCTAAATAGCTCAGTTGGGAGAGCGTTAGACTGAAGATCTAAAGGTCCCTGGTTCGATCCCGGGTTTCGGCAATTCTTCTGTTTTATTAATGAATGTAGACTGAAGATCTAATACCTATCCCTGCAAGAAAGAAAAAACAATAAATAAACTACAGTTGCTCAGATAACAAGAGAAGTCAAGCGAATTACACTTTCGTTTTTCTTTAATTTTTAATGTAATATTTTACTTCACGTCATATTGTTAGTTTCATTTTATATTTAATAACTTCTTAGAAATGTTCGATAAAAATAAGCCTGTGATATATATATAAGAGCTTTCTTCAGTATTTAAGTTCTAACAATGCACGTGCAGAAATAGCTCAGTTGAGAGAGCGTCCGCCTGAAGATCTAAAGGTCCCGGGTTCGATCCCGGGTTTCGGCAATTCTTCTGTTTTCTTAATGAAAGTAGACTGAAGATCTAATACCTATCCCTGCAAGAGAGAAAAAAAAATAAACTACAGTTGCACAGATAAGAAAAGAAGTCAAGCGAATTACACTTTCGTTTTTCTTTATTTTTTAATGTAAAGTTGTCATTTTACTTCACGCCATATTGTTAGTTTCATCAATAACTTCATAGAAATATTCGAAAAAAATAAGCCTGTGATATGTATATAAGAGGTTTCTTCAGTATTTAAGTTCTAACAATGCACGTGCCGAAATAGCTCAGTTGGGAGAGCGTTAGACTGAAGATCTAAAGGTCCCTGCTTCGATCCCGGGTTTCGGCAATTCTTCTGTTTTATTAATGACAATAGACTGAAGATCTATCCCAGCAAGAAAGAAAAAACAATAAATAAACTTCAGTTGCTCAGATAAAAAGAGAAGTCAAGCGAAGTAAAATGACAACTTTACATTAAAAAATAAAGAAAAACGAAAGTGTAATTCGCTTGACTTCTCTTCTTATCTGAGCCACTGTAGTATATTTATTTTTTCTTTCTGGTAGGTATAGGTATTGGAACTTCAGTCTACTTTCATTAATAAAATAGAAGAATTGCCGGAACCCGGGATCGAACCAGGGACCTTTAGATCTTCAGTCTAACGCTCTCCCAACTGAGCTATTTCGGCACGTGCATTGTTAGAACAGAAGTTCTAAAGGTCCCTGGTTCGATCCCGGGTTTCGGCAATTCTTCTGTTTTATTAATGAATGTAGACTGAAGATCTAATACCTATCCCTGCAAGAAAGAAAAATAAATAAATAAACTATAGTTGCTCAGATAAGAAGAGAAGTCAAGCGAATTGCACATTCGTTTTTCCTCAATTTTTAATGTAAAATTGTCATTGTACTTCACGCCATATTGTTAGTTTCATTTTATATTCAATAACTTCTTAGAAATGTTCGATAAAAATAAGCCTGTGATATATATATAAGAGCTTTCTTCAGTATTTAAGTTTTAACAATGCACGTGCCGAAATAGCTCAGTTGGGAGAGCGTTAGACTGAAGATCTAAAGGTCCCTGGTTCGATCCCGGGTTTCGGCAATTCTTCTGTTTTATTAATGAATGTAGACTGAAGATCTAATACCTATCCCTGCAAGAAAGAAAAATAAATAAATAAACTACAGTTGCTCAGATAAGAAGAGAAGTCAAGCGAATTACACTTTCGTTTTTCTTTATTTTTTAATGTAAAGTTGTCATTTTACTTCACGCCATATTGTTAGTTTCATTTTATATTCAATAACTTCTTAGAAATGTTCGATAAAAATAAGCCTGTGATATATATATAAGAGCTTTCTTCAGTATTTAATCGAACATTTCTAAGACATTATTGAATATAAAATGAAACTAACAATATGGCGTGAAGTAAAATGACAACTTTACATTCAAAATTAAAGAAAAACGAAAGTGTAATTCGCTTGACTTCTCTTATTATCTGAGCAACAATAGTTTATTTATTTATTTTTCTTTCTTGCAGGGAAAGGTATTAGATCTTCAGTCTACATTCAGTAATAAAACAGAAGAATTGCCGAAACCCGGGATCGAACCAGGGACCTTTAGATCTTCAGTCTAATGCTCTCCCAACAGAGCTATTTCGGCACGTGCATTGTTAGAACTTAAATGCTGAAGAAAGCTCTTATATATATATCACAGGCTTATTTTTATCGAACATTTCTAAGAAGTTATTGAATATAAAATGAAACTAACAATAGGGCGTGAAGTAAAATGATAACTTTACATTAAAAATTCAAGAAAAACGAATGTGCAATTCGCTTGACTTCTCTTCTTATCTGAGCAACTATAGTTTATTTATTAATTTTTCTTTCTTGCAGGGATAAGTATCAGATCTTCAGTCTACATTCATTAATAAAACAGAAGAATTGCCGAAACCCGGGATCGAACCAGGGACCTTTAGATCTTCAGTCTAACGCTCGCCCAACTGAGCTATTTCGGCACGTGCATTGTTAGAACTTAAATACTGAAGAAAGCTCTTATATATATATCACAGGCTTAATTTTATCGAACATTTCTAAGACGTTATTGAATATAAAATGAAACTAACAATATGGCGTGAAGTAAAATGACAACTTTACATTCAAAATTAAAGAAAAACGAAAGTGTAAATCGCTTGACTTCTCTTCTTATCTGAGCAACTGTAGTTTATTTATTGTTTTTTCTTTCTTACAGGGATAGATATTACATCTTCAGTCTACTTTCATTAATAAAACAGAAGAATTGCCGAAACCCGGTATCGAACCAGGGACCTTTAGATCTTCAGTCTAACGCTCTCCCAACTGAGCTATTTCGACACGTGCATTGTTAGAACTTAAATACTGAAGAAAGCTCTTATATATATATCACAGGCTTATTTTTATCGAATATTTCTAAGAAGTTATTGAATATAAAATGAAACTAACAATATGGCGTGAAGTAAAATGACAACTTTACATTAAAAAATAAAGAAAAACGAAAGTGTAATTCGCTTGACTTCTCTTCTTATCTGAGCGCAACTGTAGTTTATTTTTTTTTTCTTTCTTGCAGTGATAGGTATTAGATCTTCAGTCTAATTTCATTAATAAAACAGAAGAATTGCCGAAACCCGGGATCGAACCAGGGATCTTTAGATCTTCCGTCTCACGCTCTCCCAACTGAGCTATTTCGGCACGTGCATTGTTAGAACTTAAATACTGAAGAAAGCTCTTATATATATATCACAGGCTTATTTTTATCGAACATTTCTAAGAAGTTATTGAATATAAAATGAAACTAACAATATGGCGTGAAGTAAAATGACAACTTTACATTAAAAAATAAAGAAAAACGAAAGTGTAATTCGCTTGACTTCTCTTCTTATCTGAGCAACTGTAGTTTATTTATTTATTTTTCTTTCTTGCAGGGATAGGTATTAGATCTTCAGTCTACATTCATTAATAAAACAGAAGAATTGCCGAAACCCGGGATCGAACCAGGGACCTTTAGATCTTCAGTCTAACGCTCTCCCAACTGAACTATTTCGGCACGTGCATTGTTAGAACTTAAATACTGAAGAAAGCTCTTATATATATATCACAGGCTTATTTTTATCGAACATTTCTAAGAAGTTATTGAATATAAAATGAAACTAACAATATGGCGTGAAGTACAATGACAATTTTACATTAAAAATTGAGGAAAAACGAATGTGCAATTCGCTTGACTTCTCTTCTTATCTGAGCAACTATAGTTTATTTATTTATTTTTCTTTCTTGCAGGGATAGGTATTAGATCTTCAGTCTACATTCATTAATAAAACAGAAGAATTGCCGAAACCCGGGATCGAACCAGGGACCTTTAGATCTTCTGTTCTAACAATGCACGTGCCGAAATAGCTCAGTTGGGAGAGCGTTAGACTAAAGATCTAAAGGTCCCTGGTTCGATCCCGGGTTCCGGCAATTCTTCTATTTTATTAATGAAAGTAGACTGAAGTTCCAATACCTATACCTACCAGAAAGAAAAAATAAATATACTACAGTGGCTCAGATAAGAAGAGAAGTCAAGCGAATTACACTTTCGTTTTTCTTTATTTTTTAATGTAAAGTTGTCATTTTACTTCGCTTGACTTCTCTTTTTATCTGAGCAACTGAAGTTTATTTATTGTTTTTTCTTTCTTGCTGGGATAGATCTTCAGTCTATTGTCATTAATAAAACAGAAGAATTGCCGAAACCCGGGATCGAAGCAGGGACCTTTAGATCTTCAGTCTAACGCTCTCCCAACTGAGCTATTTCGGCACGTGCATTGTTAGAACTTAAATACTGAAGAAACCTCTTATATACATATCACAGGCTTATTTTTTTCGAATATTTCTATGAAGTTATTGATGAAACTAACAATATGGCGTGAAGTAAAATGACAACTTTACATTAAAAAATAAAGAAAAACGAAAGTGTAATTCGCTTGACTTCTTTTCTTATCTGTGCAACTGTAGTTTATTTTTTTTTCTCTCTTGCAGGGATAGGTATTAGATCTTCAGTCTACTTTCATTAAGAAAACAGAAGAATTGCCGAAACCCGGGATCGAACCCGGGACCTTTAGATCTTCAGGCTGACGCTCTCTCAACTGAGCTATTTCTGCACGTGCATTGTTAGAACTTAAATACTGAAGAAAGCTCTTATATATATATCACAGGCTTATTTTTATCGAACATTTCTAAGAAGTTATTAAATATAAAATGAAACTAACAATATGGCGTGAAGTAAAATATTACATTAAAAATTAAAGAAAAACGAAAGTGTAATTCGCTTGACTTCTCTTGTTATCTGAGCAACTGTAGTTTATTTATTGTTTTTTCTTTCTTGCAGGGATAGGTATTAGATCTTCAGTCTACATTCATTAATAAAACAGAAGAATTGCCGAAACCCGGGATCGAACCAGGGACCTTTAGATCTTCAGTCTAACGCTCTCCCAACTGAGCTATTTAGGCACGTGCATTGTTAGAACTTAAATACTGAAGAAAGCTCTTATATATATATCACAGGCTTATTTTTATCGAACATTTCTAAGACGTTATTGAATATAAAATGAAACTAACAATATGGCGTGAAGTAAAATAACAACGTTACATTAAAAAATTAAAGAAAAACGAAAGTGTAATTCGCTTGACTTCTCTTCTTATCTGAGCAGCTGTACTTTATATATTTTTTTTTCTTTCTTGCAGGGATAGGTATTAGATCTTCAGTCTACTTTCATTAATAAAACAGAAGAATTGCCGAAACCCGGGACCTTTAGATCTTCAGTCTAACGCTCTCCCAACTGAGCTATTTCGGTACGTGGGTTATTAGAACTTAAATACTGGAGAAAGCTCTTATATATATATCACAGGCTTATTTTTATCGAACATTTCTAAGAAGTTATTGAATATAAAATGAAACTAACAAATGTTCGATAAAAATAAGCCTGTGATATATATATAAGAGCTTTCTTCAGTATTTAAGTTCTAACAATGCACGTGCAGAAATAGCTCAGTTGAGAGAGCGTTAGACTGAAGATCTAAAGGTCCCAGGTTCGATCCCGGGTTTCGGCAATTCTTCTGTTTTATAAATGAAAGTGACAGACAAATTTTTAGATCTAATACCTATCCCTGCAAGAAAGAAAAAAAAAACTACAGTTGCTCAGATAAGAATACATAAGAATATATTTAAAAGCTTTTTTTAGAATTTAAGTATTAGCAAAGCACGTGCAGAAATAGCTCAGTTGGGAGAGCGTTAGACTGAAGATCTAAAAGTCCCTGGTTCGATCCCGGGTTTCGGCAAGTCTTCTGTTTTATTAATGGAAGTAGACTGAAGATCTAATACCTATCCCTGCAAGAAAGAAAAAAAAATACACTACAGTTGCTCAGATAAGAATACATAAGTATATATTTAAGAGCTTTTCTTAGTATTTAAATTTGCAATGCTCGTGCCGAAATAGCTCAGTTCGGAGAGCGTTAGACTGAAGATCTAAAGGTCCCTGGTTCGATCCCGGGTTTCGGTAATATTTCTGTTTTATTAATGAAAGAGAAAGACAAATTTTTAGAACTAATAGCTATCCCTGCTAAAAAAAAAAAAAAGAAAAAACTACATTTGCTCAGATAAGAATATATTTAGGAGCTTTTTTTAGTATTTATGTATTTGCATTGCACGTGCCGAAATAGCTCAGTTGGGAGAAAGTTGAACTGAAGATTAAAAGGTTCCTGGTTCGATCTCGTGTTTCGGCAATTCTTCAGTTTTATTAATGAAAGTGACAGACAGATTTTTAGAACTAATACCTATCCCTGCAAGAAAGAAGAAAAAAATAAACTACAGTTGCTCAGTTAAGAATATATTTAAGAGTTTTTTTAGTATTTAAGTATTTGCAATGCACGTGCCGAAATAGCTCAGTTGGGAGAGCGTTAGACTGAAGATCTAAAGGTCCCTGTTTCGATCCCGGGTTTCGGCAATTCTTCTGTTTTATTAATGAAAGTAGACTGAAGATCTAATACCTATCCCTGCAAGTAAGAAAAAAAAAAATAAACTACAGTTGCTCACATAAGAAGAGAACTCAAGCGAATAACACTTTCGTTTTTCTTTAATTTTTAATGTAAAGTTGTCATTTTACTTCACGCCATATTGTTAGTTTCATTTTATATTCAATATCTTCTTAGGAATGTTCGATAAAAATAAGCCTGTGATATATATATAAGAGCTTTCTTCAGTATTTAAGTTCTAACAATGCACGTACCGAAATAGCTCAGTTGGGAGAGCGTTAGACTGAAGATATAAAGGTCCCTGGTTCGATCCCATGTTTCGGCAATTCTTCTGTTTTGTTAATGAAAGTAGACTGAAGATCTAATACCTATCCCTGCAAGAAAGAAAAATAAATAAATAAACTACAGTTGCTCAGATAAGAAGAGAACTCAAGCGAATTACACTTTCGCTTTTCTTTAATTTTTAATGCAAAGTTGCCATTTTACTTCACACCATATTGTTAGTTTCATTTTATATTCAATAACTTCTTAGAAATGTTCGATAAAAATAAGCCTGTTATATATATATAAGAGCTTTCTTCAGTATTTAAGTTCTAACAATGCATGTGCAGAAATAGCTCAGTTGAGAGAGCGTTAGACTGAAGATCTAAAGGTCCCTGGTTCGATCCCGGGTTTCGGCAATTCTTCTGTTTTATAAATGAAAGTGACAGACAAATTTTTAGATCTAATACCTATCCCTGCAAGAAAGAAAAAAAAAATAAACTACAGTTGCTCAGATAAGAATACATAAGAATATATTTAAAAGCTTTTTTTAGAATTTAAGTATTTGCAAAGCACATGCAGAAATTGCTCAGTTGGGAGAGCGTTAGACTGAAGATTTAAAAGTCCCTGGTTCGATCCCGGGTTTCGGCAAGTCTTCTGTTTTATTAATGGAAGTAGACTGAAGATCTAATACCTATCTCTGCAAGAAAGAAAAAATAAATAAACTACAGTTGCTCAGATAAGAATACGTAAGAATATATTTAAGAGCTTTTCTTCGTATTTAAATTTGCAATGCTCGTGCCGAAATAGCTCAGTTGGGAGAGCGTTAGACGGAAGATCAAAAGATCCCTGGTTCGATCCCGGGTTTCGGCAATTCTTCTGTTTTATTAATGAAATTAGACTGAAGATCTAATACCTATCACTGCAAGAAAGAAAAAAAAAAAATAAACTACAGTTGCTGAGATAAGAAGAGAAGTCAAGCGAATTACACTTTCGTTTTTCTTTATTTTTTAATGTAAAGTTGTCATTTTACTTCACGCCATATTGTTAGTTTCATTTTATATTCAATAACGTCTTAGAAATGTTCGATAAAAATAAGCCTGTGATATATATATAAGAGCTTTCTTCAGTATTTAAGTTCTAACAATGCACGTGCCGAAATAGTTCAGTTGGGAGAGCGTTAGATTGAAGATCTAAAGGTCCCTGGTTCGATCCCGGGTTTCGGCCATTCTTCTATTTTATTAATGAAAGTAGACTGAAGATGTAATATCTATCCCTGTAAGAAAGAAAAAAAAATAAATAAACTACAGTTGCTCAGATAAGAAGAGAAGTCAAGCGATTTACACTTTCGTTTTTCTTTAATTTTGAATGTAAAGTTGTCATTTTACTTCACGCCATATTGTTAGTTTCATTTTATATTCAATAACGTCTTAGAAATGTTCGATAAAATTAAGCCTGTGATATATATATAAGAGCTTTCTTCAGTATTTAAGTTCTAACAATGCACGTGCCGAAATAGCTCAGTTGGGCGAGCGTTAGACTGAAGATCTAAAGGTCCCTGGTTCGATCCCGGGTTTCGGCAATTCTTCTGTTTTATTAATGAATGTAGACTGAAGATCTAATACCTATCCCTGCAAGAAAGAAAAATTAATAAATAAACTATAGTTGCTCAGATAAGAAGAGAAGTCAAGCGAATTGCACATTCGTTTTTCTTGAATTTTTAATGTAAAGTTATCATTTTACTTCACGCCCTATTGTTAGTTTCATTTTATATTCAATAACTTCTTAGAAATGTTCGATAAAAATAAGCCTGTGATATATATATAAGAGCTTTCTTCAGCATTTAAGTTCTAACAATGCACGTGCCGAAATAGCTCTGTTGGGAGAGCATTAGACTGAAGATCTAAAGGTCCCTGGTTCGATCCCGGGTTTCGGCAATTCTTCTGTTTTATTACTGAATGTAGACTGAAGATCTAATACCTTTCCCTGCAAGAAAGAAAAATAAATAAATAAACTATTGTCGCTCAGATAATAAGAGAAGTCAAGCGAATTACACTTTCGTTTTTCTTTAATTTTGAATGTAAAGTTGTCATTTTACTTCACGCCATATTGTTAGTTTCATTTTATATTCAATAACGTCTTAGAAATGTTCGATAAAAATAAGCCTGTGATATATACATAAGAGCTTTCTCCAGTGTTTAAGTTCTAATAACCCACGTGCCGAAATAGCTCAGTTGGGAGAGCGTTAGACTGAAGATCTAAAGGTCCCTGGTTCGATCCCGGATTTCGGCAATTCTTCTGTTTTATTAATGAAAGTAGACTGAAGATCTAATACCTATCCCTGCAAGAAAGAAAAATAAATAAATAAACTACAGTTGCTCAGATAAGAATAGAAGTCAAGCGAATTACACTTTCGTTTTTCTTTAATTTTTAATTTAAAGTTGTCATTTTACTTCACGCCATATTGTTAGTTTCATTTTATATTCAATAACGTCTTAGAAATGTTCGATAAAAATAAGCCTGTGATATATATATAAGAGCTTTCTTCAGTATTTAAGTTCTAACAATGCACGTGCCTAAATAGCTCAGTTGGGAGAGCGTTAGACTGAAGATCTAAAGGTCCCTGGTTCGATCCCGGGTTTCGGCAATTCTTCTGTTTTATTAATGAATGTAGACTGAAGATCTAATACCTATCCCTGCAAGAAAGAAAAAACAATAAATAAACTACAGTTGCTCAGATAACAAGAGAAGTCAAGCGAATTACACTTTCGTTTTTCTTTAATTTTTAATGTAATATTTTACTTCACGCCATATTGTTAGTTTCATTTTATATTTAATAACTTCTTAGAAATGTTCGATAAAAATAAGCCTGTGATATATATATAAGAGCTTTCTTCAGTATTTAAGTTCTAACAATGCACGTGCAGAAATAGCTCAGTTGAGAGAGCGTCAGCCTGAAGATCTAAAGGACCCGGGTTCGATCCCGGGTTTCGGCAATTCTTCTGTTTTCTTAATGAAAGTAGACTGAAGATCTAATACCTATCCCTGCAAGAGAGAAAAAAAAATAAACTACAGTTGCACAGATAAGAAAAGAAGTCAAGCGAATTACACTTTCGTTTTTCTTTATTTTTTAATGTAAAGTTGTCATTTTACTTCACGCCATATTGTTAGTTTCATCAATAACTTCATAGAAATATTCGAAAAAAATAAGCCTGTGATATGTATATAAGAGGTTTCTTCAGTATTTAAGTTCTAACAATGCACGTGCCGAAATAGCTCAGTTGGGAGAGCGTTAGACTGAAGATCTAAAGGTCCCTGCTTCGATCCCGGGTTTCGGCAATTCTTCTGTTTTATTAATGACAATAGACTGAAGATCTATCCCAGCAAGAAAGAAAAAACAATAAATAAACTTCAGTTGCTCAGATAAAAAGAGAAGTCAAGCGAAGTAAAATGACAACTTTACATTAAAAAATAAAGAAAAACGAAAGTGTAATTCGCTTGACTTCTCTTCTTATCTGAGCCACTGTAGTATATTTATTTTTTCTTTCTGGTAGGTATAGGTATTGGAACTTCAGTCTACTTTCATTAATAAAATAGAAGAATTGCCGGAACCCGGGATCGAACCAGGGACCTTTAGATCTTCAGTCTAACGCTCTCCCAACTGAGCTATTTCGGCACGTGCATTGTTAGAACAGAAGATCTAAAGGTCCCTGGTTCGATCCCGGGTTTCGGCAATTCTTCTGTTTTATTAATGAATGTAGACTGAAGATCTAATACCTATCCCTGCAAGAAAGAAAAATAAATAAATAAACTATAGTTGCTCAGATAAGAAGAGAAGTCAAGCGAATTGCACATTCGTTTTTCCTCAATTTTTAATGTAAAATTGTCATTGTACTTCACGCCATATTGTTAGTTTCATTTTATATTCAATAACTTCTTAGAAATGTTCGATAAAAATAAGCCTGTGATATATATATAAGAGCTTTCTTCAGTATTTAAGTTCTAACAATGCACGTGCCGAAATAGCTCAGTTGGGAGAGCGTTAGACTGAAGATCTAAAGGTCCCTGGTTCGATCCCGGGTTTCGGCAATTCTTCTGTTTTATTAATGAATGTAGACTGAAGATCTAATACCTATCCCTGCAAGAAAGAAAAATAAATAAATAAACTACAGTTGCTCAGATAAGAAGAGAAGTCAAGCGAATTACACTTTCGTTTTTCTTTATTTTTTAATGTAAAGTTGTCATTTTACTTCACGCCATATTGTTAGTTTCATTTTATATTCAATAACTTCTTAGAAATGTTCGATAAAAATAAGCCTGTGATATATATATAAGAGCTTTCTTCAGTATTTAAGTTCTAACAATGCACGTGCCGAAATAGCTCAGTTGGGAGAGCGTGAGACGGAAGATCTAAAGATCCCTGGTTCGATCCCGGGTTTCGGCAATTCTTCTGTTTTATTAATGAAATTAGACTGAAGATCTAATACCTATCACTGCAAGAAAGAAAAAAAAAAATAAACTACAGTTGCGCTCAGATAAGAAGAGAAGTCAAGCGAATTACACTTTCGTTTTTCTTTATTTTTTAATGTAAAGTTGTCATTTTACTTCACGCCATATTGTTAGTTTCATTTTATATTCAATAACTTCTTAGAAATATTCGATAAAAATAAGCCTGTGATATATATATAAGAGCTTTCTTCAGTATTTAAGTTCTAACAATGCACGTGTCGAAATAGCTCAGTTGGGAGAGCGTTAGACTGAAGATCTAAAGGTCCCTGGTTCGATACCGGGTTTCGGCAATTCTTCTGTTTTATTAATGAAAGTAGACTGAAGATGTAATATCTATCCCTGTAAGAAAGAAAAAACAATAAATAAACTACAGTTGCTCAGATAAGAAGAGAAGTCAAGCGATTTACACTTTCGTTTTTCTTTAATTTTGAATGTAAAGTTGTCATTTTACTTCACGCCATATTGTTAGTTTCATTTTATATTCAATAACGTCTTAGAAATGTTCGATAAAATTAAGCCTGTGATATATATATAAGAGCTTTCTTCAGTATTTAAGTTCTAACAATGCACGTGCCGAAATAGCTCAGTTGGGCGAGCGTTAGACTGAAGATCTAAAGGTCCCTGGTTCGATCCCGGGTTTCGGCAATTCTTCTGTTTTATTAATGAATGTAGACTGAAGATCTAATACCTATCCCTGCAAGAAAGAAAAATTAATAAATAAACTATAGTTGCTCAGATAAGAAGAGAAGTCAAGCGAATTGCACATTCGTTTTTCTTGAATTTTTAATGTAAAGTTATCATTTTACTTCACGCCCTATTGTTAGTTTCATTTTATATTCAATAACTTCTTAGAAATGTTCGATAAAAATAAGCCTGTGATATATATATAAGAGCTTTCTTCAGCATTTAAGTTCTAACAATGCACGTGCCGAAATAGCTCTGTTGGGAGAGCATTAGACTGAAGATCTAAAGGTCCCTGGTTCGATCCCGGGTTTCGGCAATTCTTCTGTTTTATTACTGAATGTAGACTGAAGATCTAATACCTTTCCCTGCAAGAAAGAAAAATAAATAAATAAACTATTGTTGCTCAGATAATAAGAGAAGTCAAGCGAATTACACTTTCGTTTTTCTTTAATTTTGAATGTAAAGTTGTCATTTTACTTCACGCCATATTGTTAGTTTCATTTTATATTCAATAACGTCTTAGAAATGTTCGATAAAAATAAGCCTGTGATATATACATAAGAGCTTTCTCCAGTGTTTAAGTTCTAATAACCCACGTGCCGAAATAGCTCAGTTGGGAGAGCGTTAGACTGAAGATCTAAAGGTCCCTGGTTCGATCCCGGATTTCGGCAATTCTTCTGTTTTATTAATGAAAGTAGACTGAAGATCTAATACCTATCCCTGCAAGAAAGAAAAATAAATAAATAAACTATAGTTGCTCACATAAGAAGAGAACTCAAGCGAATAACACTTTCGTTTTTCTTTAATTTTTAATGTAAAGTTGTCATTTTACTTCACGCCATATTGTTAGTTTCATTTTATATTCAATATCTTCTTAGGAATGTTCGATAAAAATAAGCCTGTGATATATATATAAGAGCTTTCTTCAGTATTTAAGTTCGAACTATGCACGTACCGAAATAGCTCAGTTGGGAGAGCGTTAGACTCAAGATATAAAGGTCCCTGGTTCGATCCCATGTTTCGGCAATTCTTCTGTTTTATTAATGAAAGTAGACTGAAGATCTAATACCTATCCCTGCAAGAAAGAAAAATAAATAAATAAACTACAGCTGCTCAGATAAGAAGAGAACTCAAGCGAATTACACTTTCGCTTTTATTTAATTTTTAATGCTAATTTGCCATTTTACTTCACACCATATTGTTAGTTTCTTTTTATATTCAATAACTTCTTAGAAATGTTCGATAAAAATAAGCCTCTGTTATATATTTGAGAGCATTCTTCAGTATTTAAGTTCTATAAATGGGCGTGCCGAAATAGCTCCGTTGGGAGAGCGATAGACGGAAGATCTAACGGTCCCTGGTTCGATCCCGGGTTTCGGCAATTCTTCTGATTTATTAATGAAAGTAGATTGAAGATCTAATACATATCCCTGCAAGAAAAAAAAAAAAATAAACTAGAGTTGCTCAGATAAGAATATATTTAAGAGCTTTTTTTAGTATTTAAGTATTTGCAATGCACGTGCCGAAATAGCTGAGTTGGGAGAAAGATAGACAGAAGATCTAAAGGTCCATGGTTCCATCCCATGTTTCAGCAATTCTTCTGTTTTATTAATGAAAGTAGACTGAAGTTCTAATACCTATCCCTGCAAGAAAGAAAAAAAAATGAACTACAGTTGCTCAGATAAGAATACATAAGAATATATTTAAGAGCTTTTTTTAGTATTTAAGTATTTGCAATAGCTCAGTTGGGAGAAAGTTAGACTGATGATTAAGAGATCCCTGGATCGCTCCCGTGTTTCGGCAATTCTTCAGTTTTATTATAGAAAGTGACAGACGAATTTTTAGAACTAATACCATTTCCCTGCAAGAAAGAAAAAAAAAAAATAAACTCCAGTTTTCAGATAAGAATAGAAGTCAAGCGAATTACACTTTCGTTTTTCTTTAATTTTTAATTTAAAGTTGTCATTTTACTTCACGCCATATTGTTAGTTTCATTTTATATTCAAAAATAACTTCTTAGAAGTGTTCGATAAAAATACGCATCTGTTATATATTTAAGAGCTTTCTTCAGTATTTAAGTTCTATCAATGCGCGTGCCGAAATAGCTGAGTTGGGAGAGCGTTAGGCTGAAGATCTAAAGGTCCCTGATTCGATCCCGGGTTTCGGCAATTCTTCTGTTTTATTAATGAAAGTAGACTGAAGATCTAATACCTATAGCTGCAAGAAAGAAAAAAAATAAACTACAGTTGCTCAGATAAGAATAGAAGTCAAGCGAATTACACTTTCGTTTTTCTTTAATTTTTAATTTAAAGTTGTCATTTTACTTCACGCCATATTGTTAGTTTCATTTTATATTAAAAAAGAACTTCTTAGAAATATTCGATAAAAATAAGCATCTGTTATATATTAAGCGCTTTTTTCAGTATTTAAGTTTTAAAAATGCACTTGCCGAAATAGGTCAGTTGGGAGAGCGTTAGACTGAAGATCTTAAGGTCGCTGGTTCGATCCCGGGTTTCGGCAATTCTTCTGTTTTATAAATGAAAGTGACAGACAAATTTTTAGAACTAATACCTATCCCTGCAAGAAAGAAAAAAAAATAAACTACAGTTGCTCAGATAAAAATACATAAGAATATATTTAAGAGCTTTTTTTAGTATTTAAGTATTTGCAATGCACGTGCCGAAATAGCTCAGTTGGGAGAAATTAACCTGAAGATCTAAGGGTCCCTGGTTCGATCCCGTGTCTCGTCAATTCTCCTGTTTTATTAACGAAAGTGACAGACAAATTTTTAGAACTATTACCCATCCCTGCAAGAAAAAAAATTAAACTACATTTGCTCAGATAAAAACACATAAGAATATATTTAAGAGCTTTTTTTAGTATTTAAGTACTTGTAATGCACGTGCCGAAATAGCTCAGCTGGATGAGCGTTAGACTGAAGATGTAAAGGTCCCTGGTTCGATCCCGGGTTTCGACAAATCTTCGGTTTTAGTAATGAAAGTGACACACAAATTTTTAAAACTGATACCCATCCCTGCAAGAAAAAAAAAAAAAACTACAGTTGCTCAGATAAGAATACATAAGAATATATTTAAGAGCATTTTTTAGCATTTAAGTATTTGGAAAGCACGTGCCGAAATACCTCAGTTGGGAGAGCGTTAGACTGAGGACTTAAAGGTCCCTGGTTCGATCCCGGGTTTCGGCAAATCTTCTGTTTTATTAATGAAAGTAGACTGAAGATCTAATACCTATTCCTGCAAGAAAGAAAAAAAAAATAAATAAACTACAGTTGATCAGATAAGAATAGAAGTCAAGCGAATTACACTTTCGTTTTTCTTTAATTTTTAATTTAAAGTTGTAATTTTAATTCACGCCATATTGTTAGTTTCATTTTATATTCAATAACTTCTTAGAAATGTTCGATAAAAATAAGCCTCTGTTATCTTTTTAACAGCTTTCTTCAGTATTTAAGTTCTATTAATGAACGTGCCGAAATAGCTCAGTTGGGAGAGCGATAGAAGGAAGATCTAAACGTCCGTGGTTCGATCCCGGGTTTCGGCAATTCTTCTGATTTATTAATGAAAGTAGATTGAAGATCTAATACATATCCCTGCAAGAAAGAAAAAAAAATAAACTACAGTTGCTCAGATAAGAATATATTTAAGAGCTTTTTTTAGTATTTAGGTATTTGCAATGCACGTGCCGAAATAGCTCAGTTGGGAGAAAGTTAGACTGAAGATTAGAAGTTCCCTGGTTCGATCCTATGCTTCCGCAATTCTTCAGTTTTATTAATGAAAGTGACAGACAGATTTTTAGAACTGATACCTATCCCTGCATGAAATAAAAATAAATAAACTACAGTTGCTTAGATAAGAATACATAAGCATATATTTAAGAGCTTTTTTTAGAATTTAAGTATTTGTAAAACACGTGCCGAAATAGCTGAGTTGGGAGAGCGTTAGACTGAAGTTCTAAAGGTCCCTGTTTCGATCACGGGTTTCGGCAATTCTTCTGTTTTATTAAAGAAAGTAGACTGAAGATCTAATACCTATTCCTCCAAGAAAGAAAAAAATAATAAACTGCAGTTGCTCAGATAAGAATAGAAGTCAAGCGAATTACACTTTCGTTTTTCTTTATTTTTTAATGTAAAGTTGTCATTTTGCTTCTTGCCATATTGTTAGTTTCTTTTATATTCAATAACTTCTTTGAAATGTTCGATAAAAATAAGCCTTTGTTATATATTTAAGAGCTTTCTTTAGTATTTAAGTTCTAACAATGCACGTGCCGAAATAGCTCAGTTGGGAGAGCATTAGACTGAAGCTGTAAAGGTCCCTGGTTCGATCCCATGTTTCAGCAATTCTTCAGTTCTATTAATGAAAGTGACAGACAGATTTTTAGAACCAATACCTATCCCTGCAAGAAAAAAAAAATAAACTACAGTTTCTCAGATAAGAATATATATTTAAGAGCTTTTTTTAGTATTTAAGTATTTGCAATGCACGTGCCGAAATAGCTCAGTTGGGAGAAAGATAGACTGAAGATTAAAAGGTCCCTGGTTCGATCCCGTGTTTCGGCAATTCTTCAGTTGTATTACTGAAAGTGACAGAGAGATTTTTAGAACCAATACCTATCCCTGCAAGAAAGAAAAAAAAATATACTACAGTTGCGCAGATAGGAATACATATTAATGTATTTAGGAGCTTTTTTTAGTATTTAAGTATTTGCAATGCACTTGCCGAAATAGCTCAGTTGGGAGAGCGTTAGACTGAAGATCTAAAGATCCCTGTTTTAATCTCGGGTTTCGGCAATTCTTCTGTTTTATTAATGAAAGTAGACTGAAGATCTAATACCTATTCCTGCAAGAAAGAAAAAAAAAATAAACTGCAGTTGCGCAGATAATAATAGAAGTCAAGCGAATTACACTTTCGTTTTTCATTAATTTTTAATATAAAGTTGTCATTTTACTTCACGCCATATTGTTAGTTTCATTTTATATTCAAAAATAACTTCTTAGAAGTGTTCGATAAAAATAAGCATCTATTATATATTAAGAGCTTTTTTCAGTATTTAAGTTTTAACAACGCACTTGTCAAAATAGCTCAGTTGGGAGACCATTAGACTGAAAGTCTGAAGGTCGCTGGTTCGATCCCGGGTTTCGGCAATTCTTCTGTTTTATAAATGAAAGTGACAGACAAATTTTTGGAACTAATACCTATCCCTGCAAGAAAGAAAAAAAAATAAACTACAGTTGCTCAGATAAGAATACATAAGAATATATTTAAGAATTTTTAGAATTTCAGTATTTGCAAAGCGCGTGCCGAAATAGTTCAGTACGGAGAGCGTTAGACTGAAGATCGAAAGGTCCCTGGTTCGATCCCGGGTTTCGGCAATTCCTCTGTTTTATTAATGAAAGTAGACTGAAGATCTAATACCTATCCCTGCAAGAAAGAAAAAAAAAATAAACTAGAGTTGCTCAGATAACAATACAGAAGAATATATTTAAGAGCTTTTCTTAGTATTTAAATTTGCAATGCTCGTGCCGAAATAGCTCAGTTGGGAGAGCGTTATACTGAAGATCTAAAGGTCCCTGGTTCGATCCGGGGTTTCGGCAATTCTTCTCTTTTATTGATGAAAGTGACAGACAAATTTATACCTATCCCTGCAAGAAAAAAAAAATAAATAAACTACAGTTGCTCAGATAAGAATAGAAGTCAAGCGAATTACACTTTCGTTTTTTTTTAGTTTTTAATTTAAAGTTGTCATTTTACTTCACGCCATATTGTTAGTTTCTTTTTATATTCAATAACTTCTTAGAAATGTTCGATAAAAAAAAACCTCTGTTATATATTTAAGAGCTTTCTTCAGTATTTAAGTTCTAACAATGCACGTGCCGAAATAGCTCAGTTGGGAGAGCGTTAGACTGAAGATCTAAAGGTCCCTGCTTCGATCCCGGGTTTCGGCAATTCTTCTGTTTTATTAATGACAATAGACTGAAGATCTATCCCAGCAAGAAAGAAAAAACAATAAATAAACTTCAGTTGCTCAGATAAAAAGAGAAGTCAAGCGAAGTAAAATGACAACTTTACATTAAAAAATAAAGAAAAACGAAAGTGTAATTCGCTTGACTTCTCTTCTTATCTGAGCCACTGTAGTATATTTATTTTTTCTTTCTGGTAGGTATAGGTATTGGAACTTCAGTCTACTTTCATTAATAAAATAGAAGAATTGCCGGAACCCGGGATCGAACCAGGGACCTTTAGATCTTCAGTCTAACGCTCTCCCAACTGAGCTATTTCGGCACGTGCATTGTTAGAACAGAAGATCTAAAGGTCCCTGGTTCGATCCCGGGTTTCGGCAATTCTTCTGTTTTATTAATGAATGTAGACTGAAGATCTAATACCTATCCCTGCAAGAAAGAAAAATAAATAAATAAACTATAGTTGCTCAGATAAGAAGAGAAGTCAAGCGAATTGCACATTCGTTTTTCCTCAATTTTTAATGTAAAATTGTCATTGTACTTCACGCCATATTGTTAGTTTCATTTTATATTCAATAACTTCTTAGAAATGTTCGATAAAAATAAGCCTGTGATATATATATAAGAGCTTTCTTCAGTATTTAAGTTCTAACAATGCACGTGCCGAAATAGCTCAGTTGGGAGAGCGTTAGACTGAAGATCTAAAGGTCCCTGGTTCGATCCCGGGTTTCGGCAATTCTTCTGTTTTATTAATGAATGTAGACTGAAGATCTAATACCTATCCCTGCAAGAAAGAAAAATAAATAAATAAACTACAGTTGCTCAGATAAGAAGAGAAGTCAAGCGAATTACACTTTCGTTTTTCTTTATTTTTTAATGTAAAGTTGTCATTTTACTTCACGCCATATTGTTAGTTTCATTTTATATTCAATAACTTCTTAGAAATGTTCGATAAAAATAAGCCTGTGATATATATATAAGAGCTTTCTTCAGTATTTAAGTTCTAACAATGCACGTGCCGAAATAGCTCAGTTGGGAGAGCGTGAGACGGAAGATCTAAAGATCCCTGGTTCGATCCCGGGTTTCGGCAATTCTTCTGTTTTATTAATGAAATTAGACTGAAGATCTAATACCTATCACTGCAAGAAAGAAAAAAAAAAAATAAACTACAGTTGCGCTCAGATAAGAAGAGAAGTCAAGCGAATTACACTTTCGTTTTTCTTTATTTTTTAATGTAAAGTTGTCATTTTACTTCACGCCATATTGTTAGTTTCATTTTATATTCAATAACTTCTTAGAAATATTCGATAAAAATAAGCCTGTGATATATATATAAGAGCTTTCTTCAGTATTTAAGTTCTAACAATGCACGTGTCGAAATAGCTCAGTTGGGAGAGCGTTAGACTGAAGATCTAAAGGTCCCTGGTTCGATACCGGGTTTCGGCAATTCTTCTGTTTTATTAATGAAAGTAGACTGAAGATGTAATATCTATCCCTGTAAGAAAGAAAAAACAATAAATAAACTACAGTTGCTCAGATAAGAAGAGAAGTCAAGCGATTTACACTTTCGTTTTTCTTTAATTTTGAATGTAAAGTTGTCATTTTACTTCACGCCATATTGTTAGTTTCATTTTATATTCAATAACGTCTTAGAAATGTTCGATAAAATTAAGCCTGTGATATATATATAAGAGCTTTCTTCAGTATTTAAGTTCTAACAATGCACGTGCCGAAATAGCTCAGTTGGGCGAGCGTTAGACTGAAGATCTAAAGGTCCCTGGTTCGATCCCGGGTTTCGGCAATTCTTCTGTTTTATTAATGAATGTAGACTGAAGATCTAATACCTACCCCTGCAAGAAAGAAAAATTAATAAATAAACTATAGTTGCTCAGATAAGAAGAGAAGTCAAGCGAATTGCACATTCGTTTTTCTTGAATTTTTAATGTAAAGTTATCATTTTACTTCACGCCCTATTGTTAGTTTCATTTTATATTCAATAACTTCTTAGAAATGTTCGATAAAAATAAGCCTGTGATATATATATAAGAGCTTTCTTCAGCATTTAAGTTCTAACAATGCACGTGCCGAAATAGCTCTGTTGGGAGAGCATTAGACTGAAGATCTAAAGGTCCCTGGTTCGATCCCGGGTTTCGGCAATTCTTCTGTTTTATTACTGAATGTAGACTGAAGATCTAATACCTTTCCCTGCAAGAAAGAAAAATAAATAAATAAACTATTGTTGCTCAGATAATAAGAGAAGTCAAGCGAATTACACTTTCGTTTTTCTTTAATTTTGAATGTAAAGTTGTCATTTTACTTCACGCCATATTGTTAGTTTCATTTTATATTCAATAACGTCTTAGAAATGTTCGATAAAAATAAGCCTGTGATATATACATAAGAGCTTTCTCCAGTGTTTAAGTTCTAATAACCCACGTGCCGAAATAGCTCAGTTGGGAGAGCGTTAGACTGAAGATCTAAAGGTCCCTGGTTCGATCCCGGATTTCGGCAATTCTTCTGTTTTATTAATGAAAGTAGACTGAAGATCTAATACCTATCCCTGCAAGAAAGAAAAATAAATAAATAAACTATAGTTGCTCACATAAGAAGAGAACTCAAGCGAATAACACTTTCGTTTTTCTTTAATTTTTAATGTAAAGTTGTCATTTTACTTCACGCCATATTGTTAGTTTCATTTTATATTCAATATCTTCTTAGGAATGTTCGATAAAAATAAGCCTGTGATATATATATAAGAGCTTTCTTCAGTATTTAAGTTCGAACTATGCACGTACCGAAATAGCTCAGTTGGGAGAGCGTTAGACTCAAGATATAAAGGTCCCTGGTTCGATCCCATGTTTCGGCAATTCTTCTGTTTTATTAATGAAAGTAGACTGAAGATCTAATACCTATCCCTGCAAGAAAGAAAAATAAATAAATAAACTACAGCTGCTCAGATAAGAAGAGAACTCAAGCGAATTACACTTTCGCTTTTATTTAATTTTTAATGCTAATTTGCCATTTTACTTCACACCATATTGTTAGTTTCTTTTTATATTCAATAACTTCTTAGAAATGTTCGATAAAAATAAGCCTCTGTTATATATTTGAGAGCATTCTTCAGTATTTAAGTTCTATAAATGGGCGTGCCGAAATAGCTCCGTTGGGAGAGCGATAGACGGAAGATCTAACGGTCCCTGGTTCGATCCCGGGTTTCGGCAATTCTTCTGATTTATTAATGAAAGTAGATTGAAGATCTAATACATATCCCTGCAAGAAAAAAAAAAAAAAAAAACTAGAGTTGCTCAGATAAGAATATATTTAAGAGCTTTTTTTAGTATTTAAGTATTTGCAATGCACGTGCCGAAATAGCTGAGTTGGGAGAAAGATAGACAGAAGATCTAAAGGTCCATGGTTCCATCCCATGTTTCAGCAATTCTTCTGTTTTATTAATGAAAGTAGACTGAAGTTCTAATACCTATCCCTGCAAGAAAGAAAAAAAAATGAACTACAGTTGCTCAGATAAGAATACATAAGAATATATTTAAGAGCTTTTTTTAGTATTTAAGTATTTGCAATAGCTCAGTTGGGAGAAAGTTAGACTGATGATTAAGAGATCCCTGGATCGCTCCCGTGTTTCGGCAATTCTTCAGTTTTATTATAGAAAGTGACAGACGAATTTTTAGAACTAATACCATTTCCCTGCAAGAAAGAAAAAAAAAAAATAAACTCCAGTTTTCAGATAAGAATAGAAGTCAAGCGAATTACACTTTCGTTTTTCTTTAATTTTTAATTTAAAGTTGTCATTTTACTTCACGCCATATTGTTAGTTTCATTTTATATTCAAAAATAACTTCTTAGAAGTGTTCGATAAAAATACGCATCTGTTATATATTTAAGAGCTTTCTTCAGTATTTAAGTTCTATCAATGCGCGTGCCGAAATAGCTGAGTTGGGAGAGCGTTAGGCTGAAGATCTAAAGGTCCCTGATTCGATCCCGGGTTTCGGCAATTCTTCTGTTTTATTAATGAAAGTAGACTGAAGATCTAATACCTATAGCTGCAAGAAAGAAAAAAAATAAACTACAGTTGCTCAGATAAGAATAGAAGTCAAGCGAATTACACTTTCGTTTTTCTTTAATTTTTAATTTAAAGTTGTCATTTTACTTCACGCCATATTGTTAGTTTCATTTTATATTAAAAAAGAACTTCTTAGAAATATTCGATAAAAATAAGCATCTGTTATATATTAAGCGCTTTTTTCAGTATTTAAGTTTTAAAAATGCACTTGCCGAAATAGGTCAGTTGGGAGAGCGTTAGACTGAAGATCTTAAGGTCGCTGGTTCGATCCCGGGTTTCGGCAATTCTTCTGTTTTATAAATGAAAGTGACAGACAAATTTTTAGAACTAATACCTATCCCTGCAAGAAAGAAAAAAAAATAAACTACAGTTGCTCAGATAAAAATACATAAGAATATATTTAAGAGCTTTTTTTAGTATTTAAGTATTTGCAATGCACGTGCCGAAATAGCTCAGTTGGGAGAAATTAACCTGAAGATCTAAGGGTCCCTGGTTCGATCCCGTGTCTCGTCAATTCTCCTGTTTTATTAACGAAAGTGACAGACAAATTTTTAGAACTATTACCCATCCCTGCAAGAAAAAAAATTAAACTACATTTGCTCAGATAAAAACACATAAGAATATATTTAAGAGCTTTTTTTAGTATTTAAGTACTTGTAATGCACGTGCCGAAATAGCTCAGCTGGATGAGCGTTAGACTGAAGATGTAAAGGTCCCTGGTTCGATCCCGGGTTTCGACAAATCTTCGGTTTTAGTAATGAAAGTGACACACAAATTTTTAAAACTGATACCCATCCCTGCAAGAAAAAAAAAAAAAACTACAGTTGCTCAGATAAGAATACATAAGAATATATTTAAGAGCATTTTTTAGCATTTAAGTATTTGGAAAGCACGTGCCGAAATACCTCAGTTGGGAGAGCGTTAGACTGAGGACTTAAAGGTCCCTGGTTCGATCCCGGGTTTCGGCAAATCTTCTGTTTTATTAATGAAAGTAGACTGAAGATCTAATACCTATTCCTGCAAGAAAGAAAAAAAAAATAAATAAACTACAGTTGATCAGATAAGAATAGAAGTCAAGCGAATTACACTTTCGTTTTTCTTTAATTTTTAATTTAAAGTTGTAATTTTAATTCACGCCATATTGTTAGTTTCATTTTATATTCAATAACTTCTTAGAAATGTTCGATAAAAATAAGCCTCTGTTATCTTTTTAACAGCTTTCTTCAGTATTTAAGTTCTATTAATGAACGTGCCGAAATAGCTCAGTTGGGAGAGCGATAGAAGGAAGATCTAAACGTCCGTGGTTCGATCCCGGGTTTCGGCAATTCTTCTGATTTATTAATGAAAGTAGATTGAAGATCTAATACATATCCCTGCAAGAAAGAAAAAAAAATAAACTACAGTTGCTCAGATAAGAATATATTTAAGAGCTTTTTTTAGTATTTAGGTATTTGCAATGCACGTGCCGAAATAGCTCAGTTGGGAGAAAGTTAGACTGAAGATTAGAAGTTCCCTGGTTCGATCCTATGCTTCCGCAATTCTTCAGTTTTATTAATGAAAGTGACAGACAGATTTTTAGAACTGATACCTATCCCTGCATGAAATAAAAATAAATAAACTACAGTTGCTTAGATAAGAATACATAAGCATATATTTAAGAGCTTTTTTTAGAATTTAAGTATTTGTAAAACACGTGCCGAAATAGCTGAGTTGGGAGAGCGTTAGACTGAAGTTCTAAAGGTCCCTGTTTCGATCACGGGTTTCGGCAATTCTTCTGTTTTATTAAAGAAAGTAGACTGAAGATCTAATACCTATTCCTCCAAGAAAGAAAAAAATAATAAACTGCAGTTGCTCAGATAAGAATAGAAGTCAAGCGAATTACACTTTCGTTTTTCTTTATTTTTTAATGTAAAGTTGTCATTTTGCTTCTTGCCATATTGTTAGTTTCTTTTATATTCAATAACTTCTTTGAAATGTTCGATAAAAATAAGCCTTTGTTATATATTTAAGAGCTTTCTTTAGTATTTAAGTTCTAACAATGCACGTGCCGAAATAGCTCAGTTGGGAGAGCATTAGACTGAAGCTGTAAAGGTCCCTGGTTCGATCCCATGTTTCAGCAATTCTTCAGTTCTATTAATGAAAGTGACAGACAGATTTTTAGAACCAATACCTATCCCTGCAAGAAAAAAAAAATAAACTACAGTTTCTCAGATAAGAATATATATTTAAGAGCTTTTTTTAGTATTTAAGTATTTGCAATGCACGTGCCGAAATAGCTCAGTTGGGAGAAAGATAGACTGAAGATTAAAAGGTCCCTGGTTCGATCCCGTGTTTCGGCAATTCTTCAGTTGTATTACTGAAAGTGACAGAGAGATTTTTAGAACCAATACCTATCCCTGCAAGAAAGAAAAAAAAATATACTACAGTTGCGCAGATAGGAATACATATTAATGTATTTAGGAGCTTTTTTTAGTATTTAAGTATTTGCAATGCACTTGCCGAAATAGCTCAGTTGGGAGAGCGTTAGACTGAAGATCTAAAGATCCCTGTTTTAATCTCGGGTTTCGGCAATTCTTCTGTTTTATTAATGAAAGTAGACTGAAGATCTAATACCTATTCCTGCAAGAAAGAAAAAAAAAATAAACTGCAGTTGCGCAGATAATAATAGAAGTCAAGCGAATTACACTTTCGTTTTTCATTAATTTTTAATATAAAGTTGTCATTTTACTTCACGCCATATTGTTAGTTTCATTTTATATTCAAAAATAACTTCTTAGAAGTGTTCGATAAAAATAAGCATCTATTATATATTAAGAGCTTTTTTCAGTATTTAAGTTTTAACAACGCACTTGTCAAAATAGCTCAGTTGGGAGACCATTAGACTGAAAGTCTGAAGGTCGCTGGTTCGATCCCGGGTTTCGGCAATTCTTCTGTTTTATAAATGAAAGTGACAGACAAATTTTTGGAACTAATACCTATCCCTGCAAGAAAGAAAAAAAAATAAACTACAGTTGCTCAGATAAGAATACATAAGAATATATTTAAGAATTTTTAGAATTTCAGTATTTGCAAAGCGCGTGCCGAAATAGCTCAGTACGGAGAGCGTTAGACTGAAGATCGAAAGGTCCCTGGTTCGATCCCGGGTTTCGGCAATTCCTCTGTTTTATTAATGAAAGTAGACTGAAGATCTAATACCTATCCCTGCAAGAAAGAAAAAAAAAATAAACTAGAGTTGCTCAGATAACAATACAGAAGAATATATTTAAGAGCTTTTCTTAGTATTTAAATTTGCAATGCTCGTGCCGAAATAGCTCAGTTGGGAGAGCGTTATACTGAAGATCTAAAGGTCCCTGGTTCGATCCGGGGTTTCGGCAATTCTTCTCTTTTATTGATGAAAGTGACAGACAAATTTATACCTATCCCTGCAAGAAAAAAAAAATAAATAAACTACAGTTGCTCAGATAAGAATAGAAGTCAAGCGAATTACACTTTCGTTTTTTTTTAGTTTTTAATTTAAAGTTGTCATTTTACTTCACGCCATATTGTTAGTTTCTTTTTATATTCAATAACTTCTTAGAAATGTTCGATAAAAAAAAACCTCTGTTATATATTTAAGAGCTTTCTTCAGTATTTAAGTTCTAACAATGCACGTGCCGAAATAGCTCAGTTGGGAGAGCGTTAGACTGAAGATCTAAAGGCCCCTGGTTCAGTCCCGGGTTTCGGCAAATGTTCTGTTTTATTAATGAAAGTAGACTGAAGATCTAATACCTATCCCTGCAAGAAAGAAAAAACAATAAACTACAGTTGCTCAAATAAGAATATATTTAAGAGCTTATTTAAGAATTTGCAATGCACGTGCTGAAATAGCTCAGTTGGGAGAAAGTTAGACTGAAGATTAAATGTTCCCTGGTTCGATCCCGTGTTTCGGCAATTCTTCAGTTTTATTAATGAAAGTGACAGACAGAATTTTAGAACTAATACCTATCCCTGCAAGAAAGCAAAAAAATAAACTACAGTTGCTCAGATAGGAATACATACTAATGTATTTAGCAGCTTTTTTTAGTATTTAAGTATTTGCAATGCACGTGCTGAAATAGCTCAGTTGGAAGAAAGATAGACTGAAGATATAAAGTTCCCTGGTTCGATCCCGGGTTTCGGCAATTCTTCTGTTTTATTAATGAAAGTGACAGACAAATTTTTAGAACTAATACCTATCCCTGCAAGAAAGAAAAAAAAAAACTACAGTTGCTCAGATAAGAATACATAAGAATATATTTAAGAGCTTTTCTTATTATTTAAATTTGCAATGCTCGTGCCGAAATAGCTCAGTTGGGAGAGCGTTAGACTGAAGATCTAAAGGTCCCTGGTTCGATCCCGGGTTTTCGGCAATTCTTCTGTTTTATTAATGAAAGTAGACTGAAGATCTAATACCTATTCCTGCAAGAAAGAAAAAAAAATGAACTACATATGCTCAGATAAGAATATATTTAAGAGCTTTTTTTAGTAATTAAGTATTTGCAATGCACGTGCCGAAATAGCTCAGCTGGGAGAAAGATAGACTAAAGATTAAAAGGTCCCTGGTTCGATCCCGTGTTTCGGCAATTCCTCAGTTTTATTAATGAAAGTGACAGACAATTTTTTAGAACTAATACCTATCCCTGCAGGAAAGAAAAAAAAAGTAAACTGCAGATGCTCAGATAAGAATATATAAGAATATATTTAAGAGCTTTTTTTAATATTTAAGTATTCGCAAAGCACGTGCCGAAATAGCTTAGTTGTGATAGCGTTAGACTGAAGATCTAAGGATCACTGGTTCGATCCCGGGTTTCAGCAATTCTTCTGTTTTATTAATGAAAGTGACAGACAAATTTATAGAACTAATACCTATCCCTGCGAGAAATAAAAAAAAATTAAATAAACTACATTTGATCAGATAAGAATTGAAGTCAAGCGAATTACACTTTCGTTTTTCTTTAATATTTAATTTAAAGTTGTCATTTTACTTCACGCCATATTGTTAGTTTCATTTTATATTCAATAACTTCTTACAAATATTCGATAAAAATAAGCCTCTCTTATATATTTAAAAGCTTTTTTCAGTATTTAAGTTTTAACAATGACCCTGCCGAAATAGCTCAGTTGAGAGAGCGTTAGATTGAAGAACTAAAGGTCGATGGTTCGATCCCGGGTTTCGGCAATTCTTCTGTTTTATTAATGAAAGTAGACTGAAGATCTATAACCTGTCCCTGCAAGAAAGAAAAAAAATAAACTACAGTTGCTCACATAAGAATATATTTAAGAACTTTTTTTAGTATTTAAGAATTTGCAATGCACGTGCCGAAATAGCTCATTTGGGAGAGCGTTAGACTGACGATCTAAAGGTCCCTGGTTCGATCCCGGGTTTCAGTCTAACGCTCTCTCAACTGAGCTATTTCGGCACGTTCTTTGCAAATTCTTAAATACTAAAAAAAGCTCTTAAATATATTCTTATGTATACTTATCTCAGCAACTTTAGTTTATTTTTTTCTTACTTGCAGGGATAGGTATTAGTTCTAAAAATTTGTCTGTCACTTTCATTTATAAAACAAAAGAATTGCTAAAACCCGTGATCGAACCAAGGACCTTTAGATTTTCAGCCTAACGCTCTCCCAACTGAGCTATTTCGGCACGTACATTATGAATACTTAAATATTAAAAAAAGCTCTGAAATATATTCTTATGTATTCTTATCTGAGCAAGTGTAATTCTTCTGTTTTATTAATGAAAGTGACAGACAAATTTTTAGAACTAACACCTATCACTGCAAGAAAGAAAAAAATAAAAATAAACTACAGTTGCTCAGATAAGAGTAGATGTCAAGCGAATAACACTTTCGTTTTCTTTAATTTTTAATTCAAAGTTGTCATTTTACTTCACACCATATTGTTAGTGTCATTTTATATTCAATAATAACTTCTTAGAAGTGTTCGATAAAAACAAGTATCTGCAATATATTTAAGAGCTTTTTCGAGTATTTAGGTTTTAACAAAGCACGTGCCGAAATAGCTCAGTTGGGAGAGCAGTAGACTGAAGATCTTAAGGTCCCTGGTTCGATCCCGGGTTTCGGCAATTCTTCTGTTTTATTAATGAAAGTAGACTGAAGATATAATACCTATCCCTGCAATAAAGAAAAAAATAAACTACAGTTGCTCAGATAAGAATATATTTAAGAGCTTTTTATAGTATTTAAGTATTTGCAATGCACTCGCCGAAATAGCTCAGTTGGGAGAGCGTTAGACTGAAGATCTAAAGGTCCCTGGTTCGATCCCGGGTTTCGGCAATTCTTCTGTTTTATTAATGAAAGTGACAGACAATTTTTTAGAACTAATACATATCCCTGCAAGAAATAAAAAAAAATAAACTACAGTTGCTCAGATAAGAATACATAAGAATATATTTAAGAGCTTTTTTTTAGTATTTAAGTATTTGCAAAGCACGAGCCGAAGTATCTCAGTGGGGAGAGCGTTAGACTGAAGATCTTAAGATCCCTGTTTCGATCCCGGGTTTCGGCAATTCTTCTGTTTTATTAATGAAAGTAGACTGAAGATCTAATACCTATCCCTGCAAGAAAAAATAAATAAATAAATAAACTACACTTGCTGAGATAAGAATGGAAGTCAAGCGAATTACACTTTCGTTTTTCTTTAATTTTTAATGTAAAGTTGTCATTTTATTTCACGCCATATTCTTAGTTTATTTTTATATTCAATAACTTCTTAGAAATGTTCGATAAAAATGGCCTCTGATATATATTTAAGAGCTTTCTTCAGTATTTAAATTCAAACAATGCACGAGACGATATAGTTCAGTTGGGAGAGCATTAGACTGAAGATCTTAAAGGTACCTGGTTCGATCCCGGGTTTCGGCTATTTTTCTGTTTTATAAATGAAAGTTACAGACAAATTTTTAGAACTGATACCGATACCTGCCAGAAAGAAAAAAAAATAAACTACAGTTGCTCAGATAAGAATACACAAGAATATATTTAGGAGCTTTTCTTAGTATTTAAATTTGCAATGCTCGTGCCGAAATAGCTCAGTTGGGAGAGCGTTAGACTGAAGATCTAAAAGTCCCTGGTGCGATCCCGGGTTTCGGCAATTCTTCTGTTTTATTAATGAAAGAGACAGACTAATTTTTAGAACTAATACCTATCCCTGCAAGAAAGAAAAATAAAATAAAATAAACTACAGTTGCTCACATGAGAATAGAAGTCAAGCGAATTACACTTTCGTTTTTTTTTTTTTTTTTTTTTTTTTTTTTTTTTTAATTAAAAGTTGTCATTTTACTTCACGTCATATTGTTAGTTTCTTTTTATATTCAATAACTTCTTAGAAATATTCAATAAAAATAATCGTCTGTTACATATTTGAGAGCTTTCTTCAGTATTTAAGTTCTAACGATGCACGTGCCGAAATATCTCAGTTGGGAGAGCGTTAGACTGAAGATCTAAAGGTCCCTGGTTCGATCCCGGGTTTCGGCAATTCTTCTGTTTTATTAATGAAAGTGACAGACAAATTTTTAGAACTAATACCTATCCCTGCAAGAAGAAAAAAAATAAAATAAACTACAGTTGATCAGATAAGAATATATTTAAGAGCATTTTTTAGTATTTTAGTATTTGCCAAGCACGTTCCAAAATAGCTCAGATGGGAGAGCGTTAGACTGAAGGTCTAAAGGTCCCTGGTTCGATCCACTGTTTCGGCAATTCTTCTGTTTTATCAATGAAAGTAAACTCAAGATCTAATACCTATCCCTGCAAGAAAGAAAAGAAAATAAACTACAGATGCTCAGATAAGAATATATTTAAGAGCTTTTTTTAGTATTTAAGTATTTGCGATGCACGTCGTGTCAAAGTTGGTCCTTGGGGGGACTTCATTCAATAAATCCCCATTCAATAAACCGACTGAAATAGGCCCTTAGCACTAAATAAAAGTGTATTATAAAAATTCGACAACGCTGTACCGACTGAAATAGGGGTACCTCGGGGGGACTCATGTCAAAGTTGGTCCTGGGGGGGGGACTCATGTCAAAGTTGGGCCTTGGAGGGACTTCATTCAATAAATCCCCATTCAATAAACCGACTGAAATAGGCCCTTAGCACTAATTAAGAGTGACCTATAAAAATTCGACAACTGTACCGACTGAAATAGGCCTCTAGCACTAAAAATAAATAAACTACAGTTGCTCAGATAAGAATAGAAGTCAAGCTAATTACACTTTCGTTTTTCTTTAATTTTTAATTTAAAGTTGTAATTTTACTTCACGCCATATTGTTAGTTTCATTTTATATTCAATAACTTCTTAGAAATGTTCGATAAAAATAAGCCTCTGTTATATGTTTAAGAGCTTTTTTCAGTATTTAAGTTTTAACAATGCATGTGCCGAAATAGCTCAATTGGGAGAGCGTTAGACTGATTATCTAAAGGTCCCTGGTTCGATATCGGGTTTCGGAAATTCTTATGTTTCATTAATGAAAGTAGACTGAAGATCTAATACCTATCCCTGCAAGAAAGAAAAAAAAT
This sequence comes from Salticus scenicus, assembly GCA_963930645.1. Lineage (NCBI taxonomy): Eukaryota > Metazoa > Arthropoda > Arachnida > Araneae > Salticidae > Salticus > Salticus scenicus. Next base: position 406,105 of record CAWVNO010000681.1, on the reverse strand, counting down.
ACGTGTGGCACTCGGGGACTGCCGCGGTAAAGCTGTTGCATAGCATTTTTTATCAATTTATGCAATTATAATTATTTATTTATTTTATTTATGCAGTATTTTTTTTTTCTTTGATATTAATTCAAGTTCTGGGGGGGGGGGACTCATGTCAAATTTGTGCCTTGGGGGGACTCATGTCAAATTTGTGCCTTGGGGGGACTCATGTCAAAGTTGTGTCTTGGGGGGGGACTCATGTTAAAGTTGTGCCTTGGGGGGGGACTCATGTCAAAGTTGGGGAGGGGACTCATGTCAAAGTTGTGCCTTGGAGGGACTCACGTGAAAGGTGTGCCTTGAGGGGGACTCATGTCAAAGTTGTGCCTTGGGGGGACTCATGTCAAAGTTGTACCTTGGGGGGGGGACTCATGTCAAAGTTGGGCCTTGGGGGGCTCATGTCAAAGTTGGGCTTTGGGGGGGGGACTCATGTCACAGTTGGGCCTTCGGGGGGACTCATGTGAAAGTTGTGCCTTGGGGAGGGGACTCATGTCAAAGTTGTGCCTTGGGGGGGACTCATGTCAAAGTTGTGTCTTGTGGAGGGGACGCATGTCAAAGTTGTGCCTTGGTGGGGACTCATGTCAAAGTTAAGCCTTGTGGGGACTCATGTCAAAGTTGTGCCTTGGGGAGGGGACTCATGTCAAAGTTGTGCCTTGAAGGGACTCATGTCAAAGTTGTGCCTTGGGGGATTTTAATAAATGCACTTTGTTTATTCATATTTAAAACACTTTATGCACAAATTTTACGCGTACAGCTATTCACTGTTGTACATAGATGAAAGATACCTATACACCTATATACTTTCTCACAAACAGCTGCTTACGTATTCGTTTCGGAGCAGCTCGTCTCGATCCGTGCGAGTTTCGTACAGCAGAAGTGTGCCGAACTAACTGTCTGCCGAAGTCTGCCGAACTGTGTTAGGTTTATTTTCGTTACGGAATTTCTTGATTCGGTCGCCGCGCTCAAAGCCCGCGATAAAAGCTATGCAATAGCTTAAAAATAAACTACAGTTGCTCAGATAAGAATAGAAGTCAAGCGAATTAGACTTTCGTTTTTCTTTAATTTGTAATTTTACTAAGTTAATTAGTAAGTGTAGTACTAGTGTAATTTAAGTTGTAATTTTACTTCATGCCATATTGTTAGTTTCATTTTATATTCAATAACTTCTTAGAAATGTTCGATAAAAATAAGCCTCTGTTATATGTTTAAGAGCTTTTTTCAGTATTTAAGTTTTAACAATGCACGTGCCGAAATAGCTCAGTTGGGAGAGCGTCAGACTGAAGATCTAAAGGTCCCTAGTTCGATCTCGGGTTTCGGAAATTCTTATGTTTTATTAATGAAAGTAGACTGAAGATCTAATACCTATCCCTGCAAGAAAGAAAAAAAAAAAACCTACAGTTGCTCAGATAAGAATACATAAGAATATATTTAAGAGCTTATTTAAGTATTTGCATTGCACGTGCCGAAATACCTCAGTTGGGAGAAATTTAGACTGAAGATCTAAAGGTCCTGGTTCGATCCTGGGTTTCGGCAATTCTTCTGTTTTATTAATGAAAGTGACAGACAAATTTTCAGAACTAATACCCATCCCTGAATGAAAAAAAAAAAAAATAAACTACATTTGCTCAGATAAGAATACATAAGAATATACTTAAGAGCTTTTTTTAAGAATAGAAGTCAAGGGAATTACACTTTCATTTTTTTTTTAATTTAAATTTTTCATTCTACTTCTTGCGATATTCTTAGTTTCATTTTAATTCAATAATACCTTCTTTAAAATGTTTGAAAAAAATAAGCTTCCAATATATATTTCAGCGAATTTTTTTATTATTTATATTTCCTTAATGCACGAGCCGAAATATCTCAGCTGGGAGAGAGTTAGATTGAAGATCTAAAGGTCCCTGGTTCGACCCCGGTGTTCGGCAATTCTTCTGTGTTATTTCTTAAAGTGACAGACAAATTTTTAGAACTAATACCTATCCCTGCAAGAAAGAAAAAAATAAAAATAAACTACAGTTGCTCAGATAAGAATAAAAGTCAAGCTTACACTTTCGTTATTTTTTTTTTTTTTTTTTTTTTTTTTTTTTTTTTAATTTAAAGTTGTCATTTTACTTCACGCCATATTGTTAGTTTCATTTTATATTCAATAATAACTTCTTAGAAGTGTTCGATAAAAATAAGCATCTGTAATATATTTAAGAGCTTTTTCCAGTATTTGCGTTTTTCAATGCACGTGCCGGAATAGCTCAATTGCGAGAGCGTTAGACTGAAGATCTAAGTCCCTGATTAGATCCCGGGTTTCAGTCTAACGCTCTCTCAACTGAGCTATTTCGGCACGTGCATTGCAAAAACTTAAATACTAAAAAAAGCTCTTAAATATATTCTTATGATCTCAGCAACATTAGTTTATTTTTTTCTTTCTTGCAGGGATAGGTATTAGTTCTAAAAATTTGTCTGTCACTTTCATTATTAAAACAGAAGAATTGCCGAAACCCGGGATCGAACCAGGGACCTTTAGATCTTCAGTCTAACTTTCTCCCAACTGAGCTATTTCGGCACGTGCATTGCAAATTTAAATACTAAGAAAAGTTCTTAAATATATTCTTGTCTCAGCAACTGTAGTTTATTTTTTTTTTCTTTCTGGCCGGGATAGGTATTAGTTCTAAAAATTCTTCTGTCACTTTCATTAATAAAACTTAAGAATTGCCGAAACACGGGATCGAACCAGGGACCTTTACATCTTCAGTCTAACTTTCTCCCAACTGAGCTATTTTGGCACGTGCATTGCAAATACATAAATAAGCTCTTAAATATATTCTTATCTGAGCAACTGTAGTTTATTTTTTTTTTTCTTTCTTGCAGGGATAGGTATTAGATCTTCAGTCTACTTTCATTAATAAAGCAGAAGAATTGCAGAAACCGGAGTTGGATCCAATGACCTCTAGATTTTCAGCCTAACGCTCTCCCAACTGAGCTATTTCGGCACGTGCATTGTTAGAACTTAAATACTGAAAAAAGCTCTTAAACATATAACAGAGGCTTATTTTTATCGAACATTTTTAAGAAGTTATTGAATATAAAATGAAACTAACAATATGGCGTGAAGTAAAACTACAACTTTAAATTAAAAATTAAAGAAAAACGAAAGTGTAATTCGCTTGACTTCTATTCTTATCTGAGCAACTGTAGTTTATTTATTTTTTTTTTTTTATTTCTTGCAGTGATAGGTATTAGTTCTAAAATTTTGTCTGTCACTTTCATTAATAAAACTGAAGAATTGCCGAAACACGGGTTCGAACAAGGGACCTTAAATATTAAAAAAAGCTCTGAAATATATTCTTATGTATTCTTATCTGAGCAAGTGTAATTCTTCTGTTTTATTAATGAAAGTGACAGACAAATTTTTAGAACTAATACCTATCCCTGCAAGAAAGGAAAAAATAAAAATAAACTACAGCTGCTCAGATAAGAGTAGAAGAAAAGCGAAATACAGTTTCGTTTTCTTTAATTTTTAATTTAAAGTTGTTATTTTACTTCACGCCATTTTGTTAGTTTCATTTTATATTCAATAATAACTTCTTAGAAGTGTTCGATAAAAACAAGTATCTGCAATATATTTAAGAGCTTTTCCAGTATTTACGTTTTAGTTATACAACTACCGAAATAGCTCAGTTGGGAGAGCGTTAGACTGAAGATCTAAGGTTCCCTGGTTCGATTCCGGATTTCGGCAATTCTTCAGTTTTATTAATGAAAGTGACAGAGAAATTTTTAGAACTAATACCTATCCCTGCTAGAAAGAAAAAATAAATAAATAAACTACAGTTGCTCAGATAAAAATACATCAGAATATATTTAAGAGCTTTTTTTAGTATTTAAATATTCGCAAAGCACGTGCCGAAATAGCTCAGTTGGGAGAGCGTTAGACTAAAGGTATAAAGGTCCCTTGTTCGATCCCGGGTTTCGGCAATTCTTCAGTTTTATTAATGAAAGTGACAGACAAATTTTTAGAACTAATACCTACCCCTGCAAGAAAGAAAAAAAGAATAATAAAGTACAGTTGGTCAGATAAGAATAGAAGTCAAGCGAATTACACTTTCGTTTTTCTTTAATTTTTAATTTAAAGTTGTCATTTTACTTCACGCCATATTCTTAGTTTCATTTTATATTCAATAATAACTTCTTAGAAGTGTTCGATAAAAATAAGCATCTGTAATATATTTAAGAGCTTTTTTCAGTATTTAAGTTTTAACAACGCTCGTTCCGTAATAGCTCAGTTGGGAGAGCGTTAGACTGAAGATCTAAAGGTCCCGGCTTTCGGCATTTATTTCGTTTTATTGGTGAAAGTGATAAACGAATTTTTTGAACTAATACATATACCTGCATAAAGTAAATGAACATTAAATGAACATTAAATGAACTGCAGATGTTCAGATACGCATAAAAATCAAGCGAATTGCTATATCGTTTCTGAATTTAGGGATGTTATTTTACTTCATGTCATAGTCTTGACTTCATTTTTAATTTCATAATGACTGCTTTTAAGTGTTCGATAAAAATAAGTCTCTGATATATATTTCAGCGCTTTTATCAGCATTTATTTTTAACACTGCCCGTATCAAAATAGCTCAGTCGGGTAAGCGTTATACTAAAGCTCCTTAATTCAATACGGGTTTCGGCAATTTGCTTTTTATCATATGTTTAATTTCATTTTATAATGAGAAGTGTTCGATAAAAATAGGCATCTCACATATATTTCAGCACTTTTTGCAGCATTTATATTTTTGTAATGCACGTGCCGAAATAGCTGAGTTAAGAGAGCGTTAGACTGAAGATCTAAAGGTCTCTGATTCAATCCCGGTGTTCGGCATTTCTTGTGTTTTATTGGTGGAAGAGTTAAACGCGTTTTTAGAACTTATACCTGCATAAAGTATATAAAACATTAACAGTTGTTCAGATACGCATACAAATCAAGAGAATTGCTATATTGTTTTTTAATTGTGAAATTGGAGTTGTTATTTTACTTCTTCCCATAGTATTAGCTTCATTTTTAATTTAATAATGACTGCGGTTAAGTGTTCGATAAAAATAAGCCTCTTATATATATATTCCAGCGCTTTTATCAGCATTTATTTTTAACACTGCACGTACTGAAATAGCTCAGTCGGGGAAGCGTTATACTAAAGGTCCCTGGTTCGATCCGGGTTTCTGCAATTTGCTCTTTATCATATGCTTATTTTCATTTTATAATCAGTAATATATCTTTAAAGTGTTCGATAAAAATAGGCATCTGACATATGTTTCAGCACTTTTTTCAGCATTTATATTTTTGTAATGTATGTGCTGAAATAGCTCAGTTGGGAGAGCTTTAGACTGAAGATCAAAAGGTCCCGGGTTTCGGCACTTCTGCCGTTTTATTAATGAATGTGAGAGACCAATGTTAGAACTAATACAAAGCTCTGAGAGAAAGAATATAAAAAAGGAAAATTAACTGCAGTTGCTCACATAAGAATAGAAGTCAATGGAATTACACATTCGTTTTTTTTTTTTTTTTTCTTTAATTTTTAATTTAAAGTTGTCATTTCACTTCTTGCCATATTCTTAGTTTCATTTTATATTCAATAATACCTTCTTTGAAATGTTCGAAAAAAATAAGCTTCTGATATATATATCAGCGCATTTTTTAATATTTATATTTCTTTAATACATGTGCCGAAATAGCTCAGTTGGGAGAGCGTTAGACTGAACATCTAAAGGTTGCTGGTTCGATCCCGGGTTTCAGCAATTCTTCTGTTTTATTAACGAAAGTGACAGACAAATTTTTAGAACTAATACCTATCCCTGCAAGAAAGAAAAAAAATAATAATAAAGTACAGTTGCTAAGATAAGAATAGAAGTCAAGCGAATTACACTTTCGTTTTTCTTTAATTTTTAATTTAAAGTTGTCATTTTATTTCACGCCATATTGTTAGTTTCATTTTATATTCAATAATAACTTCTTAGAAGTGGTTGATAACAATAAGCATCTGTAATATATTTAAGAGCTTTTTTCAGTATTTAAGTTTTAACAATGCACGTTCCGAAATAGCTCAGTTGAGAGAGCGTTAGACTGAAGATCTAAAGGTCTCAGGTTCGATCCCGGGTTTCAGCGTTTATTTCTTTTTATTGGTGAAAGTGTTAAACGAATTTTTAGAACTAATACATATACCTGCATAAAGTAAATAAAAAAATAAAATAAACTGCAGTTGCTCACATAAGAATAGAAGTCAAGCGAATTACACCTTCGTTTTATTTTTATTTTTTTTTAATTGATATTTTACATCCTGCCATATACTAAGTTTCATTTTATATTCAATAATAACTTTTTAGAAGTGTTGGATAAAAAAAAAAAGCATCTGTTATATATTTAAAAGCTTTTTTCAGTATTTGAGTATTAGTAATGCACGTTCCGAAATATCTCAGTTGGGAGACCGTTAGACTGAAGTTCTAAAGGTCCCTGGCTCGATCCCGGGTTTCGCCATTAATCACGTTTTATTGGTGGTAGTGTTAAATGAGTTTTTAGAACTATTACATTTACCTGCAAAAAGTGAAAAACATTAAATAAACTGCAGTTGCTCAGATACGCGTAAAAATCAAGCGAATTGCTATATGGTTTTTTAATTGCGAATTTAGAGATGTTATTTTACTTCATGTCATAGTCTTAGCTTCATTTTTAATTTAGTAATAACTGCTGTTAAGTGTTCGATAAAAATATGCCTCTTATATATATTTTAGCACTTTTATCAGCATTTATTTTTAACACTGCACGTATCGAAATAGCTCAGTCGGGGAAGCGTTATACTAAAGGTCCCTGGTTCGATACGGGTTTCGGCAATTTGCTCTTTATCATATGCTTAATTTCATTTTATATTCAATAATATATCTTTGAAGTGTTCTATAAAAATAAGCATCTGACATATACTTCAGCACTTTTTTCAGCATTTATATTTTTATAATGCATGTGACGAAATAGGTCTGTTGGGAGAGCGTTAGACTGAAGATGTAAAGGTCCCTGTTTCGATCCCGGGTTTCCGCATTTCTGCCGTTTTATTAATGAATGTGACAGACAAATTTTAGAACTGGTACAAAGCCCTGCAAGAAAGAAAATGAAAAAGTAAAATAAACCGCAGTTGCTCAGATAAGAATAGAAGTCAAGCGAATTACACTTTCGTATTTTTTTTTTTTTATATAAAGTTGACATTTTACATCCTGCCATATACTTAGTTTCATTTTGTATTCAATAATAAATTCGTAGAAGTGTTGGATAAAAAAAGGCATCTGTTATATATTTAAAAGCTTTTTTCCGTATTTGAGTTTTAACAACGCACGTGCTGAAGTAGCTCAGGTGGGAGAGCATTAGACTGAAGATCTAAAGGTTCTGGGTTTCGGCAATACTTCTGTTTTATTAATGAAAGTGACAGACAAATTTTTAGAACTAATACCTATCCCTGCAAGAAAGAAAAAAAAAATACAGTTGCTCAGATAAGAATACATAAGAATATATTTAAAAGCTTTTTTCAGTATTTAAGTTTTAACAATGCACGTGCCGAAATAGCTCAGTTGGGAGAGCGTTAGACTGAAGATCTAATGGTCCCTGGTTCGTTCCCGGGTTTTGGCATTTATTTCGTTTTATTGGTGAAAGTGTTAAACGAATTTTTAGAACTAATACATATACCTGCATAAAGTAAATAAAACATTAAATGAACTGCAGATGTTCAGATACGCATACAAATCAAGCGAATTGCTATATTGTTTTTTAGTTGTGAAATTAGAGTTGTTATTTTACTTCTTTCCATAGTCTTTGCTTCATTTTTAGTTTAATAATGACTGCTTTTAAGTTCTCTATAAAAATAAGCCTCTTATATATATTTCAGCGCTTTTATCAGCAATTATTTTTAACACGGCACGGACCGAAATAGCTTTTCTGGGAGAGCGTTAGACTGGAGATCTAAGGGTCCCTGGTTCGATCCCGGGTTTCTTCACTTCTGCCGTTTTATTAATGAATGTGACAGACCAATTTTTGAACTAATATAAAGCGCTGCAAGAAAGAAAATAAAATAATAAAATAAACTGCATTTGCTCAGATAAGAATAGAAGTCAAGCGAATTACACTTTCGTTTTTTTTTTAATTTAAAGTTGACATTTTACTTCCTGCCATATTGTTAGTTTCATTTTTTATTCAATAATAACTTCTTAGTTGTAATGAGTGTTGGTGTGCGTATCTACTAGCATTCGTAAAAGTAAAGTGGGATCCGAAGGGAATCCTCTGATACACGGTGAAGTCGCAGTAGCGGAGTATACGTGTGCAACCGTCTCTACACCTTCGACTATTTGATAGGGTGATATATTTAAGATTATCTAATTTAAATTCTGATACATATATTTAGATTTATTAAAGACGCTGACTGAGCTAGCTTGATTGCCCGACCGCCCTCCCGTTAATCTGTTCAAATAAACTCTTATTTATTGTTTAATTCAAGTGTTGTACTCTCTTACTTACCATTTAGTTATTTAATTAAGTTTTAAGATGGAGTTTGCATCAACGCAAACTTCACAGCTTTACTTATCCTGGGTAATTTTTAAAATTTTGATGCTGAAATAAATCCGACGTTTTTCACCAAGGACTCGAATTTCGTAAATACCACTTTAAGCCAAGTAGCGCATAAAAAATATAAATAAATTATAAAATATTGAAAAACAGAAAGGAAAGGAAAGGAAAACGAAAAGAAAAGAAAGAAACAACAACAAAAAAAAAAAAATAATAATAATAATAATAACATAAATTATGTATTTTTGTCTAAAAGTAACAATAAAAATTCGAAAGTCGCCAAGGGTAGCTACATTAAGGCTGTACCATGATCGGGTTTACATATTTCATTATTTAATTTTCTGTATACCAACTACTATTAACTAACTCAACTACTATTATAACCACAAAAATTGTCTCATGCGATAGACGTAACCGATCATAGCACATTGTAATATTATAATTGGTGGGAAATTGTTGTCATTTTATGGTTGATCGAATAAATCAAGTAAATGTAGAAAATATCGTGAAAGAAAATATTATGTACACCATGTTCATACGTAACTGGGATTCAAATATAAAATGGCTACCTCAATTTTTCGATACTGTCCGTTTCGAAACTGTCATCTGATAAGCACCCAAATGGAAGCCCACTGGTAAGCTATTGTCACATGCAATAGAGACAGACACCCGGAGTTTGCGAATGAATGGGTCGCTGCCGAAGGCAGCGCGAAACCAAATCGGGCTTTAAAGCAATTGCATGATTTCTTTAAATTTTATTTTTGTTTGTAAAGAGATATAGAAAAGAGTTTCCTTTAAATATAGTGACCAGCGAAGCGAGAAAAGCATTCGTTAATTCACTACCTTCATTGATTTCATGAATTAAAAAATGGTTTCGTTAACAAACTTTGATTATTGGCACGCAGGCAGCATCAGACCGAATTTTGTACATTTCAAGTTTGATTTTGAAATTTTTCCCGCATTCGGATTTCGGTTCGTTCCCGAACAGGGGCTTTGCTAGTAATTAATAAAATGTTTTGCCAAAATGTTGTCTCCTTCTTCGTATAGAAAAACAAGAAGAAATAGTTATATTTTTTCCTCCCAGAAATACTCCGTAAATTGCCTAAGAACATATTAATAATATATATATATATATGTATGTACAAAAATTAATTTATATTCAAAATAGAAACAACTATAATGTATGATTTAAAAGAAAAAAGATACAATCACTAATCTTGTAGAGAATTACACTGTAATTGAGAAATTATTCGCTTAATGACTGCAAGATTGGATGTTTAATTTTCAGCTTCTAATTGGTAATTCCATCAACTGAAAATCAAATCATTCCAAAAGATGGTAGACAAATTTTAGTAACAAAACTGAAAGTACTAGAATGCGAAATATTATCAATGCTTACACCAGACACCTTTTTATAGAAAACTGTTATATTATTTCCAACATAACGATATGAAGTACAGTCAGCAAATCGCCTATAAATATGCTGCTGTTGTCAATCGATTAGTAATAACGTCTAGTTTATAATGGTACAGTTAGATTTTGCTTAAGGGATCATCTCCATATTAAATATTAAAACAGTCAACCACGATATTTAAAAAAAAAAAAAAAAAAAAAAGGGTGGTGAATTTTATAAAATCGATCAAAAATTTCAAGGGATTTCATTTCAAGAATAGAAAATTTTAATTTATAAACAGTCCTTATACAAAATAATAATAATGATGATGATGATGATGATAAATAAATAAGTAAATAATAATATTCCAATGAGTAAAAGTTTCTCACACCCCAATGAGGTAATGCACTAAATTTCAACATCGTATGTTAAAATATCCTAGACATATGTTTGGACGAATTGGAGGATTAGATGCAAACTATAAAATCATTTATTTATTTATATCATGAATTCTTTTTCAATCGTTTTACGCGTAAAACTCCGAAAACGTGATATATTGGTATGTTTTATTATTATTGTTGCGTACTTGGGGGTTCGTGAGTTGTCCGAGAATGAAAGCAAGACTTACAAAAATTCAGTAATTTATTCACAGAAAGTTCCAGAGAAATACAGGTCTATAACCCAAGTATCAGCTTCAATTCAACCAATAAACACAGCTTAAACAACAGCTGTATAGCAATAACACTTGAAGCACGTCTCTTTCAAAGAGGCTCAACACAATACAAGCATTAGCGAAGCCTGAGATCTGAACTGAACTGACTTGCCTTGGCGAGAAAGCAGGCTTATATACCCCTGTAGAAAAGTGTGGAACGTTCCAGAAATCTCCATATCTCATCAGCCAATGGAATCAGAGCTTCCATATTTGGTATATCCCCATAGACCTATTATAAGAGTGGACGGGACGATGGCAACCTTTTTGAGTGCAAAGATAACTCATAAAAAGGTCACGTGATTGTTGATCTACAGAAGCCAAGCTAGCCAATATTGAAATTTTCTCGCCATGCTCTAAACTCTGCATTTTATTAAGCAGACGATATTCTTCTTCTTTCGTTGAAAGTTCTTTTTAAATTCTTTATTTTACTTTAAAAGTTAAATGGAATGTTTCGATTGTGAAATAAATTTCATATCAAGAAATGGTTATTAAATGTCATGTAAAAACATGCAAAGAATATTTTATTAAAGAAGGAAATGTAACATTTCACATGTAAGATATTTTATGGCTTTTTACTTCATCTTTTTAAGTAATTACATTTGAAAAATGTTTAAATCTGCTTTATCTATTTCTTTAAGTAATAATAATAAAAACAATTGTATATACTATTTGAAAATAAATGCAATATTGTTTTAATAGTAATAATAACAATTCATGAGATTTATATTTACCTCTGGATGACAGTATATAAAAAAAAAAAAAAAAGCATAAAAGCTAAAAATCAAGTACACATAGCATTATAGGCAATTTTAAGCAAGATACTAAAACTTTATAAATTCATTATCTCCGCCGTTGATGAAAATAAAAAATGTATATAATAAATTTTATTTCCATGATTACATATATAGTATATTCTTTGTATCCTATACTAAAGCGTCCTTTTTAGCATTTCCAAACAAAATTTTAAAAAGTTTATAACCGTTTCGTTAGTCTCTCTGACCAGGCCGAAATTGATAGATATTATTAAAATTCACTATGGTATGTTCGCAATGTAAAATTATATTACTAGCACAACTGGTTTCTGTACAGGAACTCACGATAGATTTTTGATGCAAGTATGATTTATAAGGGTTTTCCTTTCTTTCTTTCTTTCTTTCTTTTTTTTTTTTTTTTTTTTTTTTTTATGCATTTACTATAAATATCTTTATACGAAGCACAACATAAGAAAAATAATCTATATTTTTAAAATACACAAAACCCTTTTCCTCCTCAAAAATGTAGAATTGCGATATCGGCTGGTTTACAGGGCTACACAAAAGTTATTCAGATGCAATAGAGTATATAATTGGAAATTGCTCACTACAAATTTACAGTGCTATGAGACCATTTTTAGTGCAGTGTCTGATGAGTATGTAAGTTTTAGTACATATACAGGGCTAAACAAAAGAAAGAATTGTAATGTTTTTTCCTTAGAAATAATGTTATAAAGATACTATTATGAGAATGATTCCCATCAAAGTTAAAAGTAAAATATATTTTTGTAGGTATACGGAATTTGGCCGATATACAGGATTACACAAAAACAATCTGTTACATGACATTCTTTAAAAGCAAGAATATAAAAAAATTTCAGTTTTCTTCTTTAATAATGAAAATAAAAATGTATTTCAAGATGCCATTAAGGAGGTAAAATACCTTTGCAGATTAAATGTGTAACCGGTGATGCATGAAAAGTTTATAATCTAAGTGAACCCCATTACTTTACTTTTTTTTTTTTTTCCTCCAAGAATTTAGGATTTTATTTTGATTAATAACTTCATCGATAGATTCTGTTATAAGTACATATTTTCTACGTCTTTATAAAACATACATATATTTAGCTGTATAACTGAAATATTTACTGGTACAAAATATCAATTCAAATAATAAATTTGCAAAGACCAGTAGAGTGTTTATTTGAGCATGCGACAGTCCTATTGACGCATTTAACGTTTTAAGTGTTTTTGTCTGTAGAAATTAAATAAACCAATATTTTCTGTAGTAATGAAGCTTTGTGTAGTTATTGTATGAACAACATTATTTTGTTTAGCTATTTTTTTTTTTTTTTTTTTTTTAATAATTTCAAGGAAATTATTTTGTACCTACATCAAGAGATTTTTACATTTTCTTACTCAAATATGTCAGAGAAAGTATTGTTTTGAGCCTAGTTTTAGATACTGAAATTTTGATAAATTTTTACCTTAATCCTCTAGGTCTTCAAAATCTGGAAGACATATTTTTAAAAAACTGTGTGAGAGACTGTGATCAGTTTAAAAAAAAGAAAGAAAGAAAGAAAGAAAGAAACAGTAAATATGATTTATATATTCTAAATTTGTATGATATGTTCATTTTACTTAAAAAAAATTATTGCGATCGGACAATGTATGTACACTAAGCGACAAAAAAAAAAAAAAAAAAAAAAAAAAAACCGCACTTGGATATTCTACAACCACCAATTTTATCGTTTAAAAAGCAAATTTTCTAACAGATTTTATTGTGTTGTCCTCCACATACACTTTAGCTTTGAGTCCAGTGTGAAAAACAAAATGCAATTGTCATAAAATTGTAATTTTAGAAATTATTTAAAAAATGGTAAGAATAAGACAGTTAACCATGCCACAAAAACTATAAATTTTTAAATGAAAATCAAAAAATATTTTAATACATGAGATGGCAAAATAATTAAATGTTAACGAAATATTGGTATAAGGGTTTTTAGCAAGATATAAAAATTTTTGGCCGTTTAAACTGGAAATTTCATTTTAGGCGGCCATGTTGCTCATACAAGCGAGATGACGGTAATTTAAAAAGCCATTGCTTATAAAATCGGTTTGTATTACATTTAGAACATAAAAGAGATTCAGAGAAAGTGTTTAACAGGGGACAATACCTAATCCAGCGGACAGCCGAGGCCAATGTTATTCTATGGGAAAATTTGTTTCGATAATTACACATTATCTAATGTATATTTTTTAATTGTGTTTTCGCAGTCAGAAAATTCATGACTGTTAAATGAGTACTCATTTTTGAAAAATTAATTTTTTTTAATTTTTACATTTTAATTCTGAGTTCAAAAATGCGATTTTTCACAAAATGCATTTTTCTCATTTTCTATCCGCAAAATGAATTACTAAAATTTAAAAAAAATCAATTTTTGGAAAACAAGTATTAATTTAACGCTTATGAATTTTCTAAATGTGAAAACAGAATTGAAAAATATTCATTAGGTAATGAGTAATTATGTAAACAAATTTTCCCATACAATAACATGGGCCAAGGCTGCCGGCGAGATTAGGTATTGTCCGCTCTTAACAGCATAATTTCTTTAACTACAGTACAGTAACTATTAAACAAAGCAGGTTTAAATGACAGAAAATTTGAAAAAGTCCATTCTTAGTGAAGAGAAATGGAAAAGCAAGACCTCAGTAGACTAAAAAATTTAAAAAATGATTAGTTAATTATTGGGCTGAACTGGTTCTCTTTGATGAGTCAAGTTTAACTTATTTCGAGCTAAAGAAAAGAAGCAGATCTGACAACGAAAATATTACCGACTTAATGAAAATTGCACTTTTAAAACAGTGACACATTCTCCGTACGTTATGGTACGGAGGTGCATAACTTCTCAAACAGTCGGGCAAATTTTTATGCTCAAGGGATCAATTAATTCGAAATAAAACACAATCTTCATGAAGGTGGTGCCTGACGGACTATTTTGGTGGTATCTTGGACATTTCCGCAAACAGCATTTCAAGATGATAATGCACCTTACTACATGGCATCTGTGGTAAGTTTATTCACTTCAAATTGTCAAAATTTCCTATACATTCCCATGAGAATCTATAATTCTGTAAATAATCATAACTGTTTTCACTTTAAGTTAAATCCCACAAAGGATATAGTAGAATTTCTTCTTTACCAGACATGGAGATAGTCCTAATCGCGATCCGCTCGAAAATGTTTCGACTTTAAAAACGTTGGGGAGAGGGGAGATGATTCGAAATTTGCAGCCTATAAGAACTAGAAAAATATATTTGTGATATTTGGCACATTGAAATTTTTGAGACTTATAATAAAGCACTGTATAGAACTATGCCATTGCGCATTCAAACAGTAATTCCATATTAAAGATGGAATTAACCCAATGCAGAATACATATTTTTAATAAAAAAATAGCTTAGATCTAAAAAATAAATAGTTTTATTTCATATATTAAAATATAGCTTATTTATTTCATATAATAAATCATAATAAAATACAAAGTGTATGGTTATTGCATTATGTTCAAAAAGAAAGTTTTATGCAGATTTTTAAAAAGTACTTCGTAGAGTGTAATAAAGCGAATTATTAAATCAAAAATGTACATAGGTATCATCTCATCCTTTTGGTATTATGCAAACAAGACAGTTTTATTTGTTTCAGACATTAATTTTAAAGTTATTACAAATAAAAAAGGTATAAGTCATTTTTTCTGCAGTGCGGCTTTTTTTTTTTTTTTTTTTTTGTCGCTTAGCGTATATGGACATGCAGAAATATTGAAATAGTCACATGTGTAAGTGTAATTTCTCTTAGGCAAATTAAAAAAAAAAAAAAAAAAAAAAAAAAAAAAAAAAAACGCACAACTGGCGTTTCCAAATATTAAGTAACTAACTTTGGATAAACAGCATAAAATGAAGGAAACTTGCAACAATTGTTTCGGGTCGAAATAAAACAGGACCCTTCGTCAGGTGAAAAAAGTAGGCACAAGTGCTGCAATGCGCCAACACTTGTTCGCCTGAAGACAGGTCATGTTTTCTTTCGACCCGAAACAGTTGTAGCGATTTTCCTGAATTTTATCGTATTCATCCAAAGTTTGGTACTTCTTAGGCATAGTTTAACAACTGTAGACTGCACTAAAAAAAAAAAAAAAAAAAAAAGAATACATATTTATTTATTTATTTACAGGACCACACAAAAGACCTCTAGTATAATAGTTTTGTGTTTGAAAATAGCTTGTACAGTACAATTCAAATTGTGTCATGAATTTTTCATTCTATGTTTATATGAAAGCATTAGATCGAAAAAAAAAAAAAAAAAAAAATCGAATTCTCCTTCCCAGTGGATTTACATATTTTCTGATAACCTGAACACGATTTGACCAATTTTAGAAAATATTCTCAATGTGTTTTCTGTGCTTGTGTAACAAAACTTTAGTGGCAACTCTAAAATAAGAATTAATGTATAGAATTTTCCTTGAAAGCTTTTATCTAGTTGCTCGGTGATACAAATTGGTATCTTATCAACATTTACTGCAAATAGGTCGGTAACTGGCACTGTTACGCTGAAATGATCTCCGATTATGGGAAGTCTATATATGAACTTCTGTAGTGTGTGTGCAAAAGCAGCAAACTCGATATGTAAGGCAGCTATTGCGTAAAACCATTTTGACTGAATTTAGGTGCTTATCGGAATATAAAGTATCATCTGCTAGATTGCACTTTTTCTGCTTATGGAAAGGCTGCATCTCAGCTTTTAGAGCGTATAAAGGATTCCAAATATGATGTGTTCGAAATGACAGTATCATTACAGGCTCTATCTGCGGACTGAATATTCATTAAATAAAGTGCATTCGTCGAGTGGAACCTGCTTATGTCTTTAAGAATTACTTTCTACCCACAAAAAGGCCGAAAACTTTCATAACATTATCATTAAAGGCTCATTGAGTAAAGTGCAACGTCGACTAGAACCTGCAAATGTCTTTTAGAACTACATTCTACATGCAATAATATCGACTACTTTCATGACAGTATCTTTACTATCTGCGGGCTGAATATTCATTAAACAAAGTATACATTCGTCGACTAGAACCAGTTTATGTACTTTCTACACACAAAAATGTTAACAATTTTCATGACAATATCATTACGGGCTCTATCTACGAGTTTAATATTCATTAAATAAAGTGCATTCGTCGACTAGAACCTGCTTATGTACTTTCTACACGCAAAAATATCGACAGTTGTCAAACAGTATCATTAGGGGCTTTGTATCACTACGGGCTTTGCAATTGAATGTTTATTAAATAAGTAAATTCGTCGACTAGAACCTGCTTATGTAAATTTTACATGCAAAAATGTCAACAACTTCTATAACAATATCATTATGGGCTCTATATGCAGGCTGACACATGCATTAAATAAAGTGCATATGTCTACTAGAACCTGCTTATGTCTTTAATAATTACTTTCTACTCGCAAAAATGTAGATAATTTTAATAACTTTATCATAACGTTCAAACATCATTAGCTTGATGGTAGGTCGTAAATAATGCCGAAATTCTTAGTATCTTAGGTCATTAAAAATATAATTTTCGTAAATATCTCCTAAACGGAAAGTCACAGATAGAGCAAAAAGAGAGGTGCTCAGTTAGATGTTATAATGAACATACTAAATTTCAACGTCCTACGACCTGTCTTTTGTGAGTTATGTGAGATACAGGCATAGCCACATACATACATACATATAGACGTTCAGAAAAGTCATGTAAAACCGTAAAAATCTCTAAAATGAATATGTCTTGTCCAATGGCTTCAAGAATATTTATTAATTATTGACTTTTCTGGAGGAAAAAAAATGAATTTCATTCTATTGTTTCCTGAATATTCATTAGATAAAGTGCATTCATCGACTAGAATTTGCTTATATCTTTTAAGAATTACTTTCTACACGGGAAAATGTCTACTTCTTTCATGACAGTATCATTACGGGTTCATTGAATAAAGTGCATTCGTCGACTAGAACCTGCTTATGTCTTTAAAAACTACTTTCTACATGCAACAATGTCAATTGCTTTCATGGCAATATCATTACGAGCTATATCTGTGGGTTGAATATTCATTAAATAACGTATATATTCGGCGACTAGAACCTGTTTATGTACTTTATACACACAAAAATATTAACAATTTTCATGACAATATCATTACGTACTCTATCTACGAGTTAAACATTCATTAAATAGAGTTCATTCGTCGACTAGAACCTGCTTATGTACTTTCGCAACGAAAAATGTCGACAGTTTTCAAACAATATCATTACGGACTTTGTCTACTAGTTGAATGTTTATTAAATAAAGGGAATTCGTCGACTAGAACCTGCTTATGTAAATTCGACACGCAAAAATGTCACCAACTTTTATAACAATATCATTATGGGTTCTATATACAGGCTGAACATTCATTAAATAAAATGCATTCGTCTACTAGAACCTGCTTACATCTTTAAGAATTACTTTCTACACGCAGAAATATCGATTACTTTCATGACAGTAACAATATGGACTCATTCAATAAAGAGCATTTGTCAACTTAGAACCTATTTATGTATTTAAGAATTATTTTCTACACGCAAAAATGTCAACAATTTTTATAACAATATCATTATGGGCTCTAAATACAGGCTGCACCTGCATTAAATAAAGTGCATTCGTCTACCAGAACCTGCTTATATCTTTAATAATTACTTTCTACCCGCAAAAATGTAGATAACTTTCATAACTTTATCATAATGGACTACATCATAGCCCGATGTTAGGTCTTAAATTCTTCGTATATTTCGCCATTAAAAATATAATTTTCATAAATATCTCCTAAACAGAAAGTCACAGAAAGAGCAAAAAGGGAGGTGCACAACTAGGTGTTATAACGAACCTATGTACTAAATTTCAACGTCCAACGACCAGTCGTTTTTGAGTTAATGTGAGATACAGGCATAGCCACATACATACATACATACATATAGCCGTTCAAAAAAGTCATGTAAAACATAAATATCTCTAAAATATAAGCTCTTGTCAAGAGATTTCAACAATATTAATTAATTATTGACTTTTATGTCTTAAGAATTACTTTCTACACGGAAAAATATCGACTTCTTTCATGACTGTATCATTACGGACTCATTGAATAAAGTGCATTTGTCAACTAGAACTTGTTTATGTATTTAAGAATTACTTTTTACAAAATGTCGACTACTTTCTTGACAGTATCATTACAGGCTCTATCTGCGGGCTGAATATTCATTAAATAAAGGTAATTCGTCGAGTGGAACCTGCTTATGTCTTTAAGAGTTACTTTCTACCCACAAAAATGCTCACAACTTTCATAACACTATCATTAGAGGCTCATTGGATAAAGTGCATTCGTCGACTAGAACCTGCTTATGTTTTAAAAAACTACTTTCTACATGCAATAATATCGACTACTTTCCTGACAGTATCATTACTATCTGTGGGCTGAATATTCATTAAATAAAGTATACATTCTCGACTAGAACCTGTTTACATACCTTCTATCACACAAAAATAATATTTTTTTTTAACGACAGTTTTCCAATAATATCAATACGGGCTTTGTCTTGCAATTGAATGTTTATTAAATAAAGGGAATTCGTCGACTAGAGCCTGCTTATGTAAATTTTATATAGGCAAAAGTGTCAACAACTTTTATAACAATATCATTATGGGGTCTATATACAGGCTGAGCATGCATTAAATAAAGTGCATTCGTCTACCAGAACCTGCTTATATCTTTAATAATTACTTTCTACCCGCAAAAATGTAGATAACATGCATAACATTATCATAACGGACTACATTATAGCTTGATGGTAGGTCGTAAATAATGCCGAAATTCTTCGTATATTTGGTCGTTATGAATATAACTTTTGTAAATATCTCCCAAACAGGAAGTTACAGAAAGACTAAAAAGGGAGGTGCACAACTAGATATCTTAATTTTACATCACTTTGTTTACTGTATTTGTGTTTTGGGAGAGAAGTGCATGGTTCTGTAAACATGAATGCTAATCTCACACCATATTCTACAGAAAGAATGCATATAAATAATAAAAGCGAATTTCGTTATGTTTTCTGCAATATAAATATATTAAAAATGATTTGTATAAATATTCCGCACAGAAAACAATACTTTAGAATATATTTTTGGATGTACCTGTACACAAACTAGTAGCAGTATTTACTGTACTCTAAATAGAGAATATGCTATAGTGAACTTGAATAACATATATTAGTTTCTAGTATTTTCATAAATATTTCCGGGAGTCAGAGGGCGGACAGACAGACAAATCAAAGTTGTAAACACTTTTGAACTTTGTAAGAAAGTGTTAATAACAAGGTTAAAATAAAATAGTGTTTTGCACAAGTTTTGTTTGCGGTATCTTTTCATGATAATAAAAAAAATGTGTATTCAAAACAAAAAATCGCCAATAACGCGATAAATGTAGAAAAAGGTAACCTTTTTCAACATTCACGTGGTTTTATCTTTGCACCTTTTCTTGTATTCCCTTAATAATGGAATGCTCCGTCCACTCTTATAATAGGTCTATGTATATCCCTAATAAGGATTTTCTCGCCAAGGTCGCCAAAACAATCGCCAAGGTGGGAAAAAGTCGCCAAATTTGGCGCCAAATCCATTACCTGCCGCCTTATTGGCGGTTTTTAATGCGTTTTTAAGGGAAAATAAGGCTATTTCAACGCTAAAACGACTAGAAATGCACAAAATTAGCACTTTATCAACTTACTAAGCCTCTTTGACAGAATTTGCACAAAAATAAACACAATTATTTACAATTTTGTAACATTATAATTATTATTATTTCTTTTCACTCCTAGAACCTACGCCGAGGTATTGAAACAGGGTTTTAAGTCTGAAAATTTTGTCATTACCGTATTAGGATATGAAGCACCTCGATGACTGTGAACAAATTTGTCTGAAAATTTAAATTTTGTATAATTTTTGTAATTGAATACCTTTCAATTTTTTTTTTATTTTTTTTATCGTGTACTATACATTAAAAAAAAAAAAAAAAAAAAAAAAAAAAACTTTGAAAGTTATAATATACACTTAGCGACCAAAAAAAAAAAAAAAAGCCGCACTGCAGAAAAAAGAACTTATACCTATTATATTTGTAATAACTTTAAAATTAATGGTTCAAACAAATAAAACTGTCGTGTTTGCATAATACCAAAGGGATGAAATGATACATATGTACATTTTCAATTTAATAATTCGCTTTGTTACACTCTACGAAGTACTTTATAAAAATCTACATAAAACTTTCTTTTTAAACATAATGCAATAGCCATACACTTTATATTCTATTATAATTTATTATATGAAATAAACAAGTTGTATTTTAATATATGAAATAAAACTATTTATTTGTTAGATCTAAGCAATTTTTTAATAAAAATATGTATTCTGCATTGGGTTAATTCCACCTATTTGTGGAATTACTGCTTTAATGAACTGTGGTATAGGATTATACCGTTTTTTGATATAAATCTAAAAAATTTCACTGTGCTAAACATTGTAAATAATTTTTCTAGTTCTTGCAAAGTTGTAGGCTGCAAATTTCGAATAGTCCTCTCTCACCCCGCGCCTTTTTATGACTAAACAGTTTCGAGCGAATTGTGATGACTGTTTCCAAGTCTAATAAAGAAGAAATTCTACGATAATCTTTGTGGGATTTAACTTAGAATGAAAAAATATATTATTACTTACAGAATTATAGGTGCTCATGAGAATGGATAGGTAATTTTAACAATCTGATTCAAACTGACGTACCACAGACGCCTTACAGCAAGGTGCATTATCATCATGAAATGCTGTTTGAAGAAATGTCTGAAATACCTCCAAAATAGTCGATCAGGCACCACTTTTATAATCACCGTGTTTTATTGTGAGTTAATTGATCCCTTGAGCAGGAAAATTTGCCCGATTCCTTGAAAAATTGTGCACCGCCGTATCATAATGTACGGATAAAATGTCATTGTTTTAAGAGTGCGATTTTCATTAAGTCGGTCATATTTTCGTCCTCATTTTAGCTTTTTTCAACTGCTCGAAATAAAGTAAACTTGATTCATCAGAGAAAACCATTTCAGTCTAATAATTAACTGATAATATTTTTAAATTTTTGGTTAACTAAAGTATTGTTTTCTCTAATTCTTTTCCTTAATACAGGCTTTTTTCGCAGATCTTCTGTTCTTTAACCTGTTTTGTTTAATTATTTCTGCATTTTTTTTTTTTTTTTTTTTTTTTTGAAGAAATTAATTTACTATGCACTTTTTAAAAATCTTTTTTAAGTTCTGAACATGATACAAATCAATTTTTTAAACATTTGCTTTTTAATTTGCTGTGATCTTGTTTGAATGAGCAACGTGGCCGCCTAAAGCCAAATTTCCAGTTTAAACGGCCAAAAAAATTTATATTTTGCTAAAAACCATTTTACCAATATTTCTTTAACATTTAATTATTTTGCCATCTCACATGTTAAAATATTTTTTTTAATTTTCATTCAAAAATTAAGACTTTTTGTGATATCGTTAACTGCCTTATTCTTTCCATTTTTGAAATAATTTCTAAAATTACAGTTTTTCTGACAATTGCATTTTGTTTTTAACACTGGACTCAATGCTAAAGTGTATGTGGAGGACAACCTAATAAAATCTATTCGAAAATTTGCTTTTTAAAAGATAAAATTGGCGGATGTAGAAGGTGAAAAGAAAAATATCCAAGTGCAGTTTTTTTTTTTTTTTTTTTTTTTTGTCGCTTAGTATATGTCTAAGATTAATATTTAAAAAATTAAATCCTAGATTAACGTTTTTCGAACACACTGTATACAATCTTGGTCGTATTTATGACACTCAAAAAAATCACCTTCACTCACTTTCTCTTTCTTCAGAGGTAAACATAAAACCCCTTGAGCTGCACTTCAACTTCCATACGTATGTTCTGAAATCTTTAACATCTGGCGTATCAACCGCCGGAATAAATATTATAAAAAAAGAAAGAAAGGAGAAAAAAAAAATTGTGACCCCACTTCCGACGAAAGGAGGGTTCAGTCGGAACAGAAGGAAAAAATGGTTGGTGCGTAACGAACGGCGCGTGCCGGCCACGCGCAGAAGAGTATCTACCACAGCAGACGATACAACGACGGCAGCGTGTTCAGGATTTTATACTTATAAATGGTAAGGAGAAAAACACCAGCACTATGCACATATTTAATGTCAGATTCATTTTTATTCACTGCCAGCATTAAAGCATATTTTTTAAATTTATTTAACTGTTTTTTTAACTGCAATTTTTAATGAATTGTGAACACATATTCACAAATCGTTTGGAGAAAATGGCAACTGCAAATATCGTTTTGCGCACGAATATATTATTGTGATATAAATTTTAAAAAAAATCTTTCTTTATTTTATTATTTATATTTTTTCTCCGTTCATTTTATTTATTTATTTTAGAGATTTAATTATTTAATGTAATGTAAATATTTCAATTATTGAAAATATATATATATTCCTACAATGATTTTAGAAAATTTTGTATATCCAATGTAATTATGTAGAAATTAAAATTTTAAAAAAGCAAAAGAAAACAAAAATTAAAAAATGTATGACACACACACACACAAATATATATATATATATTATTTTTTTAAAAAACATATTTCTGTGAACTATTTCTATCTCTTTTCCTTTATGATACTTATTTTGTAAAATAAAATAATTTTTATAAATAATTTTATATTGTTTGCTAAAACATCAACTTATCCTTTTTACTGTATGTGCGGTTGTTAAAATACTTCTTCAAATTCCTATAGAATCATATCTTGTTATTTAAAGAGCAACTTCTCTCTCTCTCTCTCTCTCTCTCTTTGATTACATATGGGAAAGTATTTAAACTAATTATGTTTAACATCTCGTCGTTCCCATATTACCTATTATATATGCTAATTTATCAAATTTTGGGTATGATAGCATTAAATTTCTTGAAGGAATTAAGAAAACTTTAGAATATTTTAATATAATTTATATTAACACCTTAATTATTTTCTTAACTACAATAAATAATAAAACAATTAAAATACAAAATTCACTGAGTTTTATTCAAGCCTTTAATGTTTTGGTCTAAATTTGTTGTTATTATTATTTACCTACTTTTTATTTTCTTGACACTTTATTTTTAAACTGATTATTATATTCTTTACATTTAATTTATTTATTTATTATTATTATTTTGGTTGTAATTTCTGATAAAACAATTTTAATACTCTTTTATTATTTGTTTTTATCTAACTAACATTGGACATCATTAAATTAATATTTGTTATTTATTAAAATTTAACGATAGGTTAAAATTTATTTTATTTAATATCTCATAGATTTAATGATAAATCTTCTATTAAATTTTCAAACATTTCAAGTAATCGGATGAAACATTTGCTCCCAGCAGTTAACGGCCCTCTTCACTTACCGTCGCCGGAAGCCCGAGCCAATGTTATTCTATGGGGAAATTTTCTTTACAAATAACTTATTAACTAATACATATTTTTTAATTCTGTTTTCCCATTCAGAAATTGCCCAACTGTTAAATTGACGGACCATTTTTAAAAATGTATTTTTTTAATTTTTAATATTTTATTTTAATATTGCAAAATGAAAAAAAAAAATCACATATTCAAAATTCGTATTTTACAGCTTCCAAATAAAATATAAAAAATTTAAAAAATAACTTTTTAAAAAAGGTCCGTCAATTTAACAGCTGGGAATTTTCAGAATGTGAAAACAGAATTTAAAAGTATGTATTAGTTAATAAATTATTTGTAAAGAAAAATTTCCCATAGAATAACATTAGCTTCGGCTTCCGGCGGCGGTGAGTGAAGCGTGCCCTCAAAAATTATTTTTAAAAAGACTTGGTATTAATTTTTTTTTTTTTTTTTTTTTTTAGTGCTAGAGGCCTATTTCAGTCGGTACAGTTGTCGAATTTTTATAATACACTCTTAATTAGTGCTAGAGGCCTATTTCAGTCGGTTTATTGAATGGGGATTTATTGAATGAAGTCCCCCCAAGGCCCAACTTTGACATGAGTCCCCCCCCCCCCCAAGGTACCCCTATTTCAGTCGGTACAGCGTTGTCGATTTTTTATACGTCACTCTTAATTAGTGCTAGAGGCCTATTTCAGTCGGTTTATTGAATGGGGATTTATTGAATGAAGTCCCCCCCAGGCCCAACTTTGACATGAGTCCCCCCCAAGGTACCCCTATTTCAGTCGGTACAGCGTTGTCGAATTTTTATAATACACTCTTAATAGTGCTAAGGGCCTATTTCAGTCGGTTTATTGAATGGGGATTTATTGAATGAAGTCCCCACAAGGCACAACTTTGACATGAGTCCCCCCCCCAGGCACAACTTTGACATGAGTCCCTCCCAAGGTACCCCTATTTCAGTCGGTACAGCGTTGTCGAATTTTTATAATACACTCTTAATAGTGCTAAGGGCCTATTTCAGTCAGTTTATTGAATGGGGATTTATTGAATGAAGTCCCCACAAGGCACAACTTTGACATGAGTCCCCCCCCAGGCACAACTTTGACATGAGTCCCCCCCAAGGTACAACTTTGACATGAGTCCCCCCCAGGCCCAACTTTGACATGAGTCCCCCCAAGGCCCAACTTTGACATGAGTCCCCCCCAAGGTGCAACTTTGACATGAGTCCCACCCCCAAGGCACACCTTTGACATGAGTCCCCCCCCCCAAGGCACACCTCCCCCTCATTGGGAAAAAGAGAAAAAACGTTTTGCGGCTATAAGACAGTTTGGACTTCCAACGTTATTTGTTACAATATCTGCAGCTGAAACACATTGGTTTGATTTAATGAAAACTTTATCATGGAATTTAGATCGTCACGATTTAACTAAAGAAGAATTTGTCGATATTAACAAGTTTAGCAGTAGGCCTCTGGTACTAAATTAAAATCTGTCAATGTCAGATTTTCATGTTTTAAATAATGAAATAATGTCGTGTCTGTATAATTTTTTTATTTAATGTTTTTATTTTAACATATCAATTATTTTCCAATTTCAATACATAATGAACCAATTATTAGATAACAAAATATGCAAAGAATTAAATTAATAGGATATTCACATACTGAAAGAAAAAATATATAGATATATAATGAAAGAATAAAAAATATACATACGTAATGTACATAAAGATATACGTAATTTTCAAAGGAATTTTTCGATATGAATTTTATTTTAGTTTATTTTTAATACTTTACTATTTTAAAATTATGTAAGTTTTTAAGATGAAAGGAATTGTCAATATTTCTTTAGTGCTATAAATAATTTGGTGTGGCATTCATGCAAATTTTTTTTTAACTAACATTGCTATAGACATATAACATTATAAGATGTAACGTGTGAAATAATGTATATCTGAACATTTCTAGTGTATATTATATAGCAAATCAAAATAGTAGTAGAAACTCTTTTATTTGAAAAAAAAAAAAAAATCTGTGTGAAAGGGCTGCAGCCCCCTCAACAACTCCTCCCTGTGTCTTTGAGTACTGTAGTTACATTCATAAAACTTTTAGCATTCCAAACATATCACTAATGCATCAGAATTCTTTTGTGTGGTCCTATAAAAATGAACGATAAATATTTTTATACAGTCGAACCTTGTTAATGTGAATCTCAAGGGGGATAAAAAATTTGTTCATGTTATCAGTAGTTCATACTATCAGTAACTATTCTTCATATAACTAAACTAATCTCCATTTTGATGGGGATTGTGGAAGCAGTTCGTGTTAAAAGTAATTCACGCTAAGGAGATTCAGTGATGCTAGATGGTCGAAAATTATGTCCCCAAACAGGTCTTCAAATTTCCCCAAATCAGGGGGGGGGGGGTTTCGAAAAAATCCCCAACTTGATTTCTACTAAAAAGGGAAAATAAAAAATTTTTCAAAATATATATATATATATATCAAGAAGATTTAAGTGGATTTATGCTCAGATTTTTCACCAAATGAAGGCAATTTTTGAAAAAAAATCACCAAATAACAATAAAGCTATTGAAAATCCCTGGTCGTAGGGATAAATCATTACGTTGCCAACATTGACAGAAAGTTGAAGAACTCCCCAGATTTGTCCCCAAAAATTTTAGAATTCTTCAAAAAAGTCCCCAGAAACATTTGGTCCCCAAAAATGTCCCCAGAACTCTCAAAAATCCCCGAAATGGGGACAAAATCCGCAACCTGGCATCACTGATGAGGTTCGACTGTACTACATTTTAATTGAAACACGCATAAAAAAAAAAAGAAAAAAAAAAAGAAAGAAAGAAAAAAAAAAGCGTAAATTTCGTTTTAATTACTGCAGTCTAAAGATGTTAACGGCCCTCTTCACTCACCGTCGCCGGAAGCCCGAGCCAATGTTATTCTATGGAGAAATTTCCTTTACAAATAACTTATTAACTAATTCATATTTTTAAATTCTGTTTTCACATTCAGAAAATTCCCAACTGTTAAATTGACGGACCTTTTTTAAAAATGTATTTTTTTAATTTTTAATATTTTATTTTGAAATTGTAAAAGGAAAAAAATTCACATATTAAAAATTCGTATTTTGCAGCTTCAAAATAAAATATAAAAAAATAAAAAAATAATTTTTTTAGAAAAGGTGCGTCAATTTTACAGCTGGGAATTTTCAGAATGTGAAAACAGAATTTAAAAATATGTATTAGTTAATAAGTTATTTGTAAAGAAAAATTTCCCATAGAATAACATTAGGTTCGGCTTCCGGCTGCGGTGAGTGAAGAGGGCCCTTAAATTGTATCTACTAAAAATTTCGGCCATACACATAATCAACTTGAATAACACAGGCCTGTGAAATCGCACTTTTCAAAATTTTTTCCCGGACTGCTTTGGGTGTCTCTTTGTGCAGGGATGGAACACGGGCGCAGAACTCATACCACTCTCAATGTGAGAAAATTTTCTACTTCTTAAATCAACGATATTATAAGGCAGAGAAATTTCTTAAACGAATTCCGGTATGAATTCTGCGCCCGTGTTCCATCCCTGTTTGTGTTTAGATGCGCTGAATTCAGAAATGCTTGTTTTTTCTTCCTATCACGTAAGGGTTTTTCACAAAATGAGGATGAAGATCGGACGAATTCACACAGAGAATGTAACAAATTCGAAACTATTTATGTATAACACACATTAAAATTAGGTTATTATTTACACATTACCTTTTAAATGTGTTTCTTTACATCGAAGCTCCATTTAAAGCTTTTTTTCTTGTACACGGTTTAGGAGCATTCACAGGGCCCGACTATGCTTTTTGAAGACCCGGGGCACTGATGTTATTTGGAGGCCCCTTACCCTACTCTAAAGATTTTACCAAAAGGACCCATTCACAAAACAAAAATAAATAAATCAAAATAGTCCATTTTTTTAAATTTTTCCTTCAATTATATCTTCGATTTCCTCATTTTTTTTAGCAACCTATAACAAAATCATTAGTTTTATGTTCAAGACAAATGAAAAACTGAAGCACATTGATCAGCCAATGTTTAGAAAATTAGTCACAAAATTTAATAATTGTTTAAGCTCTCTAATAAAATATAAAAAGAAAAATTGAATCAATTTTTGTTTTTAATAGACATATAATGAAAAAATTTGTACTATTACTTCTCAGTTTTTAGAAATGAGGCCCCCTAAATTTGGAGGCCCTGGGCCTGTGCCCCGTGTGCCCGTGCCATAATCTGATCCTTAGCATTCAGGAGAGATGGAGGCAGCAACCAGCAATAATCTGATAACATGCTTACACTCCATCGTCCTGTATGCAGCTCTATGCAGCTATGGAGGCTCTATGCAGCATCCAGGAATAATCTGATAGCATGCTTACACTTTCACTCCATCATCCCGGATACCTCCTCTACATTTCTTTGATGCCTTGATGAAATAGCTTCCCTTTATTTCTTCATTCACATTACATAGGTTTTCCGGAAAATAACTTTGATGGGCGTTGAAAAAATGAAGTTTCAAGCACAAAGGTTTTTTTTTTTTTTTTTTTTTTTTTAATCAAAACTGTTCGTGATAGAAATTTTTGAAGAGTTTTTATTTAATCGGCATCCGAAAATAGACCAGAAAAACACATCACCATGAAGAAACAAATTTCATCGCAGACTTGTGTAATTATACGCATAATGTATTTGAATAATTGCGTATGTCCCTGTAAACAAACGGCACACTAGCGGCCAACAGGTTTTGTTCTCAAAGCTGGTATGCCGTGTTCGATCCCAGGTCGCGCTTGTCAGCCTAGCCGTTCAGAGCTTTCAGTGCTTTCTTTGAAACTTTTGTAAATACAGGCTAGGAACCCTTAGAAAACCCCCCATGGTGAGCACATACCCCCCTGAATAATTAAGTACGATCCTTCACCAGGCGAGTAAAAGTAGACATGAATGTAGCAAAAAAGAAACAACGAACCAAATTACATGAAAATGTTTTGAGCATTGCAGTACTCGTGCGAGCATTTATTTGCATGATGAAGGTTCTTTTTTAATTATATAAATCCATACAATTTTAGCGTATAATCAGCAATTTATGGTGTTTGGTGTTTGGTTACACATATGTTATTCACCATCATTCAAAAATAAATAAATAAATAAAATAAAATAAACAAATAAATAAATAAATGTTGAAAACAATCATTTTTGCGCATAAATAAATTAATTAACGTTAAAAATGTAAATTTTAGACTTTAAACAAAGAGAAAATTTTAATATAATTCTATCAATTCCATTAGTTTCCTCATTTTTGTATTTCAAACTAGAATTTTGTGATCATAAAAAATTTTTTGTCAATATTTTCCTGTACAAATTATATATAAAAATTATAATTTGAAATTTTAATATAAAATCTGTGTGTTTTTAAACAGTGTATTTGCTTTTGTATAGATATATATGTAATCTGAATGTGTGTATAGTTATCTATGTTATCTCTCTCATTGGCCCTCTGGCACTAGCCTAACTTTAACCTTATGGCGTGCCCTGTGATTGATTGATATGATAGAATATGATGTGATGTGATAAGATATAATTAACTGTTTGCCCAGATGTGAAGATTAAAAAAGGGGGATTTGTGTTAGCAAGGAATTTTATGTGAGATTGACTCCAAATTGTCAGATTTTTTTCAAGAACTGGAGGGGAAAAAAAAAAAAATGAAAGAAAGAAATTAGTATGTTGGTTGTCATCACAAATTTTTCTTTTATATTCTACTATAAAAAATCACGTAGTGCAAATTATTTATTAAAATTATTCTTTACAAAAATAATTTTCCATGACAGTGCAGACGTTTTTCGTCACATAAAAGTAAAATCATATTTATAGAAAGAAAATCAGTTTTGTGCCCTATAGAAAACATCTAAGAAAATACGCTTTCTTTTTCATTTTTCTTAAAAAAAAACAAAAAAGAAAAAAGAAAGAAAGAAATTAGTATGTTGGTGGTCATTAAAAATTTTTCTTTTATATTCTGCTGTACAAAATCACGTAGTGCAAATTATTTATTAAAATTATTCTTTATAAAAATGATTTTCCATGACAGTGCAGACGTTTTTCATCACAAAAGTAAAATAATATTTATAGAAAGAAAATCAGTATAGTGCCCTATAGAAGACATCTAAGGAAATACGCTTTCTTTTTCATTTTTCTTAAAAAAAACAAAAAAGAAAAAAGAAAGAAAGAAAGAAATTAGTATCTTGGTGCTCATCAAAAATTTTTCTTTTATATTTTGCTATACAAAATCACATAGTGCAAATTATTTATTAAAATTATTCTTTACAAAAATAATTTTCAATGACAGTGCAGACGTTTTTCGTCACATAAAAGTAAAATCATAGTTATAGAAAGAAAATCTGTTTTGTGCCCTATAGAAAACATCTAAGAAAAAACGCTTTCTTTTTCTTTTTTCTTAAAAAGAAAAAAAAAAAAAAAACTAGAAATGAAATTATTTTAAATTCTTACATATTGAACCATTCGTTTTAAAGATACTGACGAGTTCTTTCTAAAAAATACTCATATCTAAAATTAACACCTATTGATAGGTCACTTCATTCCCAGAAGGGAAGAAATAATCATTTCCTAGTTGATTATTGCTATTATAGATAATTCCTTTTAATTTCATAATGATTCATAAATAATAATAATAATAATAATAATTCTCTTTATGCACGTTTATACAAAATTTTCCCCTAGACTGCTATACTAAAAATTTAGTAAAAACAGGATGACAATTTTACTTGTTGGGAGATTTTCATCAGAAGTTGATAGTAATTATATCAAGGTGCATCTACATATAAAACACACAGGTAACCAGACAGAAATTTTCTAAAAATGGTCAAATCATGTCAGGGATCAATGAGGTTTTAATCCATTTATCTTTGTGGAAAAAAAAAAAAAAAAAAAAAAATCTGGTACGAAACAACAACACGACTTCCATTATCTACTATTACGCGTATTAATGTATTTTTTGAAGATATTATATGCATTTTTTGGAATTTTCCCAGTAAGAGAAACTTGATACACGTGTAAAAACATATAGAACAGAGTTTATATAACGAATTAAAAAATAAGTAAAAAAAAAAAAGATAGAGTTTTTTTTTTTTTTTTTTTTTTTTTTTTACATCAATTTCCGCGATCTAAAACTAAACTACCAAATCAGGATGACCGTTAATTTTTATGTAATAACCACGTACCACGAAAGGGTATCTAAAATATATTCATGTAACAATTTTCAAGAAAATCGTTAGAGCCATTTTTGAGATATCAACTTTTACTAAAACTTAGCATACTCAATTATTGACTAGAAAACAATAATTACACGGAAAAGAATATTTAAAAGGGAGTTAATATGGCGAGTTTGAAAAAAGAAAACTGTACAGCTGTTGTTATCATCCCGTTTTATCCTAATTTTTATTGTAGCAGTATAGAACAGTATTTCGTATAAATTACAGCAGTTTATGGATGTCGTAGCATCAACTCTCCTGGCGGTGGAAGTATACTCCTCTTTCCCGGTGATATAAATTTTCAGTATAAGTATTTCCTAAAAGAACTCGTCAATACCTTTAAAACGAATAATTGAACCATGTATCTGTAATAAATTGAAACAATGTTATCATTTTTTTAATATTTTTTTGATAGAAAAAAATATCTGAAAATTACATTTCCCAAGATGTCGCTTAAAGGGCACATAATTGACCTTCTTTCGACATTTTGTACATTACTGCTCTGATATGAAGATCGTTTGCGTTCATCATGGAAAATAATTTTAATAAATAATATGCACTACATGAATTTGTGCTGGAAAATATAGAAGAAAGTTTTTGCTACAATATGCCAGTATTTTTTTTATTTTATTTTATTTTACCCTTATATATATATATATATACATATACATGCACATATATATATATATATATACATCAAACCGCCGAATTTTCATTGATTTATAATCTATGTTCTTCATTGTTCATCTAAAATATAAAATATTTAAAACTGAATGTAAAGATTAATTTTATAAAATTCTGCTTTTAATATTCTCAATGTTACAAAGACTGTTTCAATCGCTATTTAAATAAATGTTTGAAAATAAATAAATTAATTAAAATATAAACTGTATTTAAAATCCTGTATATCTGTTACTGATTTCAGCTTTAAAAAAAAAAAAAATATTTTTACTAGATAAAAGATTATTAGTGTACAACAGTGTCATATTTAATATCAAATTAGTCCTAATAAAACTTCATAAAAATTCCCTAAAAGTCATATTTATTTCAAAAGGTTTCTGAAAGTGGGAACGCCAATCTTCTCCGTAGAGCATGCTGACCAAATGTCCCCATTTTCTAGGGACAAACTGGGACTTCCTTTTTTTCTTAAGGCGTTTTTCTAAGTTTTAAATAATCTGGTGTGTCACTCACACGACTTCCTTTTACCCTCAAATTTAATACTATAAATACAGGTTGCAGATTAATAGGTAAGATAACGAGTACTGTTATGTAAACCTCTGTTAAACAATTCAAATTAGGCTTCGGAAGAGTTTTATATGATAATTAGTTCTGTGTGAGGGGGGCTACCGCCCCCCTCAACCCCCCCCCCCCCCGCCCATTTCATGAATGCACCTACATTTATATAGAATTTAATTCGGCTATTAAAAAATAATTCTGCTTTTAAAAAATGATTTATTAAAATTATTATTTAAAAAAATTATCTTTTATGATAATACAGACGATTTCCATATTAGAGAAGTAGTATAACAATAAATATCCAAAAAAAAGTCCATTTTATTCTCAATATTTAAAAAAAAAAAAAAAAAAAAAAAAAAAACACGATTTTTTTTTTTTTGTTAAAAGTAAAAAAAAAATCGTTAACTTTGTTTTAAATTATTGCAGATTGATGGTTCAACCATTCGTTTTAAAGGTATTGGCGAGCTCTTTTGAAAGATGCCCATCATGAAAATTTACTCCCCTCGAGGGGGGAACTTCCTCCCCAGGGAGGGAGGCGTAGCTCCTACATACACAATTTTTTTTCCCTGTTGACTATCTCTATTACAAAAAATATATATTCGTTTCATTTGGTTTAGTGCAGTCTATAGACGTTAAACTCTACTTACCTGCAATTTCCCCCATAGACGTAATGTATTAGAATTCTCTTGATTGTCCCTGTACACGAACCATTTTCTTGATCTTAACGAAAAGCTTACTGTAGCATCCTTATATGATACACATTTAGAATACCAAGTTTGAAATTTCTGCCATAATTTGTTTTTGAGATATGCTGATATTGCCCATTACGTAGCTCAAGCGTGATGTAAAACTCACTCAACTCAACTTAAGTCATACTTATTATTCTTAAGTTTATTTGAGGTAAGAGAGGGAGATAAATAGTCTTTTTCATGAGGTCTTATTTTTGCAAAAATAAATAAATAAATAATAAAGTAAAGTAGAGTAAAATCTAGTAAATGAAAAAAAAAAAGACAGTTTGTGAAATTGGTTATTTAACCACTTCATTGTAACTGTAGTTTCTAATATATGATAAAACATTGTTTTTACATGGACTTTTTCACTGTAATTGAGAAAAGATGTTGGTGAACTATGTGTGGCATTTATTTATTTATTTATTTATTTTACCGTTTGCCGAAATACGTGATCCTTTCACCGCTAATTTATAAAACATATGCTTAATCTCAATTAAAAACTGGATTGTCATTTCGAAAAAAGCTTATTCAATAAATATCCGATTATTTCATGATAAATCAAAAAAAGTTCTGCTTTTTAAGTGTTTGACTGCAAAAATATAAGCTGTTGTGACACCTGATTGCCTTCTATGACTCAATTTACATTTAATAACAGCTAATTGCTCAAATACGTGTATTCCTTTACCGCTGTTTTCTAAAATAGATAATTATTTCGCCGCGTGTAACAAAATACTTTTATTTATTACTTCTATTACCCTACTACCGTAGGTAATGGAAGTATTGTATTCGGTCTGAAAATTCGATATCGAGATTTCACCTGATTTATACGTTTTAAGGTCCCCTGAGTCCAAAATAGTGGTTCTTGGCAATTGATCCGTGTGTGAGTGTGTGTGTGTGTGTGTGTGTGTGTGGGTGGGTGGAAAATATTCTGACTATTATTTCTCGGAAACTAAAGTGGGACATCGGAAACCGGAAAAGGGACCGTAAGTCCGTATCTAAAAAACGGTTCTAACGATTTTCTTCAAACTTGCTGTATAAATACTCTATTCGATGTCCTTTCGAAAGATATAGTTAGTTAGTTCAGGAAACTTGATAGGTGTCCTGTATAAATAGTTCAATTTCAGGTCTTGCAAGGCCGTTTCTTTAAAAACGACTGTACGAATTTTTTTCAAACTCACCATATTAACTCACTTTTAAATATGCTTTTGTATGTAATTATTGTTTTCCTGTTAATAATTGAGTTTTGGTAAAAGTTTGTATCTCAAAAACGGCTCTAATGATTTTCTTGAAAATTGTTACATAAATCCATTTCTTTCTTATGTATCACGTAGTTATTAGAGGAAAATTAACAGATACCCTGTTTAGATAGGTCAGTAGTTTAGATAAATCTCAAAATTTGGTGTTTCAAAAAATAACTCTACCTTTTTTTCTTCTTATTTTTTACCTCGCTATATGTAAGCTTCGTTTTATATGTCTTTATAAAGTTTATCTTACCAGAAAAATGTTAGGTTTCTACTTCTTTAGGTCACTTTTATATCTTCTGATCACATTATCTCCAAAAAATGCATATAATATGTGTAATAGTGGGTAATGGAAGTCGTGTGGTTGTTTCACACCAGATTTTTTTTTTTTTTTTTTTTTTTTTTTTTGAATATTTAATTTGTGATTATTTAGCAATAAATCAGAAAAATTGTTGCATTATTTGGTGTATGTTTGCTGAAATATCTTATATTTTTATATAACTAACTAAGCAAATTTTTATATTTATTTATTATATTTTATATTTTTTGATTCTCGTAAAACGCAATTATCTTACACATAGGGCAAGTGCACCAGTGATTGACACTTTTAGAGCAATCTCTGATGTTTTTAATGTTCTAGTCATCAAAAAATATTTTCAGAAATCTTAAGTTAGAACATATGGTATGAAAGACATTCAGAACCCCATATATGTTAAAATATATACATTTGATAACAATTATTATTTTTTTTTAATGAATTTTTTATTTGACACCCGCTCAGTGGTCCAGTAATTGACACTGCCAGTTTTTCATTTTATCAGTAATTGACCCCTTATGTTCCAGTGTTTGACACTGCTAGTTATTCATTTTACCAGTTATTAGCACCCTATGCTCCAGTGTTTGACATAAAATGTTAAAATTCTCATATGTAAATTATAAGATTTTGTTATTTTTTAATTATTTCGGGATAGATGTCAATTACTGGAGCATGCCAATCACTGGAGCATATACCCTATTCTTTTTTTTTTTTTTTTGAAGAAAAACTTAACTTTACCTAAGCAACTAAGAAAGAACCTTCACGGAGGGCACGCTACACTAGGTCTAAAATCATCGTACAGTCAATCCAAATACACATTACCTTAGCCAAAATTGTTTCACTGTCTGAACATATCGGAATAGCCTAAGTTTTAAAATCTGAGTTTTCAGTAACAATTCAAGATAATAATTCATTTTTACTAAAAATGTTAGCTGTTTTAATCTGCCTTAAAGTGCCTCATATATCTGCAAGCATCAAGCCTTAAAACAATAGAACAATGGGTGATGCCTCTATAGTTCACTGCAGCACAGAGATGCTCTGCACTCAGTTTAACAGCATGGATCTTAAACAATAGAAGAAAATAACCGTAAAGTTTAACGTGAAACAATACTTTAAAAATAGAAATGATTGAAAATGTTTCATATTGTTTCGAATCATAGATATATGATTAATGAGATATGTAAAGAAATTTTCAAAAATTTATGTATAATTATTAAAATAATCTGGTGTGTCACTCACACGACTTTCTTTTACCCTGAATTTTATCACTATAAATACAGATTGGAGATTAAGGGGTAAGATAACGAGCTATCTAAGGGATACTAGAAACGTATTTAAGCACTTTTAGGAGAAAACCAAGGAAAACACCGACCGGTAAGACCGACGAGTTCGACCTGAGATCAAGTTTCGGCACCTGAGTTTTAGGCCGATTGACTACACTAGGGTCCTAAGCCTATACAAGTAGGTGGAATGCCTTCCGTGGGGTCTTTCTAAAGGGTCCTAGCCCGTATTTACGCGAGTTTCGGAGACATCCACAGAAAACTCTGAACGGCTAGGTCGATGAGTGCGACCTGGGATCGAAACCGGCACATCCCATCCACCAGCTTTGAGCGAAGAAACGCTCGGCTAAAACGAAGATAGAAATGAATATAGTAACAGTTGTTAAGGAACGTAACTTCTACATTTTAAGGTAAAAAATCAGTTATTTATTTTATTTATTACACTTATATATATATATATATATATATATATATATATATATATATTTAGAACAATTAAAAATATTTTCCCTCTTTTTCCTTCTCGCATCAAGTTAATATGTATATTTATTTATTTATTTAAAATAAAGTTAAGAAAAATCGTCTGAAATAAATGGAACAGCTAGTATAGGAACCCCTAGACGAAATTTAAAAATTTGGTACCGAAGAAGTTCAGACGTTTCTCGCCAAGTCTTTTATTTACATAATTGCCACAGCCATTTTACTTCATCGCTAAAAATAGCAACGAAAATTTAAAAGTCGCCAAAATGGTTCTATGCTAAAGCTGTACCAAAGAAATTTTTAAAAATGAATACAGTAACCGTTGCTAAGGAACTCAACGCAATTACCACATTAGTTTCTGTGGAAGAATAGACTGTCCTGTCGTAATAAATTAAATTCTGTTTTGTACAGAATTTTAGATATATTACTTAGAATACTAAAATAAGGCTTCGGTTATTCTTGTTGTTGTTCTTATTATTATTATATAATTAGTTTGTAATCTCTGACCAAAAAAAAAAAAAAACAATGTTATACGTTTGAGCACTTTGTCTATCTATGTGTGTGTTTGTCTGTGGCCACGTATCTTCCAAAGTATTTCTATTATTTCAATGTGATTATTATTATTATTATAATGCAGATTTAATGGAGATGATTATAAACTGATTGATGAAATTCTGTTTGATAAATATTTTAAAACTAATTAGAATGTGACTTTTTCACACTATTTTCCGTTGTGGTTTTTTTTACAATTTCTGAACTGTCAATCTTCCAATTTCCAACTGCCCACCAGAGGCGAAATGTTTCTGCGCTTAAAGCTGGTATATGGGATGCGCCGGGTTCGGCCACAGGTCACGCTCATCGACCTAGTCATTCGGAGTTTTCCGTGGTTTTCTCCGAAACTCGGGTAAATATGGGCTAGGACCCGTTAGAAAGACCCCCACGGAGAGCATTCCACCCATAGGCCTAGGACCCTAGTCAGTCAACCTTAAACCATACAACCAATCAACAAACCAATTTCCAACTCATGGTAGATGAAATATCTCCAGGTTTTCGGATTAGAGTACAAAAAAAAAATTTTTAATCATAATATTTCAAGGGATTTTAACAAAGTTAAAAATTTGCTATAAAAAGTGATTATGAATTTACAATCCAAAAATATCTAAATTTGGTTGAAAATTGAGATTTTATAAGGCAATAATATTTAATTAAATTCAAGGCAATCCTTTTGTTGACATTTTATAATTTGCGAGGTAACGTTCTTTCAACTGAAATTTACAGATTTTAGAGAAAAAATTAATAGTTAATTGAATTCGAGGTCGGATATTTTTGTAAAGCTAGCTTTACGGTTGTTATATAATTTTCAATGTCAGTTCTACTAAATCTACTTATAGAAGATATGTAGTAATAAATGTCAGTGATGGAAACTGGATTTTTGAGAATAACATTAAACTTTCTCGATTTCACAAAGCTTAAAATCTTCAGTCGTTTTCTTTTTTAAGTTGCTGTCTCTATAATATACAAACATCTTTAATACAACGGTTTCATCATGAAATCAAAATCACTGGCTGCAGCTGCAGTTTCTGTTGCGGGTACTCGCTACAGTTTCCGCGCAATGACAGTCCTATCACCGTGAAACAACATTTACAGGCCAAATTCTCAGTGTTGAATACTATTGCGACGTAAGCTTCAAAAGGTCTTTAGCCACGAATTTGGCATAAACCTTGGCGACTTAGCAACGGTTTCGGTAATTTCGGCGAGAAATTTTATTAATTAAATTTAAGACCAGACTTGAACTGCTTATTTAATACAATTTGCGAGCTGTAAATCATTCAAATATATTTGTGATATTAAAGTGATCCTAAATGATAAGTTTCGTGTTTTTTAAATTGGATATATATATATATTAATCATGAATTTTCTATAGATTTTGACAAAAATTAAAAATCAGTGATAGAGATTATGAGGGCACAGTATGAAAATCTCAAAATCCTATTGAATATTACAGAATGTATGACATTTAATTAAATTCAAGATAACCATGTGTTGACAATAATTTGTGGGCTTGCATGCTTCCATTTTAAATTTACAGATTTATAGCAAAATATAATTAACTGAATTCAGGGTTTTCATTTATAGTTTTTTACTTGATATTGATTCTATATGCTTCCCCCCCCCCTTAATTTCAGAATTTTTACCATCTCCATGCGAAGAACGAAGATTGTAAACTTAGTAATACGTTGATAATATATCTTTTTTCAACAAACGTAAAACATGAATGATTAAAAAAAGAAAGAAAGAGAAAGAAAATATTCATGTATCTCTTATACGCGCTGGCAAAAAAAGGTTGACAACAGTTTTATAAATAGTTAAAATTAAAAACTACTGAAAGTTTAAAATTAGAAAGTGTTTCACGTGTACACATATTATATCAAAAAGTATAAAATCACTTTTAAAAACACGTAGATAAAAAATTTTTATTAAAACCAGACACAAAGCTTTTCGCTATTATCAAAATAGCATCATCAGGTGTACTTAAGTAACATAGTAGCCAGCGATATATAATTGAGAAGTTCAATACGGTTAAAGTTAACCTTTTGCGGCGCAAGACAATTTGGACCATTTAAATTATACTGCCACCGGAATTCATGAACTAAACTAAACTTAAAGAAATTTTAAAATTTAAGGTTAAAAAACCCGGCCTTTTCTGATATCTTATAAACGTAAATTTTTGCTAAAAAATTTCCGGGATGAATTTTTGCAGCTGGATCTTAAATTTTGCGTCCTCGCAGCGAGGACAGCGCGCGTTAAGGGGTTAAAAAGAAAAACAAAAAAAGTCTCTTCATAAAATATGGCACACGTTGTGCTCGTAAGGTTATTGAAAATTGTATTGAAATCCTCTTTTTTTTTTTTGTTGTTGTTGTTGTTCCTGTGCGACCTTTTGTGGACTGAACTTTTCTTTTTCTTTTAAACTTTAACCGTATTGAACTTCTCAATTATATATTGCTGGCTACTATGTTACTTAAGTACACCTGAATGATGCTATTTTGATAATAGCGAAAAGCTTTGTGTCTGGTTTTAATAAAAAAAAAATTATCTACGTGTTTTTAAAAGTGATTTCATACTTTTTTAGTTTTATAAATGTTTCTGTGTAAGTGTGTGTGTGGGGGGGGGGACGTGAGGGGGCTCCCAAATGAGCCTAATACATACATTTATAAAAATTTAATGCTGTTGTTAAATTTCCATGTTTGTTCTAAATTTCCCAGTCAAATTTCCCGCACACCTCTTCTCGAAACTTATCAATCTTCGTAAAAATTTTCAAGTGGTAACCTCATTACGATCTTCAAAATGAATCTTCAAAATGAACCCAATTTGAATGTTCTGCAATTATTTTATTTTAAGTTTTGCTGATATTCAAGCACAATTCAAGCACTAAAACTTGATTTTTATATTTAGGGTATCTCAAAACGCGCAATTATAGTTAAAAGAAAAAAAAAAAAAAAATCAAAGCAGTGTTTGGGGACTGCCGATAGAAGTGAAAACTAAGTAACTTGTGAAATGTATCGTCGAGCTATTAGATTATCATTTTCGAGTTATTTTTGGTTTGTAAAGAAATGTTTATGATCTGTATTATATGATTCGGCACAATATTTGTAGCTACCCAAATTAAATGAACTAAGCCTTATATTAGGTAAAAAATATTGATTACTTATGAAATTATTTTAATTAGTAACTAAGATAGAAAAGAAAACCGATTCAGCACACCCCAAAACGTGTAAATCAGGTGAAATATCGAATTTCACTTTCAATAATATAAAAGAACTTTAAAATATCTTTCGAATGATGTATTAAAAATAATTTAATCATAATTAGAAATTGAAATGTTGAAATTTTAAAATATTACAGCGCCATCTGGCGATAGAAAATTCTGTAAGTTACTGTTCGATTCCAACTTAACAAAGCTTTCAAATGATTTATTACTTATGAAACTATTTTAATTAGTAACTGAGTTACAAAAGAAAACCTATTCAGGACACCTCAAAACGTGTACATCAGCTGAAATCTCGAATTCCCCTTTCGATTCTCATGGAAAGCCTTCGCTGACGATGATACGAGTTTCATGATTTTTGTTCACCCAAAAGTGCTCAACGCGCCTAAAGACGTTTTCACTTCAAAAAGGAAAGAAAAGGAGGGGGGAAAAAAGAAAATTACATTGAAATTCGGAATCCAAACTGGAACTT
Organism: Salticus scenicus; assembly: GCA_963930645.1. Lineage (NCBI taxonomy): Eukaryota > Metazoa > Arthropoda > Arachnida > Araneae > Salticidae > Salticus > Salticus scenicus. The sequence continues at coordinate 365,199 of CAWVNO010000681.1, read as the reverse complement.
TATTTACCATACGGTATGAGTTGAGTAAATAATTAGTATTCCTCAGAAGTTTTCTTTGAATTAATTAAATTTAATAAACCACATTCACTAATCACATTAAATAGAGAAAATGTATTCACTCAATTTTGCGTAGTCTTGTATATTGACTGTAAGTTATATGCATACCATCGACATATGCAATAAAAAGTTGTATAAAAAGCGTATACGATTTTATGTGCTTGCAACATTTGTAAACTGTAATTATAAGGGAAATTCCGCTATAAATAGCGCCGTGCAGCTAAAATGGGAGGGCAGATTGTCACCAAATTTGGTATGTTCGACTTATACGATGCGCACATTTTTTTCTTTTTCTTTTTATTGCATGTTTAGTTATTTTTTTCTCTCTCTTAGATAGAGCCCACCAACGGCCGAGCGGCTCTGCTCTCAAAGCTGGTAGACGTGAGGTGCTGGTTTCGATCCCAGGTCGCACTCGTCGTCCTGGCCGTTCGAAGTTTTCCTTGGTTTTCTCCGAAACTTGCGTAAATATGGGCTAGGGCCCCTTAGAAAGACCCCCATGGAGGGCACTCCCCCTTTGGCCAAGGACCCTAATGCAGTCAATCGGACTTACTCCCCACAACTAATGGGGTGAGGCGTGGTTCAGAAAACTATGGAAGCACCGAAGCGAAGCGCTTCCAAAAGCAGAGGAAGAATCATTTCAGTCTTTCGACGAGGCGACGTTACTCGATAACTTTTTAAAAATCTTAAATAGGGGAAGCGCCGCTTCCATCGCCTCCATGGACGCTTCGCCACTGCCCACAACCCAATCCAACCCTCTCTTAGATAATTTTTTTTATTATTATTGATGTTTCGACCAATATATATATAAAATCGCAATAATTCATACTGATTTCGATTAAACTTATGTACTCCCCTCCCTCTTAATTCTTTCTAACCTTTCTTATTCGATCTAATCACCAAAACTCTTAAAAGTTCACAAGCCTTATACCACTACTTATCGCGACATGTCCGGATTTCTGTTTTTTACTTTACTATCATGCACATCTTTATAAAATCCCGGTAAGCTTAAGTATGTCAATCCTTCCTTGACCCCACCCTACATTAATAATAATAATAATAAAAAATATTACGTTGCTACTCCTGAGTCATCTAATAATAATTGTGTATCTATCTTAAAAGAAGTCTTCCTCTCCCCTCCTTAAAACACCAGTACAGGAGGTGTGGTAGACACAATACTGACTATTGTATGTTCGTGCCAAACGAAAATCCCGGGAAGTATGGAGAAACACAAAAAAAATTTATCCGACTTCCTTCTGTTACTTCCACGACTGCTGACTTCGGTTTAACAAACGCGGTATACCGGCCAGGTGCGATTGCCATCTGCCGTTACCTACCTATCTCGCTGCCTTGGGTCGAACGCCATTTTCTGAACTTCTGTCGCAGAGGGTTCAAAAGATAACGAATTTAGACACGCAGTTCGTGTCTTGAATGTGTTGATATATCATGGGTTGATATATCCATGTTTTAATTTTTGGAGACCAATTTTGTAAAAAACAAAATATTTTTGTGAAATTTTTATCTATTTTTTGAGGGGGAAAAAAATGTGTAAAATCTTCTATTTTAACATTCATTCTGCATAATGTTTAATATCAAGTGAGTAGATTTTCATTGAAAAATAATCTGGTGTGTCACTCACACGACTTTCTCTTACCCTGAAATTTAATGCTATAAATACAGGTTGGAGATTAAGAGGTAAGATAACGATGTTATGTAAACCTATGTTAAACAAATCAAATTAGGCTTCGGGAGAGTTTTATATGATAATTAGTTCTGTGTGAGGGGAGGCTCCTATATACACAAAAAAAAAAAATTCCCAGTTTACTATCTCTATTACAAAAAATATATATTCGTTTCGTTTGGTTTAGTGCAGTCTATAGACGTTAAACTCTACTTACCTACAATTTCTCCCATAGACGTAATGTATTAGAATTATCTTGATTGTCCCTGTACACGAACCATTTGCTTGATCTTAACGAAAATCTTACTGTAGCATCCCTATATGATACACATTTAGAGTACCAAGTTCGGAATGTCTGCTACTATTTGTTCTTGAGATATGCTGATAACAGACAATCACAGAGACACACACACAGACATACACACAGACCATTCGCTAAAAACGTGATTTTCGTATTCAGGGGACCTCAGAACATGTAAATATCACAAAAACACGCGTTCGAAAATTTGACCCAAAAACAATACTTTCTCTACCTTATGGGTAAGAGAAAGTAAAAATAGGCTTTCATTAAAAATAATACTGAAAACATGAGAAATTGTTATAAAAGGATCATAAAATAAATAAAATATAGTGAAGGGGCTGTTTTTATGAATCTGAATTTTATGAAGGAGCAGCAAAAAGGTCCCAGTTAATATGTATAAAAGTATATAAAAAATATATATAAAAGTTAAAATATATATAAAAGTTTTTTTTTTTTTCTGGCTAGAATGCTTAAAATAAACAGAGACAACGTGGTTTACAATCTATTATGAAATTCTTACTTTCTTCTTACATAAGAAGAAGGTTTAATAAAAAAGCACCACAAAACTGGCTTTGTAAAAAATATTACTTACAAACTTTGCGTTGCCGCTTTGACTGCAGCACTCGTGCTTACTTTATTCGCCTGATGAAGGGTCGTGTGTTTTTTCGACCCGAAACAATTGTTGCGAGTTTATTGCATTTTATGGTGTTTATTCAAATTTTGTAAGTAATATAAGAAGAAGGTGTTAGATATGTGAAAATTATCGACTTCCAGTTTTCGATGGATTTATATGTTTTGAGATGCCCTGAGCATGATATGACCAATTTTAGAAAATGTCTGTCTGTGTCAGAGTATTTAATAAAGAAAGAAAGAAAATGGACGTTATATCTGCCGAAATTCATAAATGAACAAAATTTAAACAAACTTGATACTTAGTTGGACCTTGACTTAAATTGGTGCTGATTACATTTGGAGATCAATCGCTCAACGGGTGGCGCAGGCACCCCCCCCCCTTTTTTTAAATATATATATATAGATATAATTTTTAATATGGTAATTTAAGACAAAATTTCATACTGCACATAATGAGAATTTTTTTAAACTTTTGAATGTGAAATTAAAGAATAATATTTAAATTGTCAACCGGGAAAAAAAATTATGTATGCAAGGAATCACTTTTCTCCTGGAAGGTTGGTTGGGTTTTACATCGCACTAGTGCTGCGAAGATGGGCAATGGGCGACGGTCTGGGACTCACCCCTAGAGGTGGTCCGGAGACATGTCATCGCAATTTTGATCCTCCACGGAAGCGATGGCTCTCTCGCTTCGGTGACCCCCAGAGGTATAATTTTTGATGGGAACATGGAGGATATTGCGGCCACGACAGATTTTACGTGCACCAGCCACCATTAGTGTACACGACGGTCTTTAGCCGGCTCGAGTACCGAACCCGCAATCTTCCAATTGCGAGGCCGGTGCTCTACCGACTGGGCTACCGCGGCCCTTCTCCTGGAAGGAAAATATCCCCGGGGGATGCAAGTATTCAATATGGATATCTTTAAAAGAATTTCTCAATACCTCTAAAAAGGATGGTTGAACCATACATATTCGATAATTTAAAACAAATTTATAGTTTTTTTTTTTTTTTTTTTTTTTTAATATATATATATATATATCGACACAACTTTCTTCCAACATTTATTGTACTTCTCTGAGCTAAAAATTTTCTGCATTCATCATGTAAAATAATTTTAATAAATAATTTGTATATTATATCGCGCGTGAGTTTTGTATAGCAAAATACAGAAGAAAGTTTTGTGGTGGGTGACCACAACATAATAATTTTATTTGACTTAAAAGAGCTAAGAATATAAAATGTACATGCTTAAGCTTTTACGACCGACGTATAACATGGAAAACGATATGTGCATAAAACAATTTAAAAAATAATCTTAGGAATTACATCAAATAGAAAGAAGTGTATTCTATTGTCTTTGTGTAGCACTGTAAATTATCTATATATTGTATGCGTACAGGGCTCGTGAAATGTGGTCGCCTGGTCGCCATTGGCGACTAATATATTTTAACTATGTTTTCAAATTTAATAAAACTCGACATTTTTGTAGTTGTTGTTGTTGTTTGTTTAATTTCAATATTTTGGTGAGCGATTATGTTTTCAACGTTAAGAAAACTCGACATTTTTACTTTCTTCTGTATGTAATATAGATAAAGTATTGGATTCGCGAAATTTTTCGACCTCCGTTTTTTTTTTTTTTTTTTTTTTTATGGATTTCACGTTTTGGGATGTCCAGAACACGAATTGATAGTTTTTAGAAAATGTCTGTCTGTCTGTCTGTGTCACGATTTTTGTGGACACCATAGCTCACGAACCAATGAATGAAATTTAATCAAACTTGGTATTTAGTTACACCCTGACATAAACTGCTGCTGATTAGATTTGGGGATCAATCGCTCAACAGGTGGCGCTGTGATCACATTTTTTCTAAATTTTTAACATGGCAGTATAGGACAAAATTTCGTATAAATGTACATAATGAGAGTTATTTTAAACTCGTGATTGTAAAATGAATATGAATTATAGATAATAGTAGTAGTTAAGTAGGGAAAAAAATTGTGCATGTGGGGGCATCAGTTCCCCCTGAGGGGGGGAAGTACCCCCAGGGGGGGGGGGATTTTCAAGATGGGTATCTTTCGAAAGGTCTCGTCAATATCTTTAAAACGAATAGTTGAACTATAAATCTGTGATAATTTAAAACAAAGTTATGGATTTTTTTTTTTATTGTTACTGAGTGAATTTGTATAGGAAAATATAGAAGAAAGTCTTGTGGTGGCCACAACATGCTAGTTTTCTTTTTTTAATTCTATATTTTGGTGAAAACGTTGGTCCCATATTCGGTTCTTATTCCACTCTCAATGTAATCTAACTCTCGCCATTTTGATTCCCGCTCTTCTCACTACGTTTTGAGACACTCTGATTAATACCATTATGATTACACCACTTTTTCTTCATGCGTGTTTCACAACTTGGTGTTAAATTAGTGTACCGTTTTAGGAAATTTGTTTACACGGCTATAGTTTGCGCGTGTTTAACAACCTGGTGCTGAATCGTTGGCCGGTGTAACGATGTATCAATGCCGATGGCGTATGTGTTTGTGAAAATAATGAAGCCGGTTTCATGATGTTAAATTTAAACAGTTTGTCCTGTTGTATTATTCTAGTCAAGTAAATATTTGGTTCTTATACATAGAATTTCAATTTCTATATTCAAATATTTTTTTTTTTTTTTTTTTTAAGGGGGGGGGGATATTTTTGCTGGTACCAGTCTTAATCAAATTCCTGGAGCCCTGTATATGCATCATACAATGAACTAAAATTTGGTACATTAAAATAAGTTGCTTGACACAACTGAAAACACTTTTCGACATTACTTAGAAATGACGTTCATCAACCATGAATATTTATTTAGAAGTGGAGGATGTAAAGTTAACAGATGGGTGGACAAACAGACAGACAAACCGAAGTCATTAGTTAAACTATGTAAAGACACTCGTGAGAATTAAATTTCTAGCATTAAATGTTTGTTTCTATCCTATGTACAGTGATTAGAAAACATTTTCCAAATGAAAGGGGCTTCGTAATGATCTTCATCTAGCTTCCTAAATTAATCAAGCCTTGTCCGTTGTCCCTAAAAACCACAAATTGAATTCTCTTCAAAACATTTTTCACACAAGAAAATTGGTCTGTTTCCATTTCATTTGTCGCTGTATGGTCATTTTTTGTATGATAAATCGACAAGACGAAAAGGAAAGATTGTACTTAATAAATATAGGATCAACCTGAGCACGATTGCGTATAAAAAGAAAATTTAAATTATTCAAAAACTGAGATTTAAATTCTCAAGCGGAGATGCTTGAAAGATTAAAGCGTTGCTTTTTTATGCTTCACTCGTGTCTATCCTTTTCTACCTGATGAAGGGTCATGATGAATTAATTTATGGGAAACAATTGTTGTGCGTTTTTGATATTTCTGCTGTTTGCTTATAGTTTTTATTTATTAAATATGTGTGTATTTAACTATATGTAAAAATTATTTATAGTAAGATAGTTTTATTTTATTTTATTTTTCCTTTTTAGTTAATAAAATATTAAAGAAATAGTTGACCATAGAAGCGGATTAGATGCTGTGCTTATCAAATTATTTCTACAAATTTTTTACTCATTTAAAAGTAAGTGAATTCCAATATTTCATCATATTTACAATTTAATAAATATATATAGGGTAAGTGCGCCAGTGACTGACACTTTTAGAGCAATCTCTGATGTTTTTAACGTTCTAGTCATCAGAAAATATTTTTAGAAAACTTAAGTTAATACATATGGTATGAAATACTTTCAGAACAACATATATGTTAAAATATATACATTTGATAAAAGTTTTTTTTTTTTTTTTTATGAATTTTTATTTGTCACCCACTCAATGTTCCAGTAATTGACACTGCCAGTTTTTCATTTTATCAGCAATTGGCCCCCTATGTTCCAGTGTTTGACACTGCTAGTTATTCATTTTACCAGTTATTAGCACCCTGTGCTCCAGTGTTTGACATAAAATGTTAAAATTCTTAAATGTAAATTATATGATTTTATTACTTTTCTTATTTATTAATTATTTCGGGATGGATGTTAATTACTGGAACATGCCAATCACTGGAGCACCTATACCCTATACATGTATTTTTTTTTTTTTTTTTTTTTTTTTTTTTTTTCCAAAAGTCCATTATGGAAGCAAAATAAAAATGAAAAATAGAAGAAATCGGTTGTAATTTAGCCATTTTACTGTAAATTCCTAATCTATAAAAAAAATTTTGATTTTTAAATAGTTTTTTTTTTTTTTTTTTTTTTTTTTTTCCGAAAACAAAATTTTTTTTATCCGAATTCTTTTAAAAATCACAAAAAAGTCATACGATTTTCGTGAAGGATCTATTTAAATATCGGCAATGTTTGTGAAGGTTCTGCTCAAATTTTTGTAAAATAAGCATTTGTAAAAGGGGTCGATATTTGTAAAAGATCTGCTCTAAGTTCGTTAATGTTTGCTAAAATTTTAATTTCACAAATTTTTGTGAGATCCTTATTTTAAAAGACTCTATATTTGTGAAGAATCAGTTTTTCAGACCTTTTCTTTTTCTTTTCTTTTCTTTTTTTCTTTTTTTTCTGCACAAGCACCTAAGGTATATATGTACTATATGTCATTAGATCTAATGTGCTTATATGTCGGAAACAGTTGCTTGTTGATTGATTAATTTATAGATGAATAGGGGTTAGAGGATGGTTGACACTTTGATTTAAAAGTATTGGTTTGCTAATTAAAACATATTTAATCACAACCATTCGGATGCTTAAATAAAATCAACAAATAAGGCAAGTTTTTCTTAACCTTTATTTATTTCTTTATTTTACTTATTTAGAAGACAAACTGGCTTAAACGAAGTGCTCGTTTTATTTTACTTTTATTTATTGTTACTAAAGCATGAGACTCTAACATCCTGTTTAAAAAAGAAAAAAAAAACCTTCAAGTGACTTTTACCTTTACAAGGAGAAAATGAAAATCTTCATACTGAAAAATCTTTAACACATGGCTAACCTCGCATATACACAAAAGGCGAATAAAGTCTCAGGATGTGTATATCATAACCAACACCCTACCATGTCTTCCAGATTTTACTGATATGCTTAATTTTAATTTTTTACTTCTACTCATAGTCCTTTTTTTTTTTTTTTTTTTCCTTTTCCTGAAAAGAATGGATTATTTTGTGATGACAGCATTTATTCAGACGATGCATAAACAATTGTGTATCTTAAATAAAACTGGATTTTTTCTTTATATATATGTGCGTGTGATATTCTTATTATTCTGTGTAGTATTCGGTGGCATTAAATCTTCTGTTACTCTGGGTCAAAGGTAGATGGAGGCTGCTCACCACTATGAAGCAGTTTTGAGCGATTTTAACCTCCAGAGAGGGGCTCTGACAACAATTGTCACATTACAATGTGAAATTTTGAAAGAGGTTAAGCCCGTTTTCGTAAATCGGGATTCTTTGTATAAGGAAGTAAAAAAGACGCTGGAGAGAAATTATTCTACAACCTTTGATTATTCCTTATGTACACTGTTAAAACTTTTAATAGAATATTGGAAATTACACTAGTCGACAATTTTTTTTTTTTTTTTTTTTTTTTTTGGAAGGCAACAGAAATGAAATTAACTATTTTGAACTAATTTTGTAGTGCAGAATTAAAAAATAATAGTGAAAAATCTGTAACACGTACATTTTTTTTTTTTTTTGTTATGATTATTTAATCTGTACTGGAAGCAATGTACAAAAGTTTTTAGAAGACATGCATTATTACTATCAATATTATTAATTTAGCATGGAATACTGTCAATATGGAGATGATATACATATTGTAGACTATGTAGAACATAAAAACATGGAAAATACACTAAATGATTGAATTGTTATTATTTGTTATTTTAAAACCAAAATACAAAAAATATTCTTTTTTACGCCTTGAGTTAAATGTCTACCTTGGGATTTTATTATGAATAGTTCACAAATACAGCAAAACTTATCGGGTACGGTTTTACAAGTTCTACACTGGAAACTTGCCATTTTGAACATGAAACTTTAACTATAAAACAGCACAATCATATTTAACAAAGAATATCTGTTAACTAGAATACCGGGGGAAAAAAAACAGATAAGGTACGAATACAGGGTTGAAAGCAGAGAGGATGGCCAGGAGGCAGGGATGACAGCACGAAAGGTTACCATGTGTGATACAGTCGACAGCAAAAATATCTGAGCACTAGAAATAATCCCTGTCAAAACAAAGTACACTTAATACTGGTTTGTTAAATAAATCCTTGTCGAGTCATGTTCTTAGGCAGTCTAAGAACATAATTCGACAAGGATTTATTTAACAAAATAGTATTAAATGTACTTTTTTTTATATCGGAATTATTGGATAGTGCTCGGCTATTTTTGCTGTCGACTGTATTGTAAAAATCATAAAAAAAAAAATAGTGAAATTTGCCATTTTCCGATACTTTAACAAAAAAAAATGGAACAAACATGGTAGCCGGGACACCGAGTTGCCAGGACTCTGGGTTGCCAGCAGGAAGGGTTACCGCCTGTAATACTGTGAAAATGATAAAAAATCGTGAAAATTGCCATTTTTCTGATACTCTAACAGAAAAATGTGACGTGGTGGGACTTTTTTACTTGCAGATATTTAAATAAAAATTGGAATTAATAATAAAAATAATAATTTGACCGTTGTTACCGAACTACTGTAGACCAGTGTTATTTATCTTAAGTCTTATTTGAGATTACAAATTTCTTTTACATTATCATTCAACACCATATTTCGGTGCATTTTAATACTGTTTATAATTAGTTAATTGGTAATTGCTATTGTTTAGAAGTTTGCCGTTTTTCTGTTTATCATTATCATCATCATTATATCATTATAATTTTAAGTTTATATGAGCTTCAATTCCTATCAATCAATTATTTTATCACCTGAATTATCCCTGCTTCACGATTTGTTCAAGGCTGCCTTGAAATATGTACTGACAAATGCTATTAGAATATTAATGTACCATTCTGTAATGCGATTTTTTTTCAACAATGAATGCGGGTAACCCACTAACCTACTTTTGGAAAATACCCTCTCACCTCTTCAACTTACAAAAATTATCCACCTGATCCAAACCTCAACTATAGTTATCCCACTTAGAAAAGTATACAGTCGTAAGAAGGGAGAATGGAAAAAAAAAAAAAAAAAGATATATTATTAAAAGTGCCTGTTAAAAAGGTCTAGGGGAAAAAATAATAAAATAAAAGTTTAATACATATTTCGATAGCAGAATCTCTTGGAATTATAACTGTTGCATATTTTATGTATTTTACAACAACGGATTGTTCATAAAAGGCAAATATTTTTTATGTGAGTGGAGACAGATTATTTGAATCTCGTAAAATGAAAACAAATCGTTTGTAAAATAATTACACAAGTCTACATCTGTAATTTTGGCTGATCTTTATGTCTTTTTGGTGCGCTGAATCGAAACTGAAGCCACTTTTTCTCTATCACATATAGATTTTTGTCAATACAGGATAGCTACCGACATAATATCTTCCTTCACTCTTCCACCAATATAATGGGCTCTTCCCACCGTCGTCTGCTCAATCACGTGATAGAGGAAAACGAATAATCGAATTCTGAGAATCGAATTCAATTAAATATTGTTCTTAAGAACAAAAATTTTAATATTTAATATACCTTTTGAATGTTTCCTTGTTAGTAATAAATAAAACTTTACGATATCCGACACATAAATATTCATATTGTCAGCTACTACAATCTATGGCTTCTTCAAACCAAACAAATCAGCATCAATAACTATAATTTTTAACATTATGTACAAAAAGATCAATTAATATGCAGAATAATTTTATCCAAATATATCAGTTAGTTCTTAGTAATAACCAAAACATTACGATAACTGTGGTAGAGTTTTTATTAGCCAGGTATATAGAAAGACTCAAAATACAAATTTTTAGGAGAGGTACGACACAGCATAATGATTCAATATAGTATAGAAATTCATGGCTGCAAACGCCATTTTAACCCTTTAAGAACTAAATGTTTTTGGTTAATTTTTAACAGTAAAACTCTCATATGGGCGTAGTTTTTGTAAATCGCATTTTTAACAAAATTTTATTGATAAATAACATTGATATATCACCTTTTTTTATGTAAACAGTAACATCTAAAAATGTTTAGTTAAAAATGCAATATACAAAAGCCACGCCAATTTGTGTGTTTTATCGCAGCCAAATTCACCGTGTGAGAGAAAGTAAATGGGTGTAATTGATAATACGTATAAACACATACAAGTTTTTTGAAAAGGTTACCAGACAGTTATAATTCAAACGATTCTTAATAATTGTCAACTTTCGTCAAATGATTTCGTGGGAAAGAGGATTTGTTCATTTGTAAGGTTTAATGCTGATTGACTACGCCTTAGGCCCATAGGTGGGCCTATAGGAGGGTCTTAGGCTTATAGAGAACGCCGTCCGTGGGGGTCTTTTTAAGGGATCCAATACCATATTTACGCGAGTTTCGGAAAAAACTACGGAAGTCGATGAGTGCGGCTGGGGATCGAACCCGGTACTTCTCATCTGCCAGCTTTGGGCGTAGAACCGCTCGGCCGTTGGTGGGCCGTGGGAAGGAGGTAGTTAAGGGAATTATTGTACCATATTTTAAAACTAAGAATGTGACACTAGAGTGCCGAACGATACATTTATTTGCAAGATGAAAGGAAACCGAATTAACAAAGTGACATAACATGCTATTATGGATCTGCATTGCGTTAATGAAAGAATAATAATGATCAAAGATTTGGGAGCGTTGCAACTAGAAATAAATACTTATGTGGAAAGAAGGAGGATATAAAAATTTAAAGCACATTCTACGTGAATTTAATCATAATAATTTAGAGGTTATAAAAATATTTCGTTACATTAAAATGTTTTTTTTTATACGATTATACATCTTTTTTAAAATATGTGATAACTGACATCACAATAACCTTCTATGAAAAAGTAAAAAAAAAAAAAATTGCGGTAATTTCAATCTATGGCTTTTTTAAACCGAACAAATCTATATTAATAAATGTAATGTACAATATTATGTACATAAAAAATAATAATTATACCGAATGAATTTTTTTCTTAGACATGTCAGTTCTTTTTAAACAAAAATTAAGAATTCCTGATGCTTTTTCTTCAATATCATAAATGTTAATATCGATTTTATATTAATTTTATTAAATTTATTGAATGACTCAACACAAAACTGCTTTCAAGCAATTTAATACTTTTAGAACAAGTAGTTGAAGAACATTCAAAGATTCCAAAGACGGAAGGAGGCCGCTCACCACTATACAGCAGTTTTGAGCGATTTTGACCTTTAGAGAAGGGCTCCAAAACATTAAACAAAAAGAAAAAGAAAAAAAAAAATTATTATCTTTTTTTTTATGGACCTTTGATGATGGCTCAATATTTTTTTATTATTTATTTAATTTTAATTTTAATTTTAATTTTTATTTTATTTATTTATTTATTTATTTTTTATAGCAACTGAAATCCAGTCCATTCTACCATTTTTAATTTTCACGATATTTGCTTTGAGTTTTTACATAAGCTGCTCAATACATTTGGTTTATAAACTATGAAAAAAACGAACTTCTTAAACTATGCTTACTAGGAGTATGCGTGGTATTCTTAAACAAATGACTATGAATAATTGTAAATAGTTTCATACATTGATATGCTACATGTATTACGCATTTAAAGCACTATTTTCTACTACTTGATCCCAAACACATTTTATTCTTTAATTTGTTACTGATACAGCCTCAGGCACAAAAATCTCGCTAATATATAAGGTATGACATGTTTGTCCCAATCGTAAAGTTTGAAGTTAATTCGTCGTTAATTCATTTTGAATTTTCACGATATTTGCTTTGAGTTTTTATATAAGTTGCTCAATACATTTGGTTTATAATTTATGAAAAAAAACAAACTTCTTAAACTGTGCTTACCAGGAGTATCGTGGTATTCTCATACAAATAAATATGAATAATTATAAAAAGTTTCATACATTGATATGCTACATGTATTTTTTCTACTGTTTGATCCCAAACACATTTATTTTTCTTTAACTTGTTACTGATACAGCCTCAGGCACAAAAAGCTCGCTAATATATCTGTACTGATAAGTATAAAGGATTTAAGTCCATATTCTTGATTTTTCTGGAGACGAAAAATAAAGTTAAACTAACTAAAAACTAATCGGAAGAATCGATTAGGAAAAAGGGATTATGTTGATTTATATTCTTTATGCCATTCAGTGATTGTCAACCTTCATTTAATAAAGGGGAAAAATGGAATTAAATATTTTATACAAAAGATTAATGCTAAATTTCTGACTTTAACCATTTTTTTACCAATGGATTTTATCAAAAGCTAAATGACATGGATTTAAATCCTTTATACCAATCGATAGAGAATTTTTTTCTGAGTCTGACTATGTACTTAACTCAAAATCGACATTTTTGGACTTAAATCCTTTATCCCCCACAATAGCCCCCACAATACATCAGTACAGATATAAGGTATGACATGTTTGTCCCAATCGTAAAGTTTGAAGTTAATTCGTCGGGTACTTTTTGAGATATTTGACAAAACGTCTAAAATCGAAAGTGTGCGGTCATTTATGGCCGATCATTAATTATGTACCTTTATTTACTCAACTTTGCAATACACAATACATAGCTGCCAACATTTCTAATTTTTGAATCAAATTTAACAACGGCATTTCTAAAACAGAATTTTTCGTATGTACTTTCGACGATTAAATAAACTGAGAATCATTATAAAAAATTTCCGGTTTGAAGTCTCCCTTGGAAAACGGGAAAGTTGACAACTACAGACAATATATTTCTGAGATCAATTTTTAAGAAATTAAAGCTAAGATTAAAATTTTTCGAACATTCTCTTTCTATGCATACACACTCTCTCTACGTCAGTGCCGGGTTCGATGCCAGGTCGCACTCATCGACCCAGCCGTTCGGGGTTTTCGGTGATTTTTTTTCTGAAACTCGCATAAATACGGGCTAAAATCCCTTAGAAAGATCCCAGTGGAGGGCATTCCACTATAGGCCTAGGACCCTAGCGTAGTCCATCGACCTTAAACCCCACAACCAACCAACCACTCTCATATCATGCATTTCATTTCATAATTTTTAATTTAACATATATTTATTTATTTCATTTTTATTTATTTATTTATTTATTTATTTTCTACAGAATCTTCAACCATGCCTGATGTGCGAGAGATTCCGGAAGACATAGAATCTATAGCTAGCACAGCAGGTGATGACCATCAGATAGAAATGATCTTAGCTGGTTTCCGGGCCTGCGCAAAAGAAGCCATTCGATTTTTACTGGAAGAGGAAGGCTTATCACCAGACCATGAACTGCCTGTAGGTCTCCAAGAACACCTGGACAGACAGCAAGACCATCTTGCCGGGATGCTTCAAAACGATTCTGGACTTGGAGTTTCTGCCATTGATGAAGCTTCGTATTATTCTTCAGCAGACGATGATGAATCTTTTGTTACAGCAGAAGCAACAGATATTGACTGTGATGATCAGTTAGATGATATAACTGAGAACTCTAATACAAATGCCTCTAATAATTCTGTATCAACAAACAATACTGATTGTCACGTCAAAGAAATTTTACAAAAAGATTCAAGTCACTAGTATTAGTCATACAAACATTTATGATAATATAAAGCTGCCTTGAAACTCTGGCAACTTGCAAAGCGGCAAGTGCGGCTTTATTGATATTTCTTTGATGTGGTCGTTGAGTCGTCGCTCGCTGGAGGCGTCTCTCACAAACCTCCTTGTGCGATAACTGCATCTGGACTAGGGTCTCTTTTGTAAAAGAGCAATAAAAAGTAATCTCCATTGTAAACATGTGCAAAATGTCAAGGGTCACTTTTGGACAATGAATAATTTATGACTTTTGAAACTCTGCATTGTTGCCAGAGTTTGAAGGCAGCTTAAGACTGCACTCCACAGAGATTAACTTGTTCCTTCTCCCCATGTAATTCAGTGGTTGGGTGGGCTTGCTGCCGTAACTGATAAACAGGAAGTGCCAGGTTCGATCCCAGGTCCCGCTTGTCGGCCTAGCCTTCCGAAAATTTTCGTGGTTTTCTCCGAAAATAGCGTAAATACGGGCTAAAACTTTTTAAAAGGGCCTCTCATCCAACACATGCCTAGATCGTTTATGTAGACACTGGTAGTGAACTCGGTCCGCTACTGGACGATATGGACCGAATATGGAATGTCAGCTTTTATGGTGGGCGGTAGCAATTTTGTTCGATGTTGAAACACTTTACCTTTTTTTTTTTTTTTGTCTTTTTAACCCTTTCAGGGGCGGTGATGCCACTACAGCATCACCTAATTTTAATTTTCAACTGCAAAAACTCATCCCGAAATTTTTTTAGCAAAATTTTACTTTTATAACATAGTAGAAAACGTCGTCAAATTCTTTTATTTTAATTTTGTTCGTGAATTCCGGTGGCAGTGTAATTTAAATGATCCGAATTACCTTGTGCCGGAAAGGGTTAAAGACACTGAAATGGAAAAATGCTTTATTGTTTTTGCTTTAAGTTACGATAACTCTGTTCTGTAAATTTTATAATGCAAAGTTACTTACCTGCTTTATAAATCACCATTTTTGTACGAAAAATGGGCGGTTCGAAAATTTTACTACTAACAGACATACAAAAGTGGGCGGTAGATATAAAAAGGTCGTAGTGTAGACAATTGACATTATTATGCAACACAAACACTCACATCCACACGCATAACCCTATGGAATTTTTATTGCTTCATATTATAAAAATATTTCATTCAAAAATGACGTCTTTTTTTAATTCTGTTCTTTGAACATGTTGCCTTTTATCTTAGTGAACAGTTAACATTAATAACAACAATAAATTTAAATATTTTGTTTCATTGATTAAATTGAATGCTCTAATTTACAATTTCAAAAAATAAATATTTAAATTTAATTTAAAAAATTTACTCCTTAAGTTAAAAGGCGACATGATCAAAGAATAAAATTTGGAAAACATATTTCAGAAAACTGCACATGAGCTATTTTTATAATACAAAGCAACAAAAATTCCGTAGGTTAGCATAGGAAGGAAGAAAAGACGAAACTAACGCATGTGCAGCCTTATGGAATTACTATGCTAATTAATTTTTACAAATGTTGAATATTTTGTTTCCAGATGTATTAAAATTAACGATTTTTGACATCAATGAAAATTTATAAAAACTATTAAAGCAGTAAAACTAATTAATTTTTTTAAAAAAAGCATCAAAATGCCAGGACCATAGGTTATCTCCTAAATTAACGTGCGCTGAAAACCTTCAAATCGTTACAAAAAATATTTTATGATATATTATTAGTGCGGAGAAATATTTTACTCATTTATTTATTTATTTTGTGATAACAATATAGAACTTTAAACTTTCTAATTCTTAAAATCGATTTCTCTGAAATTTTTTAATCATTTTATCAAATTTTGAAGTTTTTTTTTTTTTTTTTTTTTTTTTTTTTTAAACACGTTTTTGTAATGTTTTATATAAGTACCAGATTAATACTTGAAAAGTTAAAGCTAAGATCCGTGTTTTTTGAGCACCCTGTATAAACACTCCTGCTCAAAAGTTTGGCAAGATTTACAAACGATCGATTTTTTTCAATTTATAAACTTATCTCTCCATGGTATGTTTTCAAACGTTGGGTATTTAAAGAACTGGGTTTTCCTCATGTTTTCCTGTGAAGACTAGTTTAAGACAACATTTAGGGGGCCGGTAACAAATTGAGCAAAATCAATAATGTTTGTAATCACCCTGTATCATTAAATGAACGAAATGATCTGTAACTGTAGGATATATTAATATAGACCCAATTCCGTTTTTTGGATGTTTATAAATAACGGGAATATAAGCATTTATTTTAAAACTCCAAACTAAATCAGCATGTTTTTTTTATTTATAATATACAGAGTTTTAAACGAAAATTATTCCCACTTTCAGATAAATTGAAAGAACACTTTTGAAAGAATATACTTTAATTGGAATACAAATATCTTAAATATCTCGTGAAATATGAAAATTTTTATGAAAAACGTTTTCACTGCGCATGTGCGAAAGATAGAAAATTTTTTATTGCATAGGTTGAAAGCTAGAAATACTGGGCAACTTTTGTCAAAATTTCATTTCAAAAGAGTAAAAATTCAGCAAATTGTCCACAAAAGAACGTGCTAGATTTTAGGTATTCTCCAAGAGTTGAAATTTCATAAGGGGTTGAAATTTCAAAGTTGAAATTTCACATGCTGCGTAATTAATCTGAAGATCCAAATATTTCAACCACTTTGAATTTTTTTTTTTTTTTTTTCGTGAAAAAACCTTATGATTTCACAAGTCTTAGAAAATAAAAAAAAATTGTGTTAGAGTTACAAGCTTATAAGGAGTTTTTCGGAAAAAAGGACTTTGGAGCGTGGTCGAAATATTGAATCTTCAAATTAATTACGCGCCATGTAAAAACCCTTATGAAATTTAAACTCTTGAAAAATACCTAAAATCTAGATCGTTCATTTGCTGACAATTTGCTTAATTTTTATTCTATTCAAATAAACTTTTGACGAAAGTTGCCCAATATATCAAGCTTTCAAACTATATAATAAAAAAAAATTCTATCTTTCGCGCATGGGCAGTGAAAATAGTTTACATAAAAATGTTCATATTTCATAAGATATTTACGATATTTGTATTCCGATTGCAGTATATTGTTTCAAAAGTGTTTTTTCAATTTACCTGAAAGTGTGAATAATTTTCGTTTAAAACTCTGTATACTATAAATAAAAAACATGTTGATTTTTTTGGAGTTTTAAAATACATGTTGATTTTTTTGGAGTTTTAAAATAAATGCTTATATTTTCGTTATTTAACATGCTATCGTCACACAAATTCATCCACAAATTGTACTGGGTCTATATTAACATGTTCTAAAGTTAGAGATCATTTCGTTCACTTAACGATACAGGGTTATCTCAAACATTATTGATTTTGCTCAATTTGTTACCGACCCCCTAAATGTTGTCTTAACCAATCTTCACTGAAAAACATGAGGAAGAACCAGTTATTTTAAATTCCCAATGTTTGAAAACATGTCATCGAGAGATAAGTTTTTAAATTGAGAAAAATTGGTCGTGTGCAAATCTTGCTAAAGTTTTGAGCAGGAGTGTGTATAGATATACACATTATGTTGCTTCAATAAAATTTTATTTTGAACCCTTTATCTACTGAATATAATTTAAAGTACCATTGGATTAAAAAGCGTATAAAATCGATTTGATGTAAGAAATGGCAAAATCAGCATATATAGTTATGCTCGTCACTGACTGACTAACTCTGTCACGCTTAAAAAGGCTAAGAGATTTCCTTGGACTCTGTCTGTGTGTCAACGCAAGCTGCCACCTAATTTTCATACTTTAGTTAATTTTAAAAAATCTAATTGTCTGATCGATAAGCAGTTTAGTCCGACGGATTCAGAAAAATCGCCCTTTTCATTTAGTACCTTATTTGTAACGAATTTTTTATTCGATTTTTTTAAATTAATTAAAATATGAAAATAGACATAGCTTTAAAATAGACAGTTAAATTTTTAATTGTTGCTATTTTTTTTTTTTTTTTTTTACCCTCAGCAGAAAAAGAAATATGCTTTCACATGGAATATATATATATATATATATATATATATATATATATTTATATATATATATATATATATATATAATATGAACTTTGCTCATGCATATGAAAAAATGACGTCTATAAAATAATAATAATAATTTTAAAGATAACGAAGAGATAAATAAAGCGCGAAAATTTCGCACGGACTTGCTAGCAAAGGAATTATTTGATGTGGAAAATAAATAAAATGAAATAATCATTTTTCAACGGGCGCCTTAGTCGCCCTACAACAAAGTAGTACCTTATAAGAATCAGAAGCAGATCTGTTAATTTAATCTCAGTTTATGGCGCTAGACTCTAAATAAAGCAGTTTTTCTTTTTTTCAATCAATGATTTTACAGCATGCTGTCCCTATTTATGATTCTCATTTTTTAATATTGTGTCAAGAATCTACCATCAATTTCAGAAAATATATAAAATGATAATATATACATATATATATTCAAAATCCGGACCTTTTTATGATCATTAATTGCCGAAAATGTAGGTATAGGTGATAAGGTCGATTAACTGCATTTGGGTTTTAGCCCTAGGTAGAATGCCTTCCTTGAAGGGTCTTTCTAAGGGATCCTAACTCGTGTTCACGCAAATTTCGGAGAAAACTACAAAAAACTCCGAACGGACTGGGATCGAGCCTGGCGCCTCCAGAAGTACAGTTTGTAAGCTGAAGTACAATTTTATTAAAATTCGATAACAATTTTTTTTGTTTATTTATTAACGTGGAATATAAAAAAATAAATATTTAATGTGTAATGTTTATACATTACATTGAATTTTAATTTAAACATAATTCGGTATGAATTCGGTATGAGCTTTTTCAGAAGAAATATAATCCCAGTCACTTTCTTATTGTAACAATATTAAAATTATTGATTTATTTCTTTGTTTATTTATTATTATAATTATTTTATTTTTCTCTTTTTATTTTAATTAAACGATGAGTTACTAGTCAACATTTAAGTACAGAAGTGCAACAAGAATGACTGTTGTATTTGTTTATGTTTTTATGAACCATTCATAGATGGCAGCACTACAGCACCATTCTATGCAAAGTTACGTTTTTTTATGTAACTTCACGAAAGCAGCACTATTTTCTTATATAAAAAGAATTTATGTATGTATAATATATTTCTTTTTGTAAATAATGTATGATAAATACTTCTGTTTTACAAATTATATTTATAATAAAATATTTTTAAAAAATACAAATGAATCATTTTTTCAAAAGAAAAAAAACCTAACATTTGTGTGAAAAATTAAAGAGCCGTTTTTCAGATATTATCTTTCAATCCCACTTCCAATTTTCAGCAAAACTTGACAAATTCATTTGTTCACCGTAAACGCACGATTACTTATGAACAGATATTTAAAAGTGAGTTTATATAGCGAGTTTTAAAACAATCCGTAGAGCCGTTTTTAACGCTTTCTGGCACACAACCTTTTTAAGTTGGACTTTCAGCAAAAATGTTTGTAGACAGTCTAATCAGGTCTAGAATAGTTCACATGTATCATGTTGTAAAGTTTACAGTTGATAATTTAATTTTGAGGATGTACCCAAAGAGGGCCCACTACTCAGATGAACTTCGAAAACTGGACACTTTAATTTTGAATTTCAGCATATGTAATTGCAAGCAATCTAATAAAGTCCTGAACAGCTCATAAGTATCATTTACACAGTTGCCGTTTACAATTCTGTACTGATAAGTATAAAGGATTTAAGTCCATATTCTTGATTTTTCAGGAGACGAAAAATAAAGTTAAACTAACTAAAAACAAATCTGAAGAATCGATTAGGAAAAGGGATTTCGTTGACTTATACCCTTTATACCATTCAGTGATTGTCAACGTTCATTTAATAACGGGAAAAAATTTAATTAAATATTTTATACCATACATGAATGGTAAATTTCTGACTTGAACCTTTTTTTACCAATGAATTTTCTCAAAGACTAAATGACATAGACTTAAATCCTTTATACCAATCGATTGAGAATTTTTTTCTGTGTCTGACTATGTACTTAACTCAAAATAGACATCTTTGGACTTAAATCCTTTATACTTTTCAGTACAGAATTTATGGCTGCACCCACTGCATCAGAAGACCTTTGGAAAAACTGGGATATGAACATTGCAGTGAAGCTCACAATAAAGGTTTTTAAAGAATTACTGCAGTCAAAAAGTGTGCAACGAATTTTGTAGTACTGATGCATATTATTGATAAAGAAGGTTAAAAATAATTTTTAAACTAATTTTCATGTTGTTTATTGCATATTTTCAATATTTAAAATAAGAATATTTTGGTGATCCCAGACCGGGTGCGGGCTCACTACATCTAAAAGGCCTAAAGGAAAGCATGTATTTGCGAGACCTAAAATTGACCTCTTTACACAAGACGTAGTATCAATTTTCTGGAACTAATCAACTAATACATACGAAGAGAAATTTAAAAGAGTATTTATATAGCAATTTTGAAGAAAATTGCTAGAGTCTTTGAGATGTGAATCTACGGTCCCACATTCGGTTTTCCAATTTTTGTTAAAAGTTGGAAAATTCATTTGTACACCAGGCCTGTCTTAACTCTTAGTTTTGTCGTCCTGTCTTTATCAGTTTTGGAAATGTGATAGTCAGAATATTTTGCACAACACACATACACACTGAAAACCATTTTTTGGGACTCGGGAGACTTTAAAACATGTAAAACCGGTGAAAAATCAATATCGAAATTTTTGACTAAATGCAGTACTTCCATTACCTACGATAGTCAGGTATTGAGAGTTAAAAAAAATGCAGTTTTATGAAAATTTTATCTAGAACTTAAAATTAAGAATACAGACTGTTAAAATTTATCATATGTAAAAATTTATTTTCAAAATCGCTTCCATAAATTGGGAAATAACCTCCTGTATTCATCATATTAAATGATTTTATACAATAGCAAAATATTTGTAATACGCTTAATGGTAATGAAATTTATAGAAACCTTTTAACCGTTTTAGTTGCAGCAGGGTATATTTTATCTCACCTAATTTTAATCTCAAACTGCAAAAACTCATTTCAGAAATTTTTACTTTCTTCTATATTCAATAGAAGAATGTATTGGATTCGTAAAAATTTTCGACCTCGGGTTTTTGATAGATTTACACGTTTTGAGAACTATAGAACACGATTTGACAATTTTTAGAAAATGTATGTATATCTGTCTGTCTGTGTGGGTGTGACAAAATTTTGTAGCGTCTGTATCTCAGGTACTACTGCACAGAATTTCATACAAATTCGTATGTAGTTACACATTGACATAAATTAGTGCCTATCAACTATTGGTAAAAATTGTCCACCAGCTTGCGTTGCCATCCCGCTTCTTCTAAATTTTTAACATGGTGGTATAGGACAAAATTTTGTATAAATGTGCATAAAGAGAATTATTTGTTAATAATCGTTATGAAATTTAAAAGAATTATTTGTAACAGAGATGGTCAACTGGGAAAAAAAAATTGTGTATGTAGGAGCCTCGCCACCCCCCGTGGGGGGAAGTCCCCCCTCGAGTGGAGTAAATTTTCATGATGGGTATCTTTCAAAAGAGCTCGCCAATACCGTTAAAACGAATGGTTGAACCATCCATCTGCGATAATTTAAAATAAAGTTATCGATTTTTTCATTTTTAACAAACGATTTCTTTTTTTTTTTTTAATGTAATATTGATAATAAAATTGACTTTTTTTGGATATTTCGTATTATACTACTTCTCTAATATGGAAATCGTCATGCATTATCATGGAAGATAATTTTTTTAAATAATAATTTTAATAAATTATTTTTACTGAGGGAATTTGTATAGGAAAATATGGTCCGTGGACTAACAGTGGTCCGCGAGAAAATTTTGGCAGTCTGCAGAAAAATATACACATGATTTTATTATTATTATTATTATTATTATTATTTTATTAAAAATTACACTGATGATAACTTTAACTTAAGATTTCTGAGTCACACATTCTCACATATTTAGACTCCAGATATGTTAATCGCTTTGAATTTCTGATCTGTTTTCATACTTAGCTGAAGTTGTTATTTTATCATATTATTTGAATTCTCCAAATCTTTAAAATATATATAAAAATATACATAATTTCCCAATAGGTTTTAATAATCGAACAATATGCATATTTCTAGATTTAGTACATACATTACATATTTTAGATAATAATTTAATTTATAATAATAAACAAAATATTAATTAGATGCAGTTTTATACATGGAAACTGATTTTTTTCACTCTAGTTAAATCTTTCATCTAACAAAGAAGGAATGAATTGGACACTCCCAAAAATTTTTCAAAAAAATACCTAATAATCTACTCGTCTAACTACACATAATTATAAAAAAATATATATATAGGCCCAATTTAATTATTGCGTTTTTTAAAAAATATTGAAGTTTTCATTAATTGGCGATTTATGGCTCTTTTGGCTGTACAGGGAATTTTCAAAAAAGACTTTTTCATAATCCTGAAAAAGTTATAGAATCTCACTTAGAAAGATGATCATACACAGACAAACCCCAAACAAACGTCGTGTAAATTAAAAAAGTTATGAGTTATAGAATGAATAGAATTTCAGTTCCTCTCTCTATCTTTCTCTATCTCTCTCTCAAAAAAGAAAAAAAAGGAAAGATGATAGGGGGTTTTATCATTATTTATCTACAAATAGCGAACACTGTATCTGCGTTTGTAATGATGATAGATGGCGCTCTCTGAACACTGCAGTTGTTAGTAAATATAACAGCCACGTGTAATTATTATTCTTTCTCCGCCATTTCATCATGGAAAGTCGATTGCATAATATGAGGATATGCAGTGGTGTGATAATTTCACCTTAGCCCACCAGAGGGCGAGCATTTCATTACAATCGCGGATTACCATTGAGCATTCATTAAATCAAAATAAAAACGTGAGTAAAACTTCTAATAATTTATCTTTTATTTTGAGAGGAACCGAAATTCTGTTCATTCTATCTCTCATAACTTTTTTGAATTCATACGATAACATTTGATGCATTCATTTAAATAGTTAAATACTTTTGACTATTAAATTATGAGAATGAATTTTTTTTTTTAAAGCTTGCGCATGCGTAGTTAAAAAATATTTAGTAAAACGCTCATATTTTGTAATATATTTAACATTTTTGAATTCTGATTGCTGTATGCTGGTGTCTAATGTGGTTTGCCAAGTTTCCTAGAAATGGCTTTTCCCTGAGTCTAATACCCTACTTGTTATAATTGAAAATAATCTGGTATGTTACTCACACGACTTTCTCTTACCCTGAAATTTAATACTATAAATACAGGTTGGAGATTAAGAAGTAAGATAACGAGTACTGTTACGTAAACCTATGTTAAACAATTTAAATTAGGCTTCGGAAGAGTTTTATATGATAATTAGTTCTGTGTGAGGGGGGCTACCGCCCCCCTCAACCCCCCGTTTCATTAATGCACCTACATTCATATGCAATTTAATTATGTTATTAAAATTAAAAGTTTACTTAAAATTATACAGACAATTTTCACACGCAACATTCATTGAAACTTATCAATCTTGATCAAACTTTTCCAGCAACAAACTTATATTAACTTCAAAATACAACATTTGGATCACCTAAAATTATTTGTTTTTAAGTTATTCTAAGAGTAGTATGACACTAAATATCCAAAAAAAGTTGAATTTGTTCTCAATATTACGTTTTTTTTTTTTTTTTTTTTTGTTAAAAACGAAAAAAAAAAAAAAAAAAAAAAAAAAAAAAAAAAAAAAATCGATAACTTTATTTTAAATTATTGCAGATCGATGGTTCAATCATTCGTTTTAAGGTATTGGCGAGCTCTTTTGAAAGATACCCATCATGGAAATTTACTCCCCTCGAGGGGGAGGCGAAGTCCCTACATATACAAAAAATTTTTCCCAGTTGACTATCTCTATTACAAAAAATATATATTATTTTCATTTTGTTTAGTGCAGTCTATAGATGTTAAACTCTACTTACCTGCAATTTCCCCCATAGACGTAATGTATTTGAATACCTTTGAGTGTCCCTGTGCACGAACCGTTGGCTTCATCTCAACCAAACGCTTAGTGTAGCATCCCTATATTATTCACATTTAGAATACCGAGTTTGGAATTTTTGCTACTATTTGTTCTTGAGATATACTGATAACAGACACACACACAGACACACACAAAGACCATTCGCTAAAAACATGATTTTCGTATTCAGGGGACCTCAGAACATGTAAATATAACAAAAACTCACTTTCGAAAATTTGACCCTAAAACAATACTTTCTCTTTTCGAGCATTATTTTTTACAGGGTGATCCAAAACATTTCAACCTTTGTTTAATTTTTTACTGGCCCTCTTTTTCTCTTCAAGGCAAAACTTTTGCTAAATTATATGAGGTATAATATGTTCTTTACGCTCTCAAAGTTTTAAGATAATTCCTGCAGAATTTTTTTAGATATTTGACGAAACGGGTACATTTAATATTGTCCAAATACTTATCGGTAGATAAAGTATAAAATGGGTGTTCTTTGATCGATATTATAAAAATATATTTACGTTTCCTAATGAACAAGATTAACAGTGCGTGGAATTTTAAATTATGAATTTAGTGTTCAGTGGAGAATTTTATATCTGGAATTTGGTGGTCCGTGAGAAGTCGAAAAGGATGTCTACCGTTGATATAGAAGAAAAGCTTCATTTATTTATTTAGTTTTATACTTGTTTACAAATTCTGGTGGTTGTTTATTTAAAGAGAGCGAAATTTCTTTGTGCCTGGAAGGGTTAAGGAGACGAAAGATGATGAAAAATATAAGAATCGATACAATTAAAAATATCCAGATGGCTAATATAAAATATACGTAGCTATTTAATATTTTAAAAATAATATCATTGTACAGTTTCCCTCAAACATTACTTAAAAACTTTTACAAAATTTTAAAATTAAAATTTATTTTTCTTGAGTTCCAAATTTCGGGACCATAGTTACTTATAATGATCCATGTTTTCATCCAACGAGATAAATAAAGTAGAGTGCTGATTCAATGAATAAAGGATTAGCTTTCCGTAGATCCCCTAAATAAAATAATAGGCCGGCGCATCACCGCCATTTTTTTGCCTCCGAAGAGGACAGCGTTCCCGCTTGGCGTCCTTATCGCTTCCCTAATGATTTTCAGAAATCTTGATCTGAAGCTAATCCGGTCAAGATAAGAGCAATAAGCAACAATAATATTCCTAAAAACACATTTTTTTTTACAGTACATTCTCAGGATGTCACTTTATTCTGAGGATATCCCATGGATGTACTGTAAGATGTGTTGTTAGGGCGGTTTCTGTTACAGAATTCCGCCAAAACTCAAATACACAGTAATAGAAGGTCTGTGAACACTTCATATTCACTTCTTGAATGATTATAGCAGTTTATCGTTAAACAAACTTCCATATCATAGTTTACTTAGCTAAAATTATGAAATATAATAAAACAAGTTACTCTAAAGTAACGTAAGACGATAAAAAAGTGTTTGTCGTTTGTTTATCAGGGAAACGCGCTGGGTAAACGTGGCAACCCTAAGGCAACAAAATGCCTGATGCGCCAGCTCGTATATATAGGAGCCTTAGCTTTCCGTGGCTCAACATGAACCACGTGATATGAACCAATATATTGATTGCTACGTTTGGCCCTTTATCGCTATTTCGGCATTTAAAATTTTAGTTCGGCAAATTATCATTATAATAAGGTAACACGATAGTTCTATGACCGAAATAAATTGTTTTTAAAGAATATTTCAGGTATTCCACATTATAATCAATAATATATATATATATATATATATATATATATATATATATATCATTATTTCTCAACAAAGTTTAAAAGTGTTTTTAATAAATGTTAAACTTTTAAAAGAGCTAATTTTAAAAACAAATAATAATTTCTCAACTATTTTTAAATATTTTGTCGGTTAAATTTTGATTACACGAAATATAAAGAAATAAAATAAAAGTTAAATGATTTAGAACAAGAAAAATATTAAATTACGCAAGTTAAAAAAAAAAAAACATTGACAGTTATGACTTTCGCCAAATACAATCTCCAAGAAGTTGTCATAGAAATTTATTGAAAATAAGCTGTAACCAAGGAAACCAATGCATAGATGGTTCATCTCACATGACCCAGGGTTACCATTTATCGCTCTACTTTATTTATCTCGTTGTTTTCATCCAGCCATTTTAAAATTTGTTAACCAGTGTATGTGTCCCATAACTGCATATTAATTTTGAAATCAAGAAAGTATCAAAATTACGAACTCTCAAGTTCAATCACAAGACAAAAATTTATGAAAATTTCAAATTTTACACTTTTTTCAATACTTTCCAACAAGATTGAAAAGTGTTAATGACTTCGGTTTATCTGTCTATCCGTCTGTCTATCCGTCTGTCTATCCGTCTGTCTGTCTGTCCGCGCTCTAACTCCCGTAAATATTCGTGGAATTTCTTAGACTGATATATGTTATTCAAGTTCACTATCGGAAGTTCCCAGTTAAAAATGGAGTAAACGCCATTTCTAACTTGTGTTCCAAAGCATTGTATTGTATTCTATGAGAGGTATTTCAATAAACTATATTTTTTTAACTTTACTTTACACAAATCCAAATTTACTTAATGAAATTGAAATATGTTATTTGAGCTCACTATCGGATGTTCTACATTGAAAAGAAGTAAATACCATTACTGGTTTGTGTACAGGGATACCCAAAAGTATTCCAAAGCATTGTGTTCTATGAGAGACATTTCTATGAACCAAATTTCAATAACTTTACTTTGCACAAATCTTAATCCAATGGATATATATTATTCATATGCACAAAATAATGCTTTCTATAGAATATAGTATAATTAGCATTAGATTTACATGGTCACATAAAAATATTCAGTTAAATTATAGGTTATTATTGAAAATTTGCTGGAATTGCATTTTCATTTATATTAAAAGTTTTTAACACTTTCTAACAATTTTTATCTATCAATTTTTATCTGTTTATATGATTTCGATTTGTGTATCTGTCTGTCCGACTGTCTGTCTTTCTATCTGTCTGTCTGCCCACCCCCAGCGTACTTAAATGTTTTCAGAATTTTAAAAAATTGATATGTATTAATCAAGTTTACTATGGAATGTTTCCTATTTAAAATGACATTAATAGGTCCTGTACAACTGGTTTGTGTACAGGGACACCGAAAAAAATTCCAGTACATTGCGTTTTAGGATAGACATTTTTATAAATTACATTTAAATAACTTTCTACTGTAAAATTGATAAAGGAATTGACATTTATTGTTAATATGCTAAAATAATGTTTTGTATAGAATATGATATGGTTAAATTTCAGTTTTACAGGGCTACACTGTAACATTAAGGGTAGCACTTCCGCTTGTGTTAAGCATTTTGAACAGTTCCTAACAATGATTAAAAGTGATTATGAATACGATTAGTCTGTTTTTATGTGTTTCAGTCTTTCTGTCTGTCCGTTGTGTGATAACGTAGACAAAGATTTTTCAAAATTATACGATGCAGCAAGTACGTACAGTTGGAAAGTATTAATAATCAATTCATACCGTATGGTTTTTCGTTCTTGTTTCGTTTGTAAATGATGTTGTAATTGAGATTGAGATGTATGAAATTGGATGCACAGATGTGTTTAGTTACTTACAAAAAATGCATAATAAAAAAAACTGGAGATTTAAAATAATTTAGAATTCTC
Organism: Salticus scenicus; assembly: GCA_963930645.1. Lineage (NCBI taxonomy): Eukaryota > Metazoa > Arthropoda > Arachnida > Araneae > Salticidae > Salticus > Salticus scenicus. The sequence goes on along the minus strand of CAWVNO010000681.1, from coordinate 336,880 downwards.
ATGATGTATTTTAAAATTAGGTATTACTACTTTGTATTATTTTTCCCACAAAAGAGCTCTCTTTCGATTTCTGAAATTGCTTTTTATATCTTTTAAAGCACGCTGTATGCATAACAATGATAGATTTCGTGATAGCACACTGTTGTAGAAGCAACAGAATTTTAAACAAAAACAAAATAAAATAAAAACCCTAAGCGTAATCTTTTGTTTTCTAAATAATAGATATAAAATTCTGCACAAAACAGAATTTATGTAGCGACAGGACATATTTTAAACTACTCTTCCATATAAAGGCATGCAGTAACTGTCATTCCCTACCATCGGTTACTATATTCATTTCTTAAAATTTCTTTGGTATAGCTTTAACATATGAGCTCTTTGGCGGATTTTAAATTATTGTTGTCGTTTTGGCGATGAATTAAATTGCTTATCGCAATGAACTCTTCCCAGCGCCAGCGTCGTCTGCTCAATCACGGGATGTTAGAATAACGTAAAATCTAATTCAATTAAATATTGTTCTTAAGAACAAAAGTGTTAATATTTAATCGATATAAAGTAAAATAAAAGTAATATTGTGAATTTGTAAACAGTAGAATAACTGTATTTGTAAATTTAATAATTTAAAAAAAACACTTTATGTGTTTATTTATTTTTACCTGTAAGAATCGATTTTTGTACGTTGTAGTGTAACTATAACATTAACTGATCTAGCAATAAATAATACCTTGTTCTTGTGGAATTTTTATGGATTATAATTTTAAATTTTAAAATGTTTTCAATTAAATGTATTTGCATAAAGGTGTTAAAGAAAGTTAATTAACTTAGTTACTGGTCTAAATGGTTTTACACCGTACAATGTTGCATTGCCAATGATTTAAGTACCAAAAAAAAAAAAAAAAAAGTATTTAACATGTTCTCCATGAACATCAATAATAAATGCAAACTAAATGATGATTGTAAATGTATACAGCAAACAAAAGATGATGAATAATGATATAAAATGGATTAAAAATGATGATGTATAAAAAAAAAAAATAATACAGATTAAATACGATTGATCAAAAATAAGAAAAGAAAATATGTTATTTCAGCAATCGCTACAGATATAGAAAACTTCGTCTGCTATTTGTTTTTCAAATATCATGTGACCTCTGACGTTATAGATGGGAAGAGCCCATTGTGTAAGTAAATATCTTGGCTAGAAAAGTCCGAGCTACTTCGGTTGTAAATTTCAAATTTCACCAAGGAATTCTATACTGCATCTGCACCATTTCTTTAGCAAGATCATTCTCAATTTTATTTTATTTATTAAAAAAAAAAATTATTAAAAAAAAAAAAAGTTTTTTTTTTTTTTTTTTCTTATTTATTTATTTATATTTGGCATCATTTTTTCAAAAGAATTTTAAAGTTAAAATGGAGGTTTTATTTTATCAAAAGGATAATTTTGAACTAGTTATACGATTGAACTAAAAAATACGGCATTAGCTAGATTTTGTCCTTATTAATAAGTGTACTAATTTTCGATTAAATCTAATATTCCGTCAGCTTTATATATCTAGACAAAAACAAAAACGTTTGCGCATTCATTCAAGGTGATAGATAAACAGTGGTAACGACACTGTCTGAAAGCACTCTTGAAGAAAGTATAAAACCTATCGTACTATAAATAATTAATTGAAACGCCCCTTGTCAAACTAGTATGTTGTGGCCACCACATGACTTTCTTCTATATTTTCCTGTACAAATTCACTCAGTAAAAATAATTTATTAAAATTATTATTTTAAAAAATTATCTTCCATGATAATGCAGACGATTTCCATATTACAAAAGTAGTATAACACTAAATATACAAAAAATGTCAATTTAATTCTCAATATTACATTTAAAAAAAAAAAAAAAAAAAAAAAAAAAAAAAAAAAAAATTTTTTTTTTTTTTTTGTTGAAAATGAAAAAAATCGATAATTCTGTTTTAAGTTACCGTAGATCGATGATTCAACCATTTGTTTTAAAGGTATTGGCGAGCTCTTTTGACCGATACCCATCATGAAAATTTACTTCCCTCGAATGGGGACTTCCACCCAGGGGTGAAGGCGATGCTCCTATATATATACAAAAAATTTTTCCCAGTTCACTATCTGTATTACAAAAGATATATGTTCGTTTCATTTGGTTTAGTGCAATCTATAGATGTTAAACTCTACTTCCTTGCAATTTCCCCTATAGACGCAGATCGATGGTTCAACCATTCGTTTTAAAGGTATTGGCGAGCTCTTTTGAAAGATACCCATCATGAAAATTTACTCCCCTCGAGGGGGGACTTCCCCCCAGGGGGGGGGGGGTGAGGCTCCTACACATACAAAAAAAATTCCCAGTTGACTATCTAAATTATAAATAATTCTTGTAAATTTCATAATGATTATTAAAAAATAATTCTCTTTATGCACATTTATACAAAATTTTGTCCTATACCACCATGTTAAAAATTTAGAAAAAGCGGGATGGCAACGCAAGCTGTTGGACAAATTTTACCAAAAGTTGATAGGCACTAAGTTATGTCGAAGTGTAATTATATACCAATTTGTGTGAAATTCTGTGCAGTAGTACCTGAGATACAGTCGCCACAAAATTTTGTCACACACACACACAGAGACAGACAGACAGACAGTTTCTAAAAATGGTCAAATCGTGTTCTACAGCTCTCAAAAGGTGTAAATCCATCAAAAACCCGAGGTCGAAAATTTTTACGAATCCAATACTTTATTCTATTGAATATAGAAAAAAAGTAAAAATAATTAATTACAACGATTCTTGATGCTTACATAAGGATAAAAACTATATCCAGCATCATTTAATAGTTCGTAATGTGTTTTTGTGATAACCTTCCATCTGATAATTCTTGATCATAAGCAGATCTTCAATCTTTTTCCTGTTTACATAATCCCTATCTTTCTAATGTCCTTTTTTTTTTTTTTTTTTTCTTCTTCTTCTATTAAAAGCTCTCTCATTTTGATGTCACGCTCCCCAATACTAGTTTTATTAAACTTTATTATTTGATAATCTTGAAAGACTGATGAAATGGTTTCGAAGAAAACTTTAACTTTGACCTAATTTTATTAACATCGAAACATGCAGTTTTCTCTTGAAGAAAGTTCGAAGAATGTTTCATTTTTAATGATTAAAATAAATTAATAAATAAATAAAAATAAAAGAAAGGAAAGGGAAAGGATATGTGGATATTTATGTATAATTTCAGATTTTTTTTTTTCCTAACTGATAAATTCAGTATTGCATTGGTGAATTGCTAGTAAACAGAAATTAGTATTCTGTGTTTATCACAAAACTCTTAGCTATACAGGATGATTCAAAACCCAAAGTACAAACTTTTGTGGTTGGTAGGACGCATCATAAGAGTTAAAAATGGTATAGATTATAGATATAGTAATAAGACATAGATTGATCATTGAAAGAGAAAAAGGGATTCCTTTATCCTCGAGAAAGACGACCATTTTTACCGATTAAGGACCGTCTTTCTCGGAGTGAATACACATTGTTAATTTAACAAATAAAATATATTAATAATTTATGTACTAAAGGTGAATGAAAAACTGTAGATACTCATTTTTCTTTCTCTTTTTTACTTTTTCTTTCTTTCTTTTCTTCTTTTTTTTTTTTTTATATAGTTAATGATTAAACTCTTTTTATATAATAATAAATAATAACAGGATTCTTTGCGTTGGAATATTAAAACCCGAATAAACTACTACGTCAGAAACGCCAAAAATATTTGAGGTGCATACTGCTGTTTCGGTAGCCTTAAGCGTTATATACTAAAGCCTTAAGCGTTATACCTTTTATACACTAAAACTAACGTTCTTTACCTGCACCACTGCTAATTATATTTAAAAGAATTTTGAAAAATCCATATTACTTACTAATATAAAATCTTAAGAAATATCGAACTTTAAAAAAAGTATTCCATTAAAATCAAAATAGTAATTATTTCACAATAATAACAAAGCAACTGATTGTAAAAATTATATTTTTCATAAATTAGTCAAATGTACTTATGAAAACCTATTACCTTTCCTCTCATCCATTTATTAGTACACTTAAAAGCCGCGCAATGCATCGACATTTTAAAAATTAATCAACATTCTATTCTATTACATTTGCCGAATTTCAATACCGGTTAATGGCTGATGCCAAAACATTTTTTTCGGTATCAAAAATCTTTGCATTATAACATGGGGATGATAGATCTATATAAATTACTATCCGCGTTTGTAATGATCGATAGATGGCGCTTTTTCAGTTTCTGTTGTTAGTAAATATAATAGCCACGTGTATTTATTATTGTTCTATTTGTTTTACTACTTAATATTCGTACTATAATTTCTCCGCCATTACATCATGGAAAATTGATTGCTTTTGGAAAAAAATATTTCAGTTTATTCAAAGTTCGATCGGAAGTAGATTTTTAACTGAAGTTGAACAAATATTAGTTTCAAATCATCTGATTAATTCTTTACTTCCATTAGCCGACGCAACTGAAATTTTAAATTTGTCATTTGGAAATAAATGGAAGCTTAATTCTGGATTTCTTGGTCCTTTGGAGTTACATTGGAGCACACAACAGTACGTGTTATCTTTTTTACCGGATTTATTCATTTTTATTTAAAAAATATATGTGAAACTAAACATCGGCAGCAATGGCGGCTGGATGGAAGCCGAATTAAAGCATGTTTATTGTAATTTCACCTTAGCCCACCAGAGGGCGAGCATTTCATTACAATCGCGGATATACTAAAGCCTTAAGCGTTATACCTTTTATACACTAAAACTAACGTTCTTTATCTGCGCCACTGCTAATTATATTTAAAAGAATTTTGAAAATTCCATATTACTTACTGATATAAAATCTTAAGAAATATCAAACTTTAAAAAAAGTATTCCATTAAAAATCAAAACAGTAATTATTTCAAAATAATAACAAAGCAACTGATTGTAAAAATTATATTTTTCATAAATTAGTCAAATGTACTTATGAAAACCTATTATTATATTGTCTTTTCCTATCTTTTGGATCTTGATCTTGGTGCTTTCTTTAAAAACTACTATTTACACTTTATGAATGATATAAACTATCAATTTGCTTCTAAATTAGTAAATTCAACTCTGCCTGGAATTTTAACTCTATTAATAATAAATCTAGCTTCAAATAAAATATATTAAATTAATAAATATTAAGATTCTATAAATTACAGATTTTTTTGTGTATAAAGACTATAAAATAAAATAAACAAATAAACAAAAAAAAACTCATGTCTAAATTTAATTTGAACCTATTATCTTTACCAGTAATTTATTATATATATATATATATATCAAGTTTCTAAAATAAGGCCAAAAGATAAAAAAAAAAAATCCAGGGTTTTCCCTGGTTTTCTCATAAACTGCTAAATGCAACTTTTATAACAATCAAATTTTTGGTATCCTGTCAGAATTGTTTACTAAAAAATTACAAGAAAGCACCAGACTTTTTCTTTAATAAAAAATAAAACAAAATTGGCCAGTATCGTATAGTGTCAAAAAGAAGATTTAAAATCGTTACTTCACCTTTCGATTTAGCTCTCACAAATAAAATATAATTTACTTTAAACAAAATAAAAACCTGCGTTGTGTACCCATAAGAAACCCAAGTAAAAATGAAGGACAATGATGACAGCGTTGTTACTTTTATCTATATATATAAAAGAACACTTCCTGAGTGAGTGAGGGGGTGATCTATCAACGCCCAGACCAAACCCCTGGACCTAGAAGCATGAAATTTTGTGACAATGTTCTTTCTATGACGTAGGCATCCACTAAGAAGCGATTTTACAAAATTCGCCCCCCAAGGGGGGGAGGGGGGGCAAAACGTGATTTCACAAAATCCTTCATATCTCAAACAAAAAAACAGATATCCGTAAAATTTTTGCTTTAAAATATAGCTAATACAAATGTCAAAAAACCAATTTCTGGAATTTTCAAAATTCGGTCCCCAAGGGGGGCGGGGGGGCAAAACGTGATTTCACATAATCCTATATATCTCAAACAAAAAAATAGATATGCGTGAAGTTTTTGCTCTAAAATATAGCTAATGCAAATATCTAAAAACCAATTTCTGGAATTTTAGAAATTCAGCTCCCAGGTGGGGCAGCAGGGGGGGGGGGGAGAGGGGGAGGGGCAAAAAATAAAAAGAGAGTTAGATCGTTCAAAATTGGTATATAGAGGTTTTCGATACCTACAAATCGATTTCGGATATTTTCGAATTTGTAAAATTATTAGGAGGGGCGGCAAGGGGGGGGGCTATGGGGCAAAAACAAATAGAAATACAGTTAGGCCGTTCAAAATTGGTACAGTTAGGTTTTAGATGCCTGCAAGTCGAATGGGGATATTTTCGAAAGTGTAAAGTTATTAGGAGGGCCGGGAAAGGGAGAGGGGGGGGGGCAAAAAAATAAAAATAGAGTTAGATCGTTCAAAATTGGTATATAGATGTTTTCGATACAAATCGATTGCGGATACTTTCGAATTTTTAAAATTATTAGAGGCCTGCAAGTCGAATGGGGATATTTTCGAATTTTTAAAATTATTGGGAGGGCGGGAAGGGGGGGGGGAGTAGAGCGGTAAAAAAATAAAAATAGAGATATATCGTTCAAAACTGGTGCATAGGGGTTTTTGATACTTACAAATCGATTGCGGATATTTTCAAATTTGTAAAATTATTAGGATAGACAGGAGGGGGGGGGCGAAGTGGAAAAATAATAGAAATAAGAGTTAGAGCATTTTGGGAATTTTTTCCGAAGGCAGTGAGAACCCGGTGCGACATTTTTCCTACTCAGATTTTGTTTCTCTTTTTTTTCATGTGATAAAAATTAATGCAATTTTGAGAATTCATTATAGTGATTCATTTAAAAATAGGGACCAGCGAAGCGGGCGTTGCCTGCTAGTGTTACTATATTATTAAATCTCCTGGATAAAACTACTCCTTACAATAGATCAAATCTTACATTCATTAGAAATTTGTTTTATTTGACACCCTTTAATAGGTGAATGTATTAAAATTACTGCTTTCCTCTTTTGTTTATATACATATATATCTATTATGATTATCATTATTATTGTTGATACTTTTATGTCACATATTATTTTGTCATAGACCTCAATGTAAACAAATTTTATACCTAAATCTTCCAATACAACTGGACCCCTCAGTACACAGACACCACAAATACATAAACAAGAATAAAAAAAATTTTATTTCTTCTTTCAGACCCCACCTGAAAAGGAAAAACTTACCACCTCAACCTTCTTTGGGAATCGTTTATTGACCAGATTTTAAATCCTAATATCTAAGTCACAAGATTTGACTATACAACCTATTTAACTTCAATCTATATATAGTCTTTTTTTTTTTTTTCTTTTCACAATTCCCAATCAGAAGGTTAAAGTCGCTAACTGAAGATGTCCAGTTACGATTTTATTTAATGATTTCATTTGAAAAGAATGTTCCTATAACCTTTAATATATGGATATAATCCTTGTCGTTAAACTTTCCTAACAATAGAATTCAATCTATTTTTTTTTTTAGAAGACAAATCAATACAAGCTACATTTATTCTATATTAAAGTCTTTCTATTAAAAAGTTATAACAGAGTTAACCAGCTCTAACTCAATATGTGTATCTATAATTCTCATTAACAAATTCATCCTACTCCAGAATAATAAAGGTATACTGTCATCACTGTACATCATTGGGGACTTTAATTTTTGCCCAAATATTATCATCTTACATACTTTCTATACAATTAGATTTTTCTCTTATTGGTTATCTTTCCTTTCGGCTGAATAACATAAAAATTTTTAACCTAAGAATTCTCTAATGAATTAGAGAACTTATTCCAATAATTAAAAATATGTATTTAAAACGATGACTTAATCTTAGAAACTCCAACTCAAGCATATTATGATATAATCTAAAATAATTAAAAAAAAAATACATAACAACAGAATCTATAAAAAAAAAAACAAATTCTCTTAAAGTAAAAAAAAAAATGATATTTATTTATCATAATATCCTCCACTAAAACAAAACATATGAAAATTTGGAAATATATTACGATCTTTTACAATGGCTGATATACAGCTTTTCCTCTTTTTCCAAAAACAGTACATACAAAATATAAATGTAAGAATCCTAGAGTATTATACATTTTTCTAATAGTTGTCTTTTAAAACACCAATAACTAACACTGCTTAAAATTTTGAGAGTTCAAGATAGTTACTCTAGTAAATTTTTTTTTTTTTTTTTTTTTTTTTTTTTTTGTTAAATACACACAATAAATAAATCATAAAAAGGGTTAATTAACTTACGATGAAGGCTTTCCCTAGTTGAGGCTGTCGGTCCTTTGACGAATAAGGAGTCTGGCTGTCAGGTATAAGGGCTTTCATAACTTAACGCTGGGGCTTTACTTGATAAGGGCAAGGGTTGTAGGCGACCTAGTGGGTATGCTGACAGAAGAAGTACTCCTTCACGCAGTTGATTATCGGCTGGGGCTTTCGGCGACCTAGTGCGAACGCTACTGACATACTGACGATGGTCTTAAAGCCGCCCCATCTCCCACCTTAATAAGGTCTTCATTGATGGGGTAGTCGGCTAGGTAATTCCATATAAAAAATATTATGTGATACCCGCTTGGGGTGGCTGGCTTCCAGTGGCAAAAAGGAATCTGGATCCCTGAATACTTCCCGTCGGCTCCAAACGTCGGGGTTAGCCGAGACTCGCTTGCATCGCTGTCAAAATCACTCCTATGGATGCTTTCCTCCGCCGCTTCCCGGCCTGCAGAATCGTTACGGGAGCGTTTTTTGAGAACAACTTATCTCCACTTGATTTTGCGTGATCATACTCAATCTGAGATGCGTTCGTAAGAAGAGAAAATCAAATCTGAGATCCCGGAGGGAGCTTCTCCTCACTGCTGAACTACGCTGTACCTGTTAGTGTTCCGCGCATCTGTAGGTTCTCCCAGCACCGTTCATTTTTTCCGTCCTAATAGAGGAGAGGGCGATTCGAGGATGTTGCTTCCTTCCTCACACCAACAGTTCTCACGATTTCCACTGGCCGAAGGGGCCCCTCCTGTCTCTGGAGCCCCCCGAGCCGTAGCTCTTTATGCTAGCTTGGTCTTGCCTCCAATGCCTCTATTTTTTTTCTCAAAAAGCCTAGAACTAGGTCTCGAGTGTTGCCAACCCACCTTTCTAAAATTATTCGTTGCCCAATGAGAAATAAAATAGTCTAAACCCCTCCTGTCTCGAAATTCGTAACCTGCCCAATTGGTTAGGGGCCCTTGTCCCAGGGCGTGCTCAATTCACCCCACACTGATGAAAAAAGAAAAACATTTTCTCCGATCCCCCGAGTCACGATGGGAAAGGAACACATGGCAATTCTCACAAAATTCCATTCTTGAACCTTTTTTATGAACTCGACAGACTTTCAGACATACCCTTGTCATAGACACGAATTTATGTAATCCTCAGAAGCATAAAAAGTTTAAAGTTACTCCTCACCCCTTATGAACTTTGCCAGATAGCATTTTTTTGAGTCATCAACCACTCAGTTTCCCGAGAAAGAGATCATACAACGTGTTTTCTCAGAAAGCTTGGGGGGAGCCCAATGAACATCACTCAACAACACCTGGAAAAGTCAGTCTACCCAAAACATCTTGTTTTCCGAGAAGAAAATAAGCTAAGAGAATTCTTAAGTGCACTTTACACCGCCAAGGAAGGAAACTTAGATGTTTTTCATAAAAATTTAAAAGAATAGCCTTGTAAAAAATTAGAAATGATAAATTTTTAAAATATAGTTTTCTGTGAAAGGCGTAAAAAAAAATACAAAAATAGACCCGTAAAAATGTACAAGTTTTGAATAAAAACTGAAACAGTTCTTGAAAAAAATTTTTTAAATATTAGCAAAATCTAAATTAACATTTAAAATATTAGCCCAAATTAAAATATTAAAATAAAGAAAAGAGATTTTGTAGAAATTCAATTAACATTTAAAATATTAGCCCAAATTAAAATATTAAAATAAACAAAATAGATTTTGTAGAAATTCATCCTAACACTATTACCTTTCCTCTCATCCATTTATTAGTACACTTAAAAGCCGCGCAATACATCGACATTTTAAAAGTTAATCAACATTCTATTCTATTCTACTACAATTGCCGAGTTTCAATACCGGATAATTGGCTGATGCCAAAACATTTTTTCGGTATCAAAAATCTTTGCATTATACGCAAGCGAAGTGTGATGTCACTGACCGACCGTGGATACTAAGGCACCTATAGGGGATACTCTAGTGGATACAAGAAAATGATTTCCTATGTTAATCGCCCATTGGATTTTTTGTAAAAAATTATTAAAAATCGAGGAAAATTATTTCCCGAATTTAATCCCCATATTTGGGTATATATATGTATTAGTTATCATGTACATGTGTTAGATTGAGTTATTTTGCTGTCAAATTGACAAAATCTTAATTTTAAATTTCAAAATCCTGTTGTCCTTGGCGTTTTTGTATTTGGCGATCAAAAACCTAATACGAAAAGTAATATGTATTGTACGAAATATTGTTTCATATTATTCATTACTCTCAAACTATAAGTTGTAAAAATAACCATGATTTTTGAAAGGAATTAAATTATGTTCGCCAGATAATTTGGCGTTTTTTTTTTTTTTTTTTTTTACCAAGGATGACCGATATCAAATCTATTCCGCTGCAACATATGAGTATCTTATATCAGTTACTTTATTTAGACATTTGAAAACAAATTTGACTTAAAATTATGATAGAATATTTATCATTTTCTTTTTAATTAGTATATTAGTTGGACATTTATTGTGTAAATAGCATCCTTTGAAATGAAATGTTTATGTTTTCAATCGAATATGGAAGTTTGCCATTTTTTTTTCTAGAGTTTTAAAATTTAAAATTCAAATTTTATCAATTTTACAACAAAACAACTTAATCTAACACATGCACATGATAGCTAATACATACCTATACCTAAATATGGGGATTAAAATCGGGAAATAATTTTCCTCGATTTTTAATAATTTTTTACAAAAAATCCAACGGCCGTTTAACATAGGAAATATTTTTCTTGCATCCACGAACGGCTAGTGACGTCATCACTTCGCTTGCGTATAACATGAGAATGATAGATCTATATAAATTACTATATCTATAGTATAGATAGCCATTACCGCAAACGTCACTTTAATCCGTTAAAAAATGGATGTTTTTGGTTAATTTTTAACAATAGTACACACAAATGGGCGTGGCTTTTATAGATTGCATTTTTAATTGAATGTTTTTAGAGGTTAATATTTGCATTTAAAAAAATATAATATATCAATATCCCGTACAATATAACGTTTAGTTAAGAGCGGACAATACCTAATCTCGCCGGCAGCTTTCGCCCATGTTATTCTATGGGAAAATTTGTTTACATAATTACTCATTACCTAATGATTATTTTTCAATTCTGTTTTCACATTTAGAAAATTCATAAGCGTTAAATTAGTACTTGTTTTCCAAAAATTGATTTTTTAAAATTTTAGTATTTCATTTTGCGATTAGAAAATGAGAAAAATGCATTTTGTGAAAAATCGCATTTTTGAACTCCAAATTACAATGTAAAAATTTTAAAAAATGAATTTTTCAAAAATGTGTACTCATTTAACGGTTATGAATTTTCTCACTGCGAAAACAGAATTTAAAAATATTCAATAGGTAATGTGTAATTGTAGCAACAAATTTTCCCATAGAATAACATGGGCGAAGGCTGCCGGCGAGATTAGGTATTGTCCCCTCTTAAAAATGCAATTTACAAAATCCATGCCCATATGCAAGTTTTACTATTAAAAATTAACCAAAAACATCAATTCTTAAAAGGTAAAAATGACATTTGTGGCTATGAGTTCCAGTGCAATTTTCAATCCTTGTCATATTCCTCACATTCCCTAAAAATTTATACGTTCGGTTCCAATTCTGTATAATTCTATATAATAGTGTCACCTACCATTTGACATGCACATAAATTTAATCTTAGTTCCTCATGATAAAGATTTTAATTACTTTACGCAAGTAAAAATGTTTACAAAAAAAAAAAAAAAAAAAAAATATTTTTTAAACATTTTTCTCTTTTAACACTAACAAGGAGAGGTCACGACATGGAAAATTCAGATCGGGACGAAATTGCTCTGAATTGTAGTATATTATGATGGTAACAAAATATTAAAGCAGTAGCACGCACTAGCCACACAATTTCGAGGAAAAAGGCCCGTAAAGTTTCAATAATCTTTAAGTACAAGTTTTTTCGCTAACGTGTCAATGCTCCAGTGCCGTGGTTGGTAGAGCAAAAAGCTGTTACTCAGACGACCTGGGTCCGATGCTGCCAACGGAATTTTTTTTTTTCTTTTTAATCTAAACTTTTCCTTTTATTTATATTTTCTTTTATAATTCAATTCAAAAATTGAAAATTTAAATTTTTAATAATTATTTAATTTTCTTGAATAAAAAAAAAAAAAAAAAAAAAAAAAAAAATAAATAAATGTTGGTTTAGAATTTTTTCTATTTGTAATATTTGTAATTTTCTATAACACAGAAAATAAATTTTAGCTTTGATTTAACTATAAAATAAGGTAAAAATAATTATAAGATAAAAAAAAAAACTTTTTATATACCATGTTTTTAAATTTTCTGATGAACCATTAATAAAATACACGAGGATAAAAAGTAATATTTAAGCAATATTTAAACGCGCGGACTCAGTTCAGTGAACTAATAATAATAATGAAAAAAAATTGGTTTTAAAAATAAAATATTACGCCTTTTAGAACAACTCCTTTTAGCATCATGAACTACATTAGCACTTATCAATGTGTATAAAATTTTTAATGTGATAATGACGTCAATTTTTGTGAGATACATAATTTAACTTTTTATAAGTTTTTAACACTCACGTTTAATTACATGCATTTATTTTTATATCAAAAGAAAATGAACTCGTTTTTTTTTTTTTTTTTTTTTTGGCAACAATTAAATTATAGCCAATATTTTAATGGCTATTTTTAACCATAGATATAGTAATATATATATAGATCTATCATCCCCATGTTATCCAGCAAAAAATTTTGAGGCCGAAAAAAAGTTCTAAAATCAGCCATTAGAGAGTATTGAAAAAAAGAATAAAAAGAAAAATGAATTTTAAACTGTATCTGGAGTTTTTCATTCACCTTAAGTAAATAAATTATTCATAAATTTTATTTATTAAATTATCCGTGTGTATTCCTGTGTGTGATTTACTCGGGGAAAGGCAGCCATTTGAGTGACTTTTCCCGAAAAAAAAGGTATCACTTTTTCCCTCTTGCTGATCAGTCTCTGTCTTATTACTATATCTATGATTTTAAAGCTATTAGGAGATTATTATTTTCATATTTTAATTAATTACAAGAAAACTATTCGAAAAAATCGGACTTCGAAGTATTGTATTGTCATTTTCATTTCGTTTTTGTTTGTTTGTTTGTTTGCAGGGTATAAAGCATTCGGCTTTCTGCCAGCTTCAGTCTGTTTCTCTGTCAGCGCTAATATCACCATCACCACTCAACAGCTCATTCGTCAAAAGCTTCTAATCAAACATTTATTCTTTATAAACTTTGAGAATGGGGGGGGGGGGAGAAAAAAGAAAAGAAAGAAAAAGTGATCAAGCAACAGATAGGAATAGAAATGAGCTAATCACTCAGAGAAGAGTTTTCTCCTAAAATATTTAAATATCTAGTTTCAGTCACGTGAATAGAATTCCTGATTTATAAGTTTACATCAAGTGGCGTTATTTTCCTATTACAGCTTGTCCGAATAGGATATATTATGAGATTTATCATTTAATAAGAAATCGGGAAGAAATTATAAATAAATCATATTATTACGGCAACCATAAGATAAATTTCGCCATCTTTCATCGCCAAAGAAAAGAAACCCGAAAGTTTGAAAACTCATTTTTCATTATCCTTTGCGTACGATCAAGGATCAAATTGCAAAATGATGGAATTCGCTGCTCTCCGGATTTTTCTATTCACTGTAATTTTAGCTATCAGTATTAGTTTTGCGGAGTCATTTAACCTTACTCTACTGCATACAAACGATGTTCATTCACATTTTGTTGAATTTAATACATTTGGTGGAAGATGCAGCGAAAAACTTAAAGAAGAGAAAAAATGTTTTGGTGGATTCGCAAGACAAGTGACAAAGGTATGTTTGTATATTTTTTCTTCATTATTTATTCGAAATAATAATAATAAAAAAAATTATTTACGCTTGGGGAAAAAAAAATTACAGGTTACTTCTCTTATACACGATTTTCCAAACGAAACGCGTGTCTAAACAGGGGTTCATGCAGGCAAAAATTGGGTCCCTTTTGCTGCCCCTTCACAAAATTCCATATCATAAAAAGGGGCCCTTCACAAAATTTAAATTTATAAAATGAGCCCCATCACAATATTTTGTTTTATAGAAATGATCCTTTTATAAAATGTTTCTCTGTTTCCAGTAATATATTTTTTAATTAATTAATTAACGAAACGCTATTAACTTCATGTTAAACATACTATACAGAATGACTATTAAAATAGAAGGTTTTACACAATATATATAAATATATTTTCACAAATAAATAAAATATAAATAAATAAAATGATATAAAATAATATGAATAAAAGTTTGAGGAAAATATTTTGTTTTTCACAAAAAGGACCCAAAAGTTAAAACCTGGATCGACCCCTGATATCAGAAGCAGGATACTATTATTTTTAAACAGTGGTCGAATCTATAGTGTATGTAGCTATTTATATACTGCATGTACAGTCGGTAACAAAAGTGTCCGAACACTAGCAAAAATACTTATGTAAAAAAAGTACACTTCATAGGGTTTTGTTAAATAAATCTTTGTCGAATCCTGTTCTTAGTCAGTGTAAGAGCATGATTCGACAAGGATTTATTTAACAAAACCGTAAGAAGTGTACTTTTTTTACATAGGAATTTTTGCTAGTGTTCGGACACTTTTGTTACCGACTATATGCATTAAAAGTAGGATGTATGTATTGTAATATTATAGGGTGTATGTATTGGCCTGTTTTGATGTTTGTGTGTTTGCAATGTATGAATTTCTAATTTAAAACATTTGGTTAAATATAATTTCTATATAAGCACGTTGTATGCATTATAAAATATATTTTCATTTTGTTGAATTTAATACATTTGGTTGTGTGCAGCGACATATACTTTGACACCAGAAGATAAATTCCGGCGGATTCACAAGTTAACATACAAGACACATTTAAATATTTTTTCTTTATTAGCTGTTAGAGACCAAATAACAGAGCGCGTGGGTCAATCCAGGTTTTAATATTTGGACCTCTTTTTTTTTTCTTTTTTTGAAAAATGAATTTTTTTTTGTGGAAAGAAGAAAGGGGGCATTTCTTTTTTAACCTTTGAATACATAACTTTTAAATACATCTACATCGTATGTTTAAAACCTCATAACTCTTTATGTAGCAACCTTTGCATAGTGTTTTTTTTTTTTTTTTTTTTTTTTTTTTTACCAAAGCTATTTTATCGTTTCCGAACGCATCTAGAATATTTGAGAGTTTATTTCTTTATCTGTGACAATTTTCATTTGTTGGCCCGCATTTCGGAGGGGGTTACGAATTACGATATTATTTATATAAAACGTAATAAAAACATACAGGAAAACTGTTTTCGGATAGAAACAAGGTAAGAGAAACGAATAATATTTATATTTTTGCACACACTAATAAATTTATGCAAGAAAAATGTAGTTTTTTTTTTTTTTTTTTTTTTTTATGATGTAGAAGCCGGATTGATTTCAAATGTTATTTATTAAAAATAAAATTCCATGCATTTAAGGGTTAAGTATTATTGTGTAAAACATTCCGTTTTAGCGGTCACTGTATATAAAGTTCAATATCAAGCTAGTAGTGTTTCATTGAGCCAAGTGTAGTAATTCATTCTAAATAATAATGAAAAGACGGGGGGGGGGGGGGGGGATTGGAAAAGGACCATTTTTATAAAATTAAATTTTGCGAAAGGGCTCTTTTTATGAATTCGAATTTTGTGAAGAAAGGAGTCATTTCATGGATTTAATAAATATTGTGAAAACGCATTTTTCTAAATTTGACTTTTCTAAAGGGACGCTTTTCTATGAAATAGAATTTTGTGAAAGAGTAGCAAAAGGACCCTAATAATTGCTTGAATCGGCCCTTGAATGACTATTATTTTGGAGAGAATACATTCAAACACAAATTCGGAACAATTAAGCTGCTCCTTCAAAAACTCTTCCTGTATTAAAAAAAAAAAAAAGTGCCTCTTTACAAATTCAAATTCAGAAAAATTGGCTCTTTCACAAAATCTCTTTTTATAAAAATGGTCCCTTGAAAATATATTTGTTCAGTAGTTTTCTATGTTTTATTAAATGTACTGTATATAGCTGGTATAATGAAACATTAGTTTGAAATAAAACTTAAAATGTAAGATGCAGTGCTATTGTTGTGCGGACTTTATTTTTACAATAGTCAATAAGAGAGAAAATAGTTAATAATAGAGAAAAATATTTTAAATGAAGTAAAAAACAATATCATGCCACAGAAAAAAAAGAAGAAAAAATTACTATTAATAAAATTATTTTCCATAATTAGTGCAAACGATTTTCCTCTCAGTAAAGTTTAATAGAGAAAAATATTTTAAATGAAGTAAAAAAACAATATCATGCCACAGAAAAAAAAAAAAAATTACTATTAATAAAATTATTTTCCATAATTAGTGCAGACGATTTTCCTGTCAGTAAAGGTTAATAAATATCAAAAAATATATAGAGAGAGCGAAAAAAAAAGAAGAAGAAAAAAAGCCAATTTTGTGCAATAAACACATGCATTTTTTTTTTTTTTTTTTTTTTTTTTTTTACAGAAAAAAATTTACAAGTTTTTCAAAGAATCACAGATCTATAATTGAATCGTTTGTTTTGAAAATATTTATTTATTTATTTATTTATTTATTTTATTATTATTATTATTATTATTATTATTATTATTATTATTATTTTTTATTTTTTTTTTTTTTTTTGAAAAAATATTCAAGATGAAATTTTTTATGGGGAACCTATCTATATATATAGTACATATATATATAACTGGAAATCTATACGTGAATTGGAATTGCTATAAAAAAGAAATTATTGGTAAATTACTTAAATAATTTTTATGCAATTAACTATTACTAATATATACATACATTTGCATTTGCTTTAAAAAATAAATCAGTGGTAAATTACTTAAATTATTTTATGCAATTAACTATGAATAAACAATTTTCTGATCTACTTTTTTGATCTAATAACGAACAGAAGTAACCAATTAAATCTTAAAATTAATAAGAAATCTAAAGTATCAAACAATGTATCATACTCAAATGATTATCAATTTCACAAATCCAGTTTTAAGTAAAACAAATCACAATCGATTAATTAGTGATAAGTATTGTCAATTCACTATTAATAATTTACATATTAAACGAACCTTTAAGTATAATGTATCTCTTGGAAGAAAATTCTTTAATTATAATTCATTTTCAAAATTGTCACATTCAGTTGATTCTTATGCTTCCAAATGCAGTGATCCTAATTACTAAAAGACTATGGTCATATTATAAATGGAGATTTAAATATTATTAATAATCTTAATTTAAATAAATATATATATATATATATATATATATATATATATATATATACGGGGTTGCTACGGCACCTGGAAAACAGGGAAAACCTGGAAATCTCAGTGAATTTGAAAATCTATTAAAAAACAGGGAAAACTCAGGGAATTTTCAAAACTGAAATTTTGAAATTTTTTATAAAAGCATAGGAAAAACTTTTCATAATAAAATATTTTTAAAAATTTTAGTGCTTTATAATAAACCAATTATGTGTTTTTCCCCAACTATAGTAAGTTAATAAAATTAATATACCCTAAATATGTTCAATTAACTTGTAAACATGTTAGATTGATTGCGTATCATCTATTTTACTTCTGAAAGGGAAAGGGAAAACTCAGGGAATTTTTTCTCCTGATTTGTGTAGCAACCTTGATATATACTATATATGAGATATGGAACAAAATTTAGACTTCCTTTCAAAATTACAATTAAACAAATAATAAAAAGGTTCGAATATGATACAGATTTTTTTCATTTATTAAATTGTCATGTTATTTAACAAACCTATTGATCTCTTTAAACAATTGAAAATTCTTGTTTTAAATAAAATTACTGTTTCCGTTCCGAATAAATCAAAATTCATATCATCGTAAAACAAAACCCTACTATTTCAAAAAATACAAAAAAAAAAAAAAAAAGAAAAAGACAAGAAAAATTTTTAATAAGTTACGTAGATTAATTATACTATTATGCGCAAATTTTATTATCATAAATAATTAAATTCCTCTGTATCTCATGATCAAACTTTTGAATTAACATCACGCAGTACCATCAGCATATACAGTTACGCTCATCACTGACTGACTCTGTCTATGTGTTAACGCAAGTTGCCACCTAATTTTCATACTTTAGTTAATTTAAAAAAATCTAATTGTCCGATTGATAAGCTGTTTAATCCGACGGAATCAGAAAAATTGCCCCTTTCATTTGGTACCATATTTGTAACGAATTTTTGATTAGATTCTTTAAAACTAATTAAAATATCAAAATAGACATAGCTTTAAAATAGACATTAAATCTTTAATTGTTGCCAACTTTTTTTTTCAGCATAAAATAAAATATGCTTTCACGTGGGAAAAAAAAAAAAAAAATAAATATATATATATATATATATATATATATATATATATCTTATACTATTAAGTGAGCAATATGTGTATATTTCACTGATCTCGAAAACGGTAGCTCGGACAGTCACGAGATTTAACACAAAGGTGCCCCCCGAAGGGTCATTGAGCACATCGAAGTCAGATTTTCGAATTTTTGATTAGTTTTTTCTTAATTAATTAAAATGTAAAAAAAATAACCTTCTAATTTCTGATAAAAAAGCCATTTAAATTTTAACATTTTATCCATAATTTAATTGTTGCCAATTTTTTTTCGACAAAATAATAATAATTTTAAAAAAAGAAAAAAAAAAAAACGTACATTTATTTAAAATGAGGAAAATAAATAAGAAAGATTAGAAAATAAATTAGAAATATCAGTCGCATCGTTACAAATAAGATAGCAAATGAAAGGGAAAATTTTTGTAAATCCGATGCATTAAACAGCTTATCAATCGGATGATTAGTTTTTTCTTAATTAATTAAAATGTGAAAATAATAAGTCATTTAAATTTAAAAATTTTATCCATAATTTAATTGTTGCCAAATTTTTTTTTTCGGCAAAATAATAATAATAATAATAATAATAATAATAATAAACCGTACATTTATTTAAAATGAGGAAAATAAATCAGAAAGATAAGAAAATAAATTAGAAATATCAGTCGCATCGTTACAAATAAGATAGCAAATGAAAGGGAAAATTTTTGGAAATCCGATGCATTAAACAGCTTATCAATCGGACAATTAGATTTTTTAAAATTACCTAAAGTATGAATTTTAGGTGGCAACAGCAGAAGATTGTATGGAAACCGTTAGGAGAAAAAAAATGAAAAATCTGCTTCACATTAAGTCACATGATTTTTAAGTGGGATTAAAAATTGCAGTTTTCAAATTCTTTTAAATTTTCTCTCGCGAACACAAAAATATAATATACAGCCTGTACCCCACAAGACCAACTTGCATTTCAAATTTCATCAATTATTTTGGTTAATAAACAAAAGTTATTATTATTTTTTTTTTTTTCAAATTAAGTTTTATTCTATCTTCGAAAAGAATTATGTGATCATAGATATAATAATATATATAGATCTATCATCCCCATATTATCGTGCAAAGATTTTTGATGCCGAAAAAAAAGCTTTGGAATCAGCCATTAAGTGGTATTGAAGGAAAAAAGGAAAAAAAGAAGAATGAATTTGAAACTATATCTGGAGCTTTTCATTCACCTTTAGTAAATAAATTATTCATGAATTTTATTTACTAAAACATTCGTGTGTATTCCCGTGTGTATTCACTCGGGGAAAGACTGCCATATTTTGGTAGAATCGCCGTCTTTTCCCGAGTGAAAAGGAATCACTTTTTTCTCCCCAATGATCAATCTATATATTATTACTATATCTATGTATGTGATACGATACATTAATAATTTGGGTTTTAAAAGTTTTTTGAAATAGATTATTTAAACTCTATGAACCATATTTTTATTTTATCAGTTTCATTAACAGATCCTGCTGGGCGATTTTTTTAATTTTGGTGTTGAAGTACATCGAACGTTTTTCGACAAGAAATTTAATATAGCAACAGCCATTTTAATCTAAGTAGCGCATCGAATATATAAAAACATAAATGATTTATTTTTACACAAAATTTACAGAACAAATGTAGTTTTAAAGATAGGAAATTTATTTCAACAAGCACTATTTTAAACCTAAAAACCATTAAAAATATAAGCAGAATATAAAGGATTCTTATGTATAAACAAAAACGAGTCTGTTAAAATTATTAGCAAAATAGTCTTCCCCTTTTCATACAAAAAAAAAAAAAAAAAAAAAAAAAAAAAAAAATCCATTGCTAATATGGCGACAAAAATTCAAAAGCCGCCAGTGGAGCAACATAATAAAGTTGTGCAACACGATAATGTTTACCTATTTATTTATTTTTTTATATAATAATCATTATGCTAATTTATCATACAAATAAATGAGCCTCTGTGTGTTACTGCACTTGCACGCAGTCGAACAGAAATATTTGAAAAATTCAAATTAATATTTAAATAAATAAATAAAAATATGTTTAATGGAAAATATATATAACCATAAAAAGATTAGTTGCCTAAAATATGGCAGAAATAGCGCTCATAGCATATTGTTACAAGGTATTAAGTCTTATTGTTTATTGTTACAATGGATTAAGTCTAAAATGGTGACAAAAATTCAAAAGCCGCCAAAGAGAACTATATTAAGGCTGTACTATCAGTTTTACAACCCATGAATTATATATAAACACAAAAAATTATTTGTCTCATGCAACAGACGTAGCCGGTCACAGCATATTGTAATATTTGGCGTGAAATTGCTGTCATTTAATGATTGATTGGATAAACAAAATAAACATATGAAATAACGTAAAAGCAAATATTATGTTGTCTAAACCCAGTTACATTTGAGTCCAGTCCGAGTTACAGGTGAACAACACGTATAGTGTTGTTCACATGTAACTGGGATTCAAATATAAAAGGGAAACTCCAATTTTTTCGATACTATCTACTTCGAAACTGTTATATAATAAGCACCTAAATGGAAGCTCATTGGTAAACTATTGTCGCAGGTAATAGGGACAAGCGACCGAGTTGCAGTGGATGACCAAATCGCTGCCGAATGCAGCAGGGACCTGGAGCGAACTTTTGAACAATTTCAGTAATTTATTTTATTTTATTTTTATAAAGCTATATAGAAAAGAGTTTCCTTTAAATTTAGTGGCCAGCGAAGCGGGCAAAGCCTGCTAGTATATATATATATATATATATATATATATATATATATATATATAATATTAAATTTGCTCATGCATATGAAAAAATGACGTCTATAAAATAATAATAATAATATTTTTCTATTTTAAAGGTAACAAAGAGATAAATAAAGTGCGAAATTTTCGCAGGGGCAAACGAATTATTTGAAGTGAGAAATAAATAAAATGAAATGATCATTTTTCAACGGGCGCCTTAGTCGCCCTACAAATAACTAGTTATCAATAATAAACACATACATTTCGTAAGATATTAACACTTCGAAATGCAAACTTTAATTACCCTTATTTAGTACTAATTCCTAAATTTCGTAAAACTCTCATTCAATTTCGTTCTGTTACTATAAGATGTAATATTTATAATAATAATGTGAATATACTCCTTCTTAATATTTTAAATCGTTTATATTTATTAACAATTAAAGATGATAACAAACACTGTTTAAACTTGTTTATTTCCTCAAAAGCATTAATAATGTAAATAATATACAAATTTTTGATTTTAAAGATTTAGTTACTATTATAAGATTAACTGCACTTTAAAATATCACAAATTTATTATTTAATTTGTACAAAAATCAATTACAAATTTCAAGTAATATTGGTTCGAATTACTTTCATACACTTACTAATTATATAATTAGTCATATTAAAACCCGAATAAACTACTACGTCAGAAACGCCAAAGAAAAATATTTGAGATGCATACAGCTTGTTATAAAACGCCATTCTTCTGAACGGCTTAAGCGAGTCTTCTAGACTCTTTGAAATATAAAGATTGCAGGCTATTTCATTTAATCAAAATAATTATTTAATATTTTCAAAGCATTTTAATTTTCAAAGTAATAATCTTCAAAATGATATATGAGTATTCTTCTTACCTGTAAAATTCTTCTGTAGAAAAGGAAGAAAAAAGAACATTTACTTAAATTCAATAATTCACCTCTTCTTGATCTTGAAAAACATAAGACAGTTTATTTACACAGCTTGAATGACGATATTTACACTGAAGATGCACAAAAATATATACATATTCGAAATTTTCGGAACATCCATTTCTTCCTATCTATAGCAATACTATTTCTAAAATTATACCTTGAGAAAACATGGATTTATAATAAAACTATGCTAATCTATGAGCTACTTTTTCTATTTCTTAAACTATAGCTCCTTGAATAATAAAATCAGGCCAAAAAAGGCCCCGAGAGCAAACTACTATTTCATTGTGTTGCTCTCTTCACTAAAGACAAACTAAAACCAAAACTAATGTCCCGCGAGAGTAAACAAAAAATGTTCTTCGAATCTCATCTCAACGGGACCTCTGGCGCCCTCTAGTGAGGCAAATGTATATCAATACCTAATACAGCTGTTTCGGTAGCCTTAAGCGTACCGTCTTCATTGCAAACAGAATTTTGAATCTGGAGAAGTGCTCGTATATATAGGTAAGGGACCTAATTTAGTTCAACCATTAGGATTACGGGAAAGATAGGGAGAGTGGCCAATAGAAATTTAGGAATGTGTAGCTGTGTAAACAGTAGCAAAATTAAGAAAATGTGGACTGAATGTAAAATTTCCAACAATCAGACAAATAGGGAACAGCGAAATCACAATTTACAAGGTTTTTAAAAATTTTATAAATATGAAAAGCTTCAAAGAAATCGAGTTCATGAATGGATTTAGGTCTGCAAATTATTTTAGCTGAATTAAATTTAAAATTATGATTTTCCTCCCAGCAATGTTTAGAAATAGCCGATTTGTTGGTTTCTATTGGCCACTCTCCCCACCTTTCCCGTAATCCTATTGGTTGAACTAAATTCGGTCCCTCTCCTATATATACGAGCACTTCCCCAGATTCAGAATTCTTTTTGCACTGAAGACGGTACGCTTAAGGCTACCGAAACAGCTGTACGCATCTCAAATATTTTTCTTTGGTGTTTCTGACGTAGAAATTTATTCGGGTTTTAATATTCCAACGCCAAATCTCCTGTTATTATTAATTAGTCATAATTACATTCTTCAAAATAACAAATTTATGTTCAAAAAGTCGGAATCACACATGGGGATAATAGTTCCTGTATGTTAGTTGATCTCTATGCCTTAATGACTTTGAACGTAATTTAAATTTAAGCAATGTGCAATTTTATTGATATATTGATATTAATAATATATTAGTAATATCTGCAGATAATGAAAACATTAACGATCTTAAATTCAACTATTTTCTAAATTTTTTACCATTAGCTAAAAATTATCTAAATAATAATACTATAAACTTTCTCGATTTAAATATTAATTTAAAAAATAAGACAATATTTATTGATTTATGTGACAAACGTAAAAATTTTATTTTCAGATTTAAAGCTAGCATATATATACGTTTTCAATCCTGTCGTCAGTTATTTGTTTCTTAGAAATATAATTAATAACCATCTATTTAGAATTAAAGAAATTGTGCCCATCAATATAAAAAAAAAAAAAAAAAAAAAAAAAAAAATGTTGTTTATAATACAATGCATTCTATCTTTCCCAATAAATTTTTTCACTAATTTATCCATTGGTAGAAATACATAAATAATATATATATATATATATATATATATATATATATATAATAAAATAAAATAAAATAAAAATTGTGTAGGATGTTGGGCAGATGTTTGATTGAGTAGGTAGGGTGGTGTTGTTTGGTTTGGTTTGTTTGGTTGGGTGGGTTGTTGAACTTAATAATTAAAAAAAAAGAATCATTACATTTCAATTATACAATTAATTTTTAATCTTATGTATTTTATGCAGCAAATTTAATCGAATTGAAATATATTATAACAATTTTAATAATAATTTGTTAACAGTACTATGTAACATTCATGGGTTTACTAAACTATTTAAGCTTTAAGAGAAGGGTTAATGTTATTGATATGTAACAAAAGTTTAAATTAACATCACCGTAATTGTATTTTTTTTTCTAAGTGAATGAAGATGTTTAAGCTAATAGTTATATTATTGCATTTAACTGAAATTGATTTTAATGACTGTTTTTAAATAATTTGCAATGTTTCTTAACACAATTATTTATATCCTTAAAATTTCTCTACTCATAAATAGTCTCAAATCTAATTTTAAACCAAATATCAATTTCTCTACCTTATGGTCATACATAATATACTATGTTAATTGAATTTTTTTAAGTTTTCTCATTAAGCTTCAAATTTTTCTTGCTGATTTTTTTTTTTTTCTTTTTACAGTAATTATTGTCACCACTTTAACTTTTTACTTTGTTACGATATGGTCTTGCAGAGGGTTGGGGAAAGTTGGGCTCCCGGAAAACTTGTTTAAACGCTCCATCGATCTTAAGCCGTGGTGGCCTCTGCTGCTGCTTTTTCTTCTGGTTATAATTTTTTCCATAGTAACGCTTGAAATTCATTTTGGCTGTAATATGTGATTTTGAGGATTCTTCTAATTATCTGTATACATTGTCAAGAAGCTACCACATATATTCATGGACACATAAAGGTTTCGTTGAAAAGTTGGGGGGAAAAAAGCCCCTTTTCTTAATTATAACACGTAGGGTATTAGATCCAGGGCAAAACCATTTTTAGAAAGCTTGACGTACTACATTAGACACAACAAACAACAAACACACTGCAATCAGAATGCAAAAATTGTATCTTACGAAATATGAGTATCTTTACCATGTTTTTATTAACTTCGATTCTTGTTTGTTTGTTTGTCCAGTACAAATCTTGCAATCAATTTTTAACTAACTTCCCGACTAGCTAGACATTTGAAACTTTCAGAATAGCTCAGAACACGGTGACAATGCATTTTTTAAAATACTTTTAGCCAAATGTTTCAAGTTCCTGCTGTCTTCGGTAGCGTTCATATGATTAAACAGAAAATTTATTTAACTAACTTCCCGACTAGCTAGACATTTGAAACTTTTAGAATAGCGCAAAACACGATAACAATACATTTTTTTTAATACTTTTAGCCAATTGTTTCGGGTCCCCACTGTCTTCGATAGCGTTTATATGATTCAACAATCATATAACTTCCCGACAGCTAGACATTTGAAACTTTCAGAATAGCTCAATACACGGTGACAATGCATTTTTAAAAATACTTTTAGCCAATTATTTTGGGTCCCTGCTGCCTTGGGTAGCGTTTATATGATTCGATAATCATATAACTTCCCGACTAGCTAGACATTTGAAACTTTCAGAACAGCTCAGAACATGGTGAACAATGCATTTTTTTTTAATACTTGTAGCTAATTGCTTCGGGTCCCCACTGCCTTCGGTAGCTTTTATATGATTTAACAATCATGTAACTTTCTGATTAGCTAGACATTTGAAACTTTCAGAATAGCTCAATACACGATGACAATGCTTTTTTTTTTTTTTTTTTTTTTTTTTTACTTTTAGCCGATTATTTCGGGTCCCTGCTGCTTTCGGTAGCGTTTATGTGATTCAACAGAAAATTTAAAAATATGGTATATAAAAAGTTCTTTTTATCTTGTCATTATTTACTAAATAATTTTTAACTACGTATGCGCAAGCTTTAAAAAAAATTCATTTGCATAATATAATAGCCAAAAGTACTGAGCTACTTATATGAAAGCTCTAAACAAATATCCTGTATTCAAAGAGTTATGAGAGATAAAATAAACAGAATATCACTTCTTCTGAAAGTAATACCTAAACTATAAGGGGCTTTACACCCCTTTTTATTTTGATTCAATCAATGCCCAATGGTTATACAATATTCGATGATTGTAAATAAATATTGATAAAACCCCCTATCATCCTTTTTTTTTTTTTTTTTTTGTAAGAGGAACTGCAATTCTGTTCATTCTAAAACTCGGAGCTTTTTGAAATTACACGATATTTGATTGGGGGTTTTCATGTAAGTAGCTCAATATTTTTGGCTATTAAATTTTGCAAATGAAATTTTTATAAAGCTTGCGCATGCGTAGTTGAAACTTATTAAGTGAAAATGCTAATATTTCGCAAAATATTTAACATTTTTTTGCATTATGGTTGCCGTATGTTGAGTTCTAATGTAATACACCAAATTTCCTAAAAATGGCTTTGCACCGAGTCTAATACGTGTTATAATTTAAAAAGTGCTAATATTTTTGCATTTTATTAAGGAAACCGTTATATCTCCATGAATCTATTCGTAGCCTCATAAAAATTTATACATATAATTAGAAACATCTGTATAATCACATACTAAGCCAAACCACATCTCAAGCATTACTTTTCCCAGGGCCATCCAAAACATTTTGATTATTGTTTAATTTTTTACTGGTCCCCTTTTCCTCTTCAGGACAAAATTTTTACTAAAATGTATGAGGTATACCATGTTCTTTATACTCCCAAAATTTCAAGATGATTCGTGAAGAATTTTTTGTAGATATTGGACAAAACATCTAAATTTCAAAGTATCCAAATAGTTATTGGTAGATATAGTTTATTCTGAAATGCAGTGGATTTGTTCGTCTGTGAGTAAGATGTAGTAAACTAAGCTATATTTTGTTCTTACTAGTAGTTCTCGTGTCTTCAGAAATTTTAATATTTCTACCCTGCATTGAGGGGCTCCCCTGAAGTTGGCTTCAGTGTGTATTGGATTTGGTATAAATATTTGTCTGTTTCTTTTCTTATCTTTTTTTTTTTTTTTTTTTGAAGTGAAAACTTCTTTAGGCGCGTTGAGCACTTTTTGGGTGAACAAAAATTATGGAACTCGCGTCATCGTCACCGAACGCTTTCCATGAGCTATATGTATACTGTGTATATGTGTACATAGAAGTACCTCCGTGCGTTATTAGTATACATTATATATATACAAAAAGTATATCTCTCTACATATATATCCATATATGTAGCGCACGGCGCGGCATGCCTCATATACATATATATATATATATATATATATATATATGTGTGTGTGTGTGTGTGTATAAAATGTATACTAATACGAGTAGTATACTGGCTACTGGCATCTGTCTCTTTCTAGTTCTATACTCTAAGTATGTATGTACTTTTTCCACAGTATATACATAGTTCACAAAGTACAAGCACGTGTTTTTATAAAGACTGTTAGATTCTTCTTTTTGCTTTCAATATAAATTTTCAAATAAATAATTAAAAAAAAAAAAAAAATTATTTTAGTCATATTACAATATTTTTACCTAATATAGGGCTTAGTTCATTTAATTTGGGTAGCTTCAAATATTGTGCCGAATCATATAATACAGATCATAAACACTTCTTTACAAACCAAAAATAATTCGAAAATAATAATCTAATAGCTCGACGATACAATTCACAAGTTACTTAGTTTTCACTTCTATCGGCAGTTATTGTTTTTATTATTGTTATTATTATTATTATTATTTTGTTCTTTCGGCTGGGATGGGGGTTAACCTTTCAAATATTATTCCTTTTAATATATATATGGGATAATTTTTTACTTCATTTATAGCATTTTAAAACTTAAATCCTTTTTTATTGAAAGAAAAAAAAATAATTTTATTACTTTTTATATTTACAACAGGTGAAAGAGATCAGATCAAATCACGAGAATGTCCTCTTCCTAAACGGCGGTGACTTTTACCAAGGAACAGTATGGTACACTTTGCACCGCTGGCAGATCGTCGCCGAACTCGTGAACCAACTCAACATTGATGTGATGGTCAGCTCATTTTACATTATTTATTTATTTATTTATTTTATCAATAAAATTATACCTATGAAAATTTTCTTTGGTTCTTTCTAAAGATATTGATTGTAAAACGAAAAGTATTTAGCATTACTCTACATAACTGAAAAGAGTTTATGCCGTCAATTTGTCTATGTATTAATTTATTATTTCTTATATTTTCTTCAATAATCGTAAAAATGCTGTAATTGCCTTAAATTTAAATAGGTTTAGCACGACTTGTTGTATGTTGCAATTCATTCTCATAGTTTTAATATCAATCAATAAAAAAGAGTTAAAATATAATTAAATTCTAACATTGTTTTTTAGCATTTTTTACTATGTTTTTATTAACTTCGATTCTTCTTTGTTTGTTTGTTTGTTTGTATGTTTGTTTGTTTGTCCAGTACAAATCTTGCAATCGACTTTTAACTAACTTCCCGACTAGCTAGACATTTGAAACTGTTTGAATAGTTCAGAACACGGTGAAAATGCATTTTTTAAATATTTTTAATCAACTGCTCTGGGTTCCTGCTGCCTTCGGCAGCGTTACCAGTACAAAGCTTGCAATCGATTTTTCACTAACTTCCCGACAAGCTAGACATTTGAAACTTTCAGGATAGCTCAGAACACGGTGACAATACATTTTTTTAATACTTTTAGACAATTGTTTCAGGTCCCTACTGTATTCGGCAGCATTTATATGATTCAACAGAAAATTTATTTAACTAACTTCCCGACTAGCTAGACATTTGAAACTTTCTGAATAGTTCAGAATACGGTAACAATGCATTTTTAAAATATTTTTAACCAATTGCTTCAGGACCCTGCTGCCTTCGGCAGCGTTACCAGTACAAAGCTTGCAATCAATTTTTAACTAACTTCCCGGCTAGATAGACATTTGAAACTTTTATAATAGCTCAAAACACGATAGCAATGAACATTTTAATACTTTTATCCAATTGCTCCGGGTTCCCGCTGCCTTCGGTAGCGTTTATATGATTCAACAGAAAATTTAAAAACATGGTATATAAAAAGTTATTTTTATCTTGTAATTATTTAGTATTAATTATAATACGAACAGAGCTTAAGTTATGATGATCCATTTATTTCTAAATCACTAAGTATATTATTCATAAATTAATTTTAATTAACTTGTAATGAAAGAAATGATATTATTAAAGTTAAAAATTCACAGACATTAGGATTGTGATACATTAATTACACAAAAATATCATAAGCAAAAAAATATGAATTAAAAGTTTAGAAAGAAGTTGGATATTTAAAATGTTGTTATGGTATTTGATTTAGCTATTAAAGAGACATGTACATGCACGTAAACTGAAGTATAGGAATTCCTCATGCTGAAAAGTTTCTCAAGAGATTTTCTCTATTTGCTATAATTCCCAGTATTGTTTGATTCCAATTTTCTGTATTCATGTAACATTACGTACAGTCAGCAGCAAAATTATTCGAGCACTAGCAATAATTCCTAAATTAAAAAAAAAAAAAAAAGTAAACTTAATACTGTTTTGTTAAATAAACCCTTGTCGAATCATGTTCTTTGTCAGTCTAAGAACATGATTCGACAAGTATTTATTTAATAAAACAGTATTAAGTGTACTTTTTTTATGCATAGGAACTATTGCTAACGGTCGAATAATTTTGCTGCTGACTGTATCTTATTTTCTTTTCTTTATTTTTTCCCCTGCTGCATCAATACTTATTTGACAGCATTCTTTGTCATAAAAGACATTTTAACACTTATAGGGATGAGATATGCAACATAGGTCTGCATCTTGTTAAATTTTTAATTTCAGTTCCGTCTAACAGTTATATAAATGTTGGGCGTTATAGCGAGAATCTGTAGGAAAAATGAAGCTAAAAGCCAGCTTGTCCAAATTTGATAAAATATAATTAAACAGGGGTTTTTAATTAGAACCATTCGAAAGAAAATTGATTCGAGATCGTCGAATTAGTTTTTGAAAATATTACTGTTCAAATGCATATTTCGACGCAATATATATTTATTTATTTATTTATTTAACTTTGTATCTCATGTTAAACAACTAATCCAAAATTCTAGTTGTTGCTTATTTAACACATCATATATCTACGGTTAAATTGTATAGGGTTGGCAAGTTTCTTCCAAGATGGAAAAAAACGGCTGGAAGAAATGGAAGAAACTGTTTTTCTTTAAAAATGTATGTTATGATATAGGTTACAATTTTATAAGATACAAAAAATGCATTTTTCTTATAAAGAACCTTAAATAAGTTTTATTATACCTATCAAATTTAATCATTAATTGTATATGCTAAATTAATATTTACATGAGATTTTTAGACACGATCAGATTACACACTAAAAATATTCAAAATAAATTAAAGATATTAACCAGTTCAGTTCAGTTATTTCAGTTAACTTGTGAAATAATTGAACTATTGATTAATTTAAAATTTTTATTTCTTTAACTAGTAGTAAATTGTATGGATCACTATCAATTGGAACAAATATTTTTTCAAAAAATAATGCAACCATCAGTTAAGAGTTTTGTATATCTAAAAAATATATACATAAATTAATTATAAATCATAAATTAATTTCATTATATGGTACGCAGTATAAGAATATTGAAACACGCTTTAAAAATATAGTTCCCACATAAACTCTAATGCATTTTCTTTTCTTGTGAGCTCATGTGCCTGGTGCACTATTTACACATTTTTTAACGGAAAACTTGTCAAATGAATTTGAATTATGTACATTAATTTCAAGGCGTTCCATAAATGTTAACGGAAATTAGAACGGCGGTCAGACAGACTGATGGACTAATTGAAGACATAATCACTCTATAACATTGTTAGAAAGTATGAAAAACGCTCAACATAAAGGAAATTGCAATTTTGTGGCAACTGTATCTCAGGAACTACCGCACAGAATTTCATACAAATTGGTATGTAGTTGCACCTTGACATAAATTAGTGCCTATCAACTTTTGGTAAAAGTTGTCTTACAGGTTGAGTTGCCATCCCGCTTTTTCTAAATTTTTAACATGGTGATACAGGACAAAATCTCGTATAAATGTACATAAAGAGAATTATTTTTTAGTAATCATAATGAAATTTACAAGAATTATTTATAATAGAGATAGTCAACTGGGAATTTTTTTTTTGTATGTGTAGGAGCCTCGCCACCCCCCCTCCCCCCTGGGGGAAGTCCCCCCTCGAGGGGAGTAAATTTTCATGATGGGTATCTTTCAAAAGAGCTCGCCAATACCTTTAAAACGAATGGTTGAACCATCGATCTGCGATAATTTAAAATAAAGTTATCTTTCTTTTTTTTATGTAATATTGACAATAAAATTGACTTTTTTTTGGATATTTAGTGTTATACTACTTCTCTAATATGGAAATCGTCTGCATTATCATGGAAGATAATTTTTTTTAATAATAATTTTAATAAATTATTTTTACTGAGTGAATTTCTATAGGAAAACATAGAAGAAAGTCATGTGGTGGCCACAACATACTAGTTTCTTAATTAAAGATGTCACAGCTTTAATTTCACATTTAATCAACACATTTCTAGTGAAGCACTTATTTCAGCTTAATATTTTTCCCCACAAAATAAAAATTTTAACAAACAGTTAAATATAAACAGTTTCCGTGAAATATTTGAATAATATTATTCATAAATTTCTGCATCTTCAAAATTTATCATTTTCGAAAAATAAAACCAGTCATTTAAATATTTATTTCTTATTTTCAAAATTGTAAATAAATATTTTTAATTTTTTCGATTATAGAAACCTGTCTAAACATTAATTTGTGTTTAGTCATATACTCATAATAAATGAGTAACTCTTTGTGTATTTGTTAAAACAAACTCTTGTACATAATTACATAATACACACAAATATACACATTTATGAAACTTTTAACTTTCTCTAAAAATCAACATGTCAAAGCATTGGTGAAGAATCTACCGCCAAGTACCATGTTTAATATCGCCAAAACTTTCTATTCATTTAGTAATAAAACCATTAATGTTTGTGTTCAAAATAGCACAAAAAGTGGACAAAAGCAAAATTTTTAATAAATAAGATGAACACAAAACAGTTATAACAATAATCAGGGAGTATTTTTTTCAATTTACATCAATTTAAAATACATGAAACAGGCTAGAAAAAATATCTGTATATCATGTCCATTAATAAACTCAATAAAACAAATTAATGGTTAACATCCTTCTGTCAAATATGTTTTCAGATATTACAGTTAGTCTTTCTTAACGTATTTATGAAAAAATAAATTTCAAATTTTTTTAATACCTGAAGATAAAGATAGTTTTTTCGACACATTCAAAGACCTCAATATTAAACCTACGGAGCTTCTTCCAAAATCGCCCCGGGCGGCTGATGGACAGTCTCGACCAATGAGGTTCTGTCACAGAATTGTCGTCACTCTCCTTTTCATCTAGGCAGTGATGCCAGATGGTCGAAAATTATTTCCCCAAACAGGTCTTCAAATTTCCACAATTCAGGGGGGGGGGGGTTCGAAAAAATCCCCAACTTGATTTTTACTAAAAAGGGGAAATAAAAAATTTTTCAAAAAAAAATATATATATATCAAGCAGATTTTTCTGATTTAAGCTCAGATTTTTCCCCAAATGAAGGGAATTTTCGAAAAAAATCCCCAAATAACAATATAGCTATTGAAAGTTTCTAGTCGTAGGGATAAATCATTACGTTGCTAACATTGACAGAAAGATTTTAGAATTCCCCAAAAAAGTCCCCACAAACATTTGGTCCCCAATATTGTCCCCAGAAGCCTCAAAATTCCCCAAACTGGGGACAAAATCCCCAATCTGGCATCGCTACATCTAAGTACCCTAGGTACGTCTCTAGAAAATATTATGGGCGAAGAATTTTGAGTGAGGATAGTGGTATTCAAATTAGACACTTTGACAGAAATGAATAAGACTTAAAATGTTAAATTGTTTGTGCAGTGCCGCTACACGTTTAAAAACGACTCCTAAAATTATATTTGAATATATAAAAATAATATAAAAGAAATAATCATTTACAATATTTCGTTAAAATGGCATTTACTTGCCAAGCTAATATATAAGCATAAAAAATTATTATTTAAACGGGATAACTGGCTAAGACCTCTTAGAAAGACCCACACGGAGGGCCTTACAATAGCCGCCGCCCTTCCTCCTTACTCAAGTCCAAAGTGTAGACAATTATCCTTAACCCAAACACCAATGCTTACGTATTATTTAAAAACGAAATTAAGCTAGTCTGATACAAAAGTAAATAAATAAATAAATAAATAAAATCTAGTTGTGAATTGTAAGGTGAGACTTACGGCCCTCCGTGGCCGAGTTGGAAGATTGCGGGTTCGGTACTCGAGCCGGCCAAAGACCGTCGTATACACTAATGGTGGCTGGTGCACGTAAAATCTGTCCTGGCCGCAAAGTCCCCCATGTTCCCATCAAAAATTATACCTCTGGGGGTCACCGAAGCGGGAGAGCCATCCCTTCCGTGGAGGATCAAAATTGTGAGGGCATGTCTCCGGACCACCTCTAGGGGTGTGTCCCAGACCGTCGCCAATTGCCCATCTGCGCAGCATTAGTGCGACGTAAAGCCCAACCACCACCACAACCACAACCGTGGCCGAGTGGTTATGTCACCACACTGCTAATCGCCTTCGAGCGTAAGAGAGCGGGTCCGATTCCCGCGCTGGTCCTGGGCGTTTTTCCATTTTTTCGTATTGTAATTCTGTTATGTGCTATCTGAAATTATCTGACGAAGATTTACAAGAGGACTATAAGTCAAGCATACAAATCTGATGTACATGTTATCAATAAACAAACAAACAAATAAACAAACAGGTGAGACTGACGGAGCCTAGCTTGGCTCGAATCTAAAGAAAAGCGAAATCAGCCTCTGTCAGGTCTACACCAGTGGAGATTTTTTTGTGTGTTTGTTTGTTTGTTTTCCCTTCCCTTACTGAAAAAGTTTTTTGACATCACAGAGTATTGTATCTAAATTTTTTTAACTATTGTATGCTATGATGCGTACACAATGAACGTTTTAATTATCCCTTTACTTTATTCTTATTACTTTTATGTTTCCTTTTATTTTTGCTTTCAAGTGAGTTGTTTAATCACGTGTATTTTCAGTAAAAGGCAGTTAAAAAATACATGTATAAGTATAAAGTAGTTATAATTAAAATTCCTGTTTATAAGCAGCATCCTGCACCTAAAGCAGGCGAGTGAATTGTCACCAAATTCGATATTTTTGCTATTCATAAGATGCGCTCAAGGATTCATAAGTTATTAGGTTCTAAAAATGTTCAACAGGTGGCACTTTGTATGGGTTGGGATTTGGATAGCCGCTCTACGGTCATTTTTCGCAGATTTTAAGATTCATCAGACCGAGATCTAAGGTTTTAATTAGATTCCGAATCACTACGAAAATCCATGCCTCCTGTACCGGGACTCGAGCCCAGCACCTAGCAACTGGAGGCTAAAGCGCTAGCGCTTTCCATGGGAAAAATAGAAAATGCAAACGACTCACATGGGATAAATAACTAATCGATGAAGATCAAAACTGTTGATGTATGCCTTAATGAGTTTTTATTATCATTATTATAATTATTATTATTATTTTATCTTCCGTTTTCTCATTCAAAGTAGTCCTAGTTGACATTTTTTAAACTTCTATTTTATTTATTTATTTTATTATTATTAATATTTTGAGCGCATATCATTAATCCTTCGCATACCAAATTTGGTGACAATCCCCTTGCCGTTTGAGTCACAGGATGTTGTTTATAGAAAAACCCAATTATTTAATTAAAATTTTAAAAGTTCAATTAACCACCCTATACTTCTAATTACCATTCTTAATTGAGGGTCACTCACTTCTTCCTCAGAGCAGTCGTTGGGTAACCATGAATTCGACGATGGACTCAAGGGTCTCTATCCTTTCCTGGAAAACTTGAAGACCAAAGTAGTCGTCTGCAACATCAATGCTTCAAAAGTCCCAAAATTTGCTGAATACGTTAGCCCTTCGACTATTGTGGAAGTAGCGGGTGAGCGAATTGGAATCATAGGGTATCTAACCCCAGAGACAAAATATCTATCCTCAGCTGGTGAGTATGTTTCCACTTAAAAAAAAAAAAAAAAAAAAAAACAGAATATTTATAAAAGTTACAATCTTTGTTTTTATAGCATTAAAATGATTCGTATACGAAATTTTATTGTTACTTTAAAACAAATTTTGTTTAGAGTGTAGTACTGGCATTAATGTGTAAAAAAAAATTATAAAATAAATTTTATTTTTTGTCTAAAAATGAGCTTCT
Source organism: Salticus scenicus (assembly GCA_963930645.1). Lineage (NCBI taxonomy): Eukaryota > Metazoa > Arthropoda > Arachnida > Araneae > Salticidae > Salticus > Salticus scenicus. Next base: position 301,005 of record CAWVNO010000681.1, on the reverse strand, counting down.
TCAACTTTTTCGATACTGTCCGTTTCGATACTGATTATTATTAATTTTTTTTTTTTTTCCTTTCAAAAAAAAAAAAAAAAAAAAAAAAAAAAAGAAAAGAAAAAGAAAAAGAAAGAAAAGAAAAGAAAAGAAAATGATTTTGATGAAATTCTGGCAAAAGCAGAATTTTGTTTAGTACGGGGGACTATTAGTTTTTTACTTTCTCTTACCCATAATTCAAATTATTCAATTATATTTTAGATAAATTTTCGATTTTGATAAATGTCGAACTATCGTAGAACTGGCGACAACATTATCCGTAGATTGAGACTAATAGTCCTCCGTATTAATAATAGCCTATTTTAATATATTTCAAACATAAAGAGTTTTTATTCTGTTTGTATCAATATCTGTATGTATCAATTATATAGATCTTCATCCTCATTTTGTTGAAGAAAACCCTTACGTGATAGGAAGAAAAGGCGAATAATTTTTAATTCTGCATATCAAGAAACAGTAGAAACATCTCAAAGCAGGAAATAAAAAATTTTAAAAGTCCAATTTCTCAAATATATGTAATTATATGTCAAATAAGACTATTCCTAAACCTGGTTTGAAATATTTTTGGGGCAGGTTTATATACGATACTTGTTATCTTGTCGCTTAGTCTGCAATCTGTCTTTGAGTAATTCTCTGAAAAGTGGTCGTTTCATGTCCCAGCAGTCTTGAGGGCATACTTTTAAAAGCACAAAAACAAAAAGTGGTCCAAACTATCAATATTAATTGGTTTTGCATATAAACTGTTATTCTTTGGTTATTGGAATTCAAATATAATTTTTAAATATTTTTTAAAATGCAAAATATCATTCCCTCACTGTGTTCCCCATTCCCACATGTAAGTAAATAAAATGGTTTCTATGGTATTAAAGCATTTATATTTAGATTATTTGAATTGAAAATGTATTAAACATACTTTAATAAATATTTATCCATTCTACTATATTTATATATTATGCAACGAAAGAAATTAGAACACTTTTTATTGTTGTCCCTGGTAATAGATATCCTTCCCTCACCAAACTATAATTTCACCCCTACTTACTCCATTAATGGCAGCACGTGCTTTATATAAGTCAAACTTAATTTGTATAGCAGCAAGGTAAAGAAGTCATTCTGTGTTCTGTTGGAAACATTTTACAATGATTAGCATATGGCTCTCAAACGTCAGATTGAAATACAGTATTTTTATTATATGTCATTCCCTCATTCATTATAAAGTTAACTAAAAGAAATGAAATTTGCTTTTTTATGTTATGATATTAATAAAAATATGTTTTAATAAATATTTAGTGTTTGAAAATATAACTATACCTAATCATATTTTTATAAAGTAGTTTCTAGAAGAAATTTGTCATTCCCTCACAATCATTCCCTCATTTTTCTAATTAATAAAAATAATTACTATTTCAAAAATTATCAGATACAGTGTGGTTTATATTATTTTTTATTAACTGTAACATATGTGTACATGCAAAAAAATTAAAAAAAAAAATTTGGAGCAATTTTATTTCGGCTAACTTTTTTATATAAAAAAAAAAAAGCCCACTTTTCAGAGAATGACCCATTTATATTAACGAAATGAAGGGAAAAAGAAAGTCGTGTAAGTGTCACACCAGATTAGTTTCCTTGTGAGACTCCTAAATCCCTAAAATTATCAGTGACTTAAACGAGTTTAGGATTTTTCCTTTTAAATATTATGCATCACGATTTCAGAAATATGATTGACTTTAAAGTGAATCTAGGATCACCTTTGAATATTTATCCACAAGGTCAAGGTCACACCATCTCTGACTTTAACATGATGAGTTTCTAATATTTCACTGTATTAAGTAATACTCTATCCTGTTTATAATTTTCCTTTAACCTATGTGACTTGGCGATACTTGAAAATGAAAACCTGTTTTGCTGGAAGAGAAAATCCTGTTTGAAATAAAATTTTGATTTCAAAATGGTGAAAAACGAACTGGCATTTTCTCTTTTCATTATGATTAGTAATTTTCATCAAAAGAAAAATTAAAAATGTGAGGGTACAGTTCCCGCCGCTTATTAAAATCACATTCGTTCTGAGCCAAAGTGATTTTATTAAGCGGCATATTTTTATATCCGGCGAACGTTCTTGAATTTATAAGGAAAAGATATTACTTCTCTAAATTTGAAAAGAAACTTCGAAAGGTAACGAATAATGGAATTGGTAAACAATATTAATTAATTTTTGATAGATAATTAATTAATTGTTCCTTCGATATAAGTAAATTAAACGCATTCCAAGTTCCCATGCGCTTTCCTTTGAGGAAAATTATCATTACTTTACCGAAAGTTCACGCTGTTCTTATAAATTTAACATCTTTCCGTTTAAACCCCATGAATTATTGTAATTTCAAAATGAGAACTAGAAATTGCCTTTTAATATTAGAAAATTAAAAAATATATATCATTTTAAATCGGATTTGTAACTTATTACTGCGTTTTGAAGAATACGTTGCTTGAAATTGTTACGGAGATAAGTTATTAGGTGCGGTTAATTTGTAACTGTGCTGCAAGTGTAAAATCTTCGACAATGAACGATAACGTAGGGTTTGTTGTGCTTTAATTTCTTTTTCTATTTAAAAAAAAAAAAAAAATCCCAATAAAACACTTTAACAGGGGTGGGAATCGATTAAGAGTTTTAACTGGGTTAATCGTAGTTCATTAATCGATTAATCGGTCGATTGATCGGATTTTTAATCGGTTTTCATTTTTTTTTTTTTTTATGTATAATTTTATTTCAACGATGAATAAAACTCTCTTATTGTGTACAGTCGGTAATAAAAGTATCCGAATACTAGCAAAAATTCCTATATAAAAAAAAGTAGAGAATACTATATTGTTAAATAAATCCTTGTCAAATCATGTGCTTAGTCAGTCTAAGTACATGATTCGACAAAGATTTATTTAACAAGTTAGTTCTTCTTCATCACTTCGGAATAGAGCACAGAATGTTATTTTCTATTTCTACTTCGATAGTTACTGTCAGAAATTCTGAACAGACAATAAACGCTTGAAGATACTGTGAAACTCTGTTGACATTTTCCCCATCACAGGGATAGTGGAAATTTCAATCCCTTCTTTTCTTTTCTTTTTTATCTTTAGCATTTCAATTTTTTTGAAAGCTTCTTGTTTCTGAGAATACTATCGCCCTAGCCAACACTTTCTGTAGAAGGCTACAGACAGCACATGAAGCGGCAGTTTGTTTAATAACTGTCCTCCCCCGTTTCACTATCAACAAACAAAAATGCAACATCTTCTTTTGTGAGGTTTTATTTTTATTAATTAATTAATTAATTAATCTATTTTATTTAAATTTTTTTTTGCTTTTTCATTATTTGATGGATGTTTCTTAGAATGCTTGTTAGGAAAATATGTGAAAAAATATTTTGTAGGCAGAACAGCATTTTTACTCTAATTCGTAGTTTGAAAATTTTAATCGGATTTTGAAAAATTTTAATCGAATTAATCGATTCGATTAACTCGATTAAAAAAATTGATCGGGACTAAGCATTGATCGATTAACCGCACCGATTAATCGATTAATCGGCACAGCTCTACACTTTAAATTAAAAACTTTTTTAGTGTGGATAAATGATATTTTTGGCTGCTGAGAAGATATTTTTGAGTTTATTAACCGGAGATGCTGATTCTATTAAGCGGCGGCTTTAATAGTAGTTTGTATTGATTTGATTCAGGTCTAGGCAATTTGATCAGATTAAGCGGCTTATTTTATTAACCAGCGAATTTATTAAGCGGTGGTTACTGTATTTGAAATTATCCTTTTCGTCTGCTAAGCTACATAAATATTTCTGAATTCTGACAATGACGAAATCATTTAGTTAGTTGCATGTAAATTTCATTTACTATACAAATACCGAGAAATGAAATATCATTTTTACTTCCCTGATTGGAATGAAAGAACAATAAAATAAAAACTAGAATATATCGCGAAACTTTCTTGTTATTAGTATTCATTCATCTATGTCAATGTCTAACCAAATATAAACTTTTGAATTCCGTTAGTTGTTTCGTAAGACACAGCGCCCATAAAATTTTGGTGACTCACACTCACATTTATAAAAATATTCAAATCCTGATAAGAACATCTCATAAATTGTAAATCTACCAAGAACCGGAAATCAGAGTTTTGACAAAGCCGATACTTTCTTATGTATACAGAAGAAAGTATTAATAAAACATACATTCTATTTCGTATAATTCGAAAACGAATAGCTATGTAGAACGGTGAAATTTTGTATTTGGAACTGTTTTACATTAATAAAAAAGCACCACAAAACTGGCGTTGTAAAAAATATTACTTACAAACTTTGAATAAACACCATAAAATGCAATAATATCTTCAATGCAATGTTTTCTTGTACAATTCTACTCACACCAGTTGTTATATTTACTTTCTACTTTATAAAGTTTTTCTTTTCCTTTTAAACGATTTTGTGCGTTGCCGCTTTGACTGCAGCACTCGTGCTTACTTTATTCGCCTGATGAAGGGTCGTGTGTTTTTTTGACCCGAAACTATTGTTGCGAGTTTATTGCATTTTATGGTGTTTATTCAAAGTTTTTAAGTAATATGTTTTACATTAAATTATGCACCACTGGTTTTGTTCGCTACAGTATTCGCAGTTTGTCTTTAGCAAAAAAAAAAAAAAAAAAAAAAAGAAAGAAAGAAAGAAAAGAAAAACACTTTCCAACTAACTTGCAAGAGTTTATGGTTTCAGTTTGTATGTCTGTGCGCGCGTTAACACTCGTAAATATTCATAGAATACCTTAAAACTAATATATGTTATTCAAGTTTATTTTCGGATGTCAAGTTCATTTTCGGATTATGCATCACTGTTTTTGTTCGCTACAGTATTGGCAATTTGTCTTTAACAAAAAAAAAAAAAAAAGAAAGAAAGAAAAGAAAAAAACACTTTCCAACAAATTTGCAAGAGTTTATGGTTTCAGTTTGTATGTCTGTGCGCGCGTTAACACTTGTAAATATTCATAGAATACCTTAAAATTGATATGTGTTATTCAAGTTTATTTTCGGATGTTCATTTTCGGATTATGCACCACTGTTTTTGTTCGCTACAGTATTGGCAATTTGTCTTTAACAAAAAAAAAAAAAAAAAAAAAAAAAAGAAAAGAAAAAGAAAAGCAAAACACTTTCCAACAAACTTGCAGGTGTTTATCATAGATATAGTAATCTATATAGATCTGTCATCCCCATGTTATCCAGCAAGAAATTTTTATGCCGAAAAAAAGTTCTAAAATCAACCATTAGAGAGTGTTGAAAAAAAGAATAAAGAAAAATGAATTTGAAACTGTACCTGGAGTTTTTCATTCACCTTTAGTAAATAAATTATTCATAAATTTTATTTACTAAATTATCCGTGTGTATTCCTGTGTGTGATTTACTCGGGAAAAGGCAGCCATTAGAGTGACTTTTCCCGAAAAAAAAGGAATCACTTTTTCCCTCTCGCTGATCAATCTATGACTTATTACTATATCTATGGTGTTTATGGTTTCAGTTTGTCTGTCTGTACGCGCGATAACACTCATAAATATTCATGGAATTCCTTAAAACTGGTATACGTTATTCAAGTTCATTTTCGGATGTTCCCCCATTGAAAATGGACGTGTTTTTGTCTTTTGTCCCCCAGGGGGAAACAAGGGGGGGGGGAGAATTTCCGAAAAGTTGATAGATATAATTTTAAGTTGGGTAAAGACCTAAATTCCTGTCAAGCGCAGTTGAATTCCGTCTGTCCACTCTCAAGTGATACCCGGACAAACGTGGTTTTGTCTTTTGCCCCCCAGGGGGGAACGGGGAGGAATTTCCGAAAAGTTGATAAATATAATTTTAAGTTGGGTAAAGACCTAAATGCCTGTCTAGTACCATTGAATTCCATACAGCGGTTCTTGAGTGATGCCCTGACAAAAAAAAAGCGACATACAGACACCACGACCACATACAGGCAAAATATTCTGAAGTCATTTTCGGCTTTCATGGTGTGTGAAAACGTGAAGATATCGCAAAATTTTTTTATTCCGACAAATTTACAAACAAAAGTCTGATTTTATTAATATAGAAGATTATTATGCTCAGTTGTTTAGAGCTAACAAAAAATTACTCTTCTGCATGCATAAACAAAACTAAACTTCAATTTTTGGCCCATATGCATACAATATTTTATTTTTGCTAGTTTGTAACTGTCAACTTTGCTTACTATCCTTAGGAGACTTAGAATTTGAAGATGAGGTTGAATGCATAAAAAGAGAAGCGAATCGATTAGCGACGGAAGAGAACTTGAATAAAATCTTTGCTGTGGGTCATTCTGGATTTCTAGTGGATCAAGCTATAGCGAGAGAGGTGCCTGAAATAGACATTGTTGTCGGAGGACATACCAACACTTTCCTTTATTCAGGTAAAGGGATAAATTTCACTGCTCTAAAAATAAATAACATAGTTACAGTTTAAAGTTATCTAATCCTTAATCCGGTCCAGGCATTATTTTCACTCAGTCGGAAAAATAAATTTCAATAAAAAATATGATTTTTTCCCAATCAGTTGATTGTGTGATTTTAATATATTGTATTTCTTTCTCCCATTGTTTAATGGTGTTTTCCTTTACCTGCGGCTTATTTCTGTTGAGCTATCTACATGATAGACCAGATGTTTCTGCCTAAAGGTTGTCTGAGTGAGTAATGCCCACCGGTTGTCGGCCTGGATAGCTCAATTGGTAGAGCCTTGACCTTGTAAGTCAAAGATCTGGGGTTCGACTTCCGGTCCAGGCATTATTTTCACTCAGTCGAAAAAATAAATTTCAATAAAGAAATATGATTTTCTTCCCAATCAGTTAATTGTGTGATTTTAATATATTGTAATCCTTTAATGATTACACAGACCTGTGAAACTGAAGTTTTTAAAAAGTACAAGAGAAGTTTTCGCTGATTTTTAAGTTATTTGGTGCGCTCATTTCGAAAATAACCTCTTTTTTTCTTTTTTTTCCTCTATTACGTCAGAACTTTTAATAAAATTGATATCGAATTTTTCCCCCCTCAAACAATATTGCATGTACTGTCTGGCAACAGTGGTTTTCATCCATTTAAATCTATGTAAGATGATCGATTCTTGGTGTAGCAAATTGATTTTTCAGCAATCGATTTATTTTTCATATGTTTATATGGATGAAAACCACTATTGCTAGATCGCACGAGCCGCCTCTGGTCAAGAGAAAAACGGAAAGTTCCCTTGGGTACTTTTACATCAAATTATGGAGCAGTTTCTAAAAGAAAATCACAAATATACTATTTTATTTGTTTTTATTAAGGTAATTAACATAAAATAGACGACTGAGGTGCAAATATTATTTATGAGTTAAAAATCGGAGCAAAACTGATTTTTTTTTTTTTTTTATAAAACGTGACGTGATAGAAATTTTTCGTTATATATATATATATATTTTTTAATTAGCACCAAGAAATACATAAAGTTCAGCTGTCAATTCCTTTTTATTTTTTTATTTTTTTTTCATCCTGTGTTATTGATTTCACATTCAAACAAACATTTGACGTTATTTATTATTAACTGATTAATTATAATTACTCATTTAACCCTACAAGGCTCATTTTTTTTTTTTTTTTTTTTTTTAGTGCGCGACAAAAATATATAGGTTGTAATTAGTGATCAGAAGATAGGGAAAACTTATAAAAATAAAACCATATTTTAAGGAAAAATCAACTTTTTAGCTCAACGTACCGTATGTGGAACATACATAAAAATATGATTTACTAATACATTTACTATTGTAGTATAAAAAAAATGAACTTACCTCTGCAAAATATATACTTCCTTATAACAGACAATATTTTTTTTTTTTTTTTTTTCCAGTTAAACTATTCTTTTTTTATTTTTGAATTCAGACAAACGACTAACATATCACTTTCATTCAAATTTCACACTGAGTGCACTATAACAAAAACATGAACGACATCTTTAGGTCAAGATTCGTATTACTACATTGCTAAATGTCAGTAGCTTCTATCAAGATGTCAAGAGATGTCGCTACTAATAGTTCTATAGCTATAGGAACCACTGAGTTGTTCTTTAGCTCAGTGATAGGAACGATTAAAGTCGGTGTTCCACATATGGAACTGGGTGCCTTGTAGGGTTAAGTTTTTTTCTTTTTTTTATTTCATTGAGGTGTAAAGGGTGAAAATTTAAATGGATAATGCCATTTTAATTTTATTTTTCCACTTTTCCCCTACTATTTTTGCACCTTTTTTTCCTTTTTTTTTTTTTTTTCTCTCTTTTTGCCTTTGTTCGGGCAAAAATGCTATCTCTTTTATATATTACTAGCAGGCAACGCCCGCTTCGCTGGTCCCTATTTTTAAATGAATCACTATAATGAATTCTCACAATTGCATTAATTTTTATCACATGAAAAAAAAGAGAAACAAAATCTGAGTAGGAAAAATGTCGCACCGGGTTCTCACTGCCTTCGGAAAAAATTCCCAAAATGCTCTAACTCTTATTTCTATTATTTTCCCACTTCGCCCCCCCCCCCTCCCAGGCCCGGACTGGCTCCTTTGGGGGCCCTCGGCTAAAAGTCTAAAAAGGGCCCCTTACCGAGGAATTTAGAGTGAATAGGATATTAAAATACATAATTTTTGAAAATTAGGCTAACATGCCTAAAAACCACATTCAGCTTTTTTGCCACATGTAAAATATTTGAGTAAAAATGTAAGCTTCTTCTGATGTAGTTTACTTATTTTCACAATAAATATTTATATAATTTTTTTATACCATACCCAAACTGGTTCCATGTAAGATAAAATATATTTAGTTATTAATTAAAAGTGGTTCATTATTTAAAAAGGAGATTATGAATTACTTTAACTTTAGGCAAACCAATCACACTGTTGAAGCCATAATAATCTAAATCCTACTATAATACTTAAGTAAATACTAAAATGAGACACCATATTAATAAAATACTAAGCATATCGAATAAAATGTCCTCTTTAATTATGATTTAGTTAGTATAAATGCAAAATAGATTTTATAACAAAAACAAAAATGTCTGTACAAAACCTTTATACAGTTATAGTGAACTAAATAACTCTCGCCAAGATCTTTACATATGCAATTGCGACAGCCATTTTACTTCATCACTAAAATGACATCGAAAGTTTAAAAGCCGCCAAGGGGGTTCTTATACTACCGCTGTACCGAAGAAATTTTCAGAAATGAATATAATAATCGTTATTAAGGAATGAATCAGTTACCACATGCTTTTATATGGGAAAATAGATTTAAAATAAATCCTGTTGTACTAAATTAAATTATGTTTTGTACTGTTTATGTCTATACTTAGAAGACAAAAATTGACTCAGTTTTTTCTCTCTGTAAAACATATAATTTTATAGGATAAAAAGGCTGTGAGAACAGCATTGTGCGGGTGTGAAAGCCAACCAGGAATGTGCAGAAACCAAATCGAGGTTTTGGGTGATTTCATTTATATGTTTTTGAATTCTTTTTTTTTTTTTTTTTTTTTTTTGAGATTTTTATATAGATAACTGATACAGAATTTGAAAAGTCATTTAAATGTAGTGACTATCAAATAGCAAAGCGGGTAAAGCCTACTAAAATCACAGCAACAAATGGCGAGGTTTAGCTAGTTTTTATATGAAATGTATAATTTTCACCCGAAATTAAAAACCTCTAATTTTAAAAATTAACTTTAGAAAACTAAATAATAAAATTGTTTCGCTACTGGTTTTTCCGGTAGATAAATGAAAACTTAAAGAATGTAATACTTTGACTTCCTAGATTATATTCTAAAAAAATAGCAAACAAATTACACTATTTAATGTAACTTTATTCGAAAAAAAAAAAAAATCTGGAGTGAAACAACCACACAACTTCCATAGCCACTATTACACGTATATGTACTTTTTGGAGATAATGTGATCAGAAGACGTAGAATTGAGCTAATGAAACAGACAACTAAAAATTTTCCAGTAAGAGAAAATTAATACACGTTTACGGTAAACGCCTGAAAACGTAAAGACATAAAATAGAGTTTACATAGCAAGGGGGGAAAAAAGGTAGAGTTTTTTTTTTTTTTTTTTCTTTAAATACATCAATTTCTGAGATCTAAAAATGATCAATCTGATCAGGATGGACTATTAATTTTCCTGTAATAATCACGTAAAGCCTGAGAAAGGATATCTAAAATGGGTTCATGTAACAGTTTTCAAGAAAATCGTTATAGCCATTTTTGAGACACGCTTTTTGCCAAAACTTGGCGTATTCAGTTGTTGACCGGAAAACAACAATTATATACAAAATGATATTTAAAAGAGGGTTAAGGATAAATATTGTAAGTTTGCAAAAAATCCATACAGCCGTTTTGAAAGGAATCCACTCGCAGTACCTGAAATTCAGCTATTTATACAGGACGCTTATCAATTTTCTTGAACTAACCAACTATATCATTTGAAAGGACATCTAATAGAGTGTTTATATAGCAACTTTGAAAAAAATCGTTAGAGCAGCTTTTGAGATACGGACTTACGGCCTCACTTCCAGTTTCGGATGTCCCACTTCCGGTTTTCCAATTTTTACCAAAATTTGGAAAATGCATCTGTACACCAGTTCTGTCTTAATTCTGAAGTTTCGTAGCTGTATCTTTATTAGTTCCGGAGATATGATAGTCGGAAGATTCCCCACTCACATACACACACACACTGACCAACTGCCAAAAACTACCTTTTTGGACTGAGGAGACCTTAAAACATATAAATCAGGTGAAATCTCGATATCGAATTTTTGGACCGAATACAATACTTCCATTACCTACGGTAGTCGGGTAATGGAAGTAAAAATTATGTAATTACGAATTTTTAGCTTTGTTTGTCATTTTCAATACCTTAAATAATATTAATGATGATTGTAATCATGTGCAAAATTTACATTTTTAACTTTATGTTGAAATAAGCTTTATTTCAGTGTATCAAAAATCTGGGCAGTAAAAACAACCTTGCAATTTTGCCCTTTTCAAAGGCGGTCAGAGGGTTAATTGTACCATTATTGTCCCTCAAAGGTCGATTCTGTGACTAAGTGGAACTAGTTATCCAAGTATTTAAACGTTTGGAAAAAGAAAAACTTTTCAAATTCTAAAGATTTTCTCTTCTTTTCGAAAGGAGATTTTGATAGGTACGTTTTATGTTGACACTGCTTTAAAAAAATCTTACTACAAGACTGATTAGTGAGTGAGCGCACAACAAAGAAGTAAGTTATATTAGATAAGAACACTTACAGTCGGTAACAAAAGTCTCCGAACACTAGCAAAAATTCCTATATAAAAAAAGTACACTTCATACGGTTTTGTTAAGTAAATCCTTGTTGAATCCTGTTCTTAGTCAGTGTAAGAACATGATTCGATAAGGATTTATTTAACAAAACCGTAAGAAGTGTACTGTTTTTACATAGGAATTTTTGCTAGTGTTCGGACAATTTTGTTACCGACTGTATCTAATCAATATTTTAGTCCTGATTTAAATCAGCGGATAAGAACAAGAATTGCAGCTCCGAAGAAACATAACTATCGCTTTAAAATTTCGTGGCTAGCTAATATAGGAGAAAGCACAGATGGAAGATGAAGCATGAAGCAGCGAGCTCTAAGAATGAAACATTTTTGATTTGAGATTCTAGATGAAATCAATTAAAAAAGACCCAGATTTTTCATTGGTAAGCCGCAGTACTTGTTTGCATTTAAGTTCTTTGAACGCAAAGTTGTCCTAAAGTGTGTATGAAAGTGTCTTAAACTTAAACTGATGGGTCGAAATTGACTGTAAATGCATAAGATTATTGGAAAATAAATAGTCAAATTATTCTGATGTAACTAAATTAGAAAGTACACTCCTGTTCAAAAGATTAGCAAGATTTGCAAACGATAACTTTTTTTCAAATTAAAAACTTATCTCTCCATGAAATGTTTTCAAACAGTGGATATTTACAGAACTGGGTCTTTCTCATTTTTCAGTGAAGATTGGTTTAAGACAACAGTTAGGGGGCCGGTAACAAATTAGACAAAATTAATAATGTTTGTGGTGACCCTGTATCGTTAAGTAAACGAAATGAACTGTAACTTTAGGATATATTAATATAGACTCAGTTCGATTTGTGAATGAATTTGGGTGACGATAGCATGTTAAATAAGGGAGATATAAGCATTTATTTTAAAACTCAAAATAAAAAATAAATAAATAAAAAAATAAATCAACATGTTTTTTATTTATAATATACAGAGTTTTTAACGAAAATTATTACCACTTTCAGATAAATTAGAAAAACACTTTTAAAACAATATACTGCAATCGGAATACAAATATGCTTAAATATCTCATGAAATAGGAGTATTTATATGAAAAACCTGTTTACTTGCACATGTACAAAAGATAAACATTTTTTATTGCATAGGTTGAAAGCTAGATGTATTGGGCAACTTTTATTAAAAGTGCATTTGAATAGAATAAAAATTAAGAGAATTGTACAAAAAAGAACGAGCTAGATTTTAGATATTTTCCAAGAGTTGAAATTTCTTAAGAGGTTTTTCGTAATTAATTTTAAGATCCAATTATTTCAACCACACTCCAAATGTACTTTTTTGTGAAAAATCCCTTATAAGCTTGAAACTCTAACATATTTTTGTTTATTAACTATGATTTGTGAGATCATAAGGGGTTTTCCCAAAAAACAACCTTTAGAAAGTGATTGAAATAATTAGATCTTAAAATTAATTACGCGGCATATGAAAAACCCTTAAGAAATTTCAAGTCTTGGAAAATATCTAAAATATAGCTCGGTCTTTTTTGTACAATTCTCTTGATTTTTATTCTATTCAAATGCACTTTTGATAAAAGTTGTCCAATACATCTAGCTTTCAACCTATGCAATAAAAAATGTTTTACCTTTCGTATATGCGCAGTAAACACGTTTTTCATAAAAATGTTCGTATTTCATGAGATATTTCAGATATTTTTGATTGCAGTATATTGTTTTAAAAATGTTTTCCAACTTACCTGAATGTAGGAATAATTTTCGTTAAAAACTGTGTATAAATAAAAAGCATGGTGATTTTTTTTTTGAAGTTTTAAAATAAATGCTTATATCTCCCTTATTTAACATGCTATCGTCACACAAATTCATCCACAAATTGAACTTGGTCTATATTAACGTATCCTAAAGTTACAGTTCATTTCGTTTACTTAACGATACAAGGTGATCACAAGCATTATTGATTTTGCTCAACTTGTTACCTGCCGCCTAATTGTTGTCTTAAACCAATCTTCACTGAAAAATATGAGAAAGACCCAGTTCTGTAAATATCCACTGTTTGAAAACATTTCATTGAGAGATAAGTTTTTAATTTGAAAAAAGTGATCGTTTGCAAATCTTGCTAAACTTTTGAACAGGAGTGTAGTATATTTATTTTTAGGGGTTTTCTGGGGCCCCCTTGAGGCGGGGGCCCTCGGCGATCGCCGACCAGCCGACCTGGCCAGTCCGGGCCTGCCCCCTCCTGTCTATCCTAATAATTTTACAAATTTGAAAATATCCGCAATCGATTTGTAAGTATCAAAAACCTCTATGCACCAGTTTTGAACGATATATCTCTATTTTTATTTTTTTTACCGCTCTACTCCCCCCCCCTTCCCGCCCTCCCAATAATTTTAAAAATTCGAAAATATCCGCAATCGATTTGTAGGTATTGGAAACCTCTATGTACCAATTTGAATGATCTAACTCTATTTTCTTTTTTTTTTTGCCCCTCTGCCCCCCCCCTTCCCGGCCCTCCTAATAACTTTACACTTTCGAAAAAATCCCCATTCGACTTGCAGGCCTCTAAAATCTATCTGTACCGATTTTGAACGGCCTAACTGTATTTCTACTTGTTTTTGACCATAGCCCCCCCCTTCCCGCCCCACCTAATAATTTTAAAAATTTGAAAGTATCCGCAATCGATTTGTAAGTATCGAAAACATCTATATACCAATTTTGAACGATCTAACTCTATTTTTATTTTTTTTTGCCCCCCCCCTCTCCCCTCCCCCTTTCCCGGCCCTCCTAATAGCTTTACACTTTCGAAAATATCCCCATTCGACTTGCAGGCATCTAAAACCTAACTGTACCAATTTTGAACGGCCTAACTGTATTTCTATTTGTTTTTGCCCCATAGCCCCCCCCCTTGCCGCCCCCCTTCCCGCCCCTCCTAATAATTTTACAAATTCGAAAATATCCGAAATCGATTTGTAGGTATCGAAAACCTCTATATACCAATTTTGAACGATCTAACTCTTTTTATTATTTGCCCCCCCCCTCTCCCCCCCCCCCTGCTGCCCCACCTGGGGGCTGAATTTCTAAAATTCCAGAAATTGGTTTTTAGATATTTGCATTAGCTATATTTTAGAGCAAAAACTTCACGCATATCTATTTTTTTGTTTGAGATATATAGGATTATGCGAAATCACGTTTTTACGCATGTGAAATCACGTTTTGCCCCCCCGCCCCCCTTGGGGACCGAATTTTGAAAATTCCAGAAATTGGTTTTTTGACATTTGTATTAGCTATATTTTAAAGCAAAAATTTTACGGATATCTGTTTTTTTGTTTGAGATATGAAGGATTTTGTGAAATCACGTTTTGCCCCCCCTCCCCCCCTTGGGGGGCGAATTTTGTAAAATCGCTTCTTAGTGGATGCCTACGTCATAGAAAGAACATTGTCACAAAATTTCATGCTTCTAGGTCCAGGGGTTTGGTCTGGGCGTTGATAGATCACCCCCTCACTCACTAACTCACTCAGGAAGTGTTCTTTTATATATATAGATTAATTCACTTTTGACTTATGACTTTTTTCCTTTGTTGCATTTCAGGAGATCCACCATCAGAGGAATCACCGCAAGGTACGTATCCAGTTGTAATCACTAGAGATGATGGTTCTCAAGCTTTGGTTGTTCAAGATTTCGCTTTTGGAAAATATGTTGGATTCTTGGAAGTCGAATTCGATGACAAAGGAAAAGTAATCTCGTGGGCCGGAAATCCCATACTGCTGGATGCATCTGTTGAAGAAGGTTATTGGAGAGCTTCTTCATCTTTTTTGCTACGATTTTTGTATTAATTTTCAATTTTAGGATGATTATTTCTTAATCATCTTTATTACCTTTAATGATTTGTCGGTACAGTCGGTAACAAAAGTGTCCGAACACTAGCAAAAATTCCTATGTAAAAAAAGTACACTTCATACGGTTTTGTTAAATAAATCCTTATCGAATCACTGTCTTAACTGACTAAGAACAGGATTCGACAAGGATTTATTTAACAAAGCAGTATTAACTCTACTTTTTTTAGATAGGAATTTTTGATAGTGTTCGGACACTTTTGTTACCGACTGTACCTCCGTACTAACCGCATATTAGGGATTGATTACCATTTCGAACTGAAGCAAAGTGACTAAGGAATTAATTTGATTACATTTTTAGTATATATATTTAGAGATTACTGAATTCTGTAGCTTCAATTAACTTTTTCTACTATGCGTTATTAAAATAAATTCTAAGTTAGATTTTATATAAATATTTATTTTTGGACATTATTTCTTATATATATACATATATATCTGTGTGTCACGTATTTCTTGCTTGCAATCGTATATTCAAGGTAGAGAATCAAGGAACAGACATAATTTCTGGAACGTCTCTTTATTCAAGATCCACAGAAGAGGAACTTGGAAGGCAATAGAGACCATCGGGGATCAAGTGCGGCCCAGCCGCAAAATAGCGGACTTTTCCGGCGACCTCGCGTTAACTTTCGGATTCGATGGCGTAACTTTATTAGATTTTTACTGGCAGGCGATAATTAAAGAAGATCGTTAATTTTGGCGAGTTTTGTCTTTTTATACCCGTAATTTTGGTGTATTTCTGGCGTAATCTTGAACTTCTCCCTATTTCTTTTATTGGCTATTTTATTTAATAACACACTACTTCTTTGTTTCTTATTGGCCGTACTTTCGTATTTGCTAAACACCGTGACGACGGTAGTCGCCAAATCGCAAAGTCATTAACCCAATATTTATAGCTTTACATCTGACGTAAATAATCAAACTCTAATTTATAGTCATAAATCTTTTTTTTTTCTTTTAACATCGCTAATATAATTCTAATATTGAATCTTTTCGGCGCCAGCTATTTATTAACTTTACCAGATTATTTTACGTTCATCATTTTCAAATGAACGTGATTATAATTTTCTGTTTTGTTTTTTCTATTATTTAAAAAGTTACTTACGGCTTTATGAGATTTCCTTTAATTCGTTTTACAATATTAATTAAGAATATAAAAATAATACTCTAAAATATGAAAATAATAATTTAAAATATAAAATTACAAAATTAATTCTTACCTCTTTTTATCCTATTATATATATTTTTTTCTCTGTTTCATAATGTTGTAGATAAAGGATTAAACTCATCATTAATATACTTTGAATTAGAAGTCATGGTCGCATTCATGGGCAGTGAAGGGGGGACCAACATGCTCCTTTTCTATATTTTAAAGTTTGATCTTAATAATCCTTGTATTTCGTAATTTTAAAGGGGAAAAAATTAGAAAGTTATTTGAAATAATTAATTGCTAACGAAAGAAATATTATGTTTTGACCTTCTATCTGTCCCGCTCAAGTGAAATTGTTTAGAAATCGATAAAAAAATATTTTGCCCCTTCTTGGATATTTTTGGGCATATTCAGAATGTCACAGAAAAAATTGGCCTTTTTTCTTTCCTATATTTTGATAATATATTTTTATTCTTCTTTTTTTTTTTTTTTTTTTTTTTTTTCTTTCTTTCATGAGCATTTTCAGTATATCAAAAAAGAAATGACTTATTTATTTTCTTTATTTTGATAATATATTTGTATTTTTATTTATTTATTTATTTTTTTTTATGAGCATATTCAATATGTCAAAGTAAATCTTTATTTTGATAATATATTTGTATCTTTTATTTTATTTATTATTTATTTTTTCTTCACGAACATATTCCGTATGTCAAATAAAATACTATATTTATTTATTTATTTATTTTCCTTATTCTAATAATATATTTGTATTCTTTGATTTTTTTCATGATCACTCTTAATATGTCAAAAAAAAAAAAAAGAGACTTATTTATTTTCTCCATTTTGATAATATATTTGTATTCCTAATTTTCATTTTTTTTTTTTTTTAATGAATATTTTCAGTATGTGAATACAAATCTTTATTTTGATAATATATATATATATATATTAATTATTATTTTAATAATATATCTGTATTCTTTATTTTGATTTTTTTTTTTTTTTTTCTTTTTTTTTTTTTTTTTTCGTTAGCATACTCAGTGTGTCAAAGAAAAAATGTTTTATTTCTTTTCTTCATTTTGGTAATATATGTGCATTGTTTATTTTGATTTTTTTTTTTTTTTTTCATAAGCATATTCAGTATGTCAAGGGAAAAAAATGAAAATTCTTTTCTATATTTTGATAAAGATGTGGAAACATTGGAACTACTAGAACCTTATGCTGAGGAAGTCAAAAGAAGAGTTCGCCAGGTTGTGGGTAAAACGAATGTTCTTTTAAAAGGTGATCGACTGACTTGTCGAATGAAGGAGTGTAATTTGGGAAATTTCTTGGCGGATGCGTCTTTAGATTTCTTCATAGAAAGTCCAACAGAAAAAGGATGGAACTTCGTAGCTATTGCTCTTTGGAATTCTGGCGGGATTCGATCGTCCATCGACGAAAGACTTAATGGCGGTCAGTTGCATTTTGATTTTTGTTTTAATAACTTCCTTACATTTGTAAAATGTTGTTATATATTTTTAAAGTGATATATTTCCTCATTACTCAGAATTTTATTATGTATTAAATTCATAGGGTGATCTGCCAACACTCGACCACTTAAGCACAAAAGTCTAAAAAAAAAAAAAAATAATTAATGTGTGAAAGTTCTGAATCTGATTCGTAGAATACGTAACTAAGAACTATTAAAATGCTCTGTTGCAATTTCAAATGACTACTAATGTTTTGATTCGATGTTAACTCAGAACAGTTACAAAATCTTTTTCAAAGCTTAAAATAAGCAGCTGTTAGTACACTAACTGCCAATAAGTATTTGGACAACTATGCAAATGCCGATATCTGCGGTCCTGATATACATCACGCCCTCCGCCGTTAAATATCATATTGAAAACAACCTTGGCGTTGACATTAGTCGCCAGCAACATGTCACGAAGTGTAGTGTCATCTGAATTCGTGCGGGAATCTCTGAATGTACCCCGAGTTGGCACACCCACAAAAGTTAGAGATATAGATCGACTGGTGCTGTCGAGAGAAATTCGGAAAAACCATACCCAACACATACTTGCCAACCATCTCATTAATAACCGTACAATTGTTAACGCCCCCTGAAAAAGCGCCCCTTTTCTGACACCACTATATTTTTAGAGTTATTTTCTCCAAATGTTGTTACGATTAAATAAGACTAAAATTACTCTAAAAAATTATTGGTGTGAAAAAAAAGGCGGGTACAAAAAATTGTACGGTTCATAATGAGATGGTTGGCAAGTATGCCAACAGATCGCCCAAATACTCCAGGATTTTCAACAGGTATCAGGGGTATTATTTCAATAAATACCATCCACACAGAAGGCTCATCTGGTTACTTTTTATGGTCGTGCTGCTGTGCCGCCCATAAGCCTTTGATGAAAAAAAGTCCAAACACGCTGTTCGATTAATGTGGTGCAAAGCACGTCGATAGTGGACGGTAAGTCAGTGAAAATGAATTCTCTGTAGCGATGAATTAAGATTTATCCTCTACCGTTCTGATGGCAGGGTACGGGTCTGATGTTTACCTGGAGAATGCCTCCTGCCGGAATGCATTGCGTGCCTACAGTAAAATTTAGCGGAAGGACTTATAGTCTGGTGTGTTTTTCCTGGTATGGACTGGAACCCTCTTTCCAAATTCATGGTAAGCTCAACTCTGATGCCTACTGTATTATAAATGAGAGTGTGCTTCCTCTGTTGTAGCAATTTTATGGGTTAGATCCGTGATTCTTTCAGGAAGAAAACGTCAGCTGCCTTGTTGCGAGATCCTCCATGAATTGGTGTGATAATGGGGTTAACCGAATGGACTGCCTGCCCAGAGTTCAGACCTGAATCCATAGATACATTAATATATATAGATCTATCATCCCCATGTTATCGAGCAAAAATATTTAATGCCGAAAAAATGTTTTAAAATCAGCCATTAGAGAGTACTGAAAAAAAGAATAAAAAGAAAAATGAATTTGAAACTGTATCTGGAGTTTTTCATTCACCTTTAGTAAATAAATTATTCATAAATTTTATTTACTAAATTATCCATGCGTATTCCTGTGTGTACTTTACTCAGGAAAAGACAGCCATTAGAGTAACTTTTCCCGAGAAAAAAAGGAATCACTTTTCCCTTCTTGCTAATCAATCTATCCCTTATTACTATATCTATGCCTGAATCCTGTCGAGAACCTCTGGTATGAATTGAAACACCAAATTAATTCGTGCAACAATTGTCCCAAATCAGCGAAAGAGCTTACATATTTTTTTCCAAGCCAGGTGAAAAGAAATATCAATAGTCGTCATACAAGGGCTTGTGAAAAGCATGCTCTGGTGGGTTGAGGCTTTAATTGGCTCTGGTGTAGGCAACTAACCAGTGAATATGAATAAATGTGATTTTTCTCTTCTATCACTAGTGTTCAAATACTTATTGGTAGATAGTGTATCAGTTAGGTGTTGCGAGATGTTTAATTCAATCAATAAACATTTGTTTTTAATAAGTAAATATATTTTTATCAATAAACTAATTTTATTGGAATTACTTGGTATAGAAAATATTATCAGTACTAGTAAATGACCAAATAAGTACTATTAAATGACATTATCCAACATGTGTCTGCCATACCACAAGACAGATTGCATAATGCTTGGAATCGTGGTGTTTCTCGTCGCTATATATATATGTGTGTGTTCGTGTATGCTTGTTTTATGATGGACAGCACATTAAACAATTGCAAATTTCTTTATAACATGCCAGTGGCTTGTAACTTGTACACCACCTGGTAATTAAATAAAGAACTAATCAGCACTTAAATTTAAGCAATTCCTTTTTGTCTTCTTTCTTCCTTTTTTTTTTTTTTTTTGGTCATAAAAATATGTTTAACTTTTTTTCCTACCATTTAGGTTAAACTGGAGCTTTGTATTCGTTCGATAATCATTAATTTGTAAAGCTTGTCTTGACTTCTTGATGACCTGGTATAAGACATACAGTCGAATCTCGTTAACGTGAATCTCAAAGGGAAAACAAAATTTGTTTATGTTGTCAGTACTTCATGCTATCAGTAGCTAATCTTCATTTTGATGGGGACTGTGGGGGCAGTTCATGTTAAAAGTAATTCACGTTAAAAGTGTTCACGTTAACGAGGTTCGACTGTATTATGTGGAGTGAAATTTTATTTCAGATTCAGAATTTTAAGTAATTTTGTACAGCAACTATAAAAGATTAATTTTTCTTTTAGTAGTTATACCATTTTGATTTATTAGGAAACATCACACTGGAAGATGTTCTTGCTGTGGCGCCTTTTGGTAACACTATGGATGTAGTGGCTTTAAAGGGGAAACACCTGAAAGAAGTTCTCGAAAACGCAGTCAGAGACTATGATACAAAAGCTTTCGATCCACCTGGTAGCCTACTTCAAGTGTCAGGTAAGATCATGATATATATTGAGAGAGAACATAAAGTGGTAATGATGGGAAATAAATATATATAACGTAGAAATCACATATTGTATTATATTTAAATCTAAAATTTTATAAGCTTGGAGAGCGAGGTGGCTATAGCAGAATTACAAGAAAAACTATATAAACCAAACATAGAGATAAATATCGTCAGGAAAAAAAATTTAAACTATTTATTCTTTCTTTTTTTAGGACTGAGGGCTTATTAGTCTCAATCTGGGATTTTTGCGTTGTCGATTTCGATAGTTGGACATTTGTCGAAATCTAAAATTTATCGAAAATATAATTGAATAATTTGAAAACGATGTTATAATTTGAAAAAAGAGAAAAAAAACTAATAGTCCTCCTTCCTAAACTAAATTCTGCTTTTGCCAGAATTTCATCAAAATCTTTTTATTATTATTATTATTATTATTATTGAAAGTAAAAGAAAAGAAAATTAATAATAATCAGTATCGTTACAAGCGATGTCGAAAAAGTTTTTTTTAATAATTTTGAATTAGAAAATAAAAAGTGCGCGTGAAATAATGTGAAATAAAAATAAGTAAAAAAATGAATTTAATGATTTAATGTTTTTGATTTTTGGGGGCTGCTCATGCATATAAAAAATGTGTATTAAAACGAGTCGAAGAAGGAAGCGAAATAAGTATTGAGTTATATTACGATAAATACGATACATAATATGATACGATATATTAGACCTATCGTCCAGGGTTAGTAGGCATTTTCGTTGAAAGAAATAGTTTGTTCGTTCGGTGCAACTTGCACATTAGTCCCGTGAGGTACAACTTTCACATTAGACCCTTGAGGTACAACTTTCACTTTAGTCCCGTCAGGTACAACTTGCACATTAGTTCCCTTTAAATATAGTGACCAGCGAAGTTTGTTTTTTTTTTTTTTTTTTTCTTGAACCAAACTTTTCATTGTAGCATTGTAATGCCACCCGAACTGTCGTATACTACATATTTCATTTTATATTAAAGTTTTAAATGTGTCTTGGATTTTTGGCCTGCCTTGTACATTAGCGGAATTACGTAGAATGTGCTTTTACTTAATTATACAGAACATTAATTACATAGAATGTACCCTAACTCGGATTACATAGAAAATACCATGTCAGTTCGAAACCTGATCGGTAAAGTCACTCATAATAGTAGTATTAAAGTATTTAAAAATGATTTTAGAAATGCAAAGATTTAAAAGAATATAACGCGACAAAATAAAATTTCTATCTCTGTATTCTATAGAGGAAAATATTCTAATAAAAATCAAATTGGTAAATATTTTCATATTTATTATTTTACATTTTTTAGGTCTTCGGGTTACGTACAACATATCCGAACCTGTTGGATCAAGAGTTGTTGAGGTATACACTCGCTGTGCGGACTGTCGTGTGCCCAAGTACCTACCACTCGAAGATGAAAAAGTATATGAAGTTGTGATGAATACATATATGGCAAAAGGAGGGGATGGTTTCGACGTTATACAGAAAAATGCCATTAGTAACAGAAATACAGGTTAGAGAAAGTTTTATTTTTATCTTCCAAAGATACTTTATGTAAGGAAAGTATTGTAAGCTTGAAAAATATTTAAGTATGACATTTTGATGTACTTTTGAGCTCTCCTGGGTTTATTTTTACTATTTTTATGGTGATGTATGTATTGTGTGTGCATATGTTTATGTATGTGAGTGAACACGATAATTTTTAAGCGCTTTAATCGAATGAGATGAAAGTTGGTAAGCATGTTGTAAATCATCGTCGCACGTACTGTATTGATTTTGATAAGTACACGGGGTCACAAAGAAGAATTCTTTATAGTTATGGCTTATGGATGAATTATGTGAAGTGTGCTTGCATCTAAACTCTATGTTTGGTTAACGTTAAGGTATAAATTAGTAGGCATGTTATAGATTAAGTTTTATATGAGTGTAGGACTTAGAGCTTTTTATATATATTTTTTGCCAGTATATACAAAGTATAATTTTTATACAATGCAGCTTATAGGCTCAAACTATTTAAAGTTCGATTTAGTACTGTTAAATTGTTTAAAACATAAAAAAGGATAAATATTGATATTGAGAGCTTACCATTTATAGTTCTTTTACAGGTACGCATAAAAGTATTTGGATACATTATGTTCCATTACACGACGTACATCTTGGAGGAAAATACTCAAACTCTATTATAATTTTTTTTCTGGTTTGTTTATTTAACGACTTCACTTGTTTCAATTTATTTAAACAACCATTAATTACTAAATGTTCGGAAAGTAGAGTGAAGTCACACCATATTTTTCATTTTTAGATCAGTGAAATTCAGGTATTCATAGAAGGTCAGACACATTTTGATATTTAATAATCCGTAAAGCAATGAGGATAGATTTAAATGATTAGATTAGATTTAAAACGCTTTATGTCTCTTTTCAACCAAAACTTATTTTTTAAAAAATCTGGTTGCTTGTTTGGACTTTTTAGCCCAAATAGTATAACTTTTTTTACCCTTAATTTATAGTTTTTTTTTTTTTTCAAAGTTTCATTCATGACAATTCAATACCAGTATTTCGATGTATTTTTATACAGAAAATTTTTTTAACATGTGGTTTCTGTATTATACTTTATCTACTATAAATTCATCATTTTTATAATTTATAGAAAATATTACTTATTAAAATTATCTTCTATGATTAATGCTGACGATTTCCACCCTAGAGAAGAAGTATAACATTAAATATCCAAAGAAAATCAATTTTATTCTCTATATAACATCTTTCAAAACTGCAATTTTTTTTTTCTAAGGTTTTTTTTTTTTGTTTTTGTTAAAAATTAAAAAAATAAAAATAAAAATAAAATAAATTAAAAGTCGACAACTTTATTTTAAATTATCGCAAATCGTTAGCTCAGCCCTTCGGTTTAATAAATAATTCTTTTTTAATTTCATAATGATTTTCAAAAAATAATTCTATACGAAATTTTGTCCTATTCCGCCATGTTAAAAATTTAGAAAAGCGAGATGGCAATGCTACCTAACGGACGATTTTCACCAAAAGTTGATAGGCACTAATTTATGTCAAAGTACAACTACATATCAAATTTTGTGCAGTAGTTCTTGAGATACAGTTGCCACAAAATTTTGTCACACACAGACATTTTCTAAAAATGATCAAATCGTGTTCTAGACCTCTCAAGCGTGTAAATCCATCGAAAACCTGAGGACGAGAATTTTTGCAAATCCAATACTTTCTTCTATTGAATACAGAAGAAAGTAACAAGCTAAAATTACATAAAAACGTAAATGGTTTATGCTGTATCACAGCATATCACCAGCATACACATCAACGAACCTGGAATTCACAACTGTAAAAAAAGAAACTTAAGATGGGATTACATATGTATAGATGTGCATGCATTACTGGTGAAGATTACATAACTAGGGGATTGGGTTACATTACATGTACAATATGTAATTCTAGCTTAAGTTTCTCGTTTCTGCAGTTGTGAATTTTAAGTTTGTTGATGTGCATGTTAATAAAATGTTGAGATGCAGCACGAAACTTTGAGGTTTTCTGTAATTTAATTTTTATTAAAGCATATTCAGTCCGTAACAAAAGTATCTGAATACTAGTAAAAATTCGTACTTAAAAAAGTAGAGTTAATACTGTTTTGTTAAATAAATACTTGTCGAATCCTGTTCTTAGAGTGACTAAGAACATGATTCTACTCTTTAACTACATTTCTTGCGACCATGGAAGCCTCTAGGCAAGTGCAGATTCAACGATTCCACTAGTAAAATAGGGGAGACAAGCTTTTCGTTGAGAGAAAATAAGCGATAAGGTAATACCGAATGACTGGATGCTTACTAAATTCAAACCCGTTGGTCAACTTGGAAACCCTCCAAGATTTTCGACTCGTCCTCACTGCTAGGCGTAGGAAACGTGGTTACACTATACAAACTAGCGTCTCGCCGCAGCGCCGGCTCCCTACGAAAAAGTTGAATAAATTGCCTTGGCAGGTTTGGCATGCTGTAATTTGGCGATGCACTGCTACACTTCTGAAGGGTTGTAAGTTGTAAGATTGTTTACCAATCCGTTGTTTATGCGTTAGATGTGTATGGTAGTTCATATTGAATTGAATTACCAATTTTTTTTTTTTTTTTTTGTAACAGTAATTTTATTTTTAGGAAAATTAATAGATAATTTAAAAAAAATAACTAAAAATTTTTTTAAAAAGCGAAACTGCCATTTCCTTGAAATATCTTTAATACAGATTTAAATTTATTGCAATTTTTTTTTTTTTTTTTTTTTTTAAATCTCTTATACAGTTTATTATTTTTTTTACTTAGCTTAGAAAAAAAAAAAAAAAAAAAAAAAAAAAAAAACCTTGAATTACAATACAAATTTAAAATATGTAAAATATTTATTTTTATGTTTAAAAAGTAAACAAAAATTATTTTATTTAAATTTTAATTATTATTTATACTTGTTTAAATTTGTTAAATATGTTATTTAAATTACTTTTTTTTTTTAATTCCTTTAATGCAAAGATGTTTCAAATGACAAACCCCCCCCCCCCCCCCGAATATTTCTTTCCATATTTTATTACAATAACTGCAGTTTATGAATTGATAGACTACAAAGATAATTTAAAAAAGTGACCAGGTAAAAAGTTTAAGGAAAAAATAACACTTTTTTTTTTTTTTTTTTTTTTTTGAAAAATTAATAAATAAAATAAAAAAAAAAAAAACTTAAAAAATGCAACTGCCATTTTCTTAAAATACAGGGATGGAACACGGGAGCAGAATTCATACCGGAATCTGTTTAAGAAATTTCTCCACCTATAATATCGTTGATTCAAGAGGTAGAAAATTTTCTTATATTGATGGTGGTATGAATTCTGCGCCCGTGTTCCATCCCTGAAAATATCTTCAATATAAACTTAAATGTATTGCTTTTTTTTTTTTTTTTTTTTTTAAATCTGTTAAACAGTTTATTTTATTTTACTTAGCTTAAAAAAAAAAAAAAAAAAAAAAAAAAAAAGTGGATTATAATAAAAATTTATAATAGAATTTTTAAATATGTAAAAATTATTTCCTTTAAATTTTAATTATTTTTTAAACTTGTTTAAATTCGTTAAATATATTTCTTTTTAAAATTCCTTTAATGCAAAGACGTTTCAAATGACAAAAACAACCCCTCCTAAATATTTCTTTCCATATTTTATTAAAATAACTGCAATTTATGAATTAATACATTACATAGAGATTTTAAAAAATAGACCAGGTAAAAAGTTCTATTAAAAACCAGCAACTTTTTTTTTCTAAGAAAATTGATAATTAATAAAAGAAAAAAAAAGTTAAAAAAGTTCTGTAAAAACGAAACTGCCTTTTAAATATTTTATTTAAATTACTTCTTTGTGAAAAAAAAGATTTTTTTTTTTTTTTTTTTTTTTTTTTTGGGGGGGGGGGGAGGGGGGTCTGAAGGTGAGTCATGCTTTATTAAATTGAAATAATTGTTGAATGCTTTTACAATTTGAGGGGTTTTCTTATTTTCTTCACATTAATTAACTTAACTCTCATAAAAATATTTATTTATTTATTTATTTATTTTTTAATAATCTTCGTAGGAATTAGTATTAAATAAAAAAGCAATTCTCTATGTAGTGTATTAATTCATAAATTGCAGTTATTTTCATAAAATATGGAAAGAAATATTTGGGGGGGGGGGTTGTCATTTGAAACATCTTTGCATTAAAGGAATTTTAAAAAAGAAATATATTTAACAAATTTAAACAAGTTTAAATAATAATTAAAATTTAAATGAAATAATTTTTGTTTGCAATTCAAACATAAAAATAAATAAATCCTATTATAATTTTTTATTGTAATCCACGTTTTTTTTTTTTTCTTAAGCTAAGTAAAATAAAATAAACTGTTCAATAGATATCAAAAAAAAAAAAAAAAAAAAAAAAAAAAAAAAAAAAATGCAATTTTAAATTTGTATTGAAGATATTTTAAGAAAATGGCTGTTTCGTTTTTGAAGATTTTTTTCGTTTAATTATCTATTATCTTACATAAAAAAAAAAAAAAAAAAAAAAAAAAACAATTGATATTTTTTAATAAAACATTTTACCTGGTCTATTTTTTAAATTCTCTTTGAAGTCTATTAAATAATAAATTGTAGTTATTATAATAAAATATTGAAAGAAATATTTAGAGGGGGGCTGTTTCTGTCATTTGAAACATCTTTGCATTAAAGGAATTTTAAAAAGAAGTAATTTAAATAACATATTTAACAAATTTAGACAAGTTTATATAATAATTAAAATTTAAATAAAATAATTTTTGTTTATTATTTAAACATAAAAATAAATATTTTACATATTTTAAATTTGTATTGTAAACCAAGATTTTTTTTTTCTTTTTTTTTAAGCTAAGCAAAATAATAATAATAATAATAAATAAATAAAATAAATAAGAGATTAAAAAAAAAACAAAAAAAAAAAAAAAACAAAAAAAAAAAAAGAAAGAACGAAAGAAAGAAAATCAATAAATTTAAATCTGTATTGAAGATATTTCAAGGAAATGGCAGTTTCGTTTAAAAAAAAAAAAAAAAAAAAAAAAAAAAAAAAGTTAATTTTTTTTAAATTATCTATTAATTTTCTAAAAATAAAGTTACTGTTAAAAAAAAGAGAGAGAGAGAAGAAGAAATATTTAGGGGTGGGGATGTTTTTGGCATTTGAAACAGTTTTGAATTAAAGGAATACACATAAATTAGGAAAATGTGCCAAATGGGTGATGCCTCGCCAAACTCTGTTTACTTTGCTCGAATCCAAATTCTAATCCAACAACTTTCAAAAATCCAAGTCTGTACGCATGCTCAGTTAGCATTTTTGTAAGGAGCCGGCGCTGCGGCGAGACGCTAGTCACTATACAAGGATTTATTTAACAAAACAGTATTAACTCTACTTTTTTATAGGAATTTTTGCTAGTGTTCGGATACTTTTGTTACCGACTGTTTTTTTTTTTTTTTTTTTTATGTTTTAATAATTCTCTCTAATTAAATGTTTTTAACAATTTTAAATTAAACTAACGAGACATAAGTTTTTTTTTTTTTTTTTTTTTTTAACCATTTCAAAATAATAATAATAATAATAATGCATAATTCATAATTCATAGTAGAGAATAATTTAGTACAATTCATGATCTTTGCAGATGAGTTGGACATAGACATCATAACAAAGTATGCAGCCAAGATGCAACCTGTAATTATGGGTCTCGAAGGTAGAATTACTATCTTGTCAGCAGAAAATGATACAGAGAATCCAGAAGAAAAAAGTGACTCCAACTCTGTGACTGAAACAGTAGAGCCAACAATAGCCACTGACGAATCTGAACTGACGAGCGAAGCTCCGAACTCCAATGTCCTCACAGATATTACTTCCGGACTCAATAAATTCGGTTCTGAGATGCAAAATGCAGGTGACGAGTTATCTAAAATACCAAAAAACATACCAATCATTGGTAGAAGACGATGAACATTAACAATTTACTTTGCATAAAGTATTTCTGTGTTATGGTTTTTATTCTGGTAAAATTTATTCCATTGCCTAAAAATCTCGTACATTGAATTAAATGTATTCTTTCTTTTTCTTTTAAATAATGTAAAGTAAATCAGTTGAAACTATTTGCATTAAAATGATTTCATTATTAATAAAATATTGTTTTGTTTATGTGTAGTGTATAACTGAGTAACCGACTGTAACAATCGTTACAATATTTCATGACTTATTTTTTAAAAAAAATTTAAAGATAAACAAGATATCTAAAAATTCCAAATATTGTACAATAGATCTGAAAAAGAAAATAATAATAATAATAATTCTCCACTTGGAGACTTAAATAACAAACTCGTCATTTATTATTATTATTTATTTATTTATTTATTTAGGGTAAGTGCACCAGTGATTGACACTTTTAGAGCAATCTCTGATGTTTTTAATGTTCTAGTCATCATAAATAATTTTAAGAAATCTTAAGTTAATACATATGGCATGAAAGACATTCAGAACCACCTGTATGTTAAAATATGTACATTTGATAACAATTTTTTTTTTTTTTTTTTTTTTTTTTTTTTATGAATTCTTATTTGACATCCACTAAGTGTTCCAGTAATTGACACTGCCAGTTTTTCATTTTAACAGTAATTGGCCCCCTATGTTCCAGTGTTTGACACTGCTAGTTACTCATTTTACCAGTTATTAGCACCCTATTCTCCAGTGTTTGACATAAAATGTTAAAATTCTTATATGTAAAATATATTATTTTATTATTTTTCTTATTTATTAATTATTTAGGGATAGATGTCAACTACTGGAGCATGCCAATCACTGGAGCACCTACCCTATTTATTTTTAGGTATTTTTTTACTATTTCTTTCAGACAGCGATTTTGTGTTTTCGCCATTTACGGCTTTTACGGCATTACATCTTGAACTTGCCAAGATGTTTGCTAATGTGCCATTTTACCATTTAATTTCTTAAAGTATCGTAAAAATATATTTTGTTAAATTTGTAAAAACTTTCACGTTTTTCAAAATCTACTAAGTCAGAAATTTATCCTTGATTATATGTAAAATATAGACGTCATGAAAGTCATAAATATAAATTTGCAACTTGCAGCATTCTACGACAAGTAGTTTTTGACCGAGACGAACAACAAAATCCGTTTCGTAAATGTATGTCGCAATGCTTCTTTTTGTATAAAGAAGTAAATTTATTATTATTTTCCGATTTTGGAAGAAGAAAAAAAAATTAGGGAGGAGGCGGGGGGGGGGGGGAGAAGAAGAAAAAGAAAAAAAAAAAAAGTTTTGCATTCTTCAAATGAAAATAATGGAAATTTCAGTCTCAAAGAATAAATCAGAAAAACAATGTACGCATACTTTTCTTTCTTCCTTTTTTTTTTTTTTTTTTTTTTTTTTTTACCTACCCATTTAATGATAAAGAAATTATTGTTTTTGAATCATTTTTTTTAAACTGAGGTCTTACATATATTTACACGTTTTTAAAGTTCCTGAATCCGAAAATTAAGCTTTTAGCTGTTGGTCTATGTGTGTGAGAGAGTAAGTTTTTAACGTAACTCAATAATAAATATCATCAAAACTCCAAACTCGGTATTCTAAATCTGTATCACAGGAAGAATGCTACTTGAACTTTTATATTGAAATCGGACAAATGCTTTGTGTAAAATGATAAACAAAAATATTCAAATACATTACGTCTACTGACGAAATTTCTGTCAAGTGCAATTTAACATATTTTGGCCGCACTAAACGTAATAAAATAAACATAAATTCGTGATAGGTACAAAAGCATATTTCATATACAGGATTCTCACGAGTCAGACAGAACCTGGAAAAATCAGGGAATTTTAAATTAGTGAAAAAAGTCGGGGAAATGCCATAGGAAAAGTTGCAAGTATGGCTCCACAACCTGAAAAAATTATGATATATACCTGGAAAATGCTCTTTCAGCATACAATTTAAAATGCACTATGTTGTCTTTTATATCGTGAGCTATGTTATCTTTTGCTGCGAGCTACCTTTTACTTCAGAAACCGAATTATATGACCGGAAATTTTATAAAATTAGACCTGGAAAACCGGGAAAAGTCAGAGAATTTTATTTTTGAAATTGGGTGGGAATCTTGATATACAAAATGGCATAAAAACTATTATTACGTAAAACTTCTCGACTTTCTTGTGTGAGAAAGTAGTTCGTAAAAAAACAGCCAGGTTCTAGTCGATCAATGCTCTTTATTCAGTGTAACTTCTGGAGACAGTACAACAAAACTGTAATTACAACGAATACTCTCGAAACAATCTAATAGTACTGTTGATTCATGAAATATTCTGGTATCAGTCCAGTGCCACTGTGACTCGTATCACAAAGGTCGCTATTTCGACCAATATTCTGGACAACCCAAGAAAACAATCACCTGTTTCACAGAAGTAAAGGAAATAACATCAAATACTCCAGAGCAGAAATTTTCGCTAGCTCACGAACAAAGTTCAGTTGCATAGAGCAAAATCTCCAAAGTACAATATTTCAGAATAGGTCTCTGAACAACTCTAATTCGCAATAACTACACTAAGGGACCCCCCCCCCCCCCCCCCAAAAAAAAAAAAAAAAAAGACACACTCCAGAAAAATTGACTTATACCTTTTGTGTTTGCAATAACTTAAAATTAATAATTGAAACAAATAAAATTGTTATGTTTGTATTATACGAAAGTCATAACATAATGCCCATGTACATTTTTGATTTAATAATTCGTTTTATTACACTCAACTAAGTATTTAATAAAAATCTACTTAAAATTTACTTCTTAAATGTAATATAATAAACATATACTTTGTATTCTATCATGATTTATTAGATGAAATAAACAAGTAGGGGAAACTGGGGCACAGTGGTCTGTTTAAATCTCTTAATATGTAACTCTTTTAGTTTATATTGAGACTCGCTGATGGCAGAATGGTACTACTTGTATACATCCAAAAAAAAAAGCATGATAAATGCTAAGGTAGCCATTTTATACAATTTTTATGTTTTGAGCTGCTCAAAGTAATTTTTCAAGTTTGAAGTTTTTTTTTTTTTTTTTTTTTTTTTTTTTTTTTATCAAGACTGAACTATTGACTACAAGTATTGGATAGTTGTTAGGAAAAGGTATTGTTGTTTTTAAATTTATGAAAATTATTAGCATATTTATAGTCAATATATAATTTTAATATTATTATTTGTTTTGTCTGGACATTGGACACAGTGGACCGCCTTCCAATGTGCCTAAAAGTCCAAATCATATTTAATACCTTATTTATTTTAGTTAAATTTACATATACAAATATAATGTGACTAAAAATAATTAATAAAAAAAAATTAATAATCTTAATGTAATAATAAAATAAATTTCTGAAAAGGGAAAATATTTGAATAGTAGTATAATAATTATGAATATCTAAATTCAATAAGTATTTGAATTGTTTAATATTTAAAAAAAAAAAAAAAATGATTATGTGATATAATAAAGAGTAGGTTATATAAATTTATTGTTGTTGTTTTTAGAAATAACATTTAAAAGATAAAAGTAGAATGATTTTAGTTAAACTTATCTCCCAAATATAATGTAAAGTATTAATATCTCAAAATAATTAATAAAAATGTTTGAACAGTAATAAAATATTTAATTATATATTTCATAATTTTTATAACTATATAACCTTAATAAACAGTTAAAAATATATCTTATTGTTTTAGTGATGGCACGTAAAAGACAAAGGAAATGTGATATAGGATTCTTCCTCTAATTTGATTGCTTGTTTATTTTGATTTCCTTTAAATTTTGGTAATTTCATTTCATGAAAATGTTCGAATTATGTTATTTAGACTAGAATTTCATAAGAAACTAATTTTAGAAAAAAAAATGAGTAATTTATATTAATTGAACATGAGCAACAGTGGTTGGTCCACTGTACCCCGGGTTGTGGACCACTGTGTCCCGGTGATGGTGCACAGTGGTCCACTTTGTGAATGTACACAATTTATTTTTTTATTCGTGATGTATTAGAAGTATTGTTATAAAAAAAAATTAGGACGTGTCAAGAAAGGTTTAAAGAATGTTTGCTAATTTTTTCAAGTATCTTGCTTTTTTATTTTTGGTGAAAAAAAATTAAAAGTGTAAAAGGGGTCCACTGTGCCCCAGTCTCCCCTACTACTTCAATATATGAAATAAAACTATTTATTTGTTAGATCTAAACAATTACTTAATAAAAATATGTTATTTTTCATTGGATAATTCCACCTTTATATGCAATTACTGCTTTAATGTGCAATGGCATAGTATTTTACAGTTTTCTAACATGAAACTCAGAAATTTCGCTATGCCAAATATCATAAATAATTTTTTCTAGTTCTTGCAAAGTTGTAGGCTACAAATTTCGAATCCTCATCCTATTTTATAGACTGAACAATATCGAGCAGATTCAGATTAGGACTATTTTCAGGTCTAGTAAAGAAGAAATTCTGCAGTATTCATTGTGGGATTTAACTATAAATAAAAAAAAAGTTATGGTAACTTACAAAATTATAGATGCTTATGGGAATCAATAAACTGTCTCTTTACTTTCCCTTTACCTGTAAAACTACTTTCACTGCAATAGAACATTTAATGCAGGGGAAAAACTTAATCCGTTATAACAATATTTTTCCCTAAAAATTTTCGACCTCCGGTTTTTGATGGATTGACACATATTGAGATATCCTGAATACGATTTGACTATTTTCAGAAAATGTCTGCGAATCATAAATATTGTGGACGCTGTATCTCACGAACCAACGAAAGATATTTATCCAAACTTGGTATTTAATTGCACCTTGACATAAACTGGGGCAGATTACATTTTGGAATCAATCACTCAACAGGTGGCACTGTCATCGCCTTTTATTTAATATGGCAGCATAGGGCAAAATTCCGTATAAATGTAAATAATGAGAATTATTTTTAGCGAACTGGGGCAAAATTAATATGAGTTATCGATAATAGTAGTAATAAAATAGCAAAAACAATTGCGTGCATGCAGGAACATTGCTTACCCACCCACCTCTGGGAGGAGAGGGGCAAGTACCTCCTCGGGAGTGATGTAAAATTTTAATATGGGTATCTTTCAAAAGAATTCGTCCATACCTTTAAAACGAGTGGTTGTACCATAGATTTGTGACAACTTAAAACATTTTTTTTTTCAAAAATTAATATTAACACATTTAGGAATTCCCACACTTCTTCTCAGTGCACGCAAGAAACACACACACACACAAAAAAAAAAAAAAAAAAAAAAAAAAAAATCAAACATACCCATTTACTGAAGCACACCTTCGGCAGACCCCTATAATTCGAACATAAACAGTCATTAGGTATGTTCCAATGAAAGGAATTATTTATTGAAAATTTTCTTTTTTAAGAGGGGGGGGGGGAGAGAACTACTTTCCTTTCATGTTGAGAAAAAATTGACTTTCTTTCGGAATTTAGTGTTTACATTCTGAGATGAAAATCATTTGCATTCATCATGGAAAATAATTTTAATAAATAATATATACTGTATGAATTTGTATGAAAAAATATAGATGAAAGTCTTGTGGTGGTCCCAATATATAGATTTTTTTTTCTTTTAATTCATTTGAGCTCATTTAATAAATGGTCCACAGATCAAATTTGAGGAATTTTAATTAAACCATCCTGTAGTACCATAGCCTCCTAAACTAGATGCCTTCCGCGTGGCTTGGAATTTTGGCAACAATTCAAGCCGTAGAGAGCGCCACCTGGTGCAGATTGCGAGACTTTTTTATTCAACTGTCACCAATAATTTTAAGTGATATATGATATATATAATCGACGTTTCTTCGATTCTATTCACCTTTTATGTATATCAAATCCCACTTTTATGCATAAAAGTGAGATATCACTTACAGGGCTTTATCAAATCCGCCTTTTATGAATATCAAACTGTTGCCAAGTTTCCGAGCCACGCGGAAGGCATCTGGTTTAGGAAGCTATGGTAGTACTACCTTTTTTTTTTTTTTTTTTTTTTTAGGAACTTTTTGATGGAAATCATGATTTAGGTAAATAAAATAAATAAGTAAGTAAAAACAAAGGGTTAAAAAGTGCAAGGGGAAAAAAAAAAAAAAGATGAATCTGCTTATGATTTGGTTTTATTTGAATCCTGAAATTTTGCAACCCTGACCAGAGGAGTGAAGATAAATTGGACCGGCAAAGGGTTAAAAATATGCATAGATAGAGGTTGTTCACAGAATGCAAAAGATCTTTTCTGCAAAATACACTTAACCCCTTACCTGCCGAAGAAAATTTAGGAAATTTGCTACCAAAGTGTCACTGTTCTCTTTCAACTCTGAAACGGAAAAATCTTTCAAAAACACTATCAAGATCAGTTTCATGTTTATTTTACTGCACTGTCAAACCGTGTCAGTAGCTTCTCTGGTAGCAGCACAGTACAAAGGATCTGTACTTCGGAAAAATGTATATACACGCCCAGGGTAGTTAAGGGGTTAATAATAAAAGAACATAAATTATTTTTTAAATAATAATTTATTTTATGAATGAGTAAATCAACAACAAGAAAAATAA
This sequence comes from Salticus scenicus, assembly GCA_963930645.1. Lineage (NCBI taxonomy): Eukaryota > Metazoa > Arthropoda > Arachnida > Araneae > Salticidae > Salticus > Salticus scenicus. The sequence continues at coordinate 265,890 of CAWVNO010000681.1, read as the reverse complement.
CAAGTTTTTATTTTCTAAAGTCCTTTTTTTTTTACAAAATATATTTTTATTTGATTTATTGTTTAGAACATTTCATTTAAGAAAGTTCATAAGGTTTCAAAATCATAACAGTATGACGGAGACCCAGCTTAAACTTTGGGGATACCAGCAACAATTCCGTCTTCAATTCCACATTCATCAGTTCCTCTGCGGATTTTGAAGTAGCCTACAATAGAAGAAAACAGAAATAAATTAAATTTATGAATAACAGAAGAGCTGATAGCTTACAAGGAAACATTCAAAAGGTTCCGTCTTCAAAAAATATATGGGATTCTACTTTTCATAAAACACCAGAAAGTGAATAAATCTGGAGTGACTCCACTCGACTTTCCGAACATTGATTAATTAACAGTTTTGTAGATAAAGTAAAGAAAGAGGAGTTGTTAAACAAACAAAAGAGAGAAAAACATAATAGAGTGTTTGAGTATTTTTGCCCATGTATTACACGATGTTTTATTTAACGCTACTGAACTTCGTGCCCATAGATCATAATGATAAAGAATTTTTCGTTGTGTCACTGTAAAAACCTATAAATGCTAGATTCACCAAAATGCTTATAGTTAGTGCAACAGTGATTTATAATATTCATATTAATTTTCAGCTCAATTGAATATGGCGTTTAGATGCTATCGCACTTTTAAAAATTTGGTCCCATAGGGCATAATGATAAATAATTTGACTATGTGTCCCTGTAAAAAAACTGTAAGTTCTAAATTCACCAAAATCTATACAGTTGGTGCAACTGTAACCTATGACATGTGTACAATTTTTTTGCTCAGATTAATAAGGCGTTTAGACGCTATCGCACTTTTAAAAATTTGGCCCCATAGGCCATAATGATAAAGAATTTTTCTGTGTGTCCCTGTAAAAAACTATGCGCGCTAGATTCTCCAAAATCTATACAGATTGCATACCTGTGACCTATCACATGTGTATAATTTTTTTGCTCAATTGAATAAGGCGTTTAGATGCTATCGTACTTTTAATATTTTGGTCCCATAGGCCATAATGATAAAGAATTTTTCTTTGTGTCCCTGTAAAAAAACTATAAGTGCTAGATTCACCAAAATCTATAGGGTTCGTACTATGGTGACTTACAATATACGTACCAACTTTCAGCTTATTCAAACAAAGCGTTTAGACGCTTGCGTGTTCATTCACAGACATAGTATACACACACATACATACACACATACATACACACATACACACACACATACATACATCATCGCAAAAATAGTGAAAACAGACTCAGGGGACCTCGAAACGTATAGAAACATGAAAATCTGAAATTCGGATTTTTGACATGACTACAATACTTTCCTCACTATAGTGTTCGGAAAGTAAAAATTATCGGCTAAAATGAATTACAACGACCACAAAAAATTATCAAAATTAAGCATTTTTTGGCGATTTAGCGCTGTTAGATGATAAGTTTGCTAGCACGGAGATTGCCGTGTACGAACAGAAACGTGTTTTGCTTCTTCGCCAAGTACTCAAAATCAACTGCCTAATAGTATGAAATCGCCAAATATGCTTAATTTTAATAATTTTTTGTGGTCGCTGTAATTCATTTCAGCCGATAATATTTTTCACTTTCTGGTGTTTTATGAAGAGTAGAATCACATATATTAAAAAAAAATTTAAGACGACACATTTTGAATGCTTTCTTGTTAGACAGAAACAAACGAAATAAGTTTAGAAATTCGACACCATAGATTACTTGAGCGGAAACAAGCAAATTTTTTTGGAAACCAAAGCAGTTGCTTACTTTAGGCGACTTGGCATGTTTGACTTGGCACCATTGAAATACGTCTCATATACATAAAAGCTTATATTCCCACACTGCAAAAAAAATCTGTAACTGACATCAAGAATCTAAATGATGGGCTCTGGTAAAAAAATTACGATTTTTTTTCTAAGTTTTTTTTTTTTTTTTCGTAAAAAGTAAAAAAAATCGATAATTTTGTTTTAAATTATCACAGATTTGTAGTTCAACCATTCGTTTTAAAGGTATTGACGAGACCTTTCGAAAGATTCCCATCTTGAAAATTTACTCCCCTCAAGGGGGGACTCCCCCCCCCCCCCCAGGGGGGTTGACGAGGCTCCTACACATACAAAAAAATTTTCCCAGCTGACTATTTCTATGATAAATAATTCTTATAAATTTCATAATGATTACTAAAAAATAATTCTCTTTATGCTCATTTATACAAAATTTTGTCCTATATCACCATGTTAAAAATTTAGAAAAAGCGGGATGGCAACGCAACCTTTAAGACAATTTTTACCAAAAGTTGATAGGCACTAATTTATGTCAAGGTGCAACTACATACCAATATGTATGAAATTCTCTGCAGTAGTTATTGAGATACAGTTGCCACAAAATTTTGTCACACACACACACACACACACAGACTGACAGACAGACAGACAGACATACAGACAGACATTTTCTAAAAATGGTCAAATCGCGTTCTACAGCTCTCAAAACGTGTAAATCCATCAAAAACCCGAGGTCGAAAATTCTTACGAATCCAATACTTTCTTCTATTGAATATAGAAGAAAGTAAAAATAGTTCCATGTCATTCTTATAAATTCTAGTCTTCTTTGAAAGCGAGTTCTAGAAACCCCTATTAGAATTCAAGAGCATTTGCCGATATTATCGAGGTCAAACTTATTTAAAAATCTCTGCAAATAAATGTGAATACAAGAGGGGAGTTTTAGCAACTACAATCTTGGTTTATGACCCAATTCTAGAAAATCAAGCGCGAATTTCTCGTAATAGAAAGGATTCAGGATATTGTTTCGCCATCTAGAAATGTATAGGTCAGAAAATCTCGATCATTTTGTTTATTCGGCTTATTGGCGTACCTTATAAGCATAGCTTGGAAACCTATATTTCTAGTTTAATGATTTAGAAAATAACCACTTATTCGTTCTAGATGAAGGCGATACATATATATATATATATTCCTCAGTGCATTTAATATTCATAAACTGATTCATAAACTGAGCTATATTAAGTTTGTTCAATGAAATATGCATTCAGACAACAGTTCTTATGGTTTTTGATGCATTTTTTTTACTGATCTGAAACCTTTGAACTGTGTTTCCCTGTTTGCATTTTTTTACTCATGATTTTTAAAATGCTAAAAGTTCTACAGATATTTAAAAGAATATTTATTTTATTTATTTATTTATTTATTTATTTATTTTATTATTATTATTATTATTATTATTTTAGTTTAAAAGAACCGATTTAAAAGAATTAGGGATCGATTTTTGCAATATCTAAAATAAAACATAAAAAAAAAAGAACAAAAAGTATTTTTTTTAATTTATTAATTTTTTATTTTTTATTTATTTATTTATTTATTTTTATTTTTATTTACTTATTTATTTATTTATTATTATTATTATTATTATTATTATTATTATTATTATTATTATTATTATTTTCAGATATTTACATAGACATACATTGTTTAATTTTTTCTCCAATACTAATGAATAGATTTCAAAACCCATTCCTAATTTTTTTAAGCAAATCCCATTAAACATTAAAAAATAATATGAAGCCTTTTCTTAAAGATCTGTAGAAATTTGAGCATTTTGAAGATCATAAATTTATGCAAAAATGCAAACTGAAGAAAAACGCAATTTAAAAATTCCAAATCTGTAAAAAAATGTATTAAAAACCATAAGAATTGTTGCCTGAATGTATATATTATTGAACAAATCTAATACAGTTCAAATTATAAATATTGAATAGAAATATAAGCTTTTATATGAAATCTGCCGTGGTGCCAGTCAAAGACGTGGAGCCGAGGTGCCGAGGAGAATTATGTCTCCTTAAGCAGAATCAAATAAAATAAATAAAGAAATTAAAAAAGAAAAAAGAAACTTACTTAAATAGAAAAAAAAAACTAAATCAATTTATGAATTCAAAATATTAGTTTACTTAGGCAGAAACAAAGATTTATTCCACAGGTAATTACTCTGAGGTTCATAATTACGAGTATAAGGGCAGGTATTAATTTAAAAAATGTTAGTAAAAATTCAAACTATAGTTAATTTTACTAAATCATATTTAAAACTACAACAGTAAAATTAATTTTATCAAAAAATTTTATTGTATTTAAAATTTAAAATAAAAATATATCCAAATAAATCAAACAACATGAAGTATGCTAATCCACAATTATAAAGAAACAAAGAATATTTATTGTTCAAAGGTCATTTTAAAAATAATTAACAATTTCCACCGTCGTTTCTTTGTAACCATTGTGCAATCCTGCCTGGATACTTTTTACTAGGTCTTCTAAATAATTTGCACCTAACTCATTCAATGCATCATAAATAGAGTTAACGAGATCTTTTAAAGTTGAATATTGCTTCCCATTTTCATAAATTTTTCTTGCGAGTAGCCCCGAAGCATTCTCAATTACATTAGATCAAGAGAATTCGGTAACCAATTCAGAACATCTACTTTACTTTGTTCAAATCATTTTTTTTTTTTTTTTTTTTAACCTTAGACGTATTGGAGTATGAAGTTTTAACCTCGTAGTGGAGAACCGTGCTCTAACAGAGGCTGCTCTAATACTTCTGTATACATTTTAGAGGATTTTTTTTTTTTTTTTTTTTTTTTTTTAAATCAGCAATAAATCAATTTTTTCGTTTTCAAAAACTATCCCCCTCCCACCCAATAATAATAATAATAATAATAATGATAATGATAATAATGATAATAACAAAACCTCCTTTAACACGTTAACTGCCAATCACGCGATATCGCGCGATGCGAGTTCTCACCAAACGGTCAATCACGCGTTATCGCGTGGACGTAACTATCAAGTTTCTAAGCGGAATAGTATAGCGGCCATAGTGAAACGGCGCGTGATATTTATATTGGCCACTGGGAAAGGATTTTCATTTTTTTCTATTTGTACGAAATTTCAATTCTCAACTTGTCAATGAACGTGTTAAAGAAACGACTCCAACCAACGCCTTCTTTCTCTCCATAAGTCATGTAAGTAGTGACTAAAACCGTCAGGTCTGTCTAAATTGAAGCATTTTTCATCAGAAAATGTTGTTAAGATCTCTTATCACAGTTATTAAGATCTCTTAAACAGTTTATTTAGAAATATTTTTATATTGCAATTTATCGAGAAGACATTTTTTTAAGAACAGTAGGACAAACGATATACACTTTATCACCTGAAGTTATCTTAGATTTTGCTCCTGATCTTTTTTTTTTTTTTTTTTTTTTACATGTTCGTCTGTTTTTCTTTTTGATGCATTTTCAACAGCAACTTTAGATCTTTTTATCTTTTCAGAGATATTTCGAATTGATAAACCACGTAAATGCCATATTTTTCTAATTTCAATTTCATTTAACGCAGTTCCACATTGCATTTTTAAAACTGATGCGCAGAAGGATGAAAAAAAAAAAAAAATCGTCTAAATAAATTAAAACCTTATTTTTAGAGAAAGAAATTTAAATCTGGTGAAAATTAAACAATATTTCGGAAATTTCAATTAAAAATAACAATGTCTTTATATTTGTGCGTCAAAATATATGACAAATATTTTTTATATGATCAATTAATTAATTAAAATTATGAGGTGTGAATAATACTTTCTTTTCAACCATTTCAAACGCAAGTGAATCTTTAAATAAAAATCAATAAAATGTTTAAACTTTACGTTATCGTTTGTGTTTTAAAAAGCACAACTGTCCTTATATTTATGAACCTCAGTGGATAACAGGTGTGATCTAAATATTTTATTATCATTATTATTTTGTTAAAAACAGAAATATTCTTATAATTTTTTATCAGATTTATTTATTGTCATCACTTAATTTAAATAAATTTAGCAAAATTATTTACCTTTATCACCCCAGTCAGGGTTCCATGAATTAGCAACCAACCAGTAAGGGGTTCCGTTCTCGACACCCCATCCAAGAATTTTAACAGCGTGGCCTCCAAGAACTTCACCAGTGTGGTGTTGGTATACTCCTGAAATGAATGAATTTACAACAATTTTAAAATTTAAAATTTATTTGATACTAAAAAAAAAAAGATAATAATAATAACAATAAAATTTAGAACGAAAAACATAGATTTTTCTCCTTCATTTTAGATAATTCCACTTAAGTTTTCGTTTTTGTTTAAAAAAAAGGGGGGGGGGAATGAAGCCGTTAAGAGATAAGACATTTTATATACAACATTCGTTAAGGGACAAAGAAAAAAAAAGCACTTGTGTAATTTTTTTTTTTTTTTTTTTTTTTTTTTTTTTGTCAAAAACGGCCAATTTGATCATTTAAAAATAAGGATGAAACGGATAGTGATTTTGCCGAATATAAGATATCGATATCCAGCAGCCTTTACAGCTCTAGGTATTCGGTACCCGCCAAAATCACTATCTGTTTCATCCCTACGTTTAAATGTCAAATTTGGCGATTTTTGAAAGAAGAAAAAAGAATTTCGATAAATGTATATGAATAAAAGACAGGAAAATACTCAGAAAGAGCATATGGATAAATTATTGATTGGCGTTATTAAAAAAAAGAAAAAAGGATTCCGAACTGATTATTGCGTTTATGAACACAGTGTGGTATCTAACAACTTTCTAAAATAAGTAGATTAAGATCTAGAAGACTGGCATACCAAATGGCTTAACAATGTCCGTCGAAAGTTCCCAAAACATGGCCGACTACTAAAAAATGAGATTTTTTTTTTTTTTTTTCTTTTTTCAGAAGTATGAGATATTTTTTTATTTTCCAGTAAGAAAATTTAGAAAATTTAATAATTAGAAAAATACATTCTTAAAAAATATTACTTCACCCCGGAAAAAAAAAAAAAAAAAAAATATATATATATATATATATATACATTATTCCAAGTCATTCAACACCTTTTCACTTAAATTTACATATGTGAGGGTTTTCTTTTTTTTTTTTTTTTTTTTTTTTTTTTTTTTTTTTTTTTGTTAAAGGAGGGGGGGGGGTCATACTTTTTTTTTTTTTTTTTTAGACGTTTTGAGACCCCCTGAATCCAAAAAATACGTTTTTAGCGGTTGGTCTGTGTGTCTGTCTGTTATTAGCATATCTCAAGAACAAATAGTAGCAGGAAGTCCAAACTCGGTACTCTAAATCTATATCATATTATAATAATGCTACACTAAACCTTTCGTTGAGATCAAGCAAATGGTTCGTATACAGGGACATCCAACAGAGTCCAAATACGTTACGTCTATGGGGAAATTTTCTGGTAAGTACAGTGTAAAATCTATAAGCTGCCCTGCCCGAAACAAAACGGAATGAACATATTTTGTTTATAAGTATAAAAGTATGTTTTGTGAAGATTGTGGTATAGAAATCATTCATCATTCATTTACAGGGCTAGCCAAAGTATTTGAATACAATTGGGGCTATGTTTCCAAATTGATGGACGCGTATTTCATTTTGTGTTATGTGCGTTTCGTGTAAGATTAAATTTAAGTACGCAATTTGATGTGTATATAGTTTACAGACAATATATAGGGCTACCCAAAATTAAGCTAAACGTTCTTTTCTTTTAAATGCAATTGATGGAAGTTGTATGTCACGCTTTACTATATGTCAACGATCACTGTTCACGAAGGGAAATTCATTTTTCGTTCCAGTACTTTAAACATAGTATTTTTTTAATGTTTCTTTTATATATCTATCTATATATATATATATATATATATATATATATATATATATATAATATCACGTTTTGAGGTTCCCCGAATACGAAATTCAAATTTTTAGCGTTTGATGTGTATCTTTTAAGAGCATAACTTAAAAGCAAATAACTGCAGAAATTTTAGATTTGGTATTCTAAAGTTCGTATTTTATCAATATTGGCAAGTGTGGAGGCAAATTAATTAGAGCTTTGTATTTATTTATTTATTTTTAATAATTGTAGGCCTTATAATTGAACGGATGGTTGAGGGGATGGTAGTCCCTGTCACACAGAATTATAAACCTATTTTAGATTATTTTCAAAGTAGTTTGAACTTTACTATCTTATCTTATAGATCTTATGATTTAATCCGCAATTTATCTTTATAGTATTGAAATGCAGGGTAAGAGAAAGTCATGTGAGTGACACACCATATTATTTAAAAAAAAAGAGCATACATCAAAGCACTGTGCAGCACTGTGGTTTGAGCGTTTGTCTGTATTAGAGTTGTGTGCCTGGGAAGGGGAAAAAAGGGAATAAAATTTTGAACTGGAACTGGACGAGAGTTCAACACAAGCTATTCGTGTGGCAGAAAAGCATTTGACCACTGAACCACGGAGCACTAAGTATACACACATCTAATACTTAGAAATCCTCAGTCACTCCCAAACGACATGAAACTCATTTTCTGATAACTTACAGCACCGAAAGTTCTAATGCTGAAAGAGTGCTTCATGCTACACTACCTACCAATAAGAATTGGACACTTTCGAATTTAGACATTTTTTCAAATATCTTATAGAAAAGTTCGTTTGGAATCATCTTGAAACCTTGGTAGGGTAAAGAACAACGTTGTACCTCATATGTTTCAGCAAACGTTGTGTCCTGGAAAGGTAAAGGGGACCAGTAAAAAATTAAACGAAAATCAAAATGTTTTGGATCACTCTGTAAAAAGTAAATCTTGAAGTGCATTTCGGCTGTAGCATATGATTAAGAGGAATTTTCAAATTATCTGCATACATTTTTAAGAGGCTACTACATATATTCATGGAGATATACCGGTTTCTTTAAAACATTGCAAAAGAAATTTCCACTTTCTTAATTATAACACGTAGGGGTATTAGACCAGAGCAAAAACATTTTCAGAAAAATTGGCATACTTCATTAGGCACTGTATACTGCAATCAGAATGCAAAAATGTTAAATATCTTTGAAGTATGAGCATTTTTTCTAAATAATTTTTATCTACGTATGCGCTAGCTTTTAAAAATTTTCATTTGCATAATTTAATAGCCAAAGGTATTGAGGAGATAGAATGAACATAATTTCAGTTCTTCGTTTTATCAATATTTATTTACAATCAGCGAACTCTGTATTGCCATTGGGCATTGATTGAATCAAAATAAAAATGTGAGTGAAACCCCTTATAGTTTATTTTGAGAGAACTGAATTTCTGTTCATTCTATCTCTCATAACGTCATAACTCTTTAAATTTACACGATATTTATTTGAGGTTTTCGTATAAGTTTCTCAATACATTTGGATATTAAATTAGGCAAATGAAATTTTTTAAAAGCTAGCGCATGCGTAGATAAAAATTATTTAGTAAACATTCTCATATTTTCTAAGATATTTATTCATATTTTCTAAGATATTTTTTGGATTCTGATTGCAGTATGCTGTGTCTAATAAAGTATGCCAAATTTTCTGAAAATGTCTTTGCTCTGGGTCTAATACCCTATGTATTATAATTAAGAAAGGGGATTTGTTTTTTTGCAATGCTTTAAAAAATCCGTTATATCTCCATGAATATATATGGTAACCTCTTAAAAATTTATACAGATATTGAAAAAAATCCTCACATACTGCAGCCAAAATGTATTTCAAGCATTACTTTTTACAGGGTAATCCAAAATATTTTGATTTTTTTTTTTTTAATTTTTTACTGGTCCCCTTTTCCTTTTCAGGACACAACTTTTGCTGAAATATATGACGTGTAATATGTGTGTTCTTTACGCTACCAATGTTTCAAGATAAGTCCAAAACAACTTTTCTACATTTATGAAAAAATGTCTAAATTCGAAAGTGTCCAAAATACTTATTGGTAGATAGTGTACTCTGACGGCATTGATGGAGCTTCAACTAATTAAATTTTTCACGAAATGTGAGAAATGTCTCATTTGCCAGAAGGAAGATATATTTTCATCATTTTTTTCTTCCTTTCTTTCTTTTTAGTTCCCCATCATACTATAGGTATGGGGAACTTAGGTAATCGTGAAAATTTTCGGAATCGGTTTTTTGACTTTTCTACACGTTTTCAGGTGTGAGGAATCCGAAAATGACAAAATTTCTATGGTGTCTGTCTGTAGGGTGTCTGTTAGTGTGTCAGTGTGTCAGTCCGTTAGTATGTCAGTCCGTTAGTGTGTTAGTCCGTTAGTTTGTTAGTCTGGTAACACGATATCTCACGAACAAATGATCGCAGAGAGGTCAGATCAGTTTTAAAATATTACTTTCGACACTGGCAAGAGCCCTATTCATTTGCAACATTCGAATTTAAAAACTTCGTAAATTATTAGAAATTTACGATTTTCTTAACATGGGAGAATAGGACAAAAATTCACTTAAACGTCCATTTAATGGAAACTTTTTACTGTAAAAATGTCAGACCAGTTTTAAAATATCGGTTTTGATGCCGGAATGAACATCAGTAACTATAAATATGCTACTTTGGAAATTTCGCAAGTTATTGGAAATTTACGAATTTCTTAACATGGCTGAATAGAGTAAAATTTCACATAAACGTCAATCTTGAGGGATATTTTCATCGTAAAGATGTCAAACCACTTTCGAAATATTATTTAGGATACTGGCATGAATATCATAGACTACGATTTTTCCAATTTAAAAGATTCGTAAGTTATTTGGAATTTACGATTTACTTAACATGTCAGAATAAGGCAAAATTGAGCATAAATTTCCATTTTGAGGATCGTAAATACATTAGACAATTTCAAAATTACATTTATGATATTTGTTTGAACATGATTGAATACAAATATTCTAATAGGAAAATTTCGTAAATCATTCGTAATTTACGATTTTATCAACATAGCGAAATTGAAAATTTTTCATATAAATATGAATTTTGAGGATTATTGCATTGGAAATAGTAGGATGAAAACTAAACAACGGAATTGACCCTGATAAAATAAATTAATAGATTAGAATAAGATATATATATCGAAGTGAACGGTGGATAGCCCATTAGGCGGGGATTTCATTCTGTCACTGTATCAAGCTTTGGTCAAATTCATTTATTTTAACATGATTATAATATGTCTCGCACTAGAAATTTATGAGAACATAAATATGATGGGGAACTGAGCAGAGTCCACCTACGCCAACTAGTTTTTTTTTGTGTGTGTGTCTTCGTGTGAAAACAAAGGTAATTTTTTACTAGATGTCATGGTCCGATTAACCCTACAAATGAGGGGAAGCACAAATCTATTTCCGGTCTTCCACTGACTGCTTGGTCTAAAAACCTACAAGCACCTCGAAAAATTTATAAAATTTTCATTAAACTTTATAGTTATCTGGAATTGGAGAAAACGCACGCATGTAAATTCACTTACAAGGAGACGGCAAGGGTGTGGGGTCCTCAAATCGAACGGAGGAACCACGTGTAGTTAGCACTCAGTGAGTGTATTCATATACTCAAACCCTAGAGCGCACTACTTAGCCATCGCCAAGAAAAAAATTCCTGAAGTTTGAAAAAAAAAAATAATAATAATAATTTGTATTAAAATTTAATAAATCGTTATAAACATTTCTTTTCAACTTTTATACATTGTTAAATCGCGAATTTAATGACTTCTAAATTTTTAACATTAAACATATGGAAATTTATTATTCGCATGTGGTTGTGGCATTTATGAATGTGAACGAAGTTTGCTTTTTAGGAGAAATTCTCAAAACACCGTGCTCCTGTAAAAAAGCTGCATTTATTTGTTGTGCAAGTTGTCGACAAAATTTGTGTTTTTCTTGTTTTTATGATAAATATCATTCAGGTTTGTGTATTCGTAAAGATGAATGATTGAAAGAATTGCTAATGCTATAAACGTATAATCATAAATATTCATTGTATTTAATAATATGTTATTTTATAAAAAAATAAATGGTAATGTTTGGCTTTTGTAACTGTGGAACTGTGGCTTTTGTATGTGTGTTTTGGAACTGTGTGTTTTGGAACTGTGGCTTTTGTATTTATTCTATCTACAGTTCTAAGTTCTAATCGTTAAAAAGTTAGAAATCATTAAATTCGCGATTTAACAATGTATAAAAGTTGAAAAGAAATTGTTTATAACGATTCATTAAATTTTAATACAAATTAAAAAAAAAAAAAAAAAAAAAAAAAAAAAAAAAAAATTCAAACTTCAGGAATATTTTTCTCGGCGATGGCTATGTAGTGCGTTCTAGGGTTTGAGTATATGAATACACTCACTGAGTGCTAATTACACGCGGAACCTCCGTTCGATTTGAGGACCCCACACCCTTGCCGTCTCCTTGTTAATATAATCACCAAATTATAAACTGTTCAAAGCCTGCATTCACTACATTAATATAAAATTATTCCATTGTAAATGCATGTGTAAAATCTTCATTAGCATATTTCCTATATAATCTAGAAGTGATAGTTGTGCAATCAGGTCTACCAAGACATTTTATAATCAGACAATGTTTTCGGACCACAAACTTAAAATTTGGGGCTTTTTCAAAATTTTCCGAGAGAGGTACATGCTTCGCGTGCCTACTGGGTAATCAGGGCATACAAGAAGGGCAATATTTCATTCCATAATTTTTTAAGAGAATGTAGTGTATTTTAACCCTCGCTTTCCCAAGATAGGGTCATTTTGACCCCATTTTGAAGTTGAAATTTAGTTAAGGCCGCCTCATTCAAAAAGTGCGCTAATTCGCCAAAGATAGCAAACGTAACCAGTGGAATGTTCATAGAATAATAATAAAGGAAGAAGGAGCACGTCAATACTCTAATGCTTACAAACCGCTTCTAGTGAATTGCCAGCGAAAGCTATTTTTGCTACTCAAAACCTTAAAGTAGGGCACCCATGCTCGGCACATTTATCGCCGTTTGTTGTGGATGCTGCCTCGCTGACTGATTAACAGAGAGATGAGATGATTCAAAAATCTCGCCAACCAATCAGATTGAAGCATTGTTACAACCCTATACCCGGCATTCCTGGATTTTACAAACCGAAACCAAAAAATATACGCTCCTTCTTCCTTTATTATTATTCTATGGGAATGTTGCAACTTCTAAACGGTACAAAAAAGCGCGGTGTGATTGATTTTCGCCAAACGTGCCAAGGTGCACCTGAAAGCAATTTTTCTGCCGTAACGCCTTGATCTCGAGAAAGCGAGGGTTAATAACATGCACTTCTTATTACTTGGATTAAAAAAAAAAAAAAAACAAGACTTAATAAATACAAAAAAAAAAAAAAAAAAAAAAAAAAGCCTTGAATATATTTTTTGATAAAACAAAAAGGATTAAAAGGATTGAACATTAGCAGACACTTGCATGAACAAAAATTAAACTCACCAGATTTGTAGTTTACAAAGTCGCCGTAAACGGTGAAAGATGCTTCAACAGGCCCATTCTTGTAGATTTCTGTTTTAATTTGTTCAGTATCAGTTTCAACAGAGTAAGACTGTTTACCTGTCAAAATAAATATAGATTAAATCATCATGTTCATTCAGTTATTTAATAGAATTTATTAATTACCTTATTATTAGTTTATTAATTGTCTGGGCCTAAAGTTCTGAAACATTCTAGGTTTTATATTACAGTAATATCTATTGATTAAGTTATTATCTAATATTAAAATATGCATAATTAAAAAAATATGACGGCAACTTTCATTTGATTACAAATTAACTTATTGCATTTCATTCACAAAATTAGCACTATGAAAGTAACTGGTCATTTTATTTTACCATGTTTTTATTAACTTCTATTCTTGTTTGTTTGTTTGTATGTTTGTTTTTTTGTCCGGTACAAATCTCGCAATCAAATTTTAACTAACTTCCCTACTAGCTAGACATTTGAAACTTTCCCAGGAGCTCAGAACTCGGTGACAACACAATACTTCGAAGTCCGATTTTCGAATTTTTGATTAGTTTTCTTTTAATTCATTAAAATATGAAAATAATAACATCCTAATAGCGCCATTAAAATATTAGCTATAATTTAATTGTTGCCAAAAAAACTTTACGAGTTCATTTTCTTTCGACATAAAAATAAATATAATTAATTAAACGTGAACGTTAAAAATTTATAAAAAGTTAAATTATGCATCTCACAAAAATTGGCGTCATTTTCACTTTAAAAATTTTATGCACATTGATATATATATCTATATACATATATATTTTTTTAATAATTATTTTAAACTAACATTTCGTATATAATCTACTGACCGCAACTGTCAGATATATCCATTCGATTAGATATTGCTTTTTCCGTAATACAATTATAATTGAAAATTGAATAGTGTATGTTTTTAGTTTCTTTTTTAAGTGCGAATGTCAAACATAATAAGTCATAATGTTTATCTTTATACATTCAGTTATATTTTTAATCTCAAAAGGAAATAACTGTCATTTTATTATGTACATTGTCAAAATTATGCAGTGGAAAAAGCACTACAGTAGCACTACTTCTGCACTTTCTGCACTACTTCTGCCCTTTTATTTTTAAAGCGGTCAGCTAGTCAAAATCCTTTTTCAAAATTATCAGTATGTACCTTATAGACAGCTGCCAATATTTTAATTTATTCAGGAGTAATTTTAGCCCCGCCTTTATTTCGTACCACTTATTTTTTTAAAGTAATTTTGTCTTATTTTATCGAAGTTATATATTGGAGAATTTTTTCTATAAATAAAGTGCTGCAAAATAAAGGCGGGCTAAAAGTACTCCGGAATAAATTAAAATATTGGCAGCTATGCCTTATATCTTTAAAAAAAAAAAAAAAAAAAACTGTTGAAAAGAAGTTATTGATGATGTTCATTTCTATGTTTAGATAAAAAAATTGTAAGTTTGTAAGTTTATATTTTTTACTTCCTCATCATCATATTTTAAGCCGAAGAGAATCATCCTTTGATAATTTTTTTTTACTTACATATGACACAACATCGTCATCTGACGATTTCTCGAATATCACAAGTTTATCATTGCAGTTATCAAAATGTTCATATTCTTTTATTAGAGAGGAAGTCATTACACATTTTTTTCGATTATTTAGCATTTGATAGGATTTTTTATCATATTCACATAATACATTTGATAAACACGAAGGAAGGCTTCTATTTCGCTTTATAGGAATCAAAAGTGCTTAAAAGCATTTGTCGAAAAAAGAGAAATTTCTAAGATAAAGCAGCGACATGTATTACAAAAAAATATTTTAATTCATTATATCCGGGCTTTTTTTTTGCTAGAATTTCATGCTAGTCTTATGAATCCATTAAATACAAATTCAGTCGGGACCATTTTAGATATTCATTATAACCGCGAACCAAGAGTTCACAATACATTAAAAAGAGGTCATTCAATATTTACTTATATTGCTGGACAGGGTGTCCGCTAAAGTCCTGGCCAACCAATTTAACTTGAGCTGTATTTAAGCTATTGCCTTAATCGTATTGTCCAGGTATAGTATACTGTATCTTCGCTACAAGTTGAGGTTGCTTAAAGTTCCACCTGGTGGCAAACAACAGAATTAGAGTTCCAAAATTGGAAACGGTAAGAGGTACAGAAAAATGTCAACTACAAAGTTATAAAACGTCTCCGAATCGATAAAAAACAAAAATACCCCGTGCGTACAATAATACTGAGAACAGGATGTGATAAATTCTCATTTATTTCGTCGAGATTTCCATAATTTGTAACGTTAAAAACCACAGACAAAGAACGAAAATTTCTTTCCGACTAAAAAGTAGCTGACGTCATAATTTAGCGGTACAGAGTATGATTTATTTTAGGAAAGGCCATGGTTTGAATACCTTTCATTTTTTCTCCTTTCGTGTACATTTCTTAGCGTCAAACGTCAGAGAAATCTCGACTAAACAAACACGCATTTTAATCATTCTGTTCTCATCGTTATCATGCGCAAGGTATCTTTTCGTACTAAATCAAGGACGTTCTATAACTTTGTAATTGACTTCTTTCCCATGTGTACCTCTTACCGTTTCCGATTTATTAACGCTAATTCTGTTGTTTGCTGCCAGGTGGTGCTCTAACCTATCTCAACTTTTTGCGCAAAATCACTTTATCTATACATCCCGTTTAAGGCAATAGCTACATTTTTTTTCAAGTTAACGTGTATGTGGACAACCTGTTATAACTACAGCACAAATTGATTCCTTCCAAAGAATTTCAATTGATTTATTTTATAGTAAATTTATTGATAACACATATACATCAGATTTGTATGCTTGATTTGTAGTTCGCTTGTAAATCTTCGTCGGATAAAGATAGATAGCACATGACAGAATTGCAATACGAAGAATTGGAAAAACACCCAGGGGCAGCGCGCGAATGGAACCCGTTCTTCTACGCTCGAAGTTATAGTAAATAAAAACTATCGATGTTTCCTGCTCTGTAATCCTTAACCCTACAAGGCACCCAGTTTCATATGTGGAACATCGACTTTAATCGTTCCTATAGCTATAAAACTATTAGTAGCTTGATAGAAGCTACTGACATTTAGCAATGTAGTAATACGAATCTTTACCTAAAGATGTCGTTTGTGTTTTTGTTATAGTGCACTCAGTGTGAAATTTGAATGAAAGTGATACGTTAGTCGTTTGTCTGAATTCAAAAATAAAAAAAGAATAGTTATTGAACAGTTTTGACTCGAAAAAAAATACTGTGTGTTATAACGAAGTGTATATTTTGCAGAGGTAAGTTGCTTTTTTTATATTACAATAGTAAACATGTTAATAAATCATATTTTCATGTATGTTCCACATACGGTACGTTGAGCTAAAAAGTTGATTTTTCCGTAAAATATGGTTTTATTCTTATAAGTTTTCCCTATCTTCTGATCACTAATTACAACTTATATATTTGTGTCGCGCACAAAAAAAAAAAAAAAAAAAAATGAGCCTTGTAGGGTTAAAACTATTTCCAAATATGTATGGCTGGTAAGTTTGATAATGTGGAGAAATTAAAATTAAATGACGTCAAAAATCTACTCACCAAAATGTTTGTCATTTTTGTAGCTAACGTTGTAACTTTTTTCACACATGTTTACACATTGGGGTGTATCCACAATACCCTGGCACGGTGGCAATTTTCCTTTAGTGTGATGTTCGCAAGATGGAATTGTATAAGGTTGACAACCAACGCCGGAATTGTACAGTCCTCCGGTTACGAGTCCGTGATCCACCCAGTATTCCCAAGCGGAACCAGGAAAGCCTCCGTTGCAGCTGTTGTGATAAAAATAAATAAATAAATAAATAAAAATAATTAAATCATTTAATATGCAACAAGAATAATTTTATCAATATTTGTCCTTGATTAAATGCAATGCAGTAAATCAAATAAATTAACAGTTATTTGTTTGAACCTACTGTAACTCGATCTACCAACCAGAATGCATTTACATTTAGTAGTGGAATTAATGAATAGAAGAAAGAAAAAAATTCCAAGGGTAAGAAAATAACAAAAAAACAGTTTCGTGATAGAAGAAAATATGGCGTTGAAGTGTTTTAAGTAGGTGGAAATTTGCATGAAATGGCAGTTAAAACTTTAAAATGTGAATTAGTGTAAAATTTTCGTAAATATAAATGCTGCATCAGTCAGATAAATGATTCCCTTAGAATAAAGCATACCTCTGAACCAATCTTAAAGGCGAATCAAAGACCTTCGCCAGTTATTTTTTGTGTGACTCTAGTGGTACATAAAACCTTCTTCGAAATAATGTCAGTGATTCAATCAGTATATATTCATTTCTTGGTAAAAAAGCAGAAAAGAAGGAATGAAACGCAAAATTGTACTCATCAAATTTACAGCGATTTGTTTCAATTTGTTTCAATCTGACGATTATTCTCGTGTGCCGCACAATGCATCCTGTAATCCTCTTTCGAAAGGAAATTCAACTTTCTATCTGACTGGATTTCTAGGGAGCCAGTTTCTTCAAATTTTACATTTTAATTCAAAAATCGTTTCATACTGTAAAACATTTTGGTGACGTTACTTTTATATATCGGTTGGTTGGTTGGGTTTTACGTCGTGTTAGTATTATGATGGTAATTGGCGACGGTCTGGGACAGGAAACATGTCATCAGAATTTTGATACCCCGCTTCGGTGACCCTAGAGGTAAAATTTGGATGAAAACAAAAGGGTATTGAGGCCACGACGTATTTAACGTGCACCAGCCACCATTAGTATACACGACAGTCTTTGGCCTGCTCGAGTATTATAACGCATTTCTCAATAAAGTGTTTTTTAACCTATATATTTATTAAAATTATTTTTTTTTATTATTATTATCTTCCATGGCGAATGCAGATGACTTCTATTCTAGAAAAGTAAGTAGTATAATACTAAATATCCAAAGAAAGTCAGTTTTATTCTCTAAATGACATCTTTTAAAATGCAATTTTTGTTGTTGTTGTTGTAAAAAATTAAAAAAATCGATAACTTTATATTATATTATCATGGATCGATGGTTCAACCATTCGTTTTAAATGTGTTGACGAGCTCTTTCGAAAGATACCCATAATGAAAATTTTACCCCCTCAGGGCAGAGGTGGTGGCGATGATCCCACATATCTAAAACAATTTCCCAGTTGACTATCACCATTATAAAAAATTCTTTTTAATTTAATAGAGTTTATTATAAAATTATTCTCTTTATGTACATTTATACGAAACTTTGGCCTATACCAACATGTTAAAAATTTAGAAAAAGTGGGATGGCAACGCCACCTGTTGGGTGATTTTCATCAAAAGGTGATAAGCCCTAATTCATGTCAATATGTAACTACATACCAATTTGTATGAAATTCTGTGCGGTAGCCCCTGAGATACAGTTGCCACAAAATTTTGTCACACACACACACAGACAGATATTTTCTAAAAATGGTCAAATCGTGTTCTAAAGCTCTCAAAACGTGTAAATACACCAAAAACCCGAGGTTGAAAAATTTTACGAACTTTCTTATATTGAATATAGAAGAAAGTAAAAACTAAGTTTCATACAGTTTTTTATTTATCTAGAGCAGGCCTGTCCAACCCAAAACACTAGGTGGGCAGCATTGAAAATATTTTTTATTGAGGCGGGCCGCACCGTATGTATATATGTGTATGTGTTTATATGTTCATAAGTGTATGAATTATGTATGTACAGTCGGTAACAAAAGTATCCAAACACTTTCAAAAATTCCTATGTAAAAAATGTAGAGTTAATACTTTTTGTTAAATAAATCCTTGTCGAATCATGTTCTTAGACTGACTAAGAATATGATTCGACAAGGATTTATTTAACAAAACAGTAGTAACTCTACTTTTTTTATATAGGAATTTTTGCTAGTGTTTGGATACTTTTGTTACCGACTGTACACTCATTGCCATAAAAATTTGCGCACCAAGAAATAATTATTGGACAGTAACGAAACTTGGCATAAAGGTACGTGCCAGGCAGATATGCAAATGATTAGAAATGCAGCATGATTGCGCATTGCGTAATGCCACCAGAGGACGTTGAACTTAGTTTTTCTTGCAGTATAAAACAAGTAAGCAGAGCTTTCTTGATGTGCATTTTTAAATAGAGATGCCGTTACGCCGCCATCGAAGACAATACGAACAGCTATCAGAGTCCAAGAGGGGAAGAATCAACGGTGTGATGGAATACGGGTGATCAGCATGGTCAGTAGCCAGCCACCTAGGACGTTCTGATTTTACTGTGAGGAGGTGTTGTGACCAGTGGACAAAAGAGAGGTCGCTTACACAGCGACTAGGCTCAGGACGTGCTCGACAGATCAATAATAGAAAAAAACCGTCATATCATACGAAACATACGCATAGTGCCAACTGTCTCGTTGTCCGATATCCGGACATATGCAACACCTATTCCTATATGATCTGTCCCTGTGTCTGTACGTACCATCGCAAGGTCCCTGGCTGAAAGGCATTTACTATCGCGACGCCCATTGTGTATGTTGCCAATAATACCCCTCTATCCTCCGTTTGGAGTGGTGCCGCGCTACGGGGTTGGATGGAACCAGGTCGTCTTCAGTGACGAATCCAGATTCAATTTTGGCAGTGATGACAAACATGTACGTGTGTGGAGGCATCATGGTAAACGCCTCAACCCTGCCTTTTCTTTATAGCTGCACACCTCACCCATAGCTGATGTGATGGTATTGGTGTGAGATGACATTGCATACGATACACGGTCATCCCTAATATTGATCCACGGCACCATGACAGACCATCGGTATGTTCGTAACATCTTTTAGCCACAGTGGTTATCACTTATGACAGGGCTCCCCGGAGCCATTTTTCAACAAGACAATGCTCAGTCACACACACAAAGGTGTCACAGGACTGCCTCCGTCACAATACTACCCTTCCCTGGCCTGCTCGATATCAGATTTTTCACCAATTGAGCATATCTGGGATCAAATGGGACGGCAAATTTGGCAGCCTACGAGTTTGGAAGAATTAGAGGCGCGTTTACAACAAATGTAGAACGAGATGCCGCAGGACATCATATGGGACTTGTATGCCACAATGCTTGACCGTATCGCATCGTGCATTCACGCTAGAGGTGACCCAACAGGGTACTAAACCTTCCATTCTTTCGTAATTTTTCCTGTAATAAATTATCATTTCGCTTTGATTTTGTAATCATTTACAATCATTTACAATCATCAACATTGCACTTACGTATGTAAAAATTTCGTTTCATTCTGACAACTCTTTCTTAGTGCGCAAATATTTATGGCAATGAAAGTATATACTTTTTCCGTGGGAAGGGCAGGCTGAAGATTTGGAGCTGAATACATTTTTTTTTTTTTTTTTTTTTTTCATTCATGAATTAACAACATAATCGAGAAAAATTTATGACTATACATTAAGAAGTATAATAAAAAGAACAAATACTGGTTCTGATAACAATTTAATTACAACAGTGTGATTTAGCTACCATGATCGTTAAAAGATATTTTACTTCAAAAAGTGAGAAAGAATTTATTAATTTTTAAACTTTGAACCAAATTTACCAAAATTTAAATATCGTTAGACTACTCGCGGACCGCACGAAACTACACGGAGGTTCGCATGCGGCCACTGCCCCGCGACTTGGCCACCCCTGATCTAGAGTATTACTGCACTACATTTTCTCTTACAGAGACTATAACTTATGAAGGTCTGTTTACTTGTTTACAAAAATTTCAAAAACTAAAGAATATGTATCAGTTATGAAACATTCTAAAAATGCTTACGCGCAGCGCGAAAAGACAAACGGACCAAGAAATAGGTGAACCTAAGTTATAAACACTTTTCAATTCTGTTAGAAATTAAGGCTTAAAAGTATATATATATTTATATATATATTACCCCATGCCGCATTCACTGCAACAGGAAAGAAGGTCTTCGGCTGAAATTTGTACGTTAACTTTTCCTCCACTGTGAATGCAATGTCGATCAGACATAGCTTCGACAGCACCAAAAGCCTAGAGTAACAAAAAAAGAAAAATATATTAATAGTTTTTTAAATCTATATTATATAGTTATTAAAATCAAAGCTAAGGTATTTTCATAACTTCTTTTATTTTATTTATTTAATTACTTATTATAATTTTTTTATTATTTTATTTTATTTGTCTTTTATCATAATTCAGATATTTTCTTTCAAATATTCTCTTATCCTAATGTGTGAATTAAGTTCTTGCAATATCTCAAGTACAGCAGAAATTAAAACTAATTTTTAATAAACTTGTACTTACCCAACAAGATCCACAGGACGCTTGATCTCTAATTTGTCCGATGGTTGGACAGCCTGTCCATTGCTGTCTTGCATCGAATGTATCTGGGAGATCCTGTGGGACGGCATGGCGGATAGATGGTAACCTGTATCGGTGATTATCCTTGTGCACTCCCATCAAACCTTTAATGTATTTCATGCTAACATAACCATTGAAATTCCTGCCAGCCTGAAACATGCATAACAAACATTTTTAAAAACATGCTGTGGTTAAGAATTTAAACATTTTATGTACCAAAACTATTTGTGCCAAGTACTAAAATTTTACAGAACTTCCTACTGGGTTTGCCGTATTTATCTATTCAAAAAACGAAAGATTTTTGTCATAGTTTATTAGGGTTTTATCGCATTGTTGACATTTTAAACGTTTTCCAAACTATATTCAATACTTTCATAAAAGAAATTTTCTTAAAAACACATGAGATTAAAATAATTATTCAATACCAAGTTTAAAAGAAAAATTAAAAAAAAAATCATTCACTTCAGCCTGTTTATTTAAAATATATTTGCCATCTCCATTGAAAATTATTTTATTCTTCTGTATAATATGCATACACTGTCAAAAAAAAGTACTATTTGCTGCAGTTTGCTGCCAGAAATTATCTGTAATTCAGATAAATACGTTCTAACGTAATTTTTCCTTTGATAGAACGTATTTTTCTGAATTACAGAAAATTTCTGACAGCAAACTGCAGCAAACAGGACTTTTTTTTTTTTTTTTGACAGTGATTGGATGGATGGTTGGTTTTTTTTTTGACAGAGTATACATAATGTATGCGTAAGGTATATACGAACACGTATATGCGGCAAAACGTATGCAAAAAAAAAAAAAATACTGAGAAACCCTGGTAACATTAATAAGATAGCTAAAAATCTGCTTTGTCAAAGAAAATTGGAAAAATCGTTATACGGGAACAATTTAAACGTATAACCTTTAAAAAAACAGTCTGAAAATAAACTACTTACGGAGAAAACTGTACTTCCTATACATTAGTCCCTCTTCTTGCATATGCTAGTATATGGTCTTGCGATATGCGATCAAAACCCGTATTAAGTTACTTATTGGAGTACAAAATGCAAACATTCAGCAAATACTTAATATGACCTGATATACTCGAAATTGTTACGCTTATAAAGAAATTTTCTGCCGTTATTTTTTACAGTGTGTAGTGTACGAAGCGTCCGATGCTATGGGTGGCCGATGGCTATTTTCTCAAGTATTAGCAGCAGAAATTAACCAATAAGTAACCGTAACTCCAATAAGTAACCGTATTAAGTTACTTATTGGAGTACAAAATGCAAACATTCAGCAAATACTTAATATGACCTGATATACTCGAAATTGTTACGCTTATAAAGAAATTTTCTGCCGTTATTTTTTACAGTGTGTAGTGTGCGAAGCGTCCGATGCTATGGGTGGCCGATGGCTATTTTCTCAAGTATTAGCAGCAGAAATATGTATTCAATTGGAAAGGAATTTTAAAATATATTACCTCAGAAACGAATTTAGTCGATAAATGTACTCCTACAAAATTACTAACGGTGGCTGATAATACTAGATATATTCAGATTATTAAGGTAATGTATTACTGAGACAACTAAAGTTATTTTTATTTTTGAAAAAAAGTTTTTCAAATAGCTTTAAAAAATATATAACTTTTAGTTTATTGTTTATTTTAATATTTCAAATTACTTGTTTTCATGTTTGCCTTATAAACTGGAGCAGTCTTTTTATTTATTTATTTATTTTTATTTTATTTTATTTTATATTACAAAAGCAGAATCTAGTTTATGCACTAATTCAATTTTACGTGCAAAAGTAATTGAATTAAAAAATAAATGATAACTAGTATGGTGTGGCCACCACATGACTTTCTTCTATATAATTTTACACAAAATTTATTCAATACAAGTTATTTATTAAATTATCAAATTATTTTCTATTATAAATGCAGACGATTTTTATCTGACAGAATATTATCACTAAATCCTGAAAGATGTCATTTTTTTGCAAATCAGTTGAAATATTTTTCCCCCAAGTTTTTTTCGTTAAAAGATAAAATAAAAAATCGATAACTTAGTTTTAAATTATCACAGATCTATAGTTCAACCATTCGTTCTAAAGGTATTGACGAGATCTTTCGAAAGATACCCATATTGAAAATTTATTCCTTCCCCCCCAGTGGGAAGCGATGCTCCCACATGCACAATTTTTTTTTTCTAGTTAACTACTACTATTGTCTATAATTCATATGAATTTTACAATCACACGAGTAAAATAACTCTCATTATGCACATTTATACGAAATTTTGTCCTATACTGCCATATTAAAAATTTAGAAAAAGAATGCGATAACAGCACCAGCTGTTGAGCAATTGTTCCACACATCTAATCAGCCCCAGTTTATGTCAGGGTCCAACTAAATACCAAGTTTGGTTAAATTTCGTTCATTTGTTCATGATATACAGCGTTCACAAAATTTGTGATACACACACACAGACAGACATTTTCTAAAAACAGTCAAATCGTGTTCAAGACATCCCAAAACGTGTAAATCCTTCGAAAACTGGAGTTCGAAAATTTTTACGAATCCAATACTTTCTCTATATATACATATAGAAGAAAGTAAAAAAATAAAACGAAATAAAATGAAATGGCTGATTGATAAGGATAATTAATGCAGCATCGAATATTCAGTCTTTACAAAAGCCGAATTTTCATATTTTCGTAAAGTATTGTTACGATTTTTTAAGTAATTGTTATTATTTGTACGTAAATTCATTCAAACAGGTTTAGTCAGGTTATAAAATGTTAATTTTTTGCATTTCTAGTTTGTTTTCACATTAAAATAGCTCATTTACCGTTAAAAACACGTTAAAAAGCTTCACCAAGGCAGGTAATGACCTTGGCGTCAAATTTGGCGACTTTATAGCGACCTTGGTGAGAAAATCCTAATTATCAATATACAAAATATGGAAGCTCTAACTTGATTGCCTGCGAAGTTTCTGAAATCTTCTCCATTTTCTACGCGGGTATTTAAAAAATTTCTTCGCGCCAAATCAGTCAGTCTCAGTTTAGTTTCGCCAAGGCAATGATTACTGCATAAAGACGCATTGAGCCTCTTTGACAACAGCCTTTGTTGTGGGTTAATGTTATGTTACATTATAAGCTGTGAATTTGATGTTGTCAGCTGTTGTTTAACGTCCCTCTTCACTTACCGTCGCCGAAAGCCCGAGCCAATGTTATTCTATGGGGAAATTTTCTTTCCAAATAACTCATTAACTAATACATATTTTTAAATTCTGTTTTCACATTCAGAAAATTCCCAACTGTTAAATTGACGGACCTTTTCTAAAAATGTATTTTTTTAATTTTTTAATATTTTATTTTGAAATTGCAAAATGAAAAAAATTCACACATTGAAAATTCGTATTTTGCAGCTTCAAAATAAAATATAAAAAACCAATGTAACATTTAAAATGAGATAAAAAATACAAAAATTTAAAACTTTAAAAATACATTTTAATTAAAAACATTAAAACACGAGACAGACGTTTCGGCTAGAACACTAGCCCTCCTCAGTTGTCAAACATACGAGCACAACATTTACAAAAACAACATTTAAATTTTTTTACTCGTATGTTTGACACTGAGGAGGGCTAGTGTTCTAACCGAAACGTCTGTCTTGTGTTTTAATGTTTTTAATTAAAATGTATTTTTAAAGTTTTAAATGTTTGTATTTTTATCGCACTTTAAATGTTACATTGGTTTTAATATATTAATGAGACGTATAAATTATGTTTAATTTTATTAAAATATAAAAAATTAAAAATATATATTTTTTTTATAAAAGGTCCGTCAATTTAACAGCTGGGAACTTTCACAATGTGAAAACAGAATTTAAAAATATGTATTAGTTAATAAGTTACTTGTAAAGAAAAATTTTCCATAGAATAACATTAGCTTCAGCTTCCGGCGGCGGTGAGTGAAGAGGGCTCTTAAGCTGTGTTTACTGGTGAAACTGAAGTTGGTACTTGGCTTATAGACCTGAAACCTTCACGAATTTTCTTTAAATAAACTTTGAAGCTTCTGCAAGTTTCGACTTTCATTCAGAGACAACTCATGAACCAGAACCTCCAAGAACGCAATAGTATATACTTCATGTAAACAAAACTATACGATTACAATATATAAAGAAAAAAAAAACACTTACTTTCCATGTTGTGTTCAACTTATTTATGTAATCGACCATCTCATCAGAAAGAGGATGGATGTGTTTCTTAAATGGATACCGTGCAGATGCAACGGCCAATACAACAGCAAATAGTACTAAGACCTTCATTCTATTGAAAGAAAGAAAAAATCATGAAATGTAATAAGAATTTTTAATATAACACATAACATTTTGACACAATTAGTCTCGTTTTTGCTGAAAGAATATGGTTAACTACTCTTAATTATACTCTATTTCCTTGACGCAGTCGCTTCAAGGCCACGCTCAGATGAACTGTGATTTCACCTTCCCTGTCCGTTGCTAGGCTACTGAAGAAACAACGACATCTCACTGGATGGAATTGAGCACGTGATATCAGTCACGTGATCTCCCTCTCCTCATTCCGTGGCCTTGAAGCGCCTCTGATGGGGAAATGGACTATAATCTTCTCCGCATTAAAAGAAAAACTAATACATTGTGATCATCACAAAACATTCTTCTGTGTAATTTTTTGGTTTGACGAAAACAACAGTGCCATATAGCGGTTAAAGTAAACAAAAACTTACTCCTAACTTCGCACAATAAAGATTTTACATAAGGAATTTGGTGCAATGTTAGCCAACAAATGCTGAAATGCAGCCTTAGGAATATCTCATAAGGTGAGAAATAACAGCGCAACCTGTCGGCAGACGTACAATCAGCAGCAAAATTATTGGAATACTAGCAGTAATTCGTATTTAAAAGATGTGCACCTAATATTGTTTCATTAAGTAAATATTTGTTGCATCATGATCTTAGCCTTATGCTGTTTATAAAAAAGTAAGTTGATGATAAAAATTAGCGATCAAATTAAAACTAGTATGTTGTGGCCACCACATGACTTTCTTCTATATTTTCCTATACAAATTCAGTCAGTAAAAATATTTTAATAAAATTATTATTTAAAAAAGTTATCTTCAATGATAATGCAGACGATTTCCATACTAGAAAAGTAGTATAACACTAAATATCCAAAAAAGGCAAATTTATTCTCAATATTACATTTCTTTTTTTTTTTTTTTTTTTTTTTTTTTTTGTTAAAAATGAAAAAAATCGATAACTTTATTTTAAATTATCGCAGATCGATGGTTCAATCATTCGTTTTAAAGGTATTGGCGAGCTCTTTTGAAAGATACCCATCATAAAAATGTACTCCCCTCGAGGGCGGACTTCCGCTCCTACACGCACAATTTTTTTTTTCTCAGTTGACTATCTCTATTACAAATAATTCTTTTAAATTTCATAAGGATTATTAAAAAATAATTCTTTCTATACACATTTATACAAAATTTTGTCCTATACCACCATGTTAAAAATTAGAAAAAAACGGATGGCAATGCAAGCTGTTGGACAATTTTTACCAAAAGTTGATAGACACTAATTTATGTCAATGTGTAACTACATACCAATTTGTATGAAATTCTGTACAGTAGTCCCTGAGATACAGTTGCCACAACATTTTGTCACACACACACAGAGAGGACAGCTAGACAGACAGACATTTTCTAAAAACGGTCAAATCGTGTTCTACAACTCTCAAAAAGTGTAAATTCATCAAAAACCTGAAGTCGAAAATTTTTACAATCCAATACTTTCTTCTATTGAATATAGAAGAAAGTAAAAAAATATATATATGAAAAATGAGGATGTGTGCTGAGGATTTTTCTGTCGACTGTACACTCATTTTATGTTAACATTTGTTTCAATAATGGTCATCACACATACTATATTTGGTGCATTTGTATAAAATAGTATATATATATATATATATATATATATATATAATATATGTGTACCATAGATATAGTTTTCCCATTCATGGGCAATAATGAGCATGGCAGCGCTACTTGTCGGTCATTATGCACCCAAATTGAACCCCTATAGGTTTTATAATGGTTTTATAATTTTATATAGGTTTTATAATGCTCTTACACATAAAATTTTATGCACATATACACAGCACAAGCTGAAACCTTTCCATAAATGGGAAAAATTTAGCTTAGCAACACCATCTGTTGCGCGATTTACACCAAAAGTGGAAAAGCACCGATTTATTTCAAGGTGCAATTAAGTATCAAATAAAATTATGTCCATTAATTTTTGAGCTGGAGTTTCAACAAATGATTGGCACACAAAGACGGATATGTATTTTTTTCAAATAATCAAATTGTATTCTAGATCTTCCAGAATGTGTAAATCCATTAAAAAACGGAAGTCAAAAGATCCAAAACTTTCTTCGGTTGAATATTGAATAAAGCATATAACATCATATGAACACCACACGATTTCTTCCTTCATTCATTAAACATAATTTTTTTAAAGGCTAAAAATTAATATATTGTTTTCTTAGAGGTACTTGGCGTGTTTGACTTGGCAGTACTGAAGAATTTTCATGTAAAAGCTTATATTTCCATTTAACATTTATAATTAAACTATATTAGGTTTGTACAAAGAAAATATGTATTCAAGAAACAATTCTTATGTTTTCTGATATATTTTGCTCAGATTTGAAATCTTTAAATTGTGTTTTCTCAGTTTGCATTTTTTCCTGCATTCATAATCTTTAAAATACTAAAATTTCTACAGAAATTTAAGATTTTTTTTTTCATGCAATCTACTTTTAATAATAATAATAATAATAATAATAATAATAATAATAATAACAAAATCTAGGATAAATTTCGCAATATCTTTAAAAGAAAGAAATATTAAAAATTAAACTTTTTTTTCCCATGTAATCTACTGGGCCGCGGTAGCCCAGTCGGTAGAGCGCCGGTTTCGTAATTGGAATATTGCGTGTTCGGTACTCGAGCCGGCCAAAGACCGTCGTGTACACTAATGGTGGCTGGTGCACATAAAATCTGTCGTGGCCGCAATGTCCTCCATGTTCCCATCAAAAATTATACCTCTGGGTGTCACCAAAGCGAGAGAGCCATCCCTTCCGTGGAGGATCAAAATTGTGCTAGCATGTCTCCGGACCACCTCTAGGGGTGTGTCTCAGACCATTGCCAATTGCCTATATGCGCAGCACTAGTGCGACGTAAAACCCATCCATTCGTGTAATCTACTTTTAATAATAATATCTAGGATAAATTTTGCAATATCTTTAAAAGAAAAAATATTAAAAATTATTATTATTATTTTTTTTTTTTTTTCTTTTTATAGACTTGCACTTTTTAGTTTTTTCCTCAAGAGTTAATCAATAAATTTCAAAATCCATCTTTAATTCTTTTAAGTAAAAAAAAAAAGAAAAAAAAAAAAAAAAAAAAAGGCGTATCTTTAAATATCTGTAGAAGTTTTAGCAATTTGGAGATCATTAACTTATAAAAAAGTTCAAATTTTTCATTGACGTTTCCACCATTATTATTAATCTTCGGTAATATGCTTCAACGACTAATAAAGGAACCAAAAAATCGATTTTTTTTTTTTTTTTTTTTATTATTATTATTCTTTAAACATTTCTGAACGATATGCAGAAAACTGTATTCGAAAATTCGCATTATTTCTTGCGATACCACTATTTGAGCAAGCTACTGCATGCTTTCATTTATTAACGTTTTAATTTTCAACTGCTGTTTTCTCAGATTTTTAAATTTTACTCTTGCGCGGATTGTATATCAGCAACATCATAAGTTATTTTTATGAAACTTGGTAACAATACTGAATTTAATGAGCACAGCAACTTATACCACAAATTAGCATGATATTTCTATTGAAGTATTTAATTATTAGCATTTAAATTTAAAAAATATATATATATAGCATTTGTAGAAATAAAAACTTATTTATTTATTAATATTTAATTTTTTTAAATGATTTATTTTGAGGTATAAATCCAAGAAACAATCTTTTTGCATCAATATTATTTACATTTTTGCTTCTAGACACAATATTTTTGCCACAATCTTGCGCGCAGTGACCACAGGTCAGCCTTTTGCTTTTGAAATTTTAATTAAACTAATTTATTTTTTTAAATAATTAAATTTATTCGGTTAAATCTAAAAAAAGAAAAATGTACTGTATATATATATGAAATCAAATTCTCAGTTGTAAAAGTTCAAAGTAATATGAATTATAGTCAGGGCCCGACTAACAATTTTTTGTGTCCAGGGCACTTTAAATTTTTCATACCCCCTTAGTAGAGCCAGACTTCTCCCACAGCTCCCCCCTCCTCCCCCCCCCCCCAAAAAAAAAAAAAAAAAAGAAGGCTGGTCATTAACATATCACAATTTTTAACAGACGAAAAAGCTGTCGGAAAATGTTATTCGGTCAAAAAATTAATCTGTATTTGTTTTGGGCTCTAAAGACAAAAAAAAACCTATCCACAATCAGTCTAACGACAGATTTTATTTTAAAATTTTATTCATGTAAGTGAAATATAGTTAAATTAGGAAAAAAAAAAGAAAAAAAGAGAAAGATTTAGACTTTTTTTTTTATCATTAGTAAAGTTTTGTGCCCCTCAGAAATTTTCTGGCGAGGACACTAGACCCAGATGCCTGTGTCATAGTCAGGCCTGATTATAGTTAAGGAGAACTAAAGTAATTTGTATCATGTTAATATTATATCACAGAGAGTAAGTAAGAAAAGCTTAAACTCCTTAAGGGAAAAATTGCTGTGTGAATGCAGTTAATAAATACGTCATCAAAATTTCATGTTCGTTTGTATAGTTTTTAAAAAGTTATTTACAAAAGTTAAGAAAAGTAGGGGAGAGGAGGAATTATTTAGATAAATTGGAGCATACGATTGATTTTTATACTAACTATATGAAAAATGCCAGAGCCGGGAATCGAACCAGGGTACTCCACTTGCCGCGCGGATGCTCTACCACTGAGTCATCCTGGCTGATATACAATTCGGCATTTCTCATATAATATCCGTTGGCAAAGTCATCGTGTCTGCAAACGCAACTATATGTGAGAATATTAATCGTGGCATAACTCGGATAGACCACGACATTTCTTCTTAGAAGCTGATATTTCAGTTAGTTATCCGCCAGGGTTGCTCAGTGGTAGAGCATCCGATCGGTAATCGAAGTGTTCTTGTTCGATTTATGGTTCTGGTATTTTTCATAAAGTTGGTATGAAAATCACCTTTGCACTCGAATTTATCTAAATGAATATTCACGGTTGATGAATAAAATTTTTTATTTAGTTTTAGAGAATACATACATCTTCTCTTCACCTACCTACTCAACAACACCATCTCTCGTTTAATTTCCTTTTCAAAAATCGTTTATTTATTTTTTCCTTCAACTATTTACTTTTTGCGAAAAAGGGATTTAATATTATTATAAAAATTATTTTTGTAATCAAATTATTGTAAAATTCGATTAATTATTTGATACCGAGCATGTCTTCTAAAATTTATATGCATTTCTTCATTCGGTTAAAAGTTTTGCGCAAAAAAAGAAGGAGAAAAAACAAATTGCTGCATAATTATTAAAATCAATGTACTGTAGAAACTAAAAAAAATTCAGTAGGAGATGTCTCTATAACTGGAGGCCATGTAAGGACCAAGAATGACTGGTTGTTATAATAGTCCCTGTATTTCTATGGCTCAGCGACATAAAACATACGTATAGCAAATCAAGTCTGTAATCTTTCTTTTACTAAATCAAATAAAGTATCGCCGCAAAATTCCATATGAAAACTAACTTGTTTCTCGTCTAAAATGTTTAAAAACAACTATAAAGAATGAAAAGCACTGTAAATGAATACTTTAATTTGTAACATTATAATATTAAAAATATTTTAAAAATTATTATTATTTATTTTTTTACAATTTTTATCAAAATTATAATTTGAAATTGTTAAAACTGTGCTTACTTGGCCCTGGATGAAAGAGGAGTGTGCTGAAAAATTCTGTATCAGTCTTATAAAACCTTTTCCTTATCAAAATGTTTTGTTCAATTCAAAGATGTCATATTAGCAAATTCGTATTTTTAATGTATAACAATGAATATGATAAGATACTGATAACGCAAGAACAACCGGTGATTATTATTTTATCGATAAGTAACACTTATATTTCATAAATGGGCTGCCAAAGCAACAGGGTCGAAAAATCGAGTGTTTTTTTTTTTTTTTTTAATACTAATCATTGAACAAATAAGAAAGGAGGAAAAACGATAATTTAAACTACGATATTGCAACTATATCCGACATGATATCAGGTGATTGCTGATAATTTTATCACATGCCTTTTATTTAAATTATTTTTTAAATTCTAATCCGAAATCCCTGCTAATCATATATTTATCACTAAAGAAGCAAAAAGTAAAAAATATGCCCATCGCATGGACTATGAAATAATTTCCAACTGTCTTTACTGAATACATTTTTTAACCTTCAACATTTCAGCTTTATTCAAAAATATTAAAAATGCATAACAGAGTTGGAAATGGACATTTTTTCCGGGGACATTTTTTGTGTGGGGCGTTCTTTCCAGGCGACGTTTTTTGGGAACCTTTTTTCAAGGGATGTTTTGTAGGGAACGTTTTTTATTGCTACCATAAACAGGTACTGCTA
Source organism: Salticus scenicus (assembly GCA_963930645.1). Lineage (NCBI taxonomy): Eukaryota > Metazoa > Arthropoda > Arachnida > Araneae > Salticidae > Salticus > Salticus scenicus. The sequence continues at coordinate 233,285 of CAWVNO010000681.1, read as the reverse complement.
TTCACACCATTTTTATCAGAAAACTCGCTGCAGTGAACGAGAATAATATATATCTGATGCAATAGCATATATTTAATAGTATATTTTCAACTGGATTCTCATCCTTGAATTGCTTAAAAGCCTCCTTTAAATTACAAACTTTTTTTGTACGTGTTTTAACTGTATTAACATTCGGTGATGCGTAATAATAATTTTAAATAATCTGGTGTGTCACTCACGCGACTTTCTATTACCCTGAAATTTAACACTAAAAGTACAGATTGGATATTAAGAGTTAAGATAACGAGTATTGTTATGTAAACCTATGTTAAAACAATTCAAATTAGGCTCCAGAACAGCTTTATTTGGAAAATAATTCTGTGCGAGGGAGGGAGGGGTCTACAGCCCCCCTCAACACCACGTTTCATTATTGTACCTACATTTATATAGAATTCAAGTCTGTTATTAACTTCAAAAGTTTATTTAAAAATTTTCAGACAACTTTCCCACGCGTCATTCCTTGAAACTTATCAATCTTGAATAAACCTTTCTAGTAACAAACGCATTAACTTCAAAATACATCATTTGGATCGCCTGAAATTATTTGGTTTTAATTTACTCTAACAGACGCAGTCAAAGACCAAACTATAAAACTTGACTTCGTTATTGAGGAAGCCTCAAAACGTGTAAAAATACAAAAAAAAAAAAAACCAAGTGATGAATATTTATTTTTAAAAAATACCTTATTTATCATATGACTATGAGGACTTAATTTCAATCCCTGAGCAGCTTTCCTGGACATGGTAAAATATTATAGTAAAGCACTTCCACTTACAAATAAAAAAGAATGTCATGGCTTAAATATTGGCAGCCCTGTATATATTCTGAAAGTTATGAACACATCATATGGTGCACATAAATATAATCCTATATTAATAACACATAGCAAAACCTAAAGTACACTTCCATCAATTTTGAAGTACAGTAGAACCTCGATTATCCGAACCTCGATTAACCGAAACTCACCTCGATTAACCGAAACTCTCCGTTAACCGAAGTCGGTTTCTTCTTCACTTTTTTTTTCACTTTCTACTATCATCCAAAATTTTCTTTTAACAAACATGTATTTTTAAAGTTTTTTTTTTTTTTTTTTTTTTCCACATTCCTTTTGTATGCCATCCTTTCCAAACTACGAGTGCTGATAAATATTTTAGATGATTATTGATGAATTCTCGATTATCCGAAAATTTCGATTATCCGAAGTAAGTTCGCTCCCAATTACTTCGGATAATCGAGGTTCTACTGTTCTACTGTTTCGAGGTTCTATTGTCGCATTTTAATCTAGTTATTTTGTGTAGCCCTGTAAACGAACAGTGGAGGATTTCTGTACCACATTCTACATGAAACATATTTTTATGCATATAAAAAATATGTATTCGTCTCATTTGGTTTAGTGCAGTCTATAGACGTTAAACTCGACTTACCTGCAATTTTCCCCATAGACGTAATGTGAATTTTCTTGGGTGTCCCTGTACACGTACCATTCGCTTGATCTCAACGAAAAGCTTTGTGTAGCATCCCTATATGATACACATTTAGAATACCAAGTTTGGACTTTCTGCTACTGTTTGTTCTTGAGATATGCTGATAACAGACAGCCACACACACAGACAGGCCCACACACACAGAGACCATTCGCTAAAAACATGATTTTAGGATTCAGAGGACCTCAAAGCGTGTAAATATAGCAAAGACTCACTTTCGGAAATTTGGCCCCAAAACAATACATTTCCTACCTTATGTAAAAAAAAAAAAAAAAAGTTAATTGGTATAAGGTCTTTATTTTTTTATTTTTTATTTATTTATTAATTTATTTATTTTTCCGGGAAACTAAACAGCACCTATGTCTCCAATTATCACGAATCCCTGATAGATAAAGTACAAACATTGAATGCAAGGAATTGAAAGTTGAAATCAAATTTCGCTTATGCTGTGTATTTTGTTATATTGCAGAATTTCCTGTAAAACTTATGTTATATTAGTATGAAAATAATAATGGATGGTTGCATTTTAATTTATAACTCAACATCCCACGAAGGTCTCAAGTTGAAAATCATAGTAATAGTAAGCAATAAATGTAAAAAATAACATACAATTCTTTAAAAAGAAAATTAAATATGTACTTTTTGAGATTATGAAGGTCAAGCTCAAAATATTTTACCTTGAAATGAAAATTTTTAAAAATACGTGCATGTGATGTATCATTTGAAAACTTGTATATTAAATGCTTTCTAATGATACCAAACTTACACCAAACAGCCTCTTACTTAGTCAAGTACGGAACAAAATATGGGCCCATTTTTGTAATACAAGAATTTTGAAAATTTGCACTTTTTACCTATTTTTTGTTATTCTGTATATCAAAAACAAAAATAAATTGGGATTTATTAATTCGTATACAATTATTTCTCTATAGAACAAATAATTGAGCCCAATTTCACAAAATTATGAGAGGATCGGGTTAAAAAAGTAACTTTTTTATGTTGGTTTCACATGGAATGTCCCCGAAGTTTTTTCTTGTTGTTCATTTATCAAACATCAAATCTATTTTTGAATATTTTACAGTAAAATACAAGGCTATTTTTGTAAGGCAAATTGGGAACATTTGAGAACGCGCAAAATACATTGGGTCTTTCTAAAATTATCACATTCCTGTCATTAAAAAAACAAAAAAATTAAAAAAAAAGTTTTTTTTTTTTTTTTTCTTCTTCTTTTTTGTTCTGTAAATTGTTGCACATAGAAGGTCATCAACTTTTTCAATCTCAAGCTCAACTATATCCAGTGATGCCAGATTGGGGAATTTATCCCCATTTTGGGGATTTTTGAGGCTTCTGGGGACAATTTTGGGGACCAAATGTTTGTGGGGACTTTTTTGGGGAATTCTAAAATTTTTGGGGACAAATCTGAGGAGTTCTTCAACTTTCTGTCAATGTTGGCAACGTAATGATTTATCCCTACGACTAGAGATTTTCAGTAGCTTTAATGTTATTTGGGGATTTTTTTCAAAAATTGCCTTTATTTGGGGAAAAATCTGAGCTTAAATCATAGAAAAATCTGCTTGTTTTTTTGTTTTTTTTTTTTTTGAAAAAAATTTTATTTTCCCTTTTTGGTTGCCGAAACGTCAGTGGAGGCCCTCTGTTGAGACTCAAAACTGTTTTTGGCTGTGTCTGTCTGTCGCGCGATAGCGGCCGCAAAAATAGCGCTATTGACTTGAAATTTGGTACACATGCTCACGAGCCCCACGAAATCAGCTGTATAGTTTTTGGTATGTATTCCATTTGTAGTTCGTGAACAGGGACACGCCAAAGATTTTCTATCATTACGGCCTATGGGAAGAATCTGTATGTACCGCGATAGCCACCACAAAAATCAAGCTATTGACTTCCAATTTTTGCCGAAACGTCATTGGAGGCCCTCTGTTGAGACTCAAAAGGATTTTGGGTTCCGTCTGTCCGTCCGTCTGTCTGTCTGCCTGTCGTGCGATAGCGGCCGCAAAAATCACGCTATTGTCTTGAAATTTTGTACACATGTTCATGATCCCCACAAAATTAGCTGTATTGTTTTAGGTGTGCATTCCATTTGTAGTTCGTATACAGGAACTCGCCAAAGTTTTTCTTATCATTACGGCCTATGGGAGGAATTTGTATATATCGCGATAGCGGCCGCAAAAATCACGCTATTGACTTGAAATTTGGTGCACATGTTCATGATCCCCACGAAATTAGTTGTATAGTTTTGGGTGTGCATTCCATTTGTAGTTCGTGGACAGGGACACGCCAAATATTTTCTATCATTACGGCCTATGGGAAGAATCTGTATGTACCGCGATAGCCACCGCAAAAATCAAGCTATTGACTTCCAATTTTTGCCGAAACGTCAGTGGAGGCCCTCTGTTGAGACTCAAAAGGTTTTTGGGTTCTGTCTGTCCATCCGTCTGTCTGTCTGCCTGTCGTGCGATAGCGGCCGCAAAAATCACGCTATTGACTTGAAATTTTGTACACATGTTCATGATCCCCACGAAATTAGCTGTATAGTTTTGGGTGTGCATTCCATTTGTAGTTCGTGTACAGGGACATGCCAAATTTTTTTTATCATTACGGCCTATGGGAAGAATTTCTATGTACCGCGATAGCGGCCCCAAAAATAACGCTACTGACTTGCAATTTTGTACACATATTCATGAGTCCAACGGAATTAGCTCTATAGTGTTAGGTGTGTATTCCATTTGCTGTTCGTGTACAGGGACACGCCAAAATGTTTCTTAAATTCTTAACATTACGGCGTATGGGGTGAATTTCGTTTAAACGCATTTTAACATCATTGCTTTGCAATGAAGAAAATAAAACTAGAGTACGTGAGTAAGATGCTTAAACTTATGTTGTTTGAAGAAAATATGTGCTCTTAAGCTTTCCAGTTAATGTACAGGACCTTACAAAAGTGTTCTGACAATGTCACTTAGTCATCCAAACGATGTTAAATTTGGAACAATTATTAATTTTAAACGCAAAATAAGCTGACTAGTTTTTACTGGTGTATACAATGTTTATGGTTTGTTTATAAAGACCCACAAAAGAATTAGAGCCTATGGACAAATTTTTAATTTAAGCTCGCACTTTAATGCGTTTATGCTGAATTGAACTTAATAAAGTTAACATACATTATAAAGATGCTTAAAATCATGTTTTCTCTTAAAAAAGGTTATGTATAGACTAAATAATTTATGGGACCACACAAAATAATTCCGAGTATGTACTGTAATCATCCAAATGATGTTAAATTAGTTTGAAAAATTAATGAGTTATAATTAATTAGGTTTATTCTTATTATTGGCGTTTATAATGACTGTGGCTACTTTTCCGGGATACATAAAAAAAATTCGTACTATTACGGTCTATAGTCGGTATTTCTTAAAAGTGTATTTTAACATGGTTACACCCCATCAAATATAATGAAATTTTATTAGAATTTTAAAAGCATGTTTTCCTGTTGAAAATTGTGGGCATAGAATTGATAATTAGTTGAAAGGTTACGCAAAATATTTCCGATATGCTATGTAATTTTTTTTGTATGAAATTTGGTATTTATGAATTTCAGGGAAATAATACAAGACCGTCGTTTATTAAGAATACATATTGTTGCGTACTTGGGGGTTCGTAAGTTGTCCTAGAATGAAAGGCGAAACTTGCAAAAATTCAGTGATTTATTCACAGAAAATTCCAGAAAAATACAGGTCTATAAACCAAGTATCAGCTTCAATTCACCAGTAAACATAGCTTAAACAACAGCCGTTAACAGCAAAACAACAGTACAAACTGTTTAGCAATAACACATAAAGCAAATCTCATTCAAAGAGGCTCAAAGCAAAGCAAGCATTTGTCGAAACTGACACAAATCTGAGATTGGCCGCCTTGGCTAAAAAAAATGCTCCTTTTATACTATTCTATCGTACACAGACTGTTCTGGAAAATTATCGTATCTCATCAGCCAATGAGATTAGAGCTTCCATATTTGGTATATCCCTAATAAGGATTTTCTCGCCAAGGTCGTTAAAAAAATCGCCAAGGAGGGAAACAGTCGCCAAATTTGGCGCCAAATCCATTTCTTCCCTTATATGGTGCTTTTTAATGCGTTTTCAAAGGAAAATTAGGCTATTTTAACGCTAAAATGACTAGAAATGCACAAAATTAGCCTTTTATCGACTTACTATAAGCCTCTTTGAAAAAATTTATACAAAAAAAAATGCAATTATTTACAATTCCGTAACACTTTATATGGTATACAAATAGGTATAACAGCGGGGGTTTGAGGGGGGCGGCAGCCCCCCTCAGGAATGTATCTGATTATGGTAATAAGTCGATCGAATCAATATATACTATTATATATTAAGGAATAAATAAAAACGACCTATTGAAAAATGTCTGATGCAAATAGGACGTTGAGGCTCCTGATCTGCAGATCCACTAGTAGAAATCAAGTTGAGGATTTGTTTCGAAAAATAACCCTAATTTGGGGAAATTTGAAGACCTGTTTGGGGAAAAAAATTTCGACCATCTGTCATCACTGACTATATCCATAATGAAAAATGTCGCAGACCACTAAATTCATAACATAAAATCACGCGGATTACTAACAATATTTATTATGAAACGCAAATATATATATGTAGAATAATAATAATAATATAGCCATTTTATAAATTAAAAATAAAATAAAATAAAATAAAAAAATAAAATAAAATATTTAAGATAAATTATTTCCAATACTTATTACTTCCATTACCCGACTAACGTGGCTAATGGGAGTATTGTATTCGGTCAAAAAATTCGAATCGAGTTTTCATATGACTTACATGTTTTAAGGTCTCACGAGTCCAAAAGAGTGGTTTTCGGAAATTGGTCTTTGTGCATGTGTGTTTATGTATGTGTGTGGGAAATCTTCTGACTAGCATATCTCCGAAATTAATAAAGACAGAACGACGAAAATGTCGAATTGCGACAGGCCTGTTGCACAGATGATTTTTCTAACTTTTGATGAAAATTCTAAAACCAGAAGTGGTACCATAAACCGGTATCTCAAAAAGTGGCTCTAACGATTTTCTTCAAAGTTGCTATATAAACATTCTATTAAATGTCCTATCGAATGCATTAGTTGGTTAGTTCAGAAAAATTGAAAGACGCCTTGTATAAGTAGGTCAATTTGAGGTCTCGCAAATCGTTCCTTTAAAAACAGTTCTAGGGATTTTTTTCAAACTCGTCATAATAACTCCCTTTTAGAAATCTTTTCATAGGTAATTGTTATTTTCCGGTCAACAATTGCTTTTTGTCGAGTTTTGGTGAAAGTCGGTATCTCAAAAACGGTTCTGACGATTTTCTTGAAAATTGCTATATGAAACCCTTTTCAGATATCCTTTCGCTTGTATTACGTGGATATTACAGGAAAATTAACAGTCATCCCGACAAAGTAGGTCAGTTTTAGATCTCGGAAAAGGGTATTTCAGAAAATGGCTCAACTGTTTTTTTTTTTTTTTTTTACTCGGTATGTAAATTTTGTTTTATATGTCTTTACACACATATCAGTTTTTTCTTAGCGGAAAATTGTTAGGTATCTAATTTGTTAGGTAAATTTTATGCCTTCTGACCATAATATCTTCAAAAAGTGCATATAATAGTGGGTAATGGAAAACGTGTAGTTTTTACACAGCAGACTTTTTATTTATTAATTTATTTTTAATAAGAAAATTACAAATATATATTCATCATTACAAAGATGTTTAAAACTTCGTTAATTGTAATAAAATAATGAAGCTAACAGAATTATTAAAAAAAATTTAAGTTTATATAGTGTGTCTTACTTTTTATATTTTTACTTTCTTCAATATTCAATAGAAGAAAGTATTGGATTCGTAAAAATTTTCGACCTCGGGTTTTTGATGGATTTACCGTTTTGAGAGCTGAAGAACACGATTTGACCATTTTTAGAAAATGTCTGTCTGTCTGTCTGTCTGTCTGTCTGTCAGTCTGTCTGTCTGTCAGTCTGTCTGTGTGTGTGTGTGTGTGTGACAAAATTTTGTGGCAAATGTATCTCAGGAACTGCTGCACAGAGTTTCATACAAATTGGTATGTAGTTGCACATTGACATAAATTAGTGCCTATCAACTTCTGGTAAAAATTGTTTTACAGGTTGCGTTGCCATCCCGCTTTTTCTAAATTTTTAACATATTGATATAGGGCAAAATTTTGTATAAATGTGCAGAAAGATAATTATTTTTTAGTAATCATTATGAAATTTACAAGAATTATTTACAATAGAGATAGTCAACTGTGAAAAAAATTTTGTATGTGTAGGAGCCTCGCCACTGGGGGGTAATTCCCCCCTCGAGGGGAGTAAATTTTCAAGATGGGGTATCTTTCGAAAGGTCTCGTCAATGCCTTTAAAACGAATGGTTGAACTATAAATCTGTGATAATTTAAAACAAAGTTATGGATTTTTTTTACTTTTAACAAAAAAAACTTGAATTTTTTTTTTTTTTTTTACGAAATTTGACCAAACTTGGTATTTAGTTGGCCCCTGATATAAATTGGGGCTGATTAGATTTGGGCATCAATCGCTCAACAGGTGGCGCTGTGATCGTATTTTCTCTAAATTTTTAACATGGCAGTATAGGACAAAATTTCGTATAAATGTACATAATGAGAGTTATTCTTAACCTGTGATTGTAAAATTAATATGAATTATTAATAATAGTAGTAGTTAATTAGGAAAAAAATTTCGTGCATGTGGGGGCATCGCTTCCCCCCTGGGGGGAAGTTCCCCCTGGGGGGGGTAAATTTTCAAGATGGGTATCTTTCGAAAGGTCTCGTCAATACCTTTAAAACGAATGGTTGAACTATAAATATGTGATAATTTAAAAAAAAGTTTTCGATTTTTTTTTACTTTTAACGAAAAAAAACTTTAAAAAAAATCGTTTTTTTTTTTTTTTTTTTATTGTTACTGTGGGAATTTGTATAGGAAAATATAGAAGAAAGTCTTGTGGTGGCCCCAACATACTAGTTTTATAATCCGTTCATCGATTTTTATCTTCATATGTGTTACTGCAAGGTGAAAAGCAGATTTTATTTTAAATAGAGGATGGTATACCCTGTTTTAATAGCTTATCCAAATGAAACCTTCTCGAAAAATATAATGTTTAAAAATGAATAAAATTTTTCTTTGCTTTTTCACTCATTAAAGGTGTTCGCTTTTTATAGAACTATGAAAATGAGAACTTGTTTTAGTTGAATTTAAATTAAAGACTATACATGACTTATACACCCACCTGTAATCTAATCTACTTTCTGTTAATAATTATGAATCTCAAAGCTTGGTAGTCAACAAATTCTCTAATCACTATATTTAAAAGAATTTTCAAAAAACCATAATTAATATTTTAAATCACTTTATAAATATAAACAAAAATATCGTTGAAATCGCTTAAAACCTCGCTCCGGGTCTCAGATGCCTTCGGCAGCATCTTTCCTGCATACGCTACGTCAATCTTGGGTCCCCATTGTTTTCACTTGCGCCGTAACCTGACATTTCAGTTAAGATGCTAACTGGACGATAAGTAACGATGCTATTATTCAAGATCTAGGTTTTCCGGACAGACATTTCTCGTATAGGTTATCATCTTCACTGTAAGGCAACAGATGGCAGTAGCACACGATCTCCCCAGTTGCAAAAATTTTAATTACTTTAAAAATAACTAATGGAAAATCGAAAATCAGGCTTCGAGATGCATTAAGAGGCGTCAAAACGGACCTCCATGAAAAGTTCCATAGCTTTGAGACCAGCCGTTTGCGTACAAAGCGAACAACACGCCTCTAAATTCAATTTTATTTTTTGTCACTTCCTAATCATCCATGCGGAATAGGATTTTGTGGAAACTCTGAAAGATTTTCTTTTATCACTTGACACCTTTTCTATTAATTATTAAGCAAAAGGTAACATATTCGCCTTCGGGATGATCGAACCCACGACCATCGCGTTATCAGCATGACGCTCTACAAAAATGGAGATCCCTCCCCTCGTGGTGGATCAAAATTGAGATAGTCCCTCTTTTCTGTCCTGTTCGAAAAATCCCGTGCGTAACCCTTTATTGTTTCGGCCTTTAATTTCCTGCCACGCCGAATTCTGTTTTTAAAATTAAGTTATGCACAACCCAAAATTATTCTACCCCATCCAGTGGCATTTTCAGAAAAGTTCCGTTTATTTTTTATTTTAATTTATTCCTAGCCATTAGTCTTTAGTTGTATTCTTCGTTCAGAAGTTTTGCAGGAGTGCCATCGTGTTTCCCTTCCCCATGTTCTTAGAACCTCCACTCTTTCGGCTAGTAATTTCCCGTGCACAACTATCTACTGCGGAATCCTTGGCCGTCCCCCTCCCTTTAAAATTTCTTTTTTTTTTATTTATTTATTTTATTTTATTTTTCTCAACTAGCTGTGTACATAGATCAAAATTTTTGTATCCAGGTGCGTGTTCTGTGTGTTATTAATTGTGCATACTTGGAGGTGTGGGTGTGCCACTCCAGCGTTGTGTTCAAGAAGAAACACAGGAACTAAAATCACATCGTCACAGTCGCATTGCTTGAGAAGCCTGCAGTCTGAAGTCTGAATGAAGACGCTCCAAACACAGCCACAGCTCCTTTCTTTGGGATGCTTAGGTTTCTTGTGGTGCAGGCGGTTGACATGCGGTGATCTGGCGTTTTTCGCCCCTGTGGACAGCAGTAAACCCGTTAAACTTAGCCTTAGCCTAGTCCAAATAGGTAGGGCTCGTCCAGAGGTCTTCGAACCAGTTGCCACACACAAATGAGGAGCAAACATTCAAACCGTGTTTTCTCCAAAAATAAAAAAAAATGAGTTAGTGATTTTTCTGTGAACTCAACATTAAATAGCACAAAATTATACTATTATTTTAAACCAAAATAATTTTTATCACATTATAAATGCTCTTGGAAAGTTAGGGTTTCAATCAAACAGTGTTTCCTCCAGAGCCTGTTTTCAGTCAAACTGTGATTTCTCCAGCCAACCAGTCAGTACTGCTCTTTCTGGTCGCGTGACTCGTACATGTACCAGCTTTTTATGTTTATTTTTTCGTTAGTTCTATCTTGTCTTCTTCATTTTAGAGGAGTGCACTTTATTATTATTATTATTTATTTATTTATTTTTCAAATGGAAGAATTAATAGATGGTGTATTAGTGAGTACTTCTAATTATGGAACTAGAAAAAGACAGAGAATTGGTGGAAAAAGAAAAGAAGCGAAAAAGAAACGATATTCAGCACCTATAGATAGCAACATTTATGCTCCATGCAAACATTCTAATAATACTTTTTCATGCACTGATGTTAGACCTAATGACGTTAAGAAGTTTCGGGATAGACTTTACAAAATTCCGGACAAACAGCGACAAGATTCTATTATAGTCTCATTGGTTGTTACAAAAAATGTAACTCGACGTAGACCTAATAACCCAACCCAAAATAAATCGCAATCATCTGGCTTACAGCATGCATTTTCTGCTTCTTATTTTATTACTAGTAGCAGTGGTAGGAGAATTCCTGTGTGTAAAAACAATTTCATGGCTATAACTAAAATAGGTCGTACAATGCTAGCCGATATTGTTACTAAGGTACATGCTGGTGAACCTATTGAGGAAAAGAGGGGAGGTGATAGAAAAAGCCACTTAAGCATTAATAAAAAAAAACAAGGTAAGAGAATTCATCTCAAACTTAAAGGCATCAGAATGACGTAGACAAACTTTTACAATTACTGTATGGTGAAGAGTGAAAAAATCAGCCTGATTTTAAATGGTATAAAGATATCATTACTAATAACTTTCATGTAGAATATGAAGAAACAGAGGAAGCATGAAATTGCTTAAGTGAAGATATTGCTTTAAAAATTTAAATTTCAAATTGGCTTAAAAATTTTAGTTCTTCCCTACAAGTTGCATGATGATTTTTCAAGCGTAAATATTTAATTTAATTTTATAATTACATAACAAAATCTGTTCTGTTAATTACTTTATTACATTAAGAATGTTATTTCATCAATATTCGAGCTACGTACTTTTTCATTAAAAAAATGTTTTGTCCACATTGGAAACATTCAAAATATGTTTTCTCCTCTGTGTTTCGGTCAAAACATGCTTTCTCCACATTGGAAACATTCAAAACATGTTTTCTCCTCTGTGTTTCGGTCAAAACATGCTTTCTCCAAATTTCAAATGCATTTTTCTAATTAACTCTAAGTTTATTAGGTAAAGTAGGCCTACAGATCTTCCTAGTAACCAATAATACAACTAAACAAATGATAATTAGGGTCTAAGAAGGGTTATTTTTTAATTTATCAGTTTTTTGTGTTTTCTGAAAAATTGCATTCGAAGGAGAAAACACGGGTTGAATGTTTGCTCCTCAAATATGTCAATGTTTTCGTAACAATATTTATATTTTAATGGGTGTATAAGGAAATCATGTGGCACCCACATCAGATTTTTTTTTTTTTTTTCTGTAATACTTTATTCATACAGTAGTCTTAAATAAAACGCAACGCAGAAAAACGAAAGATGAACATATGAGAAAAGGAATATTTATTGAACCCAAGTTACAAGAAATGTTAAAAATGGCCTTCATTAACGTTTTTACAGACATTAATAGTAGCAGTATTAGTATTATTATTATTAAATATTTCTATGTCGAAATGCTAAAAAATTGCATTCAGAACCTGTAAGAAAGTGTTGGATTCGCAAAATTTTTCGACCTCGGGTTTTTCATGGATTTACACGTTTTGAGAGTGTAGAACACGATTTGACCATTTTTAGAAAGTGTCTGTCTGTGTGTGCATGTGTGTGACAAACATTTTGTGGCAACTGTATCTCAGGAACTACTGCACAGAATTTCATACAAATTGGTATGCAGTTACATATTGACATAAATTAGTGCCTATCAACTTTTGGTAAAAATTGTCCAAAAGTTTGTGTTGCCATCCCACTTTTTCTAAATTTTGAACATGGTGGTATAGGACAAAATTTTGTATAAATGTGCATAAAGAGAATTATTTTTTAATAATCATTATGAAATTGAAAAGAATTATTTATAATAGAGATAGTCAACAGGGAAAAAAGTTTGTATATGTAGACGTCTTGCCTCACCGTGCTAGGGGCAAGTCCCCCTCGAAGGGAGTAAATTTTCATGATGGGTATCTTTCAAAAGAGCTCATTAATACCTTTAAAACGAATGGTTGAACCATGGATCTGCGATACTCTATATATATAAAAGAGTAAACTCACTGATTCACTGATCACTGACTCAACATAGCCGTGGCGATTCTATGGGAGATAGAGTTGGAAATTTTTGTGAGCACGTTGGTTTTAGAATCCTGACGACCGCTCTAGGATTTTGCGAAATACCCTCGTTAACCGCTGGGGGGGGGGGGGGGGATCAGAAGACAAAAGCATATTTATAACCATAACTGGACTCCAAATTGCTTCACGGTGAAGAAATTGCAGACGGAAGTCACCGAAAGAGAATGATATAGTAATGTACACACGCACACACAAAGATAAGAACATACGCATACACAAACGGGCTCTGATTAACTTCATGTTAGGCTCCAGGGAACACGTGTTTTCGTGGGCCCACCTCCCTCTCGCTCTGTGCACCAATCAGCCCAAATACATATATACCTCATTATAGGACTAATATTGCAGAAATTGCATTATATAACACCATTTTTTCCCATTTTTAGGCATAAAAGGCAAAATGGTATTTTCAGGGCCAGTTTTATGGCCTTCTTCTACTCAGGTCACATGCCTCGCATGCCCCTTGTTAATCGGCCCTTGCACGCAAATATTTCTCCTATATTTTCCTACACAAATTCACTCAAAACAAATAACTTTATTAAAATTTAAATGAAAACTAGTTGGCATAGGTGGACTCTGCTCAGTTCCCCATCTTATTTATGTTCTCATATATTTCTAGTACGAGACATATTATAACCACGTTAAAAGAAATGAATTTGACCAAAGCTTGATAGAGTGACAGAATGAAATCCCTGCCTAATAGGCTATCCACCGTTCACTTCGATATATTTATCTTATTCTAATCTATTAATTTATTTTATCAGGGTCAATTCCGTTGTTTAGTTTTCGTGCAACTATTTCGAATGCAATAATCCTCAAAATTCATATTTATATGAAAAATTTCCAATTTCGCTATGTTGATAAAATCGTAAATTACGAATAATTTACAAAATCTTCCTATTAGAATATTTGTATTCAATCATGTTCAAACAAATATCATAAATGTAATTTTGAAGTTGTCTAATATATTTATGATCCTCAAATTGGAAGTTTATGCTCAATTTTGCCTTATTCTGACATGTTAAGTAAATGGTTAATTCCAAATAACTTATGCATTTTTACTTTCTTCTATATGTAATATATAGAAAGTATTGGATTCGCGAAAATTTTCGACCTCCGTTTTTTGACGGATCTACACGTTTTGGGATGTCCTGAACATGAATTGATAATTTTTAGAAAATGTCTGTCTGTCTGTGTGTCTGTCTGTATCATTTTTTGTGGACGCTGTATCCCACGAACCAATGAATGAAATTTAACCAAACTTGGTATTTAGTTGCACCCTGACATGAACTGGTGCTGATTAGATTTGGGGATTAATAGCTCAACAGGTGGCGCTGTAATCGCATTTTATGCAAATTTTTAACATGGCAGCATAGGACAAAATTCCGTATAAATGGGCATAATGAGAGTTATTTTAAACTTGTGATTGTAAAATTAATATGATTTATTGATAATAGTAGTAGTTAACTAGGAAAAAAATTTTGTGCATGTGGAGGCATCGGTTCCCCCCCCCCCCCCTGGGGGGGAAGTACCCCCCCGGGGAAGTAAATTTTCAAGATGGGTATCTTTCGAAAGGTCTCGTTGATAATAGTAATAGTTAACTGGGAAAAAAAATTTGTGCATGTGGGGGCATCGGTTCCCCCCCCACCGGGGGGGGGGGGAAGTACCCACCCGGTGGGGGCAAAGTTTCAAGATGGGTATCTTTCGAAAGGTCTCGTCAATACCTTTAAAACGAATGGTTGAACCATAAATCTGTGATAATTTAAAACAAAGTTATCGATTTTTTTTTACTTTTAACGAAAAAAAACTTAGAAAAAAAATCGTTTTTTTTTTTTTTTTTTTTTTTTTTTTAACGAAATTTTACCAAACTTGGTATTTAGTTGGTCCCCGACATAAACTGGTGCTGATTATATTTGGGGATCAATAGCTCAACAGGTGGCGCTGTGATAGCATTTTATCTAAATTTTTAACATGGCAGTATAGGACAAAAATTCGTATAAATGTGCATAATAAGAGTTATTTTAAACTTGTGATTGTAAAATTAATATGAATTATTGATAATAGTAGTACGTAACTAGGAAAATAATTTTGTGCATAGGGGGGCATCGCTTCCCCCCGGGGGGGGTAAATTTTGAAGATGGGTATCATTCGAAAGATCTCGTCAATACCTTTAAAACGAATGGTTGAACTATAATTCTGTGATAATTTAAAACAAAGTTATCGATTTTTTTTACTTTTAACAAAAAAAAAATAAATAAATAAATTCGTAATATTTTTTTTTTTTTTAAATATTGTTACTGATTGAATATGTATTACTTTTAACAAAAAAAAAAAAAGAAAAAAAAAAAAACCTTAGAAAAAAATCGTTTTTTTTTTTTTTTTTTTTTTTTTTTAAATATTGTTACTGATTGAATATGTATAGGAAAATATAGAAGAAAGTCTTCTGGTGGCCACAACATATTAGTTTAAATTGGAAAAATCATAGTCTATGATATTCATGCCAGTATTCTATGTTAATTTAAATGCCTCAATAGCACAGAATGTTATTTTATATTTACGCAGAAATCACACATATCTATTATAATTATATATATATTTATGTAGAATTATTTTACAGGTAATTATAATTACGAAAATCTTCTTACCTGTATTCTTCATTTATAGCATCCGTTCATTCTGTTCTTGTTTTGTTAGATTAGACAGCTGAATTATAAACTCTTCTATAAAGAAATTATCCGTTTGATTAGATTAATTCAGCATACTCAATTACGAGATGACTTTGTGTCTTAAATATTTAAGAAAAGAATTAAGAAAAGAAAAAGAACATAAAAATAAATTTGTTTTTACGGAGCTACTAAAAACACTCCGAATACTTAAAAGTCTACATGACAACTACGAAAGAAAATACATATACATGATGCAGGTGCGAGCGGTTTTTTATAGACATGCGCAGATGCCTCATTTGTTTTCTCTTTACAGTTCCAACCGAAAGAAAAATGTTTTGATAGTCTGTGAAATATATTGGGCAGATAATTGTCGTAATTTTCAACACTCCACCTTGCACAATATATATTAAGTTTTTATAAGCTGCAGTTTGTCTCTGTGTTTAATGAATGCTGCTTTAGGTAGTGCCTTAGTGAGCACATCAGCAGTCATATCCTTGCTTGAGATATATTTCAATTTAATAATTCCTTGTTCGCACAACTGTTTAATTAAATGATATTTCACATCAATATGTTTTGTACGACTTTGGTACTTATCAGATTCAGTGAGTTTAATACAGGCCTGATTGTCTTCATAAATAACGATTGGTTGTTTTTGTTCCATATCAAGATCTTTTAGTAGTTTTAATATTGATATTGTTTCTTTTGCTGCATTTCCAGCCGAGATATACTCAGCTTCAGCTGTTGATAGTGCTATGCAGTTCTGTTTCTTGGATGTCCAGTTAATCGGGTTTTTTCCAACAAAGTATATATTACCACTTGTAGATTTTCTATCAAGTGTGTCATTTGCCCAGTCAGCGTCAGCAAAAACCTTTAAAATAGGTTCTTGATCAACATTATATTTTATTTTATAGTCATTAGTAGTGTTTAAGTATTTGATAACCCTTTTTGCGGCTTGCCAATCCTTTTCTCTAGGTTGTTCATTTCTACGACTAAGTATATTAACTGCTGCCGAGATGTCCGGCCTGCTTAACGTTGCTATACATAACAAAGCTCCTACGGCTTGCCGATATTTGGTGTTATTCGGTAGAATATTTTCAATTTTATCATCTTTCTGTTATCCTGGATCAAGTGGTGTGTTAATTGGTTTGGAATCTTGCAAATTAAATTTCCTAACAAGTTCATTTATTTTATTTTTCATATGTATAGCTAATGTCCCATTATCACCTCTTTCTATTTGTATTCCTAAGTATTTGTTTACTTGACCTAGATTTGTGATTTCGAATTCGTTTTCGAGTTCCTTTATTACTTCGTGTATTTCATTTTTGTTTCCTGCCAACAATATGTCATCGACATAAATAAGTAAGTAAACTGTATTATTGTCCTTTGACCTTTTGTATAAACACTTGTCTGATTCACAGGCAGTAAAATTTAGTTTGATTAGTGTGTCATTGATTTTGGTATTCCAAGACCTGGCTGCTTGTTTGAGGCCATATATGGCTTTTCGTAATTTGCAGACCTTTTTCTCTTGTCCTGGTATTATGAAGCCTTCTGGCTGGCTCATAAAAATGTCTTCTTCTAGTTCTCCATGTAGGAAAGCGGTTTTTACGTCAACGTGAGTTAACTGCAAATTTTTGTACAATGCATTTATCAAGAAGGTTCTGATTGTTGTATGAGAAGCCACTGGGGCAAAAGTCTCATCATAATCAGTTCCATACTTTTGACTAAAACCTCTTGCCACTAGACGTGCTTTGTATTTTTCAATTTTGCCTGAGTCATTGTATTTTGCTTTAAAAGCCCACTTGGAACCAACAATGTGTGTATTAGGTGGAGGATCAACAAGATCCCACGTTTCATTTTTATTTAATGATTTTATTTCTTCTTCCGTTGCTTCTAACCATTTTCCTTTTTCAATAGGATCTTTCATGTTTACTATGTCGTCAAATGTTTTCGGTTCAATATAATTTATATCAGTTGACAGAAAAACAAAACGATCAGGTGGTACCCCTTTGTTTATTCTATCTGACCTCCTTAGGGTTTGTGTATTCTGAATTTCATTGTGTTCTTCTGTTACATCATTTTCATTGTTTAGAATAACAGGAATTTTAGATTCCTCATTAATTGCATTTTGGTCAATGTTTCGAGAATGTTCGTGAGTTTCATGCTCTTCGAGAAATTTCACTGTTCTACAGATTTTTATGGTTTTATTTACATAAATTCTATATCCTTTACTTTTTAGATCATAACCCATAAAAATTCCACGCTTCGCTTTATTGTCTAACATTTTTCTATCAGTTTTGTTCACATAAACATAAGCTTTGCAGCCAAATGTTCTTAATTTTGAGAGGTCTGGTTTCATACCAGACCAAAGCTCATATGGTGTCTTTTCACGGGCACTTGTTGGTAGTCTGTTTTGTAAATAATTTGCTGTCATTAAAGCTTCTCCCCAAAAAGTTTTGTTTAATTGACTTTCATTTAACATGCATCTGGTCATTTCGACTAAAGTACGGTTTTTCCTTTCCGCCACGCCGTTCTGTTGAGAACAATGGGGCACAATTAGTTGGTGTTGTATACCCTCATTTTGAAGAAATTTTTCAAACTCTTTATTCATATATTCACCACCGTTGTCAGAATGCAAAATTTTAATTTTTCTTCCAAATATATTGGAAGTGAGTGCATGGTAGTTTCTGAAAGCTTCTAAAGCTTCATATTTATTTTTCAACAGATACATATAAGTGTAGCGACTATAGTCGTCGATAAAAGTGAGAAAATAACTTTTTCCACCCACCGTAGGTGTCTGGAATGGCCCACAGAGGTCAGAATGTATTATGTCTAATGTTTGTTTTGTCTTGTGTGTAGCTACTTTGGGGTATGAGTCGTTTTCCAATTTTGACATAATGCAAATTTCACAATTATCATCGTGTTTACAATTGTTCAGTTTAATTCCCGTTGCCATTTCCTTACTGACGAGTTCTTTTATTTGTGCGATATTTTTGTGTCCTAATCTACTGTGCCATAGTTTAACACAATTTTTATTATCGCAAGTTTGTGTCATGTTTATCTTTTCCTGTATGTTATCATTTGTTTTAACTTCATACAAATTGTCAGTTACAGTTGCAAAAATATATTCTTCATTTTTAAATTTAATTTCACAAGTGTTTTCTTTAAATATTGCCTGACAACCATTCTCGGTTGCCTTTTTTATTGAAATTAAATTTGTGGCAATTTCAGGAATGAATAGCGTGTCTTTGAGTATAATGTGTTTGGTTTCGTTTTTAGAATTTCTCACTTCTATTTTTACATCTCCACAACCTTGTGAGATTACAGATTGACCATTGGCTAACATAACTTGTGTTTTATCATTGTTTTTAAATGACATGAACCTTTTTATATTGTTGCATACATGGCTTGAACTCCCGCTATCTACGATGAACAAGTTTCTGTTTGAATTTCCTACCACAAAAGTTAGATTTTTCATTTTATTTTCCGTTTCTTGCATCATATTTGATCTTTGTTTGTTTTTATATTTATTTCGACTGTAGAAATTGCTTTGATAGTTATTTGAATTCTCTTTGTGTTTATATTCATTGCTTTCTTTATTTTTTAAATGCCAACAATCGTTTTTATTATGCGAACTCTTTTTGCAATAATTGCAAAACTTTCGTGGTGGTGTTTTATTTTTAATGTGCATTTTATATGCGCTTTCATTATTTGTTTGATTGTTTTCTGATCTTTTTAGATCTTCGTCTAGTAACTTTCCCCTGATGAATTCTGGGGTCAAGTCTTCCTGATCTCTAGATTCAATTGCCGTTATCAATGTATCAAAACTTGGAGGAAGTGAGCATAGCATGAGAGCTGACATGTGCTCATCATTTATCACTTCACCTATAGCGGTCAATCTATCACGGATCTGATATATGTGCGTTAGATGTTGAGATAGGTTTTCACCCTCTGCTAGTTTAGCAGAATATAATTTTCTCAATAGAAATAATTTACTGGACAAGTTCGAACGCTCATGAATTCTTTTTAAAGTGTCCCACGTTTGCCTAGCTGGCGCGAGATTTTTTATGTGTACGATTTGGTCATCTTCTATCGATAAATTAATAATCGCTTTGGCTTTGCGATCTTTTATTGTCCACTCATTAGTGACAGGATTTGGAGGTTCGTCTGTTATTAATTCAAACAAATTTTCTTTACATAGCATCATTTCAATTTTAAACTTCCACAAATCGTAATTCGTGGAGTTCAATTTGTCGATTATTGAAACATCTTTTGCAAAAGCCATTTTAAGTTTATTATTTAATCACTGCAAATATTTTGATTATATAATATTTCTTTTGTTATTATACTTAATTACGATTCAATTGAGTTTTTTCTTTTCTTTCCTTTTGTTTCCAGAACATATATATTTTTCAAACCAAAACTTTTGGTTTCAGTTCTGTTTTGAACGGATGCTTTTTTAAATCTAATTTTATTTAAATTCATTTATTATTTTTGTATTTTTAATACATTCCATTCATATTATCTTAAAATAGAATATTATACTTTTCTTATATTTATATAAAGGAATTTATATATATAGAAAGTGTGACATCATTTTTTACTCAGTCTCATAATCTGTTAATTTAAATGCGTCAATAGCACAGAATGTTATTTTATATTTACGCAGAAATCACACATATCTATTATAATTATATATATATTTATGTAGAATTATTTTACAGGTAATTATAATTACGAAAATCTTCTTACCTGTATTCTTCATTTATAGCATCCGTTCATTCTGTTCTTGTTTTGTTAGATTAGACAGCTGAATTATAAACTCTTCTATAAAGAAATTATCCGTTTGATTAGATTAATTCAGCATACTCAATTACGAGATGACTTTGTGTCTTAAATATTTAAGAAAAGAATTAAGAAAAGAAAAAGAACATAAAAATAAATTTGTTTTTACGGAGCTACTAAAAACACTCCGAATACTTAAAAGTCTACATGACAACTACGAAAGAAAATACATATACATGATGCAGGTGCGAGCGGTTTTTTATAGACATGCGCAGATGCCTCATTTGTTTTCTCTTTACAGTTCCAACCGAAAGAAAAATGTTTTGATAGTCTGTGAAATATATTGGGCAGATAATTGTCGTAATTTTCAACATCCTAAATAATATTTCGAAAGTGGTTTGGCATCTTTACGATGAAAATATCCCTCAAGATTGACGTTTATGTGAAATTTTGCTCTATTCTGTCATGTTAAGAAATTCGTAAATTTCCAATAACTTACGAAATTTTTATATTGGAAAATTCAAAGTCATTAATATTCATGCCAGTGTCCTAAATAATATTTCAAAAGTAGTCTGACGTCTTTACGATGAAAATATCTCTCAAAATTGACGTTTATGTGAAATTTTGCCCTACGCTGCCATGTTAATAAATTCGTAAATTTCCAATAACTTCCGAAATTTTCAAATTAGCATATCTATAGTTACTGATGTTCATTCCGGCATCAAAACTGATATTTTAAAACTGGTCTGACATTTTTACAGTAAAAAGCTTCCATTTAATGTACGTTTAAGTGAAATTTTGTCCTATTCCCCCATGTTAAGAAAATCGTAAATTTCTAATAACTTACGAAGTTTTTTAATTCGAATGTTGTAAATGAATAGGGTTCTTGCCAGTATCGAAAGTAATATTTTAAAACTGGTCTGACCTCTCTGTGATCACTTGTTCGTGAGATATCGTGTAAACAGACTAACAAACTAACGTACTAACACTCTAATGGACTAACACACTAACAAACTAACAGACACCATACAGACAGACACCATACAAATTTTGTCATTTTCGCATTCCTCACACCTGAAAATGTATAAAAAAGTGAAAAAACCAAAGTCGAAAATTTTCACGATTAACTAAGTTCCCCATACCTATAGTATGATGGGAAATTAAAAAAAAAAAAGAGAAAAAGAAAAAATCGATAACTTTTATGTAAATGATCACAAATCAATAGTTCAATTATTCGTTTTAAAGACATTGACGAAATTTTTCAAAAGGTACCTATATCGAAAATTTGCCCTCTCGGAGGGAACTTACCCTCAGTAGGAAAAGCTTTGCTCCTGTGTGTCCATTTTTTTTCTACTTGCTTATTACTATTATAAACAATTCATTTTAATTTCATAATGATTCCTTAAAAATAATTCTCATTGTGTACGTTTATAAGAAATTTTGGTCTATACCACCAAGTTAAGAACTTAAAAAATTCCGGATGGCAACACCACCTGTTTTACGATTTTCACCAAAAAGCAATAGACACTAATTTATGTCATTCTGCAACTGCATATAAATTTATATGTAATTTTGTGCAGTGTAATAGTTACTGAGATACAATTGGAACAAAATTTTCCTCACACACAGATAGACATCTTCTAAAAAGGGTCAATCGTGTTCTAGATATCTCAAAACATGTAAATCCATCGAAAACTGGAAGTTGAAAATTTTTATAAATCCAATACTTTCTTCTGTTGAGTACAGAAGAAAGCAAAAAGATTGAATTCATGACGTAGGATAATATAGCTATAGTACGAACGGGGATGAAATTAAGCGAATAAATATAGCAAAATTAAGGAAGAATGGATTTTACAACGCTCTAGAGCTTAAATATAGAAAAAATAATCTGGTGTATCACTCACACGACTTTCTCTTACTCTGAAATTTAATACTATAAATATAGGTTGAAGATTAAGAGGTAAGATAACGAGTTCTGTTATGTAAACCTATGTTAAACAGTTCAAATTAGGCTTCGGAAGAGTTTTATATGATAATTAGTTCTGTGGGAGGGGCGCTACCGCCCCCCTGAACCCCCGTTTCATTAATGCACCTACATTTATATAGAATTTAATTCGGTTATTAAAAAATAATTCTGTTTTTAAAAAATAATTTATTAAAATTATTATTTAAAAAAATTATCTTTATGATAATACAGACGATTTCCATATTAGAAAAGTAGTAAGACACTAAATATCCCAAAAACGTTGAATTTATTCTCAATATTACAAAAAAAAAAAAAAAAAAAAAAAAAATTTTAAATGAAGAAAATTGATAACTTTATTTTAAATTATCGCAGATCGATGGTTCAAACATTCGTTTTAAAGGTATTGGCGAGCTCATTTAAAAGATACCCATCATGAAAATGTATTCCCTTCGAGGGGGGACTCCCCCCCAGGGGGTGAGGCGAGGCTCCTACATACACAAAAAAAAAATATTCCCAGTTGACTATCTCTATTACAAAAAAATATATATTCGTTTCATTTGGTTTAGTGCAGTCTATAGATGTTAAACTCTACTGACCAGCAATTTCCTCCATAGACGTAATGTATTTGAATACTTTTGAGTGTCCCTGTACACGAATCATTTGCTTCATCTCAACGAAAAGCTTAGTGCAGCATCCCTATTCATATAGGGATTACACATTTAGAATACCAAGTTTGGACTTTCTGCTATTGTTTGTTCTTGAGATATGCTGATAACAGACACACAGACATCCACACAAACAGACACACACACCATTCGCTAAAAACATGATTTTCGTATTCAGGGGACTTCAGAACATGTAAATATAACAAAAACTCACGTTCGAAAATTTGACCCTAAAACAATACTTTCTCGACCCTATGGGTAAGAGAAAGTAAAACAAGTCCTTCCGGCTTATTCGGAAGGGTAGGTTGATTTCTTTTTCCGTATCAAGCACGGCTACAAATTATTAACGAATTAGTAGAAATATTGATGTAGGCTATCTGCATATGGGGTTTTAAGCAAATCGGTTCATAAATATCATAAATAACTTTTTTATGTGACTTTAAAATTTTCAAGTGGCTTGGAAACAAGATGGTGGGCCAAGTTGACAAATGTACCAAATGCATTTGTGAGATAAGACTACTGTACAAATATAGTTGGAATTAATTCAGAATATCAAAAGTCATCGTGTTGAAAAATTGAGTAGTTGCCACTTGGATCAAAATGGCAGAGAAAGTTGCTCAGTGAACTAATTAATCTAAGATATTGTTGCAAATTTGAATTTTTTTTTTCTTTTTTGTAGAAATTCTTTCAAAGAGGCTTAGTAAGTTGATTAGACATTACTTTTCTGCATTTCCAGTTTGTTTTAACGTTAAAATAGCGTAATTTTCCCTTAAAAACGCATTAAAAGGCTCCAATATGGCAGGTAATGGATTTGGCGACAAATTTGGCGACTTTTCCACTTGGCGACTTTTTTGGTGACTTTTGGCGAGAGAATCCATAGTTCATTAATAAACTTTATAGAGACACTTATATAATCTATGTATACATCAAAATACAAACAAATTCGGAATACGCTTTTTACAATTTGAATTTGAAATTTTCAAGTGGTCTCCACTTGAAAACAAAATGGTGGAGCAACTTGGTTAAGAAACTCATCCAAGATATCCATAACACAAGTTAAGGCGCTGTACAAATTAGGTTCGATTTGGAGTATTATTTCGGAAGTTATCGTGATTTAAAATTTTCAAGTGGTAGCCTGATTTCATGTGGCCCCACTTAAGATATCTGCCAATTTATTAAAAATGGCAGATAAATTTCATTAATAAAGTTCATTTAGACTCTTATGTAGTCTAGATTTACATAAAATTCAAGCAAATCTTGCTTTAAATAAGCTTTTTACAATGTGGGTTAGAAATATTCAAGTGGCTGCCACTTGAAAACAAAGAGTCGGAGCAACTTGGTTAACGAACTCATCCAAGATATTTATAAGATAAGTTAAGACACTTTTCAAATTTGGTTCCATTTGGAGTATTATTTCGGAAGTTATTATGGTTTTAAATTTTCAAGTGGTAGCCTGATTTCAAGTGGTCCCGCTTAACTTAAGATATCCACCACTTTATTAAAAATGGGGGATATAGTTCATTAATAAAGTTCTTTGAAACATTTGTATAAACTATGTATGCATCAAATTTCAAACAAATTCGGAATACGTTTTTTTTACAATTTGAATTTGTAAATTCCAAGTGGTCTCCACTTGAAAACAAAATGGTGGAGCAACTTGGTTAAGAAACTCATCTAAGATATTCATAACACAAGTTAAGACGCTGTCCAAATTTGGTTCGATTTGGAGTATTATTTCGGAAGTTATCGTGATTTAAAATTTTCAAGTGGTAGCCTGATTTCAAGTGGCCCCACATAACTTAAGATATACAACACTTTATTAAAAATGGAAGATAAATTTCATTAATAAAGTTCATTTAGACCCTTATGTAGTCTATGTATGCATCAAAATTCAAACAAATTCGCAATACGCTTTTTACAATTTGAATTAGAAAATTTCAAGTAGTCTCCACTTGAAAACAAAATGGTGGAGCAACTTGGTTAAGAAACTCATCTAAGATATTCATAATACAAGTTAAGACGCTGTCCAAATTTGGTTCGATTTGGAGTATTATTTCGGAAGTTATCGTGATTTTAAATTTTCAAGTGGTAGCCTGATTTCAAGTGGCCCCGCTTAACTTAAGATATCTACCACTTTATTAAAAATGACGGATAAATTTCATTAATAAACTTCATTGAGACCCTTATGTGGTCTATATTTACATCAAATTTCAAACAAATTCGCAATACGCTTTTTACAATTTGAATTAGAAAATTTCAAATGGTCTCCACTTGAAAACAAAATGTCGGAGCAACTTGGTTAATAAACTCATCTAAGATATTATAAAATAAGACACTATCCAAATTTGGTTCGATTTGGAGTATTATTTCGGAAGTTATAGTGATTTTAAATTTTCAAGTGGTAGCCTGATTTCAAGTGGTCCCGCTTAACTTAAATATCTGCCACTTTATTAAAAATGGCGGATAAACTTCATTAATAAACTTCATTGAGATCCTTGTGTGGCCTGTATTTACATCAAAATTCAATCAAATCTTGCTTTAAATATGCTTTTTACAATGTCGGTTTGAAATTTTCAAGTGGCTGCCACTTGAAAAAAAAAAGTCGGAGCAACTTGGTTAACGAACTCATCCAAGATATTTATAAGATTAGTTCACTGTCCAAATTTGGTTCGATTTCGAGTATTATTTCGGGAGTTATCGTGGTGACAAAATTTTCATTATAGATAGATAGATAGATAGATAGATAGATAGATAAACGAAGTGATTGCAATAGGTCGATTTCTAAAGAAATCAACCTAAAAGGGTCATAATGGGAAAATCCCTTAAACTGGATTAATGAGTTTTATAAAATTGTTTGTATGTGGGTTAGTATTTTTTAAACCTATTTTTAGCCAGCAATGTTTGCTTTATACATGAGACTATACGAAAACAACCATTCATCATTTATTTCGGTGGGAGGGGGAGTGGACCCTCCCTTTGCCTACGGCCTTGCACATAACATCACATTAATACAAATTATTCCCAGTTTTTTTTTTTTTTTTTTTTATGAAACTGAGTGACTACAAATAATTATTTTCTTAATTTGTTTATCGTTGGTTCCCTAAATTGTCTCGTGGTTAAAGTTTTAATGGATAAAATGGTACTTCTATCTTGTTTGTTTACATTGTCGGCTTTAAACGAAAATTAATCTAATAATTCTCAGAAAATTCGAAAATAAATCCTAATTTAAAAGTTTTCTATAATATTAAACTGTAATACGATTTTGTTATTTCTTACAGGCACTACTTTTATAGAACTTGGTTGATGTAACATACAGTGAAATACGTTTAACACGAAAACGCTTAACATGAAAAATTGGTTAACACGAAATGATATAGCGGTCCGGACAGTGTACTATGCTATTTAATACATTTTTGTTTCTTTTAACACGAAACAAAAATCGTTTAACACGAATAAACTCGCTTTCGATCTTCAGTGACATGTTTGCTACAACAGAGATGCCAACATTTTAATTTATTCCGGAGCATTTTTAACTCCGCCTTTATTTCCATACTACATTTTTCTTAAGAGTAATATATTTCCTTATTTTATCGTAGTTATATATTGAAGGAAAATAGTCTGTAAATAAAGTGGCGCGGATTAAAGGCGGGGATAAAAATGCTCCAGAATAAATTATAATGTTGACAACTATGCTACGATATGTTGCCGTCGATGATTATGTGTGTACAGCACCGATAATGAGATTTTTGACATCGTTCATAATTAAAATGATTCCGCTTATGTAAATTTTGATGACGAATCAAACAACTGAATCAATGATGCAGTTTCTGTCCCCTCTGCTTCAAAAATGAAGAAAGTAATGAATCCGCAGTTATTTAGATGCGCATTCGAATTGACAGATGAATAAAACAATGGATGATCTCAATCAATTTTTGAACAATATGGTGCTGAAAAAGACACTTCAGTAAAAGATATCTGAATTTTTTTTCCAAAAAACAATAATATTTATACTTAATTTTTATCCTAATGGATGCAAGTTAGTAGTAGTTTTACAGGAAATGAAAATAAAAATTGACGACATGAAAACATTGGCGGATTTTGTACTTTTTCTACAAATCTTTTTACACGAAATTCTTTTAACACGAAAAATATTTCGGTCCCCTTAGTTTCGTGTTAAACTTTTTTCACTGTATTTTAAAGTTGTGAACTTTTTTGACGTGACAGTTTAAGCATGCTCAAAAAATAAATTTTGATGTAGTTTTAATGGAATAGATGATATTTTTTCCATGTGAAAATGTAATGTGTGAGTTTAATTTTACTTTAAAATTTATAATATCGAGTTTCAAGTAAGTTATAAATATCCGAAAAATGGAAATTTCCGAAATTTTTAAACTAAATAGCGGATATTCATTATAGAAAAAAAAAGTGGGTATATGTTATAACAATAACACACATAAATACGCGCGAACGAAACCTTATAATAACAACTTTATCTAAATTAAATGCGCATGGCTGTTAGCGTTACCCGAGAAACACCACGTGGAGGTCGCCATGCATCTTTTCTCATGGGGAGTTTTGATAAGGCAGGCCCCCTTGCCTACTGCCAGCAAGCATCCCGAGGTAAATTAGTCTTTTACACTACGAATGCAACAACAACAACATATTTTCAGAAAATTCCTCAATTTTCGGAATTTCTTTTTTTATGATGTTGTGGAGAAACAGAAACTGGTTGATTTTCAATAACCGTTTCCACTGTCTGTGTCTGAGAAAGAACTGATTCCACTTCGATAAACGGAGGTTCGTCAGTAGAATTTTCAGGCAGTGCAGTAGAAACTGTTTCTTTTTCATCGAGTGTATCTACTACCTGAGACTGAACTGAGTCCACTTCGGTTTGGAACGGAGGTTCATCAGTAACAGTATCAGGCAGTGAAATAATATTATCAACTTTTGGCAGCATTTTTATATCCAACTTTGGATGCTTGCGAATACGAGCTTTATATAAAGCTGGGTTATAAAATTTTTGACTATCATTATTCATTAACAAATAACGCCCATTAAAGATGGAAGTCACGGGACACGAATACCTTTCCCGAGCATCGTCCATAGGAGGATGCTCGAAAAATTTAAAAATAAACCGCATGAGGAACTTTTTTGAAAATTAACTCACGGAGAAAACACCTAAGAACGAAAGATACATCATTCTCAGATAAGGGTCCGTAATTAGACTGAAGAAAATTGTTAAAAAGAGAAGCTTTTCATTGTTGTAAAAATATATATATAATCATTGTTGCTTATCACACAATTATTTTTTATTAAATAGTTGTTGCAAGTGTTCATTCAATTGTTGAACTGAAATATTGATACATTGTTTAAAAAACAAATGATGGCAAAAATTTGTATAACATGAAAATTAATTTTGTATTCCCTGTCATGTGAAAATGTCGATCAAATTAAAATATGTCATTAATATAACGATAAAGTTAACCGGGAATGATATCATGTCAAATAGAAGAATCATACTATAAACTTGGATGCAGCAAGTATTAAAACTCCTGATATTTTGTATTATATGCTGTTGACAATCTGCTGCCAGATGGTATGAAATTTTGAAACTTCATCAGTTGCAACTATATTACGATGAAAAATTTCACCATAACTAGGCTGACCAGATCAAAGTACCCTTATAATAGAGAAGCGTTAAAAATGGCTACAATTATGTATTTTTTCATTCCTAATAAATCAGGACTAAAAATAAAGTATTATTGATTAATATTTTTCTTTCTGCAATTTTTGAAATCTTAGAAAAATGCCTTTTAAAAAAAGGAAGTCCCCATTTGTCCCCAGAAAATGGGGACGTTTGGTCAGTATACCATAACTAAATTTCAGGACGCCCATAATGCACAAAAATGTGTCAAAATATTTGTTCGATCTTGTTTACTGAAAACAAGTACTGGTACCATAAAAAGACCAGTCCAGTTGTTACATTCGTTAGAAGTGAAATAACTTTTGAACTGATAACAATAACTTTAAATTTTTGAACTTTAATCGCTTTAAAGAACTCTAATTCTAATATTTAATATCTGAATTCTAATTTCACTGTTGTTTATTACTTGTCTTTATTAACCTTTTGTTTATTTGCAGTAAAATGCTTGTAAAAATGAGAATTGTAAACATGTGAAAATTGTAAGTATATTTTTATTTTTGTTTGGCTGTTTTTTGAAATGATGAACGTTAAAAGTTCATCGGGAAGGGGGTGGGGGATTGTGTTGAAACTATTCCTTCACGGCTACTTAGCGCGCATTTGCACATGCGCTGTATTTGTTTTCGTTTTTCTGTTCTTTTTTCATCGGCGAGTCTGAATAAAGTATTGTGCTTGATAAGACGTTTTTTTAACCTTGCGTCTTAAAATTTTGATTTAATGATTCGCCTACTAATTACAAATTAATGATTATAAAAAGCTGAACCACCTCTGAACGGAATTTATTATAACGGCATTACATCTTGAACTTACCAAGATGCTTGCTAATATCCAATTTTACCATTTAATTTCTTAAACTGTCTTAAAAGTATATTTTGTTAAATCTGTAAAAACTTTCACGTTTTTCAAAATCTACTGATAAGTGAGAAATTTATCCTCGATTATACGTAAAAACTAGACGTCATGAAAGTTGCAACGTGCAACATTCTACGACAAATAGTTTTTGACCGAGACGACCAACAAAATCCGTTTCGTAAATGTATATTGCAATACTTCTTTTAAAATAAAAAGTAAATTTAATATTTTATCCGATTTTGGAAGAAGAATTTTTTTTTTTTTTTTTTTTTTTTGGGGGGGGGGGGACGAAAAAAAAAAAAAAAAAGTCTTGCATTTAAATGGAAATAATAGAAATTTCATTCTCAGAGAATAAATTAGAAAAACAAAGCACGCATACTTTTCTTTCTTTCTTTTTTTTTTTTTTTTTTTTTTTTTTTTTAACCCATTTAATGATTTAAAAAAAAAGTATTGTTTTTGAATCAATTTTTTAAAACTGAGATCTTGCATTTATTTACACGTTTTTAAAGCTCCTGAATCCGAAAATTAAGCTTCTAGTTGTTGGTCTATGTGTGTGTGAGTATGTTTTTAACATAACTGAATAATAATTATCAACTAAAAGTCCAAACTCAGTATTCTAAATCTGTATCACAGGGGGAATGCTACTTGAACTTTTATATTGAAATCGGAAAAATGCTTTGTGTACAAAGATATACAAAAATATTCAAATACAGTACGCCTATGGACGAAATTTCTGTGAAGTACAGTTTAAAATTTTTTGACTGCACTAAACGCAATAAAATAAACATACATTCATTATAGGCACAAAAGCATATTTCATATACAGGGGTTTCACGAGCAGGAAGAACTTGGAAAGCCTGGAAAAGTCAGGGAATTTGAAATTAGTGAAAAAAGTCCGGGAAATGCCATAGGAAAAATTGCAAATATTGCTCCAAAACTTGAAAAAAATTATGATATAAATCTGGAAAATGCTCTTTCAGCATACAATTTAAAATGCAGTATGTTATCTTTATGTCGTGAGCTATGTTATCTTTTGTTGCGAGCTACCTTTTATATCAGAAGCCAAATTATATAACCTGAAATTTTATAAAATTAGATCTGGAAAACCTGGAAAAGTCAGACAATTTTATTTTTGAAATTGAGTGGCAATCTTGATGTACAAAATGGCGTAAAAACTATTATTACGTAAAATCTCTCGACATTCTTGTGGGAGAAAGTAATTCGTAAAAAAACAAGGCAGGTTCTAGTCGATGAATGCTCTTTATTCAGTGCAATCTTTCAGAATAGGCCTCTGAACAAATCTAATTCCCAATAACTACACTAAAGGACAAAAAAAAAAAAAAAAAAAAAATCCGCACTGCAGAAAAATTGACTTATACCTTTTGTGTTTGTAATAATTTAAAAACTAATGATTGAAACAAATAAAATCGTTATGTTTGTATAATACGGCAGTCATAACATAATAGTATGTACATTTTTTATTTAAGGGCCTGCTTCACTTACCGTCGCCAGAAGAGTAGCTAATGTTATTCTATAGGAAATTTTCTTTACTAATAACTCGTAAACTAATACATATTTTTAAAATCTGTTTTCACATTCAGAAAATTCCCGACTGTTAAACTGACGCACCTTTTTCAAAAACGGATTTTTTAAATTTTTAATATTTTATTTTGAAACTGCAAAAGGAAAAATTTCTCATATTGAAAATTTGTATTTTACAACTTCAAAATAAAATATTAATAAAATATTTTTGTAAAAAAATAGAACCGACTCCAAAAGCAACTATTATTCAAACAAAAAAAAAAAAAAAAAAAAAAACATTGGTATGAAATGAAACTGTAAATTGCGCCTAAAAGTATAAAATAATTTCCTTCGCAAAACAACCTATAAAACTACAATTAATCATACCTTTTGAAGTCGGCGCAAAATTAAATAAAATTTAATTAGTTTTTAAAGGTTTGTTTTTAGATCGGTAGCAACAAATGCTGGTGTCTGGAATGATACATTTTCATGTTTCCTTTATTATTTTATCACTGTATACAATTGGTCCATTAGTAACATCAGAACTGTGATCATTCTTCACAATGCGGTATTTATGTTTCTACGAAGTTAGAGCTTCCTTGCAAATTTGGTATAACTTTGATAACTATCATCCTTGGTAGCTTTTGGATTTGGCGATCGAAACGTAGTAGAAAAATATAAACGCAAGATATATATTTTCATAATATATATTATACGAAGTATTGTTTCATATTCTTGATTACTCTCTTAATATACCTTATGAAAATAATCATGATATTCCAAAGAAATTAAATATGTTTGCCAGATAATTTTGCGATTTTCCTTTCACCAAGGACGTCAGATACCAGCATCTTCGGCAACTTTTGCTGCTTACGAAATCTTATTTGTTTTCTTTGATCAAAGTAGTTTTCTCCTGCGTTTTGCAGGTGACAATGTGAGATGTGTATTTTGAATAGGATTTGATTTTTGTATTGAATAAAGGTATAAATTTTTATTTAATTTTGCGCCGACTTCAAAAGTTATGATTAATATTAGTGTTATAGGTTGTTTGGCGAAGGAAATTATTTTATACTTTTAGGCGCAACTTACAGTTTCATTTCATAACATTTTTTTTTTTTTTTTTTTTTTTTTTTTTTTTTAGTTGTTTGAATAGTAGTTGCTTTTTGGAGTCGGTTTTATTTTTTTATAAAAAGATTTTATTTTTCTCTTTTCAGGGAAAACTTATTCATATAGCAGAACATCAGAAGACGTTCGACGGCAGTTTCACAAATGACAACTTCTTAGAAAAGTGACATAACTCGAAAAATGGTTTATGCCACTGAAAAATAAATGAAATTCCCCCAATGTGAACAAAAAAGTTACATCTCCATCTAGAAAGTTATCCACTCGAGAGACAGTTAAGCCAGTTTTATTCTAATCAAGTTATTTTTAAGTTGATTTTTCTCAAATGCAGCATTTTTAAGTTGTGTCCCTTTTCTTGCCTTTATCGGATATGAGCAAAAAACTATCTATTGAATGAACATACGTTAAATTAAACTTTCTTTAGAAATGTAAAGAACGGATACGCTGTATTCGTAACCAAAAATTCTGCCTTTGAACTTTACAGTGAATACGTGTCACCCGCTGCGCTGTAAATTGCGCAGCATAAAGTTCAAACAAAGAGCAAAATATGCATTGCAGCTGACGGACAGAAGTTTCAACATCGATACTTACATACTGCTTTTACCAGTGTAGCTGCATGCGTTCAGCAGTTAAAGTGAGAACAGACTTTTGTGAGTATCCTGTAATTTGTTTATATCTTAATGAAAT
The DNA here is from genome assembly GCA_963930645.1 of Salticus scenicus. Classification (NCBI taxonomy): domain Eukaryota; kingdom Metazoa; phylum Arthropoda; class Arachnida; order Araneae; family Salticidae; genus Salticus; species Salticus scenicus. The sequence continues at coordinate 200,388 of CAWVNO010000681.1, read as the reverse complement.
CATAATGAAGCCTATTTCAGGCCAAGATCATTACGACAACAAAAAAAGCATTCAAATGAAATCATCTCTTACGAAGCTATAAGCTAACAAATTTCAACAACAACAAAAATGAGAAACATGGTTTGTATTGAAAACCTCTTCCTTTATGAAGTCGGTTTAAAACGTCTATGCGTTAATCGATGTTATCGCTTACTATAACCATACTTTGAATTTTACATAGCATAAATATCACCCGCTTCGCTACAGCATATGAAATGTCGTTCAAGTGTGCATAAAATAGGAATTTGTGAACAACCAAATGCACGTTTTAAGCGTTCTGTTTTTATCATGTCTAAACTATCTTTTCGTACTAAATCGATGATGCTCTGCAATTTTATAATTCACTTTTTTCCCCTGTCTTGAACCGTTTCCGAGATAGGAACGCTAACTCCATTGTTTTCTACCAGGTGGCGCTGTAGGCGGTTGCATCGCGTAGCACATGTCCACTTTACTATACCTACATACCACTTTTATGACTATAGCTGCTGCTGTTCAGCAGTTAAAAGAGTCGGGACTGACTCTTTTGGGCACCCTGTATTTTATTTTGTTCGTAAAGATACTACAATGGGATCTATTTCAGACCAAGACCTTTACAATAAAACAAAAAGTATCAAAATCGGATCATCCGTTCAGAAGTTATGAGCTAACAAACAAAAACAAAAACAAAAACAACATACGCTTTGATTTGAGAACCTCCTCCTTTTTGAAGTCGGTTAATTAGAGCATCTCTTACGAAGTTATAAGCTTACAAACACCAACAACAACACATAGCTCGAATTAAGAACATTCTCCTTTCTGAAGTTGGTTGAAAACGACGTTGCGCTAATTGATGTGACCGCTTACAGTAACAGTACTTTGAACCACAGAGCATACGTATCATCCGCTAAGCTGCAAAGTGTGCAACGTAGTTCAAGTGTGCACAGTGTAGGAAATTGCGGACAAAGAATTGCAAGTTAAGCGTTCTATTTTTAGCAATAATGTCTAAAAACTGTCTTTTTGTAGTAAATCGATGATGCTCTACAACTTCGTAATTAACTTTTCTCCCATCTTGAACCGTTTTTGAGATAGGAGCGCTAATTCCGCTGTTTTTCACCAGATGGCGCTTTATTTTCTTTAGATTGTAAATATATTACAACGGGACCTACTTCAGACAAAGATCTTTACAACAAAACAAAAAGTATCAAGTAACCGTATTTTGAACTATATAGTGTATGTCTCACCAGCTACGCTACAACGTGTGCAATGTAGCTCAAGTGTGCATAGTGTAAGAAATTTCGAACAACCAAATGCACGTTTTTAGCATTGTATTTTTAGTATCAATGTCTAAACTATCTTTTCGGTCTAAATCGATGATGCTCTGTAATTTTATAATTCACTTTTTCTCCCTATCTTGAACCGTTTCCGAGATAGGAACGCTAGCATGAATGTCTAAACTATCTTTCTGTACTAAATCGGTGATACTCTTCAACTTTGTAATTCACTTTTTCCTCTAGAACCGTTTTCGAGATAGGAACAATATCTGGGGGAACAACCTAACGCAGCAGAATAAAGACAAACTGCTTAGCTGCCAAAGGCACTTCGCGCTGGCCATCGTAAGGGCATATAGAACAGCCCCAGGTACAACTATAGTATTTCCCCTCAGCTGAATTTGGCGATCTTTCTTTGGCACCGATTTGAACGATAATGATGTCGTTCTGGATTGTTTGAGATATAATATGGCAGCCTACATGCTATTTATTTTGGATTTATGATTTATAATTTAGCTTACGATTTTTTCATTTATGCTATATGATTTATGATTTAGCCATAATCGCCAAACAAAAATCGCCAAATCTAGCTGAGGGGAAATACTATAGTTGTTCCCAGCCCCAACATCGGCACTTCTGATTCTCTCAGGCCTGATTCCAGTACACCTCCAAGTACAATACGAAGCAGCTTATGGCACAATTACAAGACTCCACAAGAACTACAAGCTACACAACCATATGTTCAATCACACAGACTATGTCAAAAAACAAAATATTTGGCGCAAGCACCCAGCAGATACACCTGAACCACAAATTGGCTCATCAACTAAGGATACACAAATTTACACTGATGGCTCGAAGCTGGAATCAGGAGCTACAGGTTCGGCTTTTGTAGCCTTCGAAAACGTATCCAAAATACACGAATGGTCAGTGCCCCTAAGAAAGTGCAACAGTGTCTTCCAGGCCGAACTACTGGCAATACTCAAAGCTGCTGAGTGGGGAAATACAAAGGGAATATCATTTAGCATCCACTCGGACTGCATGTCAGCCATCCAAGCACTTTCCAAACCATTCACGACAGACAATATGGTAATTAAAATCCACTCGGAAATCAGAAGGTCAAATAATAATTTCAAAATTGAATGGGTTAAAGCACATGTAGGGATTCAAGGAAACGAAGAAGCAGACAAACTGGCAAAATATGCAGCGGAAAACGAAACGAACCGCGAACACTTCTACCTGGAGAAGCCAATTTCATATTTAAAAAGAAAACTAAGAGGGATCACCATGGATCAATGACAGTTCGAGTGGGACTATGGGGACACAGGCAGGCTAACACATAGATACTTCCCAACAGTGGACACTAAGACACTCGTTAGCTGCAAGCTCTTGACACAAATTTACACAGGACATGGGGCATTCCCAGCTTATCTCCATCGGGTTAAGAAGAAGAGTAGCCCAGATTGCGCCTGTGGTGCATTAGGCACAACAATACACTACTTAACAGCCTGCCCTCTAACGGACCAACACCATCTGGCTCAAATTACACAAGCAAATGAAACACTATGGTACAAACAGCTAGCACAAAACACACATGTACAAAACAAGGCAAAACACATAGTCAGATGGCTCACGAACAACATAGATGACATTTCACAATAACAATAAGCAGTGTCAACACCAACAAAAAAACTCCACTCTTCAGCAGCATATTGAATAGAAAACCGGAAGAAGAGGACCTACCAGCCCATAGAGGCACCTACCGCTACCGCCACTTTTTGTTTATTTTAGGTCATGAACGAGGCCCTTGTTGTTAAAGCGGCCAGCATCGATACTACTTGAGGCCCGGTTAAAATAAAAATGTTAATATTAAAAAAAAAATCTTTGTAAAATAAAAATTATTAAAAAAATAAAAAATGTATAAAAAACTATTATAATATAAAAATGTATAAAAAACTGTATAAATAAAAATTGTATAAAAAATGTGCATAAAATGTAAACGGTCCTCGGTTTTAATTGGTCTGTAAGCCCGCACCACGCTCATGACCGCGCATGAATGGGTTATTAAACATGACCTTTTTTTTTTTTTTTTTTTTTTTTTCTCCCTTTTGAGTTTGTATGAATGGTATGATCAAGAAGCTAGCACTACCGCTCAGCACTCCACTCGCGCACGATTCACCTATCAGCATTCTTAGGTCCGAACAGAAGAATTCCATAACTCCAGAATCCTAGGAAGGGATCCAAAAGGTTGAATCCTCGCAACGGGCCTCGCAAGCCACCTTACGTCCGTAGTGTCTCATTCGAATCTTGATCATGCACCGATTTATTTATTTATTTATTTTTATTTATTTATTTTTTATTTATTTATTTATTTATTTTTTCTCCTATTATTTATTTATTTATTTATTTAACTTTTTTTTTTCTTTTCTTTCCCCCGTTTTGCTAATAATTTCTCTTTTTCCACATCCGTTAAACTTAAATCACTAACAATTCATTTCTCAGCAACTAAAACTTTGGCTCCCCCCCCCTTTTTTTTTTTTTTTTTTTTTTTTTCTCTCCTCCCCTCTGAGGTTTTCTTCGGGTTAGTGCAGGGAGGTGTTAGGGCCACAGTCTTATCATCTAGGTTTTCTTCCCCTCCTCAGTGAGCCCACCGTTCTTTGCTTTCTTCGGCCTTGTTTTTTTTTTTTTTTTTTTTTTTTTTTTTTTTGAGTCCCTTGGTTTTCCTGATCCGGACCCTTGAGTGGGTAAGGTGACCGGGAGCCAAGCCAGAGTGACTCTCTCCCCCCCATTTTTTTTTTTTTTTTTATGCTTTGAGTCCCTTGGTTTTCCTGAACCGGACCCTTGAGTGGGTAAGGTGACCGGGAGCCAAGCTTGAGTGGCTCTTCCCCCTCCCTCTTTTTTTTTTTTTTTTTTTTTTTTTTGAGTCCCTTGGTTTTCCTGAACCGGACCCTTGAGTGGGTAAGGTGACCGGGAGCCAAGCTTGAGTGGCTCCTCCCCCCTCCCCCCCTTTTTTTTGAGTCCCTTGGTTTTCCTGATCCGGACCCTTGAGTGGGTAAGGTGACCGGGAGCCAAGCCAGAGTAACTCTCTCCCCCCCATTTTTTTTATGCTTTGAGTCCCTTGGTTTTCCTGAACCGGACCCTTGAGTGGATAAGGTGACCGGGAGCCAAGCTTGAGTGACTCTCCCCCCTCCCTCCTTTTTTTTTTGAGTCCCTTGGTTTTCCTGAACCGGACCCTTGAGTTGGTAAGGTGACCGGGAGCCAAGCTTGAGTGGCTCTTCCCCCCTCCCCTTTTTTTTTTTTTTGAGTCCCTTGGTTTTCCTGAACCGGACCCTTGAGTGGGTAAGGTGACCGGGAGCCAAGCCAGAGTGACTCTCTCCCCCCATTTTTTTTTTATTATGCTTTGAGTCCCTTGGTTTTCCTGAACCGGACACTTGAGTGGGTAAGGTGACCGGGAGCCAAGCTTGAGTGGCTCTTCCCCCCTCCCCCCTTTTTTTTGAGTCCCTTGGTATTCCTGAACCGGACCCTTGAGTGGGTAAGGTGACCGGGAGCCAAGCCTGAGTGACTCTCTCCCCCCCCCATTTATTTATTTATTTTATTTTAATTTTTTTTTCTTTTGTTTTGTTTTGAGTCCCTTGGTTTCCCTGAACCGGACCCCTGAGTGGGTAAGGTGACCGGGAGCCAAGCCTGAGAGGCTCTCCCCCCCCTTTTTTTTTTTTTTTAATTTTCTGCTCCCCCCCCCCTTGGTTTCCCGCCCGGTCCCCAGGGCCGCCCTCTTTGGAGGGTCAGCTTCTAAGAACAACTATACCCATTTTCCAGTCAGCCCCTCAAGCTCCTCTCGTCTCTCTGCAGCTCTCCGAAGCCTCGAGGGTTTACTTACGTAACCACCAATATTAAGTAATTCCACCTCAACAACCTTACAATTAAAATTACTTTAATACTCAATTTTTTTTTCTTTTTTCTTCTCATCTTCCCGAGGGTGTGGCGGTGTCTGGTCCTCGTAAAAATGTGCTGCACCGTCAAGTGCTCGATGGGGTCGTTTAGCAGTCATCGGGCTACCAACGCGGGGCACCATCCCCCCGTGGTGGATGAAAATTGTGATGGTCCCTCTTCCTTCTCCCTTTAGGCCTCTCAGTGCATAGCTCATCTCCCCCTATTGGCCCAGCCACTTCAAAATTCTACGCTATGTGCTACCAAAAAAATTTTCTTCCAACCACCCGTGGCGAGTTTTAAAATACTGTTTTTAGCGTTTTTATTATTATTATTATTATTATTATTTATAGCTCCCTGTTTTGCCGACCGTTCAGCCTTTATTTTTCTGGTGTTTAGCTCCCCTCCCCCTTTGTTTTTGCCTCCACTTTTCAGTGTAAATCTGAGTGCACAACTATCCTCTTGGCTCCCACTGCGATTCTCCCCCCCCCCCCCTCAAAATTCAAAAAGATTTTTTCTTTTTTTTTTTCTTTTTTTTTAACTTTTTCTCTGGTTCTAGGCTAGTTGTGCGCATATTCAAAATTCATGCTTTATGTCCAGGAAGCGTGTCTGTGCGCTCCGTTCCCTGGGCAATCTGGAGGTGTGGTGTGCCAGTCGAGCATTATGTGTCCTGAAGCAGAAGTCGCAACCTTGCCATTCCAGAGCTGTCAACAGAAGTAACTTTGCAGTCGTGTAGAATAGGAGCCAGCAGTCTCCCTGTCTGATGTCAGAAGCCTGAACGAGTCGTCGGACACAGCTCATTCTATGTAGCGATTAGATTACTGTCTGGCAGTAGGAAGCTATCATGCAGTGATCTGGCGATTAATTCGCTCCGGCGGACGGCATCCAACCCGTTAAGCTTGGCTCGTCCAGGCAGGCAGGGACTGTCCAAAGGTTTAAATGAGTCTCAATGAGATAGGAACAATAACTCCGCTATTTTCCACCAGGTGGCGCTGCAAGCGGTTTAACCTTGTACTGCATGACCACTTTGCTATACTTACATACCATTTTTATCACTATAGCTGCATCCGTTTAGCAGTTAAAAGAGTTGGGACTGATTTTTTTGGGCACCCTGTATTTTCATCAGATCATAAAGATATTACAATGGGACCTATTTCAGACCAAGACCTTTTCAACAAAACAAAAAGTATCAAAATCGGAGCGTCCGTTCAGAAGTTATGAGCTAACAAACAAACAAACAAAAAAAAAAACATACGGTTTGAATTGAGAACCTTACTCCTTTTTTGAAGTTGGTTAATAAAAATTTAAAAAAAAATTGAGTTTTTAAAAATAGCGCGTCAATTTAACAGTTATGAATTTTCTGAATGCGTGAAAATAGATTTTGAAAATATGTATTAGTTAGTGAGTTATAAGTAAAGAAAATTTACCATAGAATAACAATGACTTTGACTGCCGGCGACGGTAAGTGAAGAGGGCCGTTAATAATTCGTTTTATTACATTCACGAAGCATTTAATAAAAATCTACATAAAATTTTCTTTTTAAATGTAATACAATAAACATATACTTTGTATTACGATTTATTATATGAAATAAACAAGTACTACTTTAATGTATGAAATAAAACTTTTTATTTGTTAGATCTAAACAGTTACTTAGTAAAAATATGTATTCTGCATTGCATAATTCCACCTTTATATGGAATTACTGCTTTAATGTGCAATGGCATAGTATTTTACAGTTTTCTAACATGAAACTCAGAAATTTTGCTATGCCAAATATCATAAATAATTTTTTCTAGTTCTTGCAAAGTTATAGGCTACAAATTTCGAATCCCCGTCCTATTTTATAGACTAAACATTTTCGAGCAGATTGAGATCAGGACTATTTTCATGTCTAGTACAGTGCGTATCGAAATGATAGGTCCACCCGCATTTTTCAAAATTTCGACTCTTAATTGAGAATAAGAATCACTGTTTTGGTAGAGATAATTAATCAGTAATTGTTATAACTATTTATGGAGAAATTTATTAAAAATAAATAATTCCTTTTTATTTTATGCAAATTTTCATTTTCAGACCGTTTCGAAAAGATAGGTCCGCCTTCAGAAATTTTGCACCAATCACGTTTATTTCCAAAAACTTTGCATAAGTCTTACTGCGGGATTAGGCTAGCTGCGGTGGCGGTATTTAAACAGATTTAAACATCCCTTTGTAATCAAACGAAATGGGTCGTAGTTGCAGTCTTTCGCTGGTTGAGCAGGGGGAAATTGATGCATTTAAAACGTGTAGAAAATCGAATAGAGAAATAGGTAAACTTTTAAACAGATCACATAATGTTGTAAACAATTATTTGCGACTTAGAAATGCTTATGACAGTAAAAAAATCATCTGGCCGCCCATCAAAAGTGACACCCCGACAAAGAAGGACTATCGTAAAGGAGTTAAAATCTGGAAATATGAGCTTATCCACTGTGGCCAGACAACAAAACCCTCCAATATCAAAATCTACAGTCCATAGAGTGGTAAAGAAGTTCGGCAATATAGTTTACGTGAAGAGGAAAGCGGCTCCCAAATTGACTAAAAATCACAAAAAAAAGAGATTGAAATTCGCGCATGAAGTGATGTCCTGGAAACAAGATTGGCATCGTGTGATATTCAGTGATGAAAAGAAATTCAACCTGGATGGTCCAGATGGCTGGCAGTACTACTGGCACGATCTGCGTAACGATAGACAGATATTCTCGAAGAGGCAAGCTGGTGGTGGTTCCGTTATGGTATGGGCCGGACTCGGAGGTTCAGGAAAAACTGATATAGCATTTGTAGACAATCGTTTGAATGGTGCAGGCTATCAACAGCTGCTTGAACAATATTTTCATCCACAAGCAGAGCACATTGGGTGGGGGCCCATTCATTGGGGGCCATGTTATGTTCCAACAGGACAATGCTCCTGTGCACACTGCAAAGTCCACTTTCGAATGGTTTCTGGATAATGGTGTACATGTTATTGATTGGCCACCTTGCAGCCCCGATCTGAATCCGGTAGAAAACATGTGGGGTATACTCGCAAGAGCGGTGTATGCAGGAGGAAGGCAGTACAACAGTACTGCAGACTTGAAAAAGGCTATTTCCTCCGAATGGTCAAAAATCGAGAAAAAGTGTTTGCAAAAACTTGTAGAAACCATGCCGAATAGGATTTATGAGCTTATTCTGAAACAATGTGGAAAAATTTCTTATTAATTCAACATTAGTTTGATGCTTGGTTCAGTGGACCTATCTTTTTGAAACAGCTTTTTCATGTAATTTTTGTTTTCCTTATTATTCCTATTATTTATATATTATTCATGTATTATTTTACATTGAATGAAGTAATGTAGTTTATAAAATAGTACTTTGTACACAATAAAAGCTTTTTTACCAACATAACTTTCGTTTTTACTTGTGGACCTATCATTTCGACACGCACTGTAAAGAAGAAATTCTGCGGTATTCATTGTGGGATTTAACTTTAAATAAAAAAAGTTATGGTAACTTACAAAATTATAGATGCTTACGGGAATCAATAAACTGTCTCTTTACTTTCCCTTTACCTGTAAAACTGCTTTCACTGCAATAGAACATTTAATGCAGGGGAAAAGACTTAATCCGTTGTAACAATATTTTTCCCTGAAAAATTTCGACCTCCGGTTTTCGATGGATTAACACATTTTGAGATATCCTGAACAGGATTTGACTATTTTCAGAAAATGTCTGCGAATCATAAATATTGTGGACGCTGTACCTCACGAACCAATGAAAGAAATTTATCCAAACTTGGTATTTAATTGCACCTTGACATTAACTGGGGCAGATTACATTTTGGAATCAATCTCTCAACAGGTGGCACTGTCATCGCCTTTTATTTAATATGGCAGCATAGGACAAAATTCCGTATAAATATAAATAATGAGAATTATTTTTAGCAAATGGTTGCAAAATTAATATGAATTATCGATACTAGCAGTAATAAAATAGCAAAAACAATTGCGTGCATGCAGGGGCATTGCTTATCTACCCACCCACCTCTGGGGGGAGGGGGGCATGTACCTCCCCTGGGGTGATGTAAATTTTCAATATCGGTATCTTTCAAAAAGATTCGTCCATACCTTTAAAACGAGTGGTTGTACTATAGATTTGTGGCAACTTAAAACAATATTTTTTTTTTTTTTTCAAAAATTAATATTAACACATTTAGGAATTCCAAAACTCCTTCTCAGTGCACACAAAAAACATACAAAAAAAAAAAAAAAATTCAAACATACCCATTTACTGAAGCACACCTTGGCCAGACCCCTATAATTCGAACATAAACAGTCAATAGGTATGTCCCAATAAAAGAAATTATTTATCGAAAATTTTCGTCTTTAAGAGGGGGGGGGGACTTCTTTCCTTTCATGTTGACAAAAAAATGTCTTTCTTTTGGAATTTAGTGTTTACATACTGAGATGAAAATCGTTTGCATTCATCATGGAAAATAATTTTAATAAATAATATATGCTGTATGAATTTGTATGAGAAAATATAGATGAAAGTCTTGTAGTGGCCCCAATATATAGATTTCTTTTTTCATTTAAACCCATTTAATAAATGGTCCACTGATCAAATTTGTGGAATTTTAATTAAACCATCCAGTAGTACCATAGCCTCCTAAACTAGATGCCTTCCGCGTGGCTCGGAAGCTTGGCAACATTTCAAGCGGTAGACAGCGCCACCTGCTACAGATTAGGTGACTTTTTATTCAACTGTCACCAATAGTTTTAAGAAGTGATAGATGATATACAGTCGGTAACAAAAGTGTCCGAACACTAGCGAAAATTCCTGTGTAAAAAATGCACACTTCATACGGTTTTGTTAAATAAATCCTTATCGAATCATACTCTTAGACTGACTAAAAACAGGATTCGACAAGGATTTATTTAACAAAACTGTATGAAGTGCACATTTTTTACATAGGAATTTTTGCTAGTGTTTGGACACTTTTGTTACCGACTGTATATAATCGACGTTTCTTCGATTCTATTCGCCTTTTATGTATGTCAAATCCCACTTTAAAAAATATTTGGTGGCTGTTGAATAAAAAATTCGCGTAATCTGTACCAGGTGGCGCTGTCTACCGCTTGAACTGTTGCCAAGTTCCCGAGCCACGCGGAAGGTATCTAGTTTAAGAGGCTATGGTAGTCCTATCTTTTTTTTTTTTTTTTTTTTTTTTTTTGTGCTAGAGGCCTATTTCAGTCGGTACAGTTGTCGAATTTTTATAATACACTCTTAATAGTGCTAAGGGCCTATTTCATTCGGTTTATTGAATGGGGATTTATTGAATGAAGTCCCCCAAGGCACAATTTTGACATGAGTCCCCCCCAGGCCCAACTTTGACATGAGTCCCCCCCAAGGTACCCCTATTTCAGTCGGTACAGCGTTGTCGAATTTTTATAATACACTCTTAATAGTGCTAAGGGCCTATTTCAGTCGGTTTATTGAATGAAGTCCCCCCAAGGCACAACTTTGACATGAGTCCCCCCCCCCAGGCCCAACTTTGACATGAGTCCCCCCCCCAAGGTACAACTTTGACATGAGTCCCCCCAAGGCCCAACTTTGACATGAGTCCCCCCCCAGGCCCAACATTGACATGAGTCCCCCCCAAGGTACAACTTTGATATGAGTCCCCCCCCAAGGCACACATTTGACATGAGTCCCCCCCAAGGCACACCTCCCCCTCATTGGGAAAAAGAGAAAAAACGTTGTTTTGCGGCTATAAGACAGTTTGGACTTCCAACGTTATTTGTTACAATATCTGCAGCTGAAACACATTGGTTTGATTTAATGAAAACTTTATCATGGAATTTAGATCGTCACGAATTAACTAAAGAAGAATTTGTCGATATTAACAAGTTTAGCAGTAGGCCTCTGGCACTAAATTAAAATCTGTCAATGTCAGATTTTTCATGTTTTAAATAATGAAATAATGTCGTGTCTGTATAATTTTCTTTGAATGATTTTGGTTTCACTATTGCACAATATTTATTTGGTTATTTTTATTTATTTATTTATTTATTTATTTTTTGTTATCATTTCATTTTTTTTTTTTTTTTTTTTTTTTTTTTTGAGGAACTTTTTGATGGAAATCATGATTTAGATAAAAAAAAATAAATAAATAAGTAAAAACTATGCAATGGTTCGTAGAAAAAAGTTTTGAAAATATTTTAACCTCATGTGCTTGAGTGACACAAAACGCAGCTTATGTACTACTTTCAAACAAAATTGAAATCGATTTATAATCAAATAGTCAAAAGATTTTTTTACGCCACTTATTAACACTTTGCCGGCCCTAATGCTCCAAAGCGCTCTAAAACTGTGTTACCAAATTTAGGGATTCTGTTATACAGTTAGCACCAATAATTCTGAGGAGTGATATTTTCTATACATGATGGACAAATAATCTTCGAAATGATTAGGCAACCGTTACAGTTAAAATTTAGTGGTGGATATTGAATGGAAATACTAATCAGAGGAGGGAAATTAAATTGGACCGGCAAAGGGTTAAAACAACAAGGGGGGGGGGGGTAGAAGAATCTGCTTATGCGTTGGTGTTATTTGAATCCTGCAATTTCGGAACCCTGACTAGAGGAGTGAAGATAAATTGGACTGACAGAGGGTTAAAAATATGTAGAGATAAAGGTTGTTCACAGAATGCAAAAGATATTTTCTGCAAAATACGCTTAACCCCTTACCTGCCGAGGAAAATTTAGGAGATTTGCTTCCAAGTGCCACTTCTCTTTCAACTCTGAAACGGAAAAATCTTTCAAAAACACTATCAAGATCAGTTTCATGTTTATTTTATTGCACTGTCAATCCGTGTCAGTAGCTTCTCTGGTAGCAGCACAGTACAAAGGATCTGTACTTCGGAAAAACGTATATACACTCAAAGGGTAGTTAAAGGGTTAATAATAAAAAGAATATACATTACAAGTGGTGGTTAATAAGCAACTAGACGAGAATAGAGCCCCAGGGTAGTTGAGGGGTTAATAATAAAAGAACATAAATTATTTAAAACAAAATTATTTATTGCATGAATGAGTAAATCAACAACAAGAAAAATAACAAGTTTTTATTTTCTAAAGTCCTTTTTTTTTACAAAATATATTTTTATTTGATTTATTGTTTAGAACATTTCATTTAAGAAAGTTCATAAGGTTGCAAAATCATAACAGTATGACGGAGACCCAGCTTAAACTTTGGGGATACCAGCAACAATTCTGTCTTCAATTCCACATTCATCATTTCCTCTGCGGATTTTGAAGAAGCCTACAATAGAAGACAACAGAAATAAATTTATGAATAACAAAAAATCTGATAGCTTACAAGGAAACATTCAAAAGGTTTCGTCTTCAAAAAATATTGAAAAAAAAATGTATGTGATTCTACTCTTCATAAAACACCAGAAAGGGAAAAAAATTATCGGCGGAAATGAATTACAGCGACCACAAAAAATTATCAAAATTAAGCATTTTTGGCGATTTAGCGCTGTTAGGCGATAAGTTCGCTAGCACCGAGACTGACGCGTACGCACAGAATCATGTTTTGCTTCTTCTCCAAGTACTCAAAATCAACCGCCTAACAGTGTGAAATCGGCAAATATGCTTAATTTTTATAATTTTTTGTGGTCGCTGTAATTCATTTCAGCCGTTAATTTTTTTTTACTTTCTGGTGTTTTATGACGAGTAGAATCACATACATTTTTTTCATTTAAGACGAGACCTTTTGAATGCTTCCTTGTTAGACAGAAACAAACGAAATAAGTTTAGAAATTCGACACCATAGATTACTTGGGCGGAAACAAGCAAAATAATTTTTGGAAACCAAAGCAGTTGCCTACTTTAGGTGAGTTGGCATGTTTGACTTAGCCCCATTGAAACACGTTATAAAAGCTTATATTTCCACACTGAAAAATATACCTGTAACTGACATCAAGAATCTAAATGATGGCTCTAGTAAAAAAAAAATAGTTCCATGTCATCCTTATAAATTCTAGTCCCCTTTGAAAGCGAGTTCTAGAAAACCCTGTTTGAATTCAAGAGCATTTGCCTATATTATCGAGGTCAAACTTATTTAAAAATCTCTGCAAATAAATGCGAATACAAGAGGCGAGTTTAGCAATTATAATCTTGGTTTATAACCCAATTCTAGAAAATCAAGTGAGAATTTCTCGTAATAGAAAGGATTCGAGATATTTTTTCGCCATATAGAAATATATAGGTCAGAAATTCTCGATCATTTTGTTTATTCAGCTTATTGGCGTGCCTTATACGCTATCTCGGAAATCTATATTTCTAGTTTAGGAATTTAGAAAATAACCATTTATTCGTTCTAGATGAAGGCGGTATATATTTTTTTTTTTCTCAGTGCATTTAATAATTATAAACTGAGCTATCCGCGTTTGTAATGATCGATAGATGGCGCTCTCTGAACTGCAGTTGTTAGTAAATATAATAGCCACGTGTATTTATTATTGTTCTTTCTCCGCCATTACATCATGGAAAATCGATTGCATAATATGATGATATGCAGTGGTGTGATAATTTCACCTTAGCCCACCAGAGGGCGAGCATTTCATTACAATCGCGGATATTAAGTTTGTTAAATGAAATATGTATTCAGACAACAATTCTTATGGGGTTTGATATATTTTTTTTACTGGTCTGAAATCTTTGAAATGTGTTTCCCTGCTTGCATTTTTTTATGAATTCCTGATATTTTAAATGATAAAACTTCTACAGATATTTAAGAAAAGATTTTTTTTTTTTTTTTTTTTAATGTTTAAAAAAACCGACTTAAAAGAATCAGGGATCGATTTTTGCAATATCTTTAAAAAAAAATAACACAAAAATAAAACAAAAATTATTATTATTATTATTTTCAAATTTTTACATAGACATGCATTTTTAATTTTTTCCCCAAAACTAATGAATAAATTTCAAAACCCATCCCTAATTCTTTTAAGTAAATTCCATTAAACATTAAAAAATAATATGCAATTTTTTCTTAAATACTAGAAAAGCCCCGGTTCGGGAACAACTGAATTCTGAATGGGTGAAAAATTTTAAGATCTAACTCGAAATGTACAAAACTCGGTCAGATGCTGCTTGCGTGCCAGTAGATCAAAGTTTATTTATGAAATCATTTTTAAATTTATGAAATCAATGAAGGTAGTGAATCAACCGAATCAACATGAACTATTTATTGCTAAATCAGTTAATGTAACAGTTTCACTACAATATAAAAAAATCGATTCTTACTTGTGAAAGTAAGTAAACGTACAAAGTATTCTTAAAAATTATTAAACTCACAAATACAATTATTCTACTGTTTACAAATGCACAATATCACTTTTATTTTATTTTATATTCAATATTAATATTTTTGCTCTTAAGAACAATATTTACTGAATTCGATTCTTTGTTTTTCAATATCACGTGACTGAGCAGACGACTATTTTATTTATTTAACGTTCATTTATATTTCCGTTAATTTTTGGAACTCTCGTGCAACTTTATCTAATTTTTTTTTTTTTGGTTTTTTTTTACTCCATTTTCATATTTTCATTTTTTCATGTGCATGAGCAAACTTAATATTTTACCTATATATATATTTTTTTTTTTTTCACGTGAAAGCATATTGTAATGAAATGCTCGCCCTCTGGTGGAATAAAGTGAAATTAAGACTACCACTGAACGGATAGCTTTCACGCTTTCGTTGAGACGCCATTGCTTGCTGCTGCTGTATATTCGTTAGGATGAATAAATCTGGCAAAAAAGATAACACATGCTGCTGTGTGCCACAGTGTAATTCCAATGGATCAAGAAATCCGGAATTAAGCTTCCATTTGTTTACAAATGACAAATTTAAAATTCCAGTTGCCGCCGCTAATGGAAATAAAGCTTTAGTTAGTAGAACGTCTGAATGGATTAAACGTTTACGAATTGGGAAAGAAGTATCGTCAAGAATGACTGTTTGTTCGAAACATTTCGCACCTGAGGATTTCACAAGTAATAATGCGTTTAATTTTGTTTTAATTATAAAATATTTTAGATAAAGCTGATCGTTTCCTTCGCTAACGAGCAAAAGCAAAACGATCACATTTCATGGATGTCATGGAACAACTATAGTATTGGTCCACAAGTGCATTTGGTGATTTTTCTTTGATGATTATGGCGAAGTGCCATTTTTGCAAATGCTTGCGATTGATTCCAAGCGTAAACAAAAGCGTTTTGTATTGCAAAGAATCCAGAAAGGCATCGTTTTTTATCGTTCAAAACGGTGCCAAAGAAAAATCGCCAAATCCAGTTATGGACCAACTATATACTTGTACCTTTTTTTATTATTATTATTATTATTTTTTTAATGTACCTTTGTTGTAAGATAACATATAGATGCAGTTAAAATACAGTGGAATTATTAAATAATAAAACGCAATAATTTTCATTGCATCCTATTATGCAATCGATTTTCCATGATCTAATGACTGAGAAAGAACAATAATAAATACACGTGGCTATTATATTTACTGACAACTTCAGTTGAGAAAAAGCCGTCTATCGATCATTACAAACGCGGATTTCATTTTATGTAGGGGGATTTTTTTTTTTTTTTTTGCAATAATTAAAAATTTAAATGTTCATTTTCAAAGCTTTCACCAGGTTATTTTTTCATATTTTAATTAACTTTAAAAAATCTAATCAACATTTCGTTACAAATAAGGTACCAAATGAAAGGGGAATTTTTCTGAATCCGTCGGATTAATTAAATTATCGATCGGACAATTAGATTTTTTTAAATTAACTAAAGTATGAAAATTTGGTGGCAACTTGCGTCATTACACAAACAAAAAGTCCAAGAAAATCTCTTAGCCGTTTATATATAGAGAGATCTGTAGAAATTTTAGCATTTTGAAGATCATGAATTTATGCAAAAATGCAAACTGAGAAAAAATGCAATTTAAAAATTTAAAATCTGTGAAAAATGTATTAAAAGCGATAAAAATTGTTGCCTGAATATATATTTTACTGAACAAATCTAATATAGTTCAAGTTATAAATATTGAATAGAAATATAAACTTTTATATGAAATCTGCAGTGGTGCCAAGTCAAAGATTCCAAGTCTCCTTAAGCAGAAACAAACAAAATATATAAAGGGAAAAAAAAAAAAAACTTACTTAAATAGAAAAAATCTAAATCAGTTCACGAATTCAAAACGTTAGCTTACTTAGGCAGAAACAAAGATTTATTCTGCGGGTAATTACACTGAGGTTCATAATTATAAGGGCAGGTATTAATTTAAAAAATGTTAGTAAAAATTTAAACAATAGTTATTTTTACTGAATAATATTTAAAATTACAACAGTAAAATTAATTTTATCAAAAAAAAAAATTTGCGTTTAAAATTTAAAATAAAAATATATCCAAATAAATCAAACAACATGAAGTATGCTAATCCACAATTATAAAGAAACAAAGAATATTTATTGTTCAAAGGTCATTTTAAAGATAATTAACAATTTCCACCGTCGTTTCTTTGTAACCATTGTACCATCCTGTCTGGATACTTTTTACTAGGTCTTCTAAATAATTTACACCTAACTCATTCAATGTATCATAAATAGAATTAACGAGATTTTTAAAGTTGAACATTGCTTCCCATTTTTATAAATTTTTCTTGCGAGTAGTCCCCAATCATTTTCAATTACATTTAACCTTATCGCTTGTATGTCCCTTCTGGGGGATCACTAAAAAATCGAGCCACGCCTTAAGGTGTTCCTCTGCAAATGAAATGTTATTTTTCTAAAACGTGTAACTATAGGCTACCTTTCGGCCCGGGAAATTTTAACAGAAAGATTTATTTTATTTAATAATGAAGTAAAATAAAACAAATTATTACAATTTTTGGTAGCCAAAAGGTAGTAAGTTGGAAACTATACGAGTGACGTTTTAAAGGAACGCCAAAAGGCGTGTCTTACGAAAAATATGCCGAGCGCAAAGGGTTAAATCAAGGGAATTTGGTGGTCAATTCAGAACATTTCCTTTATTTTATTCAAATCATTTTTTTTTTTTTTAAGCTTAGATGTATGGGAAGGATGTCTTGCCTGGAGTATGAAGTCTTAACCTCGTAGTGGATAACCACACTCTAACAGATGCTGTTCTAATACTTCTGTATACATTTTAGAGTTTTTTTTTTAATCAGCACTAGATCAATTTTTTCGTTTGCAAAAATCATCCCCCCCCCCTTCCCCCCCAAATAAAAAACTTCTTTAACACGTTAATTGCCAATCACGCGATATCGCGTGATACGAGTTCTCACCAAACGGCCAATCACGCATTATCGCGTGGATGTCGCTATCAAGTTTCTAAGCGGAATAGTATAGCAGCCACAATGAAACGGCGTGTGATATTAATATTGGCCACTAGGAAAAGAATTTTTATTTATTTATTTTTTTTTTTTTTTTTGTACGGAATTGCAATTCTCAACTTGGCAATGAACGTGTTAAAAAAATGACTCCAACCAACGTCTCCTTTTTCTCCATAAGTCATGTAAGTAGTGACTAAAACCGTCAGGTCTGTCTAAATTGAAGCATTTTTCATCAGAAAATATGACAATTTTTAAATTAATATTCTCTTGCAACCATTTAATAACGGATTCTTTGCCTAAGAATCTACGAAGTTTTGCTAAAAATGATTTTCTATTGACTTTTACAAATTTTGGGAAATCACAGTTGTTAAGATCTTAAACAGTTTATTTAGAAATATTTTTATGATATTCACTTGCAATTTATCGAGAGGACATTTTTTCAGAACAGTAAGACAAACGATATACACTTTATCGCCTGAAGTTATCTTGGATTTCGCTCCTGATTTTTTTTTTTTTTTTTTTTTTTTTTTTTTTTTCCCGTCTGTTTTTCTTTTTGATGCATTTTTAACAGCACCTTTAGATCTTTTTATCTTTTCAGAAATACTTCGAACTAGCAAACCCGCAGGCAGTACAGATTTATTAAAGAACCCCCATGACTTCTTTTAAATTTTTATTGCCAAGAGTGCGATGACATTTTATGCATTTTGGCATAATTTTTTGTTAAAAGAAAAAAAAAATCCTATTTTGATTACACTTTTTTATGAATGCGTTTTTTAGTCAATTTATGATGATGATTTATATTCTGTATATATCTTTAAAATAATGCTAGGTTTAAAATCACGCTTGCAAAGATTCTGAAGAAGCAACTTTTAAAAATACATTTTTCCATAAAATAATGTCATCATACAAATGTCGTCATTTTTTCTTATTTTAGTGAAGTCCGCCTGCTTTTGTTCATTTTTAAATATTTTTTTAATCCTCACGTATTTTATTAATTTCACCACTATCGTATCGTTTCGACAAAAAATAATTGTAACTGGTCCAAGTTAGAGAAATATTATATAGATTGATAAACTGTTGAGGACTTTTCCTCAACTGTGTTAATATAGTAAATAATGAAACAGTTTAATAATGTAGTTTAAAAAATAAATCCCTAGGAGATAATCTACTCAGTCAGCGCATATAGAAGAAAAAGATAACTGCTCTTTACCGCAAGTGAGAGAAAATAGTATTACTCATTCTTAAAAACATTGCTTTTCGTCCCGATTTATCGGGAGGCTACGTGAAAGGGTAACCTTGGATCGGCAGGGATCTTTTCCTTCCCTCGCGCGTCAAAAAAGAAAAACCAGGAGAAAGGGATGCAGTAAGGTACTTGCGGATTTCAAGCTGTTTCATATGAATAGATAACCCTTTACGGCAGGAGTTTAGTTTTGTGGCATCAGTGGTGAAAAGGACGCTCAGTTCAGGCGGGAAACAAGGCACGCTCACTTAGGACGCGGGTAGAGGATATGCGGTGCATTGGATGAGGTAGCGGCTTCTACAGTTTTCTCGGTGGGCAGGGGCTTTTAGCCCCTGCTATGGCTCTCCCTAGATCCGTTTGCTGTTCCGTCTAATGGGCTTATGTAGTTCTAGAAATTAAAAAGGAAAAATATTGATCCGTCGGTGATGTTAGACAAATTTTGTTAAGACGGGCTGCTATTGGCAAGACACCTTCAGTGAAGTGTCTGAACTGTGTTTTCTTGGGACTAAACTGCCAGTTAAGCTTCCTTTTCTAGTAAATGAGTAAGAAATAAATTCAGAGGACTGGAGGACGCTGAGATTTGACGCCGCAGAGAGTGGAGGTAGCCGTAAGTGTCAGCCCGTAGGGGCGTAAGCCCTGGCAAGGTCCTTGGTGTGCCCTCTTTCAGAAAAATAAAGGACCTTGAAAGCCGAGCGTTGCGGCTGAATAAACGACATCTTGAAATTTGCTGGAAAGGTTTAAAGGACGACCAAGTTTACATTCCATCGAAAATTAACTGATCCTGCAGTGGCATTTAGAGAAGCCCTAAGATCTTGGAGTGAGAAAGTGGTATAGGTTTGAGTCAGCTCACCAAAATAAAAATGAGAACAGAATGTCTTCAAAACTCCAGTTTAGGAAGAAATTTTATAAGTCTGAAAAACGCAATAAATGGGTTGCTAATAAGGAAATTTTTATGGGTAGTCTTCAAGCACCCTCACAAATGTAAAGTCATCATTTAGATAAAATTAATTTATAATAAAATTAGACCCATGCATCATCTACGTACTCACAGGAGAAAAGCGAAAAATCACAGGTGTAAACAGAGTATCGAAATAGGTAGTGATCAAATATTAGCTATCTAAAGAAAAAATTTTCTAGAGAAAAAATGGAACTCCAGTCATTCGCCTGACATCCCTGTATGAGGAATAAGCATGTGGTAAATCGATTTTTATTTCTCTATTGTATTAATTTTGTGTACTCGTCGTTTGTATAACTTGTACTAACTGATTTTAATTTATGAGTGAAATAACTTTAGAAGTGCTTGCAACACATAAGTGATTTTTCTTTACTTAATGAATCAAATTTTCATAAGAGTGACTTATACAAAAAGGAGGCCACTGTTTTGTTTTGTTTTTTTAATTCAACAACCTACTTATATACTGTTATCAGACTGAGATAAAACTTTCGAATGGGGAGCTATTTGACTCTAACTTTGAATTTACCTAGAACATTTCAATAAAGTTTAAGTTAATTTTATTTCTGGACTATTTATATATATTTTTTCTTTCCTTTCTTTTAAAAGAAATTTTTATATAGGGGATTGATGTGCAAAAAAATGAAAATTTAATTTAGTATTCTGTTAAACATTTTACTTACGATGTGAGCTGATTTTTGTGAGAGAATTTAAGAATTTCAGAAATGGGTTTATAAAAAAAAATAATAAAGTGATGAATGTTTAAAGTGACCCATCACCCAAAAAGGTCTATGTAAATTTGCAGACAGCACCTCACATCATGAGATCTAAGATTTAAAAATAAAACAACAAAAGGGGATGTATTTCCATGTGTGTTTATATATTTTTTCAATTTTAGGGGCAATTTAGTACCCTGCTGTGAGGGAAGTGTTTGGCTAAAAGAAATAAAAAGAGGTTAAAAATAAAAGTGAATTAAAAGTTAGATATTTTAGTTAAGTCATAGTATTTAAGAAAAAAAAAAATATGGGCATTGTTGTATAACAGGATCTATTTGTATGATAAGGCTTACTTCCCTTTACTCACAGCAGGATACATTACTAATTTTTGTTTTGGTTTATTTATGGGGGGGAGGTAATTGCCCAGTATATATTTTTTTTATATTTTATTTCTATTATTTACTAGTGTTTATCATGTTTAAGGGATGGTCCTATGAGAGGCTCTGTCTATGCATAATAATTTATGTAAAGTTTAAAGATGGTTAAGATCAGACAGAGGCTGCCATAGACCATAACATATGAAAATTTATTTACAT
Organism: Salticus scenicus; assembly: GCA_963930645.1. Classification (NCBI taxonomy): domain Eukaryota; kingdom Metazoa; phylum Arthropoda; class Arachnida; order Araneae; family Salticidae; genus Salticus; species Salticus scenicus. The sequence continues at coordinate 179,234 of CAWVNO010000681.1, read as the reverse complement.
ATTTTGATGAAAGGATATTAATAAACAGAACAGTAACATAACTTTCTAGTGTGCAATTTATTGCACAAACTGAGTTTTATTTTGGTAACCTGGGGTTTTGCGGGAAAATCACAACGCGTTTTAAAGCAATGTACTAAATTTGACAGGAATTAGAAAAATTTATTAATATAATTTATAGAAAATTAAAATAAAGGTGAGAAAACAAAAGTAAACATTCAATCTCATCGTAATAATCTGGCGCCGTGTAGGTTTTAAAAAAATTGAGATAGGTTAAAAAATTATAAAAAAAAATTTCTTGGGGTTTACTAATTGAAATTTTTGAATAATTTTTTTCTCAGTAAGGGAGTAACGTTAGGCTAGGGCTTTCTAATTTATATATCTCATACAATTCTGTCCTCTTGTTTATGTTTTGAAACCACGTAAATTTCATATTTTTCTAATTTCAATTTCGTTTAGCGCAGTTCCACACTGCATTTTTAAAACTGATGCGCAGAAAAAATTTTTGTCTAAATAAATTAAAATCTTATTTTTAGAGAAAGAAATTTAAATCTGGTGAAAATTAAACAATATTTCGGAAATTTCAATTAAAAATAACAATGTCTTATTTATGGGTCAAAATATATGACAAATATTTTTTAAATAATCAATTAATTAATTAAAATTATGAGGTGTGAATAATTCTTTCTTTTCAAAGATTTCAAATGCAAGTGAATCTTTAAATAAAAGTCAATAAAATGTTTAAACTTTACGCTATCGTTTGTTTTTTTCAAAAATCACAACTGGCCTTATATTTATGAACCTCGGTGGATAACAGGTGGGATCTAAATATTTCATTATCATTATTATTTTGTTAAAAACAGAAATATTCTAATAATTTTTCATCAGATTTATTCATTGCCATCACTTAATTTAAATAAGTTTAGCAAAATTATTTACCTTTATCACCCCAGTCAGGGTTCCATGAATTAGCAACCAACCAGTAAGGGGTTCCGTTCTCGACACCCCATCCAAGAATTTTAACTGCGTGGTATCCAAGAAGTTGACCAGTGTGGTGTTGGTATACTCCTGAGATGAATGAATTTACAACAGTTTTAAAATTTCAAATTTATTTGATACTAAAAAAAGATAATAATAATAATAATAAAATTTAGAACGAAGAATATAGATTTTTTTTTTCCCCCTTCATTTTAGATAATTCCACTTAACCCTGCTGCTGTGTTCATTACGAATGAACGAAATGAATATTCATTTTCAAATGTATCAAATGGAGTCCAAATGGGAACAAAAGTTTTTAATTTTAGTATATAACCGTACTTTCATTTCCCATTTTTGAATTAAATTTATATAACAATTTAAATGATGTTTTTATGGAGTGTAGTCTACGCAAAATACAAATTTTCATGTATGTCGATGTTGGGTTGAAATGGACCCGAACACAGCAGCAGGGTTAATTTTTCATTTTAGTTTTAAAAAAATATAAATAAATAAACATGAATGTTCCAATTAAATCCGTTAAGAGATAAGACATTTTATATACAAGATTCGATAAGGGATAAAGAAAAAAAAAAACGCTCTTAGATAAATTTATTTTTCTTGTCGAAAATGGCTAATCTGATCATTTAAAAATAAGGATGAAATGGATATAGGATATCGATATCCAGCAGCCTTTACAGCTCTATATATTCGGTACCCCGCAGAAATCACTATCTGTTTCCTCCCTACATTTAAATGTCAAAATTGGCGATTTTTGAACGAAGAAAAAAGTAACCAAGTGTGGCTTTTTTTTTTTTTCGATGTGTGACTAAATGTGAATTTCGATAAATGTATGAATAAAAGACAGGAAGATACTCAGAGAGAGCATGTGGGTGAAAAAGATTGATTGACGAGAGATTTTATTTAAAATAAATTTTAAGTAAAAAATCATTTTTTTAAGTTAGAAGCTTTTTATTGTGAAGCCCTAAAATGCATAAGATAAAATTTGTTCTGGCAAAGACATGCTACAAAGAATGGAAGTTTCAATACTAAGAAAATTGTAGAGAAAAATATAGGTACTTTCCTTATGCAAAAGATGAAAAGTTTTTAATGTTCAAAATATTTTAAAAAGCTTTCGAGACCAATATTCTTAGTTATTAGTTTTTGCATAATCATTCGTTAGGCCACAAATTCCAAAAGTCTCGAAAGCTTTTTAAAATATTTTGAACATTAAAAACTTTTCATCTTTTTCATAAGGAAAGTACCTATATTTTTCTCTACAATTTTCTTAGTATTGAAACTTCCATTCTTTGTAGCATGTCTTTGCCAGAACAAATTTTATTTTATGCATTTTAGGGCTTCACAATAAAAAGCTTCTAACTTAAAAAAATGATTTTTTACTTAAAATTTATTTTGTGCTTTTTAGTTACAAAAAAGGAAAAAGTTTCTTAAAAAAAACTAATTAAAATTTCTTAGGATAGTGTGTAAACAACGGAAGATTTTCTTTTATCAATTAACATTTTTTTTTTCTATTATTTATCTGCAAAAAAGTACTATATCGTCATTTGAGGACCGATTCCGGGACCATCGCGTTATCAGCATGACACTCTAACAAAAAGTCTAAGAACTGTCAATAAAAATCATAGAACATTCTAGAAAAATCTAACAAATACTTATACAAAAGGAATATTGTTCTCGAATGCTTTTTAAAATATTTGGAATATTTCAAATTTTTCATCTTTTGCAGAAGTGAAATATCTATATTTTTCTTTAAAATTTTCTTGTTGTTGAAACTTTTATGATTTTATATCATCTCTCTGCTAGAATAAATTTTTATTTTAGACTTTTTAGGGCTCCACAATAATAAAAAACTTTCAGTGTTATTTTAATTAATTTATTTATTAATTTTTTGTTTATTTATGTTTTCACTGAAATTTTTATTTTGTGCGTTTTAGTAACTTAAAAAAGCTTCTTAAAAAAACTATCAAAATTCCTTAGGATACTGTGTAAACAATGAAAGATATTATTTTACCAATTGACATCGTTTCTATTAATTATCTGCAAAAAAGTAACACATCGGCTTGTGAGGATCGAACCCACGAGCATCGCGTTATCACCATGACGCTCTAATCAAATGCGCTAACGAGCGACGAAAAAAGGCTGTTTAAATTTACATGAAAGTGGAGTCGCCTCCTTTTTCAGAATGACACAAAGACACGATGATAAAAATTCAATTTCAATAAAAAGCTTCTAAAATATTTTTTTTTTTCTTTTAACTTAACTTGTGTGCTTTTTAGTACCTAAAAGAAGCTCCTTAAAAAAATAAAAACTCTTCAAAAATTCTTAGAATACTGTGTAGACAATGAAAAATTTTCTTTTATCAACGCATTTTCTATTAATTATCTGCAAAATTTAACACACCGATCCTTCGGGGGATAGAACTCACCCCATCGCATTACCAACCTGACGCTCTAACCAACTGAGCCAATGAGCGACAAAAAGGCCTGCTGACATTTACTTTAAAGTTGAGATGCCTTATTTATTAGCGTGAGGAGAAGAAGCGATAACGAAATCCAATTTCAATAAAAAGTTTCTAAAAATTTATTTATTAATTTATTTTTACTTAAATTTTTATTTTGTGCTTTTTAGTAACTAGATAAAAAGCTATTTAAAAATTTCTTCAACAATTATTAGGATACTGTGTACACAACGAAATATTTCGACGCCATTAAGAGATACAATAAATTGCTTACATTTTTTTTTTTTTTTTTTTTAAAGTGGAAGTGTCTTGTTATCTAGCGTGACAGAAAACGCGATGACGAATTCAATTTCATATAATAATATAATATATATATACATATAAAGCTTCTAAAAATATTAATTTCTGTATTTTTTATTTGAAACTTTTTATTTTGAGCTTTTTTAATATCTAAAATATTTTGTGTTTTCTAATATCTAAAAAAAGAAAAAACTTTTTAAAAAACTCTTCAAAAATTCTTAAGATATTGTGTAGTCAACGAAAAATTTTCTTTTATCAATTGACAATTTTTTCTACCAATTATCTGCAAAAATTAACACGGCGGACCTTCGGGTATCAAACTCTCGCCCACAGCGTTATTAACATGACGCTCTTACCAACGAAGCCATGGAGCGACAAACTGAACAAGTCAATTTCATATAAAAACCTTCTAAAAAAAAACTAGTATGCTGTGGCCACCACAAGACTTTCTTCTATATTTTCCTACACAAATTCACGCAGTAACAATATTAAAAAAATAAATAAATAAATAAATAAATAAATAAATACGATTTTTTTTTCAAAGTTTTTTTTCGTTTAAAAAAAAATCGATAACTTTGTTTTAAATTATCACATATTTATAGTTCAACCATTCGTTTTAAAGATATTGACGAGACCTTTCGAAAGATACCCATCTTGAAAATTTACCCCCCCCCCCGGGGGTACTTTCCCCTGGGGGGGAAGCGATGACCGAGATATTTTTCCTAATTAACTACTACTATTATCAATAATTCATATTAATTTCACAATCACAGGTTAAGAATAACTCCCATTATGTACATTTATTTGTCCTATACTGCCATGTTAAAAATTTAGAAAAAATACGATCACAGCACCACCTGTTGAGTGATTGATCCCCAAATCTAATCAGCCACAGTTTATGTCAGGGGCCAACTAAATACCAAGTCTGGTTAAATTTCGTTAAAAAAAAAAAAAAAAAAAAAAAAAAAATACGATTTTTTTTCTAAGTTACTTTTTGTTAAAAGTGAAAAAAAATCGATAACTTTGTTTTAAATTATCACAGATTTATAGTTCAACCATTCGTTTTAAAGGTATTGACAAGACCTTTCGAAAGATACCCATCTTGAAAATTTACTCCCCTCGAGGGGGGACTTCCCCCCCAGGGGGGTTCACGAGGCTCCTACGCATACAAATTTTTTTCCCCAGTTGACTACCTCTATTATAAATAACTCTTGTAAATTTCATAATGATTACTAAAAAATAATTCTCTTTATGCACATTTATACAAAATTTTGTCCTATATCACCATGTTAACAATTTAGAAAAAGCGGGATGGCAACGCAACCTGTAAGACAATTTTTACCAAAAGTTGATAGGCACTAATTTATGTCAAGGTGCAACTACATACTAATTTGTATGAAATTCAGTGCAGTAGTTCCTGAGATACAGTTGCCACAAAATTTTGTCACACACACACACACAGACTGACAGACAGACAGACAGACAGACAGACAGACAGACATTTTCTAAAAAGGGTCAAATCGTGTTCTACAGCTCTCAAAACGTGTAAATCCATCAAAAACCCGAGGTCGAAAATTTTTACGAATCCAATACTTTCTCTATATTACATATAGAAGAAAGTAAAAAGAAAGAAAGAAAGATTCCAAACTGATTATTGTGTTTATAAACACAGTGTGGTATCTAATGGCTTTCTAAAATAAGTAGAGTAAGATCTAGAAGAATGGCATACCGAAATGGCTTAACAATATCCGCCGAAAGTTCCCCCAACATGGCCGACTACTAAAAAATGATCTTTTTTTTTTTTTTCAAGTATGAGATTTTTTTTTTTTTATTCTCCCGTAAGAAAAATTAGAAAATTTAATAATTAGAAAAATACATTCTTAAAAAATATGACTTTATCCTGGAAAAAAAATTATATACATAATTCCAAGTCATTCAACTCTTTTTCACTTATATACGTGCGGTATTTTTTTTTTTTTTTTTTTTTTTTTTTTTTTTTAACTTTCTCTTCCCCATATGTAGAGAAAGTATTGCTTTTGGGTCAAATTTTTTAAATTCAGCTTTTAATATATTTAGACGTTTTGAGACCCCCTGAATCCAAAAAAACATGTTTTTAGCGGTTGGTCTGTATGTCTGTATGTTATCAGCATATCTAGAACAAACAGTAGCAAGAAGTCTAAACTCGGTACTCCAAATCTATATCATATTATAGTGATTCTACACTAAACTTTTCGTTGAGATCAAGCAAATGGTTCGTATACAGGGACATCCAACAGAGTTCAAATACATTACGTCTATGGGGAAATTTTCTGGTAAGTACAGTGTAAAATCAACGGAACAGAGCAGAACACCGCGGAATGAACATATTTTGTTTATAAGTATAAAAGCATGTTTTGTGAAGATTGTGGTATGGAAATCATTCATTTATAGGGCTAGCCAAAGTATTTGAATACAATTGGGGCTATGTTTCCAAATTGATAGAAGCATATTTCATTTTGTGTTATGTACGTTTCGTGTAAGACTAAATTTAAATACACAATGTGATGTGTATATAGTTTACAGATAATATATAGGGCTACCCAAAATTAAGCTAAACTTTCTTTTCTGTTGAATGTAATTGATGGAAGTGCCATGTTACTCTTTACTATGTCAACGAACAATGATCACGAAGTAAAATTCATTTTTCGTACCCGTACTTTAAACAAAGTACTTTTTGAGGTTCTAGTTTCAACTCTGTTTCTTATATATATATATATAATATCACGTTTTCAGGTTCCAAATTTTTAGCGTTTGATGTGTATGTATATCTGTTAAGAGCATAACTTAAAAACAAATAACAGCAGAAATTTCAGATTTGGTATTCTAAAGTTCGTATTAGGTTGCTACTTGAAATATTTTATTAATATTGGCAAGTTTGGAGGCAAATTAATTAGAGCCTTGTATTTATTTGTTCATTTTAATAATTGTAGGCATTATAATTGAACGGATGGTTGAGGGGATGGTAGTCCCTGTCACACAGAATTATAAACCTATTTTGGATTATTTTCAAAGTAGTTTGAACTTTACTATCTTATATTATTGATCTTACGATTTAATCCGCAATTTATCTTCATAATATTGAAATAAAGGGTAAGAGAAAGTCATGTTAGTGACACACCATATTATTTTTTAAAAAAAGAGCACTGTGGTTAAAAAACGTTTGAGCGTTTGCCTGCATTAGAGTTGTACGCATGCCTGGGAAGGGGAAAGGGGAATGACGTTTTGAACTAGAACCGGACGAGAGTCGAACACAAGCTATTCCTGTGGCAGACAAGCATTTGATCACTGAACCACGGAGCACTAAGTACGCACATCTAGCACTAAATTCTCAGTCATTCCCAAACGACATGAAACTCATTTTCTGATAACTTGAAGCACCGAAAGTTCTAATGCTTAAATGGTGCTTCATGCTAAACTACTTTCCAATAAGAATTGGACACTTTCGAATTTAGACATTTTTTCAAATTAGGGGAGAGTGGGGTTGAATGGGACGCAGGATGAATGGGACAATAGCTAGATTTTTATGCTTTGCAAGCACCAGAAACTTGACATTTTTTCTGATATATGGCAGCACTGAGATCATTCATCAAGTGTAGTTTCAGAATTGTGCTATCCATAGAAGGGCAGAAAACAATTAAAGTGTCTTTTTCAGCTGGCAAAGTAAGTTTTTGCCGATTCAATTAGGTAGTAGTTAAGACATTAACTATTTGCTTAAAGTTAATATAATTCTTATATGGTGAAAAGGCATAATCTTTTATTGTGTTTATGATATTCAAGAAGAATATTGACAATTGTTCATTAAGCCTATTTCCTGTTTTATATGATCATGTGACGGTTGGGATGAATGGAACACTCCCCACTATGTACCAATTTAAAATTTTACACAAGAATTATATTAAAACGTAAATTAGCCATATTGATTATCAGGATTCTTAATTTTGTGGACTTAGAAAAAAAAATTGAAATTAATTGTTCTGATTTTTGTTTATAATAATTATGATTAAAAAAATTATAAGTTAGAATATTCAATGCAACTTAAATCAATAATTAAAAATAAATAAATAAATAAACTAATAATAATTTGATTAAAATCCCAATTTCAATCAAGCTAATTAAATAAATCCTGGTGATTATTAATGTAATACAGAATAGAATGCTGGTTTTCCCGATCAGTCGGAAACAAAAATTTATCTGGATAATATGTAATCTATTATAATGATTTATCTCTTTCTAGTGTCTTATTTAATTATTTATTTTTAGATTAAGTCTTATTAGATTAAATTACCAAAGCACTAGGAACTGTGCGAACCAAAGGACTTTTGCTTTTTGATGTTAATTTGAGTCAATACATCAGTTTATGTTAATTTCAGTAAATTTATAGTGTGTAATAAAATCACATAAACCAATTTAACTTTAAAAATTTATTTACTTTCGATTTTGTTTTCTTTTCTTTGTTAATTCCAGTCCTGTCCCATTCATCCTCAATCATATCCCATTCATCTCCATAAGTGGGGATGAATGGGACAATGCACATGCATGTAAAAAAATATATATATTATTAATTAAAAATGATAACTTTTTATTAAAGCTAGTATGTTTATATGTAACTGATTACTGAAGTGTACTTATGAGCCATGTTACAAAATTCTGAATTACATATGGCCAAGGTTATCAATTAAAACATAAAAAATGTCCCATTTATCCCCACTCTCCCCTATCTTATAGAAAAGTTTGTTTGGAATCATCTTGAAACCTTGGTAGCGTAAAGAGCAATAAGTCATATTTCTGCAAAAGTTATGTCCTGAAAAAGAAAAAATTAAACAAAACCAAGGAAAATAATAGGGGTTTTTATTAATATTTATGTAAAATCAGCGAACACTGAATTGCTATTGGACATTGATTGAATCAAAATCAAAATGTGAGTAAAGCCCCTTATAGTTTAACTTTTATTTTGAGAGAACTGAAATTATGTTCATTTCATCCCTTATGACGTCATAACTTTTTTAATTTACACGATATTTATTTGGGATTTTCATATAAGTTGCTCAACACATTTGGCTATTAAGTTATGCAAATGAATTTTTTTTTTTTAAAGCTAGCGCATGCGTAGATAAAAATTATTTAGTAAAAATTCTCATATTTTCTAAGATATTCAACATTTTTGCATTCTGATTGCAGTATGCTGTGTCTAATAAAGTATGCCAAATTTACTGAAAATGTCTTTGCTCTTGGTCTAATACCCTACGTATTATAATTAAGAAAGTGGATTTTTTTTTTTTTTTTTTTTTTTTTTTCAATGTTTTAAAAAATCCGTTATATCTTCATAAATATATATAATAACCTCTTAAAAAATTATACAGATATTGAAAAAAAAACCCTCTTAATCACGTACTACAGCCAAAATGTATTTCAAGCATTACTTTTTACAGGGTGATCCAAAATATTTTGATTTTTTTTTAAATTTTTTACTGGTCCCCCTTTTCCTTTCAGGACACAACTTTTGCTGAAATATATGATGTATAATATGTGTGTTCTTTACGCTACCAATGTTTCAAGAAAAGTCCAAAACAACTTTGCTACATATATGAAAAAATGTCTAAATTCGAAAGTGACCAAATACTTATTGGTAGATAGTGTACTTTGACGGCACTGAGGGAGCTTCAACTAATTAATTATTTCACGAAATGTGAGAAATGTCCCATTTTCCAGAAGGAAGATATATTTTCATCATTTTTTTTCTTCCTTTTTTTCTTTTTTTGTGTATGTCTTCGTGTGAAAACAATGGTAATTTTTTACTAGATGTCATGGTCCGATTAACCTTACAAATGAGGGGAAGCAGAAATCTATTTGGGGTCTTCCACTGACTGCTTGGTCTAAAGACTTATAAAAGCACCTCAAAAAATTTATAAAATTTTCATTAAACTTTATAGTTAGCTCGGATTGGGGAAAACGCACGCAAGTAAATTCGCTTAATATAATCACCAAATTGTAAACTGGTCAAAGCCTGCATTCACTACAACAATATAAAATTATTACATTGTAAATGCATGTGTAAAAGCTTCATTGGCATATTTCCTTTATGATCTAGAAGTGATAGTTGTTCAATCAGGTCTACCGTGACATTTTATAATCAGACAATGTTTTCGGACCACAAACTTAGAATTCGTGGCTTTTTTTTTTTTTTTTTTTTTTTTTTTGCTTAATTTGGGGCTTTTTCAAAATTTTCCGAGGGAGGCACATGCTTCGCTTGCCTACTGTGGGTAATCGGGGCCTGCAAGAAGGGCATTTTTTCGTTCCATAATTTTTAATGATTGTATTTTAATGAGTGTATTTTAATAACATGCACTTCTTATTACTTGGATTTAAAAAAAAAAAAAAAAAAACTATTTGGCATAGGTGGACTCTGCTCAGTTCCCCATCATATTTATGTTCTCATAAATTTCTAGTGCGAGACATATTATAATCATGTTAAAAGAAATGAATTTAAACAAAGCTTGATACTGTGACAGAATGAAATCCCCCGCCTAATAGGCTATCCACTGTTCACTTCGATATATTTATCTTATTCTAATCTATTAATTTATTTTGTCAGGGTCAATTCCATTGTTTAGTTTTCATGCTACTATTTCCAATGCAATAATCCTCAAAATTCATATTTATATGAAAAATTTACAATTTCGCTATGTTGATAAAATCGTTAATTACGAATAATTTACGAAATTTCCCTATTAAAATATTTGTATTCAATCATGTTCAAACAAATATCATAAATGTAATTTTGAAGTTGTCTAATGTACTTATGATCCTCAAAATGGAAGTTTATGCTCAATTTTGCCTTAATCTGACATGTTAAGTAAATCGTAAATTCCAAATAACTTACGAATTTTTTAAACTGGAAAAATCATAGTCTATGATATTCATGCCAGTATCCTATATAATATTTCGAAAGTGGTTTGACATCTTTACGATGGAAATATCCCTCAAGATTGACGTTTATGGGAAATTTTGCTCTATTCTGCCATGTTAAGAAATTCGTAAATTTCCAATAACTTACGAAATTTTTATATTCGAAAATTCATAGTCATTAATATTCATGCCAGTGTCCTAAATAGTATTTCAAAGGTAGTCTGACATCTTTACGATGAAAATATCTCTAAAAATTGACGTTTATGTGAAATTTTGCCCTATACTGCCATGTTAAGAAATTCGTAAATTTCCAATAACTTGCGAAATTTTCAAAGTAGCATATTTATAGTTACTGATGTTCATTCCGGCATCAAAACTAATATTTTAAAACTGGTCTCACATTTTTACAGTAAAATGCTTTCATTTAATGCACGTTTAAGTGAATTTTTGTCCTATTCTCCCATGTTAAGAAAAGCGTAAATTTCTCATAACTTACGAAGTTTTTTAATTCGAATGTTGCAAATGAATAGGGTTCTTGCCAGTATCGAAAGTAACATTTTAAAACTGATCTGGCCTCTCTGCGATCATTTGTTCGTGAGATATCGTGTAAACAGACTAACGGACTGACACACTAACAGACACCCTACAAATTTTGTCATTTTTGGATTCCTCACACCTGAAAACGTATAAAAAAGTCAAAAAACCGAGGTCGAAATTTTTCACGATTTCTTAAGTTCCCCATACCTATAGTATGATGGGGAACTAAAAAAACCTTGAAGATTAGCATACACTTGCATGAACAAAAATTAAACTCACCAGATTTGTAGGTTACAAAGTCACCGTAAAAGTAAAAAACGGCTTCAACAGGCCCATTCTTGTAGATTTCTGTTTTAATTTGTTCAGTATCACGTCCAACAGAATAAGAATTATGACCTGTGAAAAAAAAAAAATACATAAAATAATCATGTTCATTCAGTTATTTAATAAAATTTATTAATTGCCTTATTATTAGTTTATTAATTGTCTGGGCCTAAATTTTTGAAACATTCTAGATAGTATGGTTTTATATTGCAATAATATCTATTTATTAAGCTATTATCTAACATTAAAATATACATAATTAAAAAAATATATCAGCAACTTTTCATTTGATTAAAAATTAATTTATTGAATTTTATTCACAAAATTAGCACTATTAAAATAACTGGTCATTTTTTAAACTAACATTTCGTATATAATCTACTGACTGCAACTGTCAAATATATCCATTCAATAAGCTATTGATTTTTCCGTAATACAATTATAATTGAAAATTGAATAGTGTATGTTTTTAGCTTCTTTTTAAGTGCGAATGTCATACAAAATAGTCATAATGGTTTATATTTATATATTCAGTTATATTTTTAATCTCAAAGTGAAATAACTGTCATTTTATTATGTACAATACATTGTAAAAATTATACAGTGGAAAAAACACTATAGTTCTGCTCTGTTCTTTCAAAGCGGTCAATTGGTTAAAAACCTTTTTCAAAATTATCAGTGTGTACCTTATATCTTGAAAAAAAAAAGAAAAGAAAAGAAAAAGAAAAGGAGTAAAAAAAAGAAAAACTGTTGAAAAGAAGTTGTTGGTGATGTTCATTTCTACGTTTGTCTAAAAATTCGTATGTTTGTAAGCTTATATTTTTTACTTCCTCATCATTATAATTTAAGCCGAAAAGAATCATCCTTTGATAATTTTTTTCACTGACATGTGACACAACATCATCATCTGGCGATTTCTGGAATATCACAAGTTTATCATTGCAATAATCAAAATGTTCATATTATTTTATTAGAGAGGAAGTCATTCCACATTTTTTTTCAATTATTTAGCCTTTGAAAGGATTTTTTATAATATTCACATAATGCATTTGATAAACAAGAAGAAAGGCTTCGCTTTCGCTTTATAGGAATCAAAAGTGCTTAAAAGCATTTTTGGAAAAAAGAGAAATTTCTAAGAAAAAACCGCGAAATGTATTACAAAAAAAAAAAATTTAAAATTCATTATATCCGAGCTTTTTTTTCTTTTTTTTTGGGGGGGGGAGGTGGGGGGGGAGGAGGGGGGTTAGAATTTATGTCTTATGAATCCATTAAATACAAATTCAGTTGGGACCATTTTAGACATTCATTATGACCGCGAACCAAGAGTTCACAATACATTAAAAAGAGGTCATTCAATATTTACATTTACTTATATTGCTTGACAGGGTGTCCGCTAAAGTCCTGGCTAACCAATTTAACTTGACCGTAAATACAGCTATTACCTTAATCGCTCTGTCCAGGTATAGTAGACTGTATCTACGCTACAAGTTGAGGTTGATTAAAGCTCCGCCTGGTGGCAAACAACAGAATTAGAATTCCTAAATCGGAAACGGTAAAACGTACAGAAAACTGCCAACTTCAAAGTTATAAAATGTCTCCGAATCTATAAGAAAAAATACCCCGTGCATGCAATAATACTGAGAACAGGATGTGATAAATTCGCATTTATTTCGTCGAGATTTTCATAATTGGTAACGTTAAAAACCACAGACAAAGGACGAAAATATCTTTTCGACTAAAAAGTAGCTGACGTCATTATTTAGCGGTACAGAGTATGATTTATTTTCAAAAAGGCCATGGTTTGAATAACTTTCATTTTTTTTCTCCTTTCGTGCACATTTCTTAGCGTCAAACGTTAGAAAAATCTCGACTAAACAAACACACATTTTAATCATTCTGGTCTCATCGTTATCGTGCGCAAGGTATCTTTTCGTACTAAATCAAGGACGTTCTATAACTTTGTAATTAACTTCTTTCTCATGTGTACCTCTTACCGTTTCCGATTTATTAACGCTAATTCTGTTGTTTGCTGCCAGGTGGTGGCTCTAACCTATCTCAACTTGTTGCGCAAAGTCAGTTTACTTTATCTATACATCCCGTTTAAGGCAATAGCTACATTTTTTCTCAAGTTAACGTGTATGAGTACACTGTAAAAAAAATAACTATTACCAGCTGCAAGAAATTCTCCAATCACAGAGAGTTTCTTGCAGCTGGCAATAGTTATTTTTTTACAGTGTAGGACTTTAGCGGACAACCTGTTATAACTACAGCACAAATTAATTTCTTCCAATGAATTTCAATTGATTTATTTTATAGTAAATTTATTGATAACACGAATACATCAGATTTGTATGCTTGACTTATAGTCCGCTTGTAAATCTTCGTCGGATACAGGTAGATAGCACATGACAGAATTGCAATACGAAGAATTGGAAAAACACCCAGAGGCAGCGCGGGAATGGAACCCGCTTTCCTACTCTCGAAGTTATAGTAAATAAAAACTATCGATGTTTCCTGCTCTGTAATCCTTAAAACCATTTCCAAATATGTATGGCTGGTAAGTTTGATGAGTGAAGAAATTAAAATTAAATGACGTCAAAAATCTACTCACCAAAATGTTTGTCATTTCTGTAGCTCACGTTGTAACTTCTTTCGCACATGTTTACGCAGTGGGGTGTATTCACAAAACCCTCGCACGGTGGCAATTTTCCTTTAGTGTAATGTTCGCAAGGTGGAATTGTATAAGGTTGACAACCAACGCCGGATTGGTACAGTCCTCCTGTTACGAGACCGTGATCCACCCAGTATTCCCAAGCGGAACCAGGATAGCCTCCGTTGCAGCTGTTGTGATAAAAATAAATAAATAAATAAATAAAAATAACCAAATCATTTAATATAAAACAAGAATATTTTTATCAATATTTGTCATTTATTAAATGCAATACAGTAAATCAAATAAATTAACAGTTATTTATTTGAACCTACTGTAACTCGATCTATCAACACAGAATACAATTACATTTGATAGTGGAATTAATGAGTAGAAAAAAGAAAAAAATTTCATGGGAAAAAAAGAGCGAAAATAATAGAAAAACAGTTTCGTGATAGAAGAAAATATGGCGTTGAAGTGTTTTATGTAGGTGGAAATTTGCATGAAATGGCAGTTAAAACTTTAAAATGTGAATTAGTGTAAAATTTTCGTAAATATAAATGCTGCATCAATCAGATAAATGATTCCCTTAGAATAAAGCATACCTCTGAACCAATCTTAAAGGCGAATCAAAGACCTTCGCCAGTTATTTTTTGTGTGACTCTAGTGGTACATAAAACCTTCTTCGAAATAATGTCAGTGATTCAATCAGTATATATTCATTTCTTGGTAAAAAAGCAGAAAAGAAGGAATGAAACGCAAAATTGTACTCATCAAATTTACAGCGATTTGCTTCAATTTGTTTCAATCTGACGATTATTCTCGTGTGCCGCACAATGCATCCTGTAATCCTCTTTCGAAAGGAAAATCCACTTTCTACCTGACTGGATTGCTAGGAATCCAGTTTCTTCAAATTTCACTTTTTAATTCAAAAATCGTTTCACACTGTAAAATATTTTGGTGACGTTACTTTTATATATCGGTTGGTTGGTTTGGTTTAACGTTAGTACTGTGCTATGACGGTAATTGGTGACGGTCTGGGACAGGAGACATGTCATCAAAATTTTGATCCCTCACGGAGGGGAAGGCTGCTCCGCTTCGGTGACCCCCAGAAGTAAAATTTGGATGAAAACAAAAGGGTTTTGCCGCCACGACGTAATTAACGTGCACCAGCCACCATTAGTATACACGACAGTCTCTGGCTTGCTCGAGTATCGAACCCGTAGTCTTCCAATTACGAACATGGCACTCTACCGACTGGGCTACCGCGTCCCTTTATATATTGGAAACGTTCCTTTTATAAGTTTGGAGCATGTTCCTAAGAATAACAAGTTTTTTTTTTTTTTTTTTTTCATGAAATATTTCTAATTTTAGGAATTTGGTAGTAATTTTGACGATATATTTGGTATTTACTGATATATTCAAGGAACTTTACTAGAAAGCCTTGAGTAACAATAATTTCCCTTAATTTCTTGGAATATTCTGGAATGTTTTCACGGTGTTGGTTCTTAAATCACAAAAAAGGGCAGCCATATTCATTAAAACAGTTTAACTGTTAGGTCATTCAAATAACGTGAGACGCATACTGCAAAACCCTACTAAATATCTTATGGAAATTGTACAAAGGGAATTTAAAAAGTAAGTTACACTTGTTCCCCTATAGATGGCAGCAGTGTTACGAAACAAGAACGCTGCCATCTCTGCATATCGTTTGCTCAAGCTTCGTTAAAGGTTGAGCAAACGATAACTGTGAGTTCTACGTCTTCTAAATAATAGCAATTTCATTCGAGTACTTGAAACCGTTGCTACGTAGTACGAGAAGAAAATCACAACTGGAAACTTATTTCAACATTTAACTACACAAAGCAGCATGCTTTTTGTTAGCAAACGTTGCACGAGTGCGGAGATTCATCATGCAATATCGGCAGTGTATAGGCCCCATGCATTGTCTCGTTCAGACATTGTGGAAAGATACTAGTAGCTCAAATACGGTCGCATAGACTTAACCAATGCTGAAATACGAGAAAGGCCAACAACGGTGAGCAAGCACATTAGACATGGTGCTGCGAATGGAAGGCTTTATTCTCAGCAATCGCAGATCGAACGTCACATATATTGCATATTGCATCCCTAACAGCACAAAATGTTCCAGAAACGTAACAATCATATAACATTGAAACATTATAGACATTTCAGAAACGTTTAAAATCGTTCAGATTACTTTCCGATTAGTTTCAAAAACGTAGAAATGTCCGCGATCGTAACAAAAAATCAGATACGTAACAGAAACGTTACAATCACTTAACAGATAGAAAATCAAAAAGGGCGAATGTTTCAGAAAGGTATCGGAGAGCATACATAGACGTGTCACGTTTTTGAAAGATTGTAAGCTTTTTGCAACATAACTGAAACATTCTGTGCTGTATGGGATAGGATTCGTGAATATCCGTTGGCGATTCCCATTCCAGCGTAATGGAGTTCTAAACTGGCTCCAGAATCAAGGAGAGCTTCTGTCGTCAGTGTATCTTACGATTACTGCAACGTTCTGACAGATGCCTGCAGGCAGCGACTGGAAGATTGTGTAGAGAAGTAACGAGTTCTATGTGCGTCATATTGTATTATAACGCATTTCACAATAAAGTGTTTTTTAACCTATATTGTTTAAGTTTAACTTAATTTTTGAACGCCCATTGCATATTGTCCTCATGTCCTAAATTACTGGCGGTGGTTTCGATTACGCAATGATTTATTTCCTTTTTTAATATATATATATATATATATATATAAACTAGTATTCTGTGGCCACCACATGACTTTCTTCTATATTAATATTTTACTGTACAAATTCATTCAGTAAACATAATTTATTAAAATTATTTTTTTTTAAAATTATCTTCCATGATGAATGCAGATTATTTCTATTCTAGAGAAATAAGTAGTCTAACACTAAATATCCAAAGATAATCAATTTTATTCTATATATGACATCTTTAAGAAATGCGATTTTTGTTGTTGCTGTTTTTATTGTTGTTAAAAATGAAAAAAAATCGATAACTTTATATTATATTATCACGGATCGATGGTTCAACCATTCGTTTTAAATGTGCTGACGAGCTCTTTTGAAAGATAACCATGATAAAAATTTTACCCCCTCAGGGCGGAGGGGGAGGGACGATCCTACATATCTAAAAAAAATTTCCCAGTTGACTATCACCATTATAAATAATTCTTTTTATTTTAATAGTGCTTATTAAAAAATAATGCTTTTTATGCACATTTATACGAAATTTTGTCCTATACCGCCAGGTTAAAAATTTAGAAAAAGCGGGATGGCAACGCCACCTGTTGGGTGATTTTCACCAAAAGTTGATAAACCCTAACTCATATCAAGGTACAACTACATATCAAATTTTATGACATTCTGTGCAGTAGTTCTTGAGATACAATTACCACAAAGTTTTGTCCCACACAAACAAATATTTTCTAAAAATGATCAAATCGTGTTCTACATCTCTCAAAATGTGTAAATCCACCGAAAACCCGAGGTTTAAAAATTTTACGAATCCAATACTTTCTTCTATTGAATATAGAAGAAAATAAAAACTAAGTTTCATACAATCTTTTAGTTACGTAGAGTATTATTGTACTACATTCCTTCTCATATTTATAGGAACATTTTATGTTTTGAAATAACTAATGTAAAAATAATTGTGAACAAGATTACACTAAGTGCACTTAATATATCTTGTATTCTAAAAACCAAGACTGTTATAATTTTTTTTTAAATAGGAAACAAAATTAATAAAAAATAGTGCAAAATATTTTTTTCTCCACGTTTTTAATGTTCATAATTATAGGGCCAATCAAGATTTTTTTTTTTTTTTTTTTTTTTTTTTTTTCATCTCACTTACTTGCGGATAAATTACAGTTGACATGTGAATTTGTTAACTACTGGCCAGATTAATTCATATATAAGCCTTCAATTTTTCTTGGACGGATATTACTGATAATTCCTCGAATAAAAAGAACGTTCATGTAGTGAAGTATGATAAATGTGTTTTTTAAGTGGAGGGATATTTTCAATCTGCCGTATTTCCAATGAAATTATAAGATCTAAAATTGCTGAAGAAAATGTTATCAAACGTTGAACTGCTGGTTCGATAGGAGAGAGATCGGATGCAAAATCAGAGTTGTTTTACAGAGATCGAAGACTCATAATTCCTGTTATTGTTCTACTCAAAATGACTGCTGCTGAATTTAATCGTAATTTTTAACGAAAAGTGAGGTCCACATTTATGCATGTTCAAAATAATTAATAATATGTTAAAATGAATAAAAAAAAACCTGTAATAATCAATAAGCATTTAATGGAGGAAAGAACGTCTGTGTTAAAGTTGAATAAAGACAATATAAAATGGTAAAATGCTGGATTTTCGGATGAAAATCATTTTATTCTTGATTAACCAAATGGTTTTAACAGTTACTGGCACGATCTGATCATAGCGAAAGACAGAGCAGATTTTTTAAAGGCAGATATGAATCGGGCATTTTAAAAGTGGATCTTTGGTGCTCTGGGTAGCTGTTTCTACTGAAGGCAGAATAAATTCAGTAATTTTTTTCTATTATTATGAACATCAAGAGAGTATCCGCAAATTTTAAACGTGGAATTCTCAGATTTTTGTTAGATTTTAGAGAGGGGTGTGGGGGGGGGTGTTGGTGTTAGGGATTAAGGCCGATTGACAACACTTGGGTCCTAGGCCTGAGGGGGAGTGCCTTCCGTGGAGGTCTTTCTAAGGGGTCCTAGCCCGTATTTACGCAAGTTTCGGAGGAAACCACGGAAAACTCCGAACGGCTAGGCCGACGAGCGCGATCGGGGATCGAACCCGGCACCTCACGTCTACCAGCTTTGAGCGCAGAACCGCTCGGCCGCTGGTGGGCCGGGGGGGGGGTAATAATTTTTTTTCAACAAAACTTACATTTTTGCTCTATTTCTAGAGCAATAGGAAATAGTTTGAAGAAAGAAACTTCTGTATTATTGCCTTTTCCGTGGCCTAAAAGTTAAAAAAAACCTTAACTTATCGTATTAGAAAAGTGCATGCAAGTGGCAACCAAATTTTAAATAGTTTAAATGTATTCAGAATATTATCTTATGCTGTATGAAATGGTATATATACCAGAGAGAATGTCTGACTGTTTCACCCTAAAAAGAGACCCCATAAAATATTAATTTAAAGAATAACTCAAAAAAGAATTACTATGATTCGAGCTGTCCTTTTAATTGTGAACACCTGAAAAATCATTTTTTTTACCGTATTTAAAGTTTTTTAAGATAGAAAAACGATAAAACTTTTTAAATATCGTCTATTAATGAAATTCAAATTAATAAAAAATATATTTGTTTATATACTAGTGTTCAGTGTTAAGTTAATATACATTAAGCGACAAAAATAAAAAGGCGCACTCCAGAAAAATTGACTTATACCTTTTTTATTTGTAACTAGCAGGCTACGCCCGCTTCGCTGGTCACTACTTTTAAATGAATCACAAAAATTAATGAATTCTCAAAATTGCATTAATTTTTATCATGTGATAAAAAAAGAGAAAAAAAAATTCTGATCAGGAAAAATGTCGCACCGGGTCCCCACTGCCTTCGGCAGCGTAGACCCGTGCGCTGCGCGCACGTATTCCTTCACCATCCTTATGACTTCTCAAAATTCCATGTTATTACTCATAAACTTTCATTCTTAAGAAAAGGAATTAAAAAATATATCATTTAGCATCGGGTAAAAACTCACACCGGGACGCCACTGCCGTCGGCAGCGCAGACCAATGCGCGCTGTGCGCGCACGTTTGAGGATATACGTGCGCTGTACACGCATATTCCTTCTCAACTCAAACTTTTATTATTAAGAAAATAAAATTAAAAAAAAAATCTTTTATCAACGGGTAAAAACTCGCACCGGGTCCCAAACCCATGCGCGACTATTCCTTCCCCACCGTTCCAGCCCCTCCTAATTAACTTGCATATACCAATTTTGAACGGTCTTACTCAATTAGCTGAGATGCAAAAGAAAACCTGATCAGGACACTTTAAATTGTAAATCAGGTGAAATCTCGAATTCCACTTTCGATAATGTAAAAGAACTTTAAAATATCTTTCGAATGATGTATTAGAAATAATTTAATCATAATTAGAATATGAAATATTGAAATTTAAAAATATTACAGCGCCATCTGGCTGTAGAAATTTCTGTAATCTATTGCTCCATTCCAGATCAACATAGCTTTCAAATGATGTCTTACTCATGAAATTATTTTAATTAGTAGATGAGATACAAAAGAAAACCTAATCAGGAGCCTTTAAAACGTGTAAATCGGGTGAAATCTCCAATTCCATTTTCGATAATGTAAATGTACTTTAAAATGTGTATCAACTAAAATAAGCTTTCAAATGATGTTTTACTTATGAACTTTTTTTAATTAATAACTGAGATACAAAAAAAAAAAAAAAAAAACTGATTCAGGACACCTCAAAACGTGTAAATCTGGTGAAAACTTTCGATAATTTAAAAAACTTTAAAATATCTTTCGAATGATGTATTACAAATAATTTAATGATAATTAGAAATTAAAATATTGAAATTTTAAAATGTTACAGCGCCATCTGGCGGTACAAATTTCTGTATTCCACTGTTCGATTCCAAATCAAAAAAGCTTTCTAATGATGTATTACGAAATTATTTTAATTAGTAGCTGAGATACAAAAGAAAACTAATTCAGGAGACCTCAAAACGTGTAAATCTGGTGAAAACTGTCGATAATATAAAAGAACTTTAAAATATCTTTCGAATGATGCATTAAAAATAATTTAATCATAATTAGAAATTCAAATATTGAAATTTGAAAATATTACAGCGCCATCTGGCGGTAGAAATTTCTGTAATCGACTGTTCGATTCCAAATCAAAAAAGCTTTCTAATGATGTATTACTTATGAAATTATTTTAATTAGTAGCTGAGATACAACAGAAAACCTAATTAGGAGACCTCAAAACGTGTAAATCGGGTGAAATCTCGAATTCCATTTTCGATTATGTAAAAGTACTTTAAAATGTGTATCAAGTCAACAAAGCTTTCAAATGATGTATTACTTATGAAATTTTTTTAATTAATAACTGAGATATAAAAGAAAACTGATTCAGGACAGCTCAAAACGTGTAAATCTGGTGAAAACTTTCGATAATTTAAAAGAACTTTAAAATATCTTTCGAATGATGTATTAAAAATAATTTTATCATAATTAGAAATTGAAATATTGAAATTTGAAAATATTACAGCGCCATCTGGCGGTACAAATTTCAGTATTCCACTGTTCGATTCCAAATCAAAAAAGCTTTCGAATGATGTATTACTTATGAAATTATTTTAATTAGTAGCTGAGATACAAAAGAAAACTAATTCAGGAGACCTCAAAACGTGTAAATCTGGTGAAAACTGTCGATAATATAAAAGAACTTTAAAATATCTTTCGAATGATGCATTAAAAATAATTTAATCATAATTAGAAATTGAAATATTGAAAGTTAAAAAAATTACAGCGCCATCTGGCGGTAGAAATTTCTGTAATCTATTGTTCCATTCCAGATAAACAAAGCTTTCAAATGATGCATCACTCATGAAATTATTTTAATTAGTAGATGAGATGCAAAAGAAAACCTAATCAGGACACCTCAAAACGTGTAAATCGGGTGAAATCTCGAATTTCATTTTCGATAATGTAAAAGTACTTTAAAATGTGTATCAACTAAAATAAGCTTTCAAATGATGTATTACTTATGAACTTTTTTTAATTAATAACTGAGATACAAAAAAAAACTGATTCAGGACACCTCAAAACATGTAAATCTGGTGAAAACTTTCGATAATTTAAAAGAACTTTAAAATATCTTTCAATTGATATATTAAAAATAATTTAATCATAATTAGAAATTGAAATATTGAAATTTTAAAATATTATAGCGCCATCTGGCGGTACAAATTTCTGTATTCCACTGTTCGATTCCAAATCAACAAATCTTTCAAATGATGTATTACTTATGAAATTATTTTAATTAGTACCTGAGATACAAAAGAAAACCGATTCAGGAGACTTCAAAACGTGTAAATTAGGTGAAATCTCGAATCCCACTTTCGATAGTATAAAAGTACTTTAAAATATCTTTCGAATGATGCATTAAAAATAATTTAATCATATTCGAATTCGAAATATTGAAATTTAAAAATATTACAGCGCCATCTGGCGGTAGAAAATTCTGTAATCTACTGTTCAATTCTAAATCAATAAAGCTTTCAAATAATGTATTACTTATAAAATTATTTTAATTAGTAGCTGAGATACAAAAGAAAACCTAATCAGGAAACCTTAAAACGTGTAAATCACGTGAAATCTCAAATTCCATTACTTATGATAGTCGGTTAATGGAAGGTGACAGAAATTTGTGGCGTCTACTCTTGAAATTCCATTCAAATAAGTTTCAAAATGACATATTACTTTTGAAATTATGCTAATTAGAAGCTGAGATACAAAAATGATATAAACACTATTATAAAACGATTTATGTCTGACTTTTTCGTGGTTTTCTCCGAAACTTGGGTAATTCCGGGCTAAATACTGTTCAAAATCCATAGTATGAAATGTGAAAGGAGTATCAGAATTCGAAATTCTGCAAAATATAAAAGAATAAAGGCGTTCTGGGTTTTCCGTTGTTTTCTCCGAAACAACCGTTCCTTTTTTACGTTTTTGCCCCTCCCCCCCTTTCCGTCCCTTCTAATAATTTTACACTTGAAAATATCCGCAATCGATTTATCTTTCCTTGAAACCTAATAATAACAATTTCAAACGCTGTAACTCTTTTTATTTATTTATTTTTATTCATTTATTTATTTTTTTTTTTTTTTTTTTTTTTTTTTTTTTTCTGGCCGTTTGCTTGCCCCCCCCCCCTCCCCTTCAAGCCCTTCCTAATAATTCTACACTTTCAAAAATATTCAGAATCGAAATATCGGGCGTTAAAAACACCAACCAATATTACGAAATTTCAACGGCATATCTCAATTTAAAATAGTTGAAAATATAATACAAAATTTAATCTCATTTTTTTTGTTTATCCACATATTTTCATGAAAATTGAACAGTAGCTTTATAATATGCTGTCTAGGCCGAATATGAATTCAAATGTAACGTGAATTAAAATTTGAAAAAAATTGAAAATTGCAATATTTTTCCCTACTACAAAACACGTGACATCTTGATCGGTTGCAATCATTTCCTTTTTGATGACAGACGATGGGTCTTCATTACTGGCATTTGAAATGATGTTGCCACAGAAAATTCATACTTTAGTTAATTTTAAAAAATCTAATTGTTGTACCGATAAACCACTTGCACACTTAGATTCAGAAAAAATGTCCCTTTCATTTGGTATCGAAATTGTAACGATCGGACAAATATTTCTAATTTATTTTCCACTTTTTCTGCTTTGAGATCGCTTTTAGATTAGACATGAGTGGACATTTTAATTAATATCTCCACAACTAATTAAAATTTTTAAATTCTGTTTCGAGGAAAACATCGGAAAGGCTCCAGAGCATCCGTATGTCAATTTTTGTACTTCTGCGTTCAATAGGGGCTGAACGTATAAAAGAACAGACAGACAGACAGACAGACAGACAGACAGACAGACAGACAAACCTTTCCTTTTATTATTATAGATATCCACATATTTTCATGAAAATTGAACAGTAGCTTTATAATATGCTGTCTAGGCCGAATATGAATTCAAATGTAACGTGAATTAAAATTTGAAAAAAATTGAAAATTGCAATATTTTTCCCTACTACAAAACACGTGACATCTTGATCGGTTGCAATCATTTCCTTTTTGATGACAGACGATGGGTCTTCATTACTGGCATTTGAAATGATGTTGCCACAGAAAATTCATACTTTAGTTAATTTTAAAAAATCTAATTGTTGTACCGATAAACCACTTGCACACTTAGATTCAGAAAAAATGTCCCTTTCATTTGGTATCGAAATTGTAACGATCGGACAAATATTTCTAATTTATTTTCCACTTTTTCTGCTTTGAGATCGCTTTTAGATTAGACATGAGTGGACATTTTAATTAATATCTCCACAACTAATTAAAATTTTTAAATTCTGTTTCGAGGAAAACATCGGAAAGGCTCCAGAGCATCCGTATGTCAATTTTTGTACTTCTGCGTTCAATAGGGGCTGAACGTATAAAAGAACAGACAGACAGACAGACAGACAGACAGACAGACAGACAGACAAACCTTTCCTTTTATTATTATAGATAGATAACTTAAAAACTAATGGTTGAAACAAATAAAACTGTCTTGCATGCATAATATCAAACAGATGAAATGATATCTATGTGCATTTTTGATTTTATAATTCGCTTTATTACACTCTACGAAGTAATTAATAAAAATCTACATAAAACATTCTTTTTAAACGTAATATAATAAACATATACTTTGTAATCTATTATGATTTATTATATGATATAAAATATTATATTTTAATACATAAAATAAAACTATTTATTTGTTAGATCTAAGCAATTTTTTTAAGAAAAATATGTATTCTGCATTGAGTTAGTCTACATTTATATGGAATTACTACTTTAGTGCGCAATGGCATGGTATTATGCAGTGTTTTAATATAAATAACAGAAATTTCTCTGTGCCAGATATCATAAATAATTTTTTCTAGTCTTTGCAGAGTTGTAGGCTGCAATTTTTTAGTCCTCGCCCCTTTCCCGCGGTTTTAACAGACTAAACATTTTCGTGCGATTGAGATTAGGGCTATTTAAAAGTCTGATGTAAAAGAAATTTTACGATATTTTTTGTGGTATTTAACTTAAAGTTAAAAAGGATATGATTGCTTACAGAATTATAGGTGCTCATGGGATAGGATAGGTAGTTTTGACAATTTGAATCGAATAAACGCACCGCAGACGCCCTTTAGTAGGGTGCAGTATCATCTTGAAATTCTGTTTGCGGGAATGTCTGAGATACTTTTAAAATACTCGGTCAGGCCCCGTTTTTATAATGGCCGCGCTTTATTTCCAGTTAATTGATCCCTTGAGCATAAAAATTTGCCCGACACATTGAAAATTTATGCACCTCCGTACCATAATGTACGGAGAATGTGTCACTGTTTTACGAATGCAGTTTTCAATAATTCGGTCACATTTTTATCATCTTACTAGTTGTTTTTTTTTTTTTATCAGCCCGAAATTAAAGAAACTTAACTCATCAGAGAAAACCAGTTCGGCCTAATAATTAACTGATTTTTTTTTTTTTTTTTTTTTTTTTTTTGTTCAATTGAAGTCTTTTTTTTTCTTATCTTAGTAATGGCTTTTTTTTTTTTTTTTTTTTTTTTCAGATCTTCTGGTTTTTAACATACTTTGTTCAATTGTTCCCGCACTGTTTTTGAAGAAATTCTTTTGCTATGCACTTTTTTTTTTAAATCTGTTCTAAGTTATGAACATGTACAAATAGATTTTTTTTTAACTTTTGTTTCTTATGCCATCATCTCGCTTGGATGGGCAACGTGGCCGCCTAAAGACACATTTTCCATTTAAACAGTCAAAAATTTATATCTTCCTAAAAATCATGTCAGGAATATTTCTTTAACATTTAATTAATTTGCCATCTCACGTATTAAAATATTTTTTGACTTTCATTCTAAAATTAAAACTTTTTGTGGCATATGCTTTATACTTGCCATTTTTGAAATATTTTCTAAAATTATAATTTTCCTGTCAGTTGCATTTTATTTTTGACACTGGGCTCAATCCTAAACTGTACGTGGAGGGCAAAGTAATAAAATCTGTTCGAAAATTTGCTTTTTAAATGATAAAATTGGCGGTTGCAAAAAGGAAAAAAAAAATATCCAAGTGCGGCTTCATTTTTACTTTCTTCTATATGTAATATAGAGAAAGTATTGGATTCGCGAAAATTTTCGAAGTCCACTTTTTGATGGATTTACATGTTTTGGGATATGGAGAACACGAATTAATAGTTTTTAAAAAATGTCTGTCTGTCTGTCTGTCTGTCTGTCTGTCTGTCTGTATCATTTTTTTGTGGACGCTGTATCTCACGAACCAATGAATGAAACTTAACCAAACTTGGTATTTAGTTGCACCCTGACATAAACTGGTGCTGATTAGATTTTGGGATCACTCGCTCAATAGGTGGCGTTGTAATCGCATTTTATGCAAATTTTTAACATGGCAGAATAGGACAAAATTCCGTATAAATGGGCATAAAGAGAGTTATTTTACACTTGTGATTGTAAAATTAATAGGAATTATTGATAATAGTAGTAGTTAGCTAGGAAAAAAATTTTGTGCATGGGGGGGCATCGGTTCCCCCCCTGGGGGGGAAAATCCCCCCCCGGGGAAGTAAATTTTCAAGATGGGTATCTTTCGAAAGGTCTCGTTGATAATAGTAATAGTTAACTTGGAAAAAATTTTTGTGCATGTGGGGGCATCGGTTGCCCCCCCACCGGGGGTGAAGTTCCCACCCGGGGGGGCAAAATTTCAAGATGGGTATCTTTCGAAAGATCTCGTCAATACCTTTAAAACGAATGGTTGAACGATAAATCTGTGATAATTTAAACCAAAGTTATCGATTTTTTTTACTTTTAACAAAAAAAAACTTAGAAAAATATCGCAATTTTTTTTTTTTTTTTTTTTTTAACGAAATTTAACCAAACTTGGTATTTAGTTGGTCCCCGACATAAACTGGTGCTGATTATGTTTGGGGATCAATAGCTCAACAGGTGGCGCTGTGATAGCATTTTATCTAAATTTTTAACATGGCAGCATAGGACAAAAATTCGTATAAATGTGCATAATTAGAGTTGTTTTAAACTTGTGATTGTAAAATTAATATGAATTATTGATAATAGTAGTATGTAACTAGGAAAAAAAATTTCTGCATGGGGGGGCATCGCTTCCCCCCCTGGGGGGGAAGTACCCCCCTGGGGGGGATAAATTTTCAAGATGGGTATCTTTCGAAAGGTCTCGTCAATACCTTTAAAACGAATGGTTGAACTATAAATCTGTGATAATTTAAAACAAAGTTATCGATTTTTTTCACTTTTAACAAAAAAAAAAAAAATAAAAAAAAAACTTACTTTACTTACTTAGAAAAAAAAATCGTACTTTTTTTTTTTTTTTTTTTTTTTTTTTTTTTTAATATTGTTACTGATTGAATATGTATAGGTAAATATAGAAGAAAGTCTTGTGGTGGCCACAACATACTAGTTTTTTCCTTTGTCGCTTAGTGTATCAAAATGGGTGTCCTTATAATTATGAGAACCAGTGTACATTTTCTCTTACAGAGGCTATGAATTTTGAATGCCTGTTTACTTGTTTACAAAAATTTCAAAAACTAAAGAATATGTATCAGTTATGAAACATTCTAAAAATGCTTTCGCGCAGCGCGGAAAGACAAACGGACAAAGAAACAGGTGAACCTAAGTCATAAACACTTTTCAATTCTGTAAGAAATTAAGGCTGAAAAGTATATATATATATATATATATATACATATATATATATATATATATATTACCCATTGCCGCATTCACTGCAACAAGAAAGAAGGTCTTCAGCTGAAATTTGTACGTTAACTTTTCCTCCACTGTGAATGCAATGTCGATCAGACATAGCTTCGACAGCAGCAAAAGCCTACAGTAACAAAAAGAAAAATATATTAATAGTTTTTTAAATCTATATTATATAATTATTAAAATCAAAGTTGATTAATTTTCCCTACTCCGTTTATTACCATGTTTTTAACACGCTTTTATTAGCTTTACCCTGTATGTATGTTTGTTTGTAACCGCTCTGGGAGCAAACAAAAAATCTATAGTGTAAAAAAACACTTTCCCTACGTGAACGATGTGGCTGTGAGGTATAGCTCCGCGCTATGAACCTGAAGGTCCAGCGTTCGAGCCCAGTCAGGTGAAATTTTTAAAAAATGTTTTTTGTTTAATTCTAAATTATTTTAATTAAAGGTTTAAATGTATGTAAATATTAGGGTGTGTCACTCACACGATTTTCTCTTGACCTGTATTTTAATACTAAGATAGATATTTTGTGCTTTTTAGTTCACATTTCTATAAAAGCGTGTTCTTTAATTTTTTAAAACTATAATATTATTATTAACTTCAATTCTTCTTTGTTTGTTTGTTTGTCTGGTACAAATCTTGCATTCTGTTTTTAACTAACTTCCCTACTAGCTAGACATTTGAAACTTTCACAGTAGCTCAGAACCCAAGGACAACAAAATACTTCGAAGTCCGATTATCGTATTTTCGAATAGTTTTCTTTTAATTAATTAAAATATCAAAATAATAAACTCTTAAAAGCAATAAAATAGCCAATAAAATATTAGCTATAATTTAATTGTTGCCAAAAAAAAAAAAAAAAAAAAAAAAAAAAATTACGAGTTCATTTTCTTTCGACATAAAAATAAGTACATTTAATTCAACGTGAACATTAAAAAATTATAAAAAGTTAAATTATGCATCTCACAAAAATTGACGTCATTATCACTTTAAAAATTTTATACACATTGATAAAGTGCTAATGTAGTTCACGATGCTAATATACGTTGTTGTAAAAGGAGTAATATTTTATCTTTAAAACCAACTTTTTTTTTTCACTATTATTATTATTTCACTGAACTGAGTCCGCGTGCTTAAATATTGCTTAAATATTAATTTTTTATCCTCGCGTATTTTATTAATGATTCATCAAAAAAAAAAAAAATGGTATGTAAAAAGTTTTTTTTTATCTTACAATTATTTATTTATTTATTTACTTTTTTTTTCTTTCTTTTCCCTTTTATCATAATTCAGATATTTTCTTTCAATATACTCTTATCCTAATGTGCGAAATTAATTTCTTGCAATATCTCAAATACAGCAGAAATTAAAACTAATTTTTAATAAACTTGTATTTACCCAACCAGATCCACAGGCCGCTTGATCTCTAATTTGTCCGATGGTTGGACAGCCTGTCCATGCCTTTCGTGCATCGAATGTATCTGGGAGATCCTGTGGTACGGCATGGCGGATAGATGGTAGCCTGTATCGGTCATTATCCTTGAGCACTCCCATCAAACCTTTAATGTATTTCATGCTAACATTACCATCGAAATTCCTGCCAGCCTGAAACGTGCATAACAAACATTTTTAAAAACATGCTGTGGGTAAGAATTTAAACATTTTATGTACCAAAACTATTTGTGCCAAGTACTAAAATTTTACAGAACTTCCTACTGGGTTTGCCGTATTTATCTATTCAAAAAACGAAAGATTTTACCATAGTTTATTAGGGTTTTATCGCCCTGTTGACATTTTAAACATTTTCCAAACTATATTCAATACTTTCTTAAAAGAAATTTTCTTAAAAACACATCAGATTAAAATAATTATTCAATACCAAGTTAAAAAAAAAAAAAAAAAAAAAAAAAATTAAAAAAAAAAGAATTATTGACTTCAGCCTGTTTATTTAAAATATATTTGCCATCTCCATTGAAAATTATTTTATTCTTCTGCATAATATGCATACACTGTCAAAAAAGAGTCCTATTTGCTGCATTTTGCTGCCAGAAATTTTCTGTAATTCAGAAAAATATGTTCTAACGTAATTTTTCAAACAGGACTTTTTTTTTGACAGTGTATACATAATATATGCGTAAGGTATATGCGAACACGTATATGCGGCAAAACGTACAAAAAAAAAAAAAAAAAAAAAAATTACTGACTAACCCTGGTAACATTAATAAAATCGCTAAAAATCTGCTTTGTAAAAGAAAATGGGAAAAATCGTTATACGGAACAATTTAAACGTATAACCTCTAAAAAAAAAACAGTCTGAAAATGAACTACTTACGGAGAAAACATACAAACTAGTAACTGTAACTTCCTATACATTAGTCCCTCTTCTTGCATATGGTAGTATGGTCTGGCGATATGCGGTCAAAACCCGTATTAAGTTACTTATTAGAGTACAAAATGCAAACATTCAGAAAATTTAATATGTCCTGATATGCTCGAAATTTTTACGCTTATAAAGAAATTTTCACTCTTAGGTTAAACGATTTTATACGATACTAGCAGGCTACGCCCGCTTCGCTGGTCACTATTTTTAAATGAATCATTATAATTAATGAATTCTCAAAATTGCATTAATTTTTATCATCTGAAAAAAAAAAAAAAAAATTATACAGACACGACATTATTTCATTATTTAAAACATGAAAGTCTGACATTGACAGATTTTAATTTAGTGCCAGAGGCCTACTGCTAAACTTGTTAATATCGACAAATTCTTCTTTAGTGAATTCGTGACGATCTAAATTCCATGATAAAGTTTTCATTAAATCAAACCAATGTGTTTCAGCTGCAGATATTGTGACAAATAACGTTGGAAGTCCAAACTGTCTTATAGCCGCAAAACAACGTTTTTTCTCTTTTTCCCAATGAGGGGGAGGTGTGCCTTGGGGGGGAGTCATGTCAAAGGTGTGCCTTGGGGGGGGAGACTCATGTCAAAGTTGTACCTTGGGGGGGACTCATGTCAAAGTTGGGCCTTGGGGGGACTCATGTCAAAGTTGGGCCTGGGGGGAGACTCATGTCAAAGTTGGGCCTTGGGGGGACTCATGTCAAAGTTGTACCTTGGGGGGGACTCATGTCAAAGTTGGGCCTGGGGGGGACTCATGTCAAAGTTGGGCCTTGGGGGGACTTCATTCAATAAATCTCCATTCAATAAACCGACTGAAATAGGCCCATAGCACTATTAAGAGTGTATTATAAAAATTCGACAACGCTGTACCGACTGAAATAGGGGTACCTTCGGGGGGGGACTCATGTCAAAGTTGGGCCTGGGGGGGGACTCATGTCAAAGTTGTGCCTTGGGGGGACTTCATTCAATAAATCCCCATTCAATAAACCGACTGAAATAAGCCCTTAGCACTATTAAGAGTGTATTACAAAAATTCGACAACGCTGTACCGACTGAAATAGGGGTACCTTGGGGGGGGGGACTCACGTCAAAGTTGGGCCTGGGGGGGGACTCATGTCAAAGTTGTGCCTTGGGGGGACTTCATTCAATAAATCCCCATTCAATAAACCGACTGAAATAGGCCTCTAGCACTAATTAAGAGTGTATTATAAAAATTCGACAACGCTGTACCGACTGAAATAGGGGTACCTTGGGGGGGACTTATGTCAAAGTTGTGCCTTGGGGGGACTTCATTCAATAAACCGACTGAAATAGGCCTCTAGCACTAATTAAGAGTGTATTATAAAAATTCGACAACGCTGTACCGACTGAAATAGGGTTACCTTGGGGGGGGACTCATGTCAAAGTTGGGCCTGGGGGGGGGGGGTTTCTCATGTCAAAGTTGGGCCTTGGGGAGACTTCATTCAATAAATCCCCATTCAATAAACCGACTGAAATAGGCCTCTAACACAAATTAAAAATGACGTATAAAAATTCGACAACTGTACCGACTGAAATAGGCCTCTAGCACTAAAAACTCTGATCGGGAAAAATATCGCACCGGGTCCCCACTGCCTTCGGCACTGTAGACCCGTGCGCGATGCGCACGTGCGAATGCATATATATGAGCGCTGCGCGCGCGTATTCCTTCACCACCCTTATGATTTCTCAAAATTCCATGTTATTACTCATAAACTTTTATTCTTAAGAAAAGGAATTTAAAAAAAAAAAAAATCATTTCTGATCGGGTAAAAACTCACACCGGGTCCCCTCTGCCTTCGTCAGCGTAGACCCGTGCGCGCGCAGTGCGCACGAAATCATATATACGCTCGCTGCGCGCGCGTATTCCTTCACCACCCTTCCAGTCTCTCCTTAATTTTACACTTTCGAAAATATCCTCATTCGACTCGTAGGCACACAAAGCCTATATATACCAATTTTGAACGGTCTAACTCAATTTTTAATTTTTTACCCCCTTTAGGACACCTTAAAGCATATAAATCAGGTGAAATCTCGAATAATTGCGATTAGAGCCCTCTATTGGATAAATTTAATGTAGGTTATTCGATAATATAGAAGTACTTTAAAATATCTTTCGAATGATGCATTAAAAATAATTTAATCATATTTAGAATTCGAAATATTGAAATTTTAAAATATTGCAGCGCCATCTGGCGGTAGAAAATTCTGTAATCTACTGTTCAATTCCAAATCAACAAAGCTGTCAAATAATGTATTACTTATAAAAATTATTTTAATTAGTAGCTGAGATACAAAAGAAAACCTAATCAGGACTCCTTAAAACGCGTAAATCACGTGAAATTTCGAATTCCATTACTTACGGTAGTCGGTTAATGGAAGGAGACAGAAATTTGTGGCGTCTACTCTTGAAATTCAATTCAAATAAGTTTCAAAATGACAGATTACTTTTGAAATTATGCTAATTAGAAGCTGAGATACAAAAATGATATAAACACTATTATAAAACGATTTATGTTTGACTTTTTTGTGGTTTTCTCCGAAACTTGCGTAATTCCGTGCTGAATACTGTTAAAAATCCATAGTATGAAATGTGAAAGGAGTATCAGAATTCGAAACTCAGCAAAATATAAAAGAATAAAGGCGTTCTGGGTTTTCCGTTGTTTTCTCCGAAACACCCGTTCCTTTTCTACGTTTTGCCCCTTTCCCCATCCCTTCCCGCCCCTTCTAATAATTTTACACTTGAAAATACCCGCAATCGATTTATCTTTCCTTAAAACCTAATAATACCAATTTCAAACGCTGTAACTCTTTTTTTTTTTTTTGCCCCATTCGCACCCCTCCCCCTCCCCCTCCCCCTCAAGCCTTTCTTAATAATTCTACACTTTCAAAAATATTCAGAATCGAATTATCGGGCGTTGAAACCAAATATTACGAAATTTCAACGGCATATCTCAATTTAAAATATTACAAAATATAAAACAAAATTTAATCTAATTTTTTTGTTTATCCACATATTTTCATGAAAATTGAACAGTAGCTTTATAATATGCTGTCTAGTCCGAATATTAATTCAAACGTAACGTGAATGAAAATTTGAAAAAATTTGAAAATTGCAATTTTTCCCCCCACTACAAAACACGTGACATCTTGATCGGTTACAATCATTTCCTTTTTCATGGGAGACATTCGTCTGGCATTATGACGCAATGGCGGTGAATTCTCAGTCATTGAGATCGCTTTCAGATTAGACATGAGTGGACATTTTAATTAATATCTCCAAAACTAATTAAGTTACAACTTTCATTTTTGCGGCGTTGTCTTTCTCGGGTCGTAAACATTAACCGTGCCGGATTTGGTCCCACTCGGTGAAACGGCCTAGGCTTCTATAGCGGACAGACACACACACAGACTCTGCTCTTTTATACATATAGATAATCATTTTTATTTGACTTTAGAATTAATTCACAATCCTTCTTTGAATACACTAGGATTAGCGGCATATAACCATAATAACGGACCCTACGACACAGCTCCCTTCTTTATATCTTCCTTTATTTATTTATTTTTTTCATATATCCGATTGCCATATGGCACTGACTTGTCCTATATGTTTAATTGTTATTAACAACCTAACAGTCTTTGAAAAGAACAAAATTGCAATGTTGTTTTCTCTGTACTGTTTTGTAATATACATAAACAAATGTTATATCATCTTGACATTAAACAACTAACTATGTATTGAAAGGTAAACGTTATGATTATTATACTATACATCACTTTTACATTTTAATTCTAGAAAAAAAAATTTCACTTTAAGTAATCATAAATTATAAATGTATTGCAGAAAAAACGTCAGCTCAGTGAACGGATACCTCCGGCTGCGGCAGTCAGAAAATTAAAAGAAAATCACAAAATCTTTCTTAAATAGTACAAAAGTATTCTATCGAATCTATCTCTAATATTTTTCTGAATACCGTAAAGCTACTCGTACCTTCCTTACTATTAGTTACTGAGTTTCCAT
Organism: Salticus scenicus; assembly: GCA_963930645.1. Taxonomy (NCBI): domain Eukaryota; kingdom Metazoa; phylum Arthropoda; class Arachnida; order Araneae; family Salticidae; genus Salticus; species Salticus scenicus. The sequence continues at coordinate 144,917 of CAWVNO010000681.1, read as the reverse complement.
TTCTAATGAGATCAAGTTTTTTTTTTTTAAAAATTAATTGATTTTTGTTGTTGTTATTGTTGTTATTTTCTCTCTATTGTTTAGTATTGTTGTATAACTTCATTATTTTTGTTACTTGCTTTCTTGGAGGAAATTCAATTCCTCAGCATTAGCATTAACTGTAGTAGAAAGATGCATGGCACTTGCCGCAGATGTTTTCATTTCAACTTGTTCGAAGTCCATGTCCAAAGCATTGCATTTTATTAAACAAAATTTGTGGTACGAAACTGAAATCTCTAATCTACAGTACACTTTATGCACCGAAAATATTCCAGTAATTTAATCCTAAAAAACATATGGCCCTGTATGTGGAGCATGTTTATCCACTTCTATGAAATACTGATAGACATCTATCGGCATTTCAGTGTAACTACAGGGTGACTATAAAATACTGTTACAAATATCGAATATTTTTATTGTACAGATATAAAACAGAAAATGATAAATACACTAATATATTGAGCACTATAACTGAAAGTTTACCTTTTGAAATAGTTTTATTTGAATCGACCACCATCTTTATCGATTATGAAAGATCAAATCTCGTAAGTCATTGTTTGATTGCGTCACGAATTATTTTAAGAGGATGACTCGGAAAAAGAGAAAAAAAAAAAAAAAAAAAAACCGCACAATACGAAAGAGAAAGGAAAAAAAACACACACAAGCAGAAAGGTGTGGGGAAAAAAAAAAAAGGAAAGAAAGAAAAAAAGAAACTAACATCACTGTGAAAATGCAGTGAAAATTGACTTAAAAAAAAAAAAAAAATCGAAGCTGGAAAAGAGTAGGCACAGGGACTCTAAAGCTATTGTCGAGGTTTTGCTACGTCTCGCTTAATATGCGCATGGCTTTTTTATTTGTGTATTTATTTATTTATTTATTTATTTTATCAAACGATTAAAATTAACTCGATTTTATTTATTTATTTTTTAGTGTTACAGTATTTTGTAGCCACCCTGTTTTCAGGCAGTTGCCCATACATGTTACTACTTTTCCTTTTACTGTCAAAATAATTTGAAATTTGCGCCGTAGCCTTGCAATCGATGTTTGACAAAAAATTATTATTAAAGATTTTTACCTGCAAAAAGTATTGTGCGTTGGGAAAAAAAAGGGGGGAGGGGGGGTTACGTCGCAGAGGTAAGTTAATTTTTCTATTACTGTAGTTTACGTTTTCGAAAATCTTGTTTTTATGAATGTTCCACCACATTAAAAAATTGATTTCCTTGTAAAACATTTGGCTATGATTTCATTATTATTATTATTATTATCATTTCTCCTAACTACTAATCATTAATATCATCATCAGATATATTTTTTCTGGCACAGAAAAAAATTGAGCTTTCTAGTTTTAAGGTATCTGAAGAACGCGTAATTTAATACTGCACAATATAAAATTTTAGTAAGCATTACATTGCTATAAATAATATTAATGTACTGTAAAAAATAACGGTCATTTTTACAGCACAATGTGCTGGAAACCGTTTTTCCAGCGCATTTTGCTGTTAAATAAAGGTAATTTACAGCTTAAACATCTGTAAAGAAAGACTCTTTTATAGTTTATAATAAAAACACTTTAAAAAACACGTCAAACAAAATTATATTTAATTAAAAACATTTTTTAAATTATATACAGATTCGAAGCTTTTCGATTTTACATACAAAGCATCTTAAAGAATTACATTTTTAGGTTCCATATTAGCAGTTTATATATATTGTAGTTAATTGTCAGTTAACAGTTAAACAATTCAGTGATGCCAGATTGGGGATTTTGTCCCCATTTTGGGGGGTTTTGAGGCTTCTGGGGACAATTTTGGGGACCAAATGTTCGTGGAGACATTTTTGGGGAATTCTAAAAATTTTGGGGACAAATCTGGGGAGTTCAACTTTCTGTCAATGTTGGCAACGTAATGATTTATCCCTACGATACGACTTAGAGACTTTCAATAGCTTTATTGTTATTTGGGGATTTTTTCAAAAATTGCCTTCATTTGGGGAAAAATCTGAGCTTAAATCATAGAAAAATCTGCTTTATTTATTTATTTTTTATTTATTTTTTATTTATTTATTTTTATTTATTTATTTATTCATTTATTTTTTAAATTTATTTTCCCTTTTAAGTAGAAATCAAGTTGGAGATTTTTTCGAAAAAAAACCTGATATGAGGAAATTTGAAGACCTGTTTGGGGAAATAATTTTCGACCATCTCGCATCACTGAAACAATCTTCAGTTAATTGAGGAGATGTTGAACATGAGAACAAATGGGCAACTGGTGGAGGTTGTCTTAAAAGATGAACTTTACGACTGCAAACCTGGGAGCAAAACAGAAATGGATCTATGCAGATCTACCAAAATGCTGCATGTGGGAGCTGTAATTACTCTTACAGTAGCAGTAATTACTGTAGGAGCTGTAATTACTCCTACAGTAGCTACTGTAATTACTCCGCAGATGTTTTTGTCGTAAATTATTTCTTTTTAATAGCAGATTGTGCTGGCACCCCTTTTTGCCAGCACATTCTGCTGGGAAATCTGCCGTTATTTTTTACAGTGTGTAGTGTACGAAGCGTCCGATGCTATGGGTGGCCGATGGCTATTTTCTCAAATATTAGTCGCAGAAATATGTATTCAAATGGAAAGGAATTTAAAAATATATTACCTCAGAAACGAATTTAGTCAATAAATGTACTCCTACAAAATTACTAACGGTGCCTCATAATACTAGATATATTCAGATTACTAAGGTAATGTATTACTGAGACAACTAAAGTTATTTTTATATTTGAAAAAAAAAATTTCAAACTGCTTTAAAAAATATATAACTTTTAGTTTATTTTAATGTTTCAAATTAGTTGTTTTCATGTTTGCCTTATAAACTGGAGCGGTCTTTTTATTTATTTATTATTTATTATTTTATTTTATATTACAAAAGCAGAATCTAGTTTATGCACTAATTCAATTTTTCGTGCAAAAGTAATTGAATTAAAAATTAAATGATAACTAGTATGGTGTGGCCCCCACATGACTTTCTTCTATATAATTTTACACAAAATTTATTCAATACAAATTATTTATTAAATTATCAAATTATTTTCCATTATAAATACAGACGATTTTCTTCTGACAGAATATTATCACTAAATCCTGAAAGATGTCAATTTTTTGCAAATCAGTTGAAATATTTTTCCCCCAAGTTTTTTTCGTTAAAAGATAAAAAAAAAAAAATTGATAACTTTGTTTTAAATTATCACAGATCTATAGTTCAACTATTCGTTCTAAAGCTATTGACGAGATCTTTCGAAAAATACCCATATTGAAAATTTATTCACCCCCCAGGGGGAAGCGATGCCCCCACATACACAAATTTCTTTTCCTAGTTAACTACTACTATTATCTATAATTCATATGAATTTTACAATCACACGATTAAAATAACTCTCATTATGCACATTTATACGAAATTTTGTCCTATACTGCCATATTAAAAATTTAGAAAAAAAAAATGCGATAACAGCGCCACCTGTTGAGCAATTGTTCCACAAATCTAATCAGCACCAGTTTATGTCAGGGTCTAACTAAATACCAAGTTTGATTAAATTTCGTTCATTTGTTCGTGAGATACAGCGTCCACAAAATTTGTGATACACACACACTGACACACAGACAGACATTTTCTAAAAATAGTCACATCGTGTTCAGGACATCCCAAAAAGTGTAAATCCTTCGAAAACTGGAGTTCGAAAATTTTCACGAATCCAATACTTTCTCTATATATACATATAAAAGAAAGTAAAAAAACTAGTTGGCATAGATGGACTCTGCTCAGTTCCCCATCATATTTATGTTCTCATAAATTTCTAGTGCGAGACATATTATAATCATGTTAAAAGAAATGAATTTCACCAAAGATTGATACAGTGGCAGAATGAAATCTCCGTCTAATAGGCTACCCACCATTCACTTCGATATATTTATCTTATTCTAATCTATTAATTTATTTTATCAGGGTCAATTCCGTTGTTTAGTTTTCATGCTACTATTTCCAATGTAATAATCCTCAAAATTCATATTTATATGAAAAATTTACAATTTCGCTATGTTGATAAAATCGTAAATTAGGAATAATTCGCGAAAATTTCCTATTAGAATATTTGTATTCAATCATGTTCAAACAAATATCATAAATGTAATTTTGAATTTGTCTAATGTATTTGTGATCCTCAAAATGGAAGTTTATGCTCAATTTTGCCATATTCTGACATGTTAAGTAAAGTGTAAATTCCAAATAACTTACCAATTTTTTAAATTGAAAAAATCATAGTCTATGATATTCATGCCAGTATCCTAAATAATATTTCGAAAGTGGTTTGACATCTTTACGATGAAAATATCCCCTCAAGATTGACGGTTATGTGAAATTTTGCTCTATTCTGCCATGTTAAGAAATTCGTAAATTTCCAAAAACTTGCGAAATTTTCAAAGTATCATATTTATAATTACTGATGTTCATTCCGGCATCAAAACCGATATTTTAAAACTGATCTGACATTTTTACAGTAAAAAGTTTCCATTTAATGCACGTTTAAGTGAATTTTTGTCCTATTCTCCCATGTTAAGAAAATCGTAAATTTCTCATAACTTACGAAGTTTTTTAATTCGAATGTTGCAAATGAATAGGGTTCTTGCCAGTATCGAAAGTAATATTTTACAACTGATCTGACCTCTCTGCGATCATTTGTTCCTGAGATATCGTGTTGACAGTCTAACACACTAACGGACTAACACACTAACGGACTGACACACTAACGGACTGACACACTGACTCACTAACAGACACCCTACAGACAGACACCATACAAATTTTGTCATTTTCGGAATCCTCACACCTAAAAACGTGTAAAAAAGTCAGAAAACCGAGGTCAAAAATTTTCACTATTACCTAAGTTCCCCATACCTATAGTATGATGGGGAATTAAAAATTTTCATGATTACCTAAGTTCCTCATAACTTTAGTATGATGGGGAACTAAAAATTTTGTCATTTTCGGATTCCTCACACCAAAAACGTGTAAAAAAGTCAAAAAACCGAGGTCGAAAATTTTCACGATTACCTAAGTTCCCCATACCTATAGTATGATGGGAAACTAGTAAAACGAAATAAAACGAAATGGCTGATTGATAAGGATAATTAATGCAGCATCGAATATTCAGTGTTTACGGAAGCCGAATTTTCGTCTTCGTAAGGTATTGTTACGAATTTGTAAATAATTGTTATTATTTTTATGTAAATTCATTCAAAGTGGCTTAGTCAGGTTATAAAATGATAAATTTTTGAATTTTTAGTTTTTAGTTCCCCATCATTCTATAGGTATGGGGAACTTAGTTAATCGTGAAAATTTTTAGTTCCCCATCATACTATAGGTATGGAGAACTTGGGTAATCGAGAAAATTTTTAGTTCCCCATCATACTATAGGTATGGAGAACTTGGGTAATCGAGAAAATTTTTAGTTCCCCATCATACTATAGGTATGGAGAACTTGGGTAATCGAGAAAATTTTTAGTTCCCCATCATACTATAGGTATGGAGAACTTGGGTAATCGAGAAAATTTTTAGTTCCCCATCATACTATAGGTATGGAGAACTTGGGTAATCGAGAAAATTTTTAGTTCCCCATCATACTATAGGTATGGAGAACTTGGGTAATCGAGAAAATTTTTAGTTCCCCATCATACTATAGGTATGGGGAACTTCGGTAATCGTGAAAATTTTCGACCTCGGTTTTTTGACTTTTTTACACGTTTTTAGGTATGAGGAATCCGAAAATGACAAAATTTGTATGGTGTCTGTTAGTGTGTCAGTCAGTTAGCGTGTCAGTCCGTTAGTGTGTTAGTCCGTTAGTTTATTAGTCTGTTAACACGATATCTCACGAACAAATGATCGCAGAGAGGTCAGATAAATTGTAAACTATTACTTTCGATACTGGAAAGAACCCTATTCATTTGCAGCATTCGAATTGAAAAACTTCGTAAGTTATGAGAAATTTACGATTTTCTTAACATGGGAGAATAGGACAAAAATTCACTTAAACGTGCATTAAATGGAAACTTTTTACTGTAAAAATGTCAGATCAGTTTTAAAATATCGGTTTTGATGCCGGAATGAACATCAGTACCTATAAATATGCTACTTTGAAAATTTCGCAAGTTTTTGGAAATTTACGAATTTTTTAACATGGTAGTATAGGGCAAAATTTCACAAAAACGTCAATTTTTAGAGATATTTTCATTGTAAAGATGTCAGACTACTTTTGAAATATTATTTAAGACACTGGCATGAATATTAATGATTATGAATTTTCGAATATAAAAATTTCGTAAGTTATTGGGAATTTACGAATTTCTTAACATGGTAGAATAGAGCAAAATTTCACATAAACGTCAATCTTGAGGGATATTTTCATCGTAAAGATGTCAAACGACTTTCGAAATATTATTTAGGATACTGGCATGAATATCATAGACTATGATTTTTTCAATTTAAAAAATTCGTAAGTTAATTGGAATTTACACTTTACTTAGCACGTCAGAATATGGCAAAATTGAGCATAAACTTCCATTTTGAGGATCACAAATACATTAGACAACTTCAAAATTACATTTATGATATTTGTTTGAACATGATTGAATACAAATATTCTAATAGGAAATTTTCGTAAATTATTCGGAATTTACGATTTTATCAACATAACGAAATTGTAAATTTTTCATATATATCTGAATTTTGAGGATTATTGCATTGGAAATAGTAGCATGAAAACTAAACAACGGAATTGACCCTGATAAAATAAATTAATAGATTAGAATAAGATAAATATATCGAAGTGAAAGGTGGATAGCCTATTAGGCGGGGATTTTATTCTGCCACTGTATCAAGCTTTGGTCAAATTCATTTCTTTTAACATGATTATAATATTAGCAGGAGACTTGGCGTTGAAATATTAAAACAGGAATAAACTACTACGTCAGAAACGCCAAAGAAAAATTATTGACGTGCATACAGCTGTTTCTAAACATTGCTGGGAGGAAAATCATAATTTTAAATTTAATTCAGCTAAAATAATTTGCAGACCTAAATCCATTCATGAACTCGATTTCTTTGAAGCTTTTCATATTTATAAAAATTTTAAAAACCTTGTAAATTGTGATTTCGCTGTTCCCTATTTGTCTGATTGTTGGAAATTTTACATTCAGTCCACATTTCCTTAATTTTTCTACTGTTTACACAGCTACACATTCCTTAATTCCTATTGGCCACACTCCCCACCTCTTCCGTAATCCTATTGGTTGAACTAAATCCGGTCCCTCTCCTATATATACGAACACTTCTCCAGATTCAGAATTCTTTTTGCACTGTAGACGGTACGCTTTAGGCTACCGAAACAGCTGTATGCACCTCAATAATTTTTCTTTGGCGTTTCTGACGTAGTAGTTTATTCCTGTTTTAATATGATTACAATATGTCTCGCACTAGAAATTTATGAGAACATAAATATGATGGGGAACTGAGCAAAGTCCACCTATGTCAACTAGTTTTTTTTTTTTTTTTTTTTTTTTTTTTTTCACATTAAAATAGCTCATCTATCGTTAAAAACACGTTAAAAAGCTTCACCAAGGCAGGTAATGACCTTAAAACCCGAATAGACTACTACGTCTTCAGTGCAAAAAGAATTCTGAATCTGTTAGGATGTTAGGATGGAATGGATTGGAGGCACCTGTGACAGAGTCACGCATCCTCCAATACATAAGAGTGGAAACTAACGGAGTGAATTTCAGAAGGAAGCTTGAGAAACCAGCCAGTGAGGGAAGAAAAAATTAACATTCCTGGTAAATAAGGGAGAGGAGAAGAGTCTCCGAGGCTTGCATTAAGATTAAAATCTTAGTAGCACGATCTTCTGTGCTTTTTATTAGATTAAGGGCATTTTTTAGTTTAATTATAAGGTAAGATAGATTTGGGATATTTAATTCAGTAGTAATGTCATTAATAGTTTGATTTAATTCGGAAAAAAGAGAAGTTTGAGGTATCTGGGATCTGCTAAATTCGGATTGGTCAGGGGGAGTGGTTAAGAACTGGGCTTTCCAAATTTCGGATTGGTTAGTGGGAGCAGTTAGCTTAGCGTAACTGATTTTTGAATTTACAGGGCGAGTAATGAACGTTTTTCGTTTATTTTCAGGAAAGATGGGGCAACCTCGAAAAAGAGCTAGGTGATTTCCACCGCAGTTACAGCACTTCGGATTTTCAACTTTTGTATTTCTTAAAGGGCATTCTTTAGAGTCATGTTCTTCTGAACATTTCATGCACTTAGGTTTCATATGGCAATTTTTTGGTGTATGAAAAAGCTGTTGGCATCTGAAGCACTGTAAAGTACGTGTGGGGGTTTTACAGCTCTCCATGACGATGCGGAAAAATAGGAGTTTATCTAATTGGAAAAATCTCTTTACTTTTCTCATTATTGGGTAATTGAATTTGAAAAAGGGGCAATTTTTCTTTAGTTTTGAAACTTGTGAATTGAGATATCTTAATGATATCGAAGTCTTGGGAGGTAAGGGCATCTTCGATGTCAAGGATATTAGTATCTAATGGAAGCCCTCGGGTGACTGCCTTAGGAGAGGGGGACTTTCCTGTCACCCATGGTGTAGTATTGCACCTTCATTTCGCTTAAAGCGAAAATAATTTTATCGTGCATTTCGTCATTTTCGGGATATATTTTAAGATAATGTCCAGCGGGGGTGGGAATAAATTTGCAATTTTGGGGGGGCTTGCTAATATTTTTTAAGAGTTGGGTTTTGTTTCCACAACTAACCGTAATGAATCTTCCTTTTGGAAGAGGATTTTTTCTTCCAGATTTTTCAATTTTAGAACTAGTGGGGAGTTGGAGGACATATTCATCCAAAAGCATTTTTTCCTCAAGGACTTCGAATTTATTTTTTGTGGGAATTAGGATTTTAGATTTTGAGTTTTTTGTCAAATCAGAATTTTGGGTGATTTTTCTTTTGGAACCAGGAATGGTGTTTTCAGAATTAGTGAGGGAGGGGGCTGAAAAATTTACATCAAAAGAAACAGAACTAATATTACTTTCCTCATCCGGCTGATGCTCCATGACGTCATCAGTCCTTGTCCAATCACTGGAAGCTATGGTCCCGAATCCAGGACGGAAGTCAGGAAAGCTCGGACATCGTTGGTGAATTTCTGAAATAGTGAAGGATTCAAGAGGTCCTTCTTTAGTGACCTTTCCACTCTTATCAAGAAGTTTAAAATTGGTTTTTAGAATTTGTCTGTAAGAGTCATCATCCATTTGGTTGAAGAATTCAGGCTTTATATAATCGAAACTTTCACCTTCGATAAACCCGATGATACCTCTACAAACATCTCTGTTAAATTCAGCTAATTGAGGGTTTTCCATCATTTGCTTAAATTGGGGAGTGGTGTAATAAAGAGGATTTTTATCAGCCATGTTGAAATAGTGTACCTCGAAAAAATAGCAGGCCCGGATCTAGGGGGGGGGCGGGAGGGGGCACTTGCCCCGGGCGGCGAAGACTGAGGGGCGGCAGCCACCAGGTCCCGCTAGTCTCGCTATTTGTACTATGCTAGACCCGATTTCCAGAGCATTTTTCATCGTACATTGCATCGTCTGTAACAAGCTCAGAGCAACCTAACGCCTGGAAGTCTCCTGTTATTATTAAGTAATGACCTTGTCGCCAAATTTGGCGACTTTTTAGCTACCTTGGTGAGAAAATCCTTATTATCAATATACTAAACATGGAAGATCTAACTTGATTGGCTGAGAAGTTTCTGAAATTTTCTCCATTTTCTACGCAGGTATTTAAGGAATTGCTTTGCGCCAAATCAGTCAGTCTCAGTTTAGTTTCGCCAAGGCATAAGATTACTGCATAAAGACGCGTTGAGTCTCTTTGACAACAACCTTTGCTGTGTGTTAATGCTATACTACAGTCTAAACTGTGAATTTGAAGTTGTCAGCTGTTGTTTAAGCTGTGTTTACTGGTGAAACTGAAGTTGGTACTTGGTTTATAGACCTGTAACCTTCTCGAATTTTCTTTAAATAAATTTTGGAGCTTCTGCAAGTTTCGCTTTTCATTCAGAGACAACTCACGAACCCCCAAGAATGCATTAGTATATACTTCATGTAAACAAAACTATGCGATTAAAATATATGAAGAAGAAAAAACCACTTACTTTCCATGTTGTGTTCAACTTATTTATGTAATCGATCATCTCATCAGAAAGAGGATGGATGTGTTTCTTATGTGGATACCGTCCAGATGCAACGGTCAATACAACAGCAAATAGTACTAAAACCTTCATTCTATTGAAAGAAAGAAAAAATCATGAAATGTAAAAAGAATTTTTAATATAACACACAACATTTTGACACAATTAGAATCGTTTTTGCTGAAAGAATATGATTAACTATTCTTAATTAATCTTCTCCGCATTAAAAGAAAATCTAATACGTTGTGATCATCACAAAACATTCTTCTGCATCATTTTTTGTTTTGAACGAAAAGAACAGTGCCATATAGCGGTTAAAGTAAACAAAAACTTAATCCTAACTTCGCACAATAAAGATTTTACATAAGCAATTTGGTGCAATGTTAGCCAACAAAGGCTGAAATGCAGCCGTAGGAAAATCTCATAAGGTGAGAAATAGCAGCGCAACCTGTCGGCCGACGTACAATCAGCAGCAAAACTACTGGAATACTAGCAGTAATTCGTATTTAAAAGATGTGCACCTAATATCGCTTCATTAAGTAAATATTTGTCGTATCATGATCTTAGCCTCATGCTGCTGTTTATAAAAAAGTAAGTTGATGATAATAATTAGCGATCAAATTAAAACTAGTATGTTGTGGCCACCGCATGACTTTCTTCTATATTTTCCTATACAAATTCACTCAGTAAAAATAATTTAATAAAATTATTATTTAAAAAAATTATCTTCAATGATAATGCAGACGATTTACATACTAGAGAAGTAGTATAACACTAAATATCCAAAAAAGTCAAATTTCTCTATATATTAAAAAAAGTTACTGTCACTGGCGTCAATTTTTTTTGTCTGTGACAGCATCTTCTAGCGGAGGGCAGGGTCCTTCGTGTCATGAGAGGTATCAATGTCTTCCGAATACTCCAAGGCAAACATTTCAGCTGCTTAGAAATTTCTATCATTTTAATTAAAGAAGTTATTAACTAAAAACGACAAGTTTATGAAGGTACTCTATTTGCCATTTTGAAAAAAGTTTCTCCCAGTGATGTTGTTCTTCTGTCATGAAGTCATTTACACGGGAAAATTAAATATGATCTATGGTTGTACGTAGGTAGGTAGTTAGGTAGGTAGGCAGGCAGGTTGGATTTAACGTCGCACCAGTACTGCACTATGGGTAATTGGCAACGGTCTGGGACGCACCCTTAGAGATGTTCCAGAGACTTGTCATCGCAATTTTAATCCTTCACGGAGAGGATGATTCCCCCGCTTTGGTGATCCCCAGAGGTATAGTGTGGGTGGGATCATGGAGGACTTTGCGGCCGCGACAGATTTTATGTGCATCAGCCACCATTAGTGTACATGAATGAAGTGCACTACACCTGAACACCTGCCAAAGAATCGGCAATCTTCCAATTACGTGCTCGGCACTTTACTGATTAGGGTACAGCGGTTTGAGACCATAGATGTGAAAAAGAAAGAAAATAAATATATTTTTTTTTCTCTAATTTTAGAAAATTAATTTTCTTACACGGGAAAATTAAAATATGATCCCTGGTTGTAGGTAGGTAGATAATTAGGTAGGTTGTGTTTAACGTCGCACCATTACTGCGCTATGGATAATTGGCGACGGTCTGGGACGCATCCCTACGGATGTTCCGGAGACATGCCACGACAGTTTTGGTCCTACACGAAGAGGATGGCTTCCCCGCTTCGGTGGCCCCCAGAGGTATAATTTTGATGGAAACATGGAAGATATTGCGGCCACGACATGTTTTACGTGCACCAGCCACCATTAGTGTACACGACGGTCTTTGGCCGGCTCGAGAACCGAACCTTCAATCTTCCAATTACAATCTCGGCGCTCTACTGACTGGGGTACGGCGGTTCGGATCTAAGGTTGCAAAAAAGAAATAAAAACGGTCATATACTAAAGCTGTAATGCAAAGTAGTCTAGATATTATGAATTTCTATCTATTAATATATATATATATATATATATATATACTAGCAGACCCGGTCACGCGTTGCTGTGACTAAGTCATACGTTGAATTATATTGCAGTGAACTATTTAATACAGTCAAATTATCATTTACGAATAAAGACGAAAACGTTGTAGCTGATGTAAATACCCACAGGATTGAGATTTGAACCTTAGGTCAAAATTTGGAAGCGATTGATAAAAATTTTCGTAGAGTTGATATTAAGCGCAAATTAATTTTATTGTAGGGTCTTATAAATTTTAATGGAGAAGTGATATATATTATTTCTAATGCTACTCAGGATAAAAATGCTAAAATGACTAATATATAAATTAAATTATATTAAAATTCTATTAAAATAAAGTATAAAAGAAGCAGACGATTATAAAATCAATTTTTATGGAGGAGTGAAATATAATATATGCTATAATGGATAATTTTACTATAAAATGACCTCATCATTTTAAATATTTTAAAGATGGCAACAGCTGTCGTTATAAAAAGGAAAACAATATGGCTAAACCAGAAAAATAAGTAAATTTGATAAGTATTTTAAAACTTTAAAATAGGACATCTTATGAAATATTGGTCACTTAAAGTAAATACATATATCATTTTAAATAGAAAAAGATTTTGGAAAAGTTTAGTATATTTTAACGAAGTGATGAGAAGGTTTTGAGAATATTAAAATTTTAATAGTAAATTCAAGTTAATAAAGATGGGAAACATTAAGGATTAAGATAATAATAATAAGATTAAAAAAAAAAAAAAACTTTTTATATACCATGCTTTTAAATTTTAATATACTAATAATATACTAATTAAAAGGAAAATGGTAAATATTCTATCATAGTTTGAAGTCAAATTTGTTTTCAAATGTCTAAATAAAATATCAGATATAAGATAGTATTATCTTGCAACGGAATAGATTTCATTTCTGTCATCCTTGGCGAAAAGAAGAATATCGGCAAATTATCTGGCGAAAATATTTAATTCCTTTCAAAAATCATGGTTATTTTAACAAATTATATTAAAAGAGTAATGAATAATATGAAACAATATTTCGTACAATGTCATACAAACGTACAATGAATAATACATATTACATTTCGTACAATACATACATCTGGCATGTATATTTTCGTGTTACGCTTTTGATCGCCAAATACAAAAAAAAAAAAAAAAAAAAACCAAGGACGACAGAGTTTAGAAATTTAAAATTAAAATTTTGTCAATTTGACAGTAAAATAACTAACTCAATCTAATGCACGTGATAACTAATACATATCTATATTTTATACCCAAATATAGGGATTGAAATCGGGAAATAAATTTCCTCGATTTTAAATTTTTTACAAAAAATTGAATGGGCGATTAACATAGGAAATCTTTTTCTTGGCTGCACAGACGGTCAGTGAGTCACACTTCGCTTGCATATAGAACTCATAGATATAGTATAGTATATATAGAGTGATCATTGGGGAGAAAAAAGTTATTCCTTTTCACTTGGAAAAAGACAACGTTTTTACCAAAATATGGCCGTCTTTCCCCGAGGGAATACACACGGGAATACGTATGAATATTTTAGCAAATAAAATTTGTGAATAATTTATTTACTAAAGGTGAATGAAAAACTCCAGATATATTTTTTTCGGCATCAAAAATCTTTGTACGGTAACATGGGGATGAGAGATCTATATAAATTACTATATCTATGATAGAACTACATTAGCACTTTATCAATGTGTATAAAATCTTTAAATTGATTATGACGTCAATTTTCGTGAGATGCGTAATTTAACTTTTTATAATTTTTTAACGTTCACGTTTGATTAGATGTATTTATTTTTATGTCGAAAGAAAATGAACTCGTAATTTTTTTTTTTTTTTTTTTGGCAACAATTAAACTTATGGAACTCACAGATATTTTGGAGCAACTGTAACAAAGGTCTATAATTAACAAATAATTGCAATAAAACAATATTGTAACAATAAATTGAGATAAAAACTATCCTATCTCTCAAGCTGGACCAAACTGCACACAGTGTGCAAAATTTCATTAAAATCGGTTCCTTAGCTTAGGAGTTTATCGCGGACAAACATCATGACACGTAATTTATATATATATACAGATAATATATATACTCAATGCAGTTCAGTGAATTGATGCAGCAGTTAAATCTGTTTCACGCGAATGCATTTATCAATCATTCAAAATTGCTGGGTTTAATGTATCAGTCGACGTATCAAGTGATCCAAGTGTTCCTGATGATAATATTAATGACCTATCACAACTTATTGAAAATGCTGGGAGTAATGTAACAGCAGATGAATATGTAACAATTGATGACAATTTGGATATTGAGGAATATAGCGATGATATCCAAAATTTTATTCGGGATATGAACATTGATAATATGGAATGCACAAAGCAGCTTTTGAACAAGGCTGAAAGTGATGAGGACGACGAATGTAATCTGGAAGAAGAATGTGTGATAACGAATGTGAAAGATGCTTTAAAACATGCAGAACAGTTACGAAAATTTTTCATTAATACTGGAGACCATGAAGGACTACAATTAATTAGTAATGTAAACATCCACATTGAAAAACATGTTTCAAAAACAGCGAACAGACAAACACTTATTTCGGAATATTTTAAGTGTAACTAATCTATATATATAAAAATGAATTGCTGTTCGTTAGTCTCACTAAAACTCGAGAACGGCTGAACGGATTTATCTTATCTTAGTCTTGAAATGTTCGTGGAGGTCTAGGGAAGGTTTAAAAGGCGAGAAAAAATCGAATAATTTCCGAGAAAACCCTAAAAACAGCCCTTTTCTATTTCCCATACAAACGTTTTCTAGAGTCAATTTGAACTTTATTGCTATTCAATAAAGTTTAGGTGTGTTCCTAACGGCTGATGGCTGAGCTACAAAAATTTGCATGTTGATTCGTAATGACCTCCCCTGATGCACCTCGAAGCCGGATTTTCGAATTTTGTTTTAGTTTTCTTTTAATTAATTAAAATGTTAAAATGAAAACCTTCTAATAACTGATAAATTGGCCATTTAATTTTAATCCTTAATTTAATTGTTGCCAAAAAAAATTATTCTTTTTTGGACAGAAAAAAAGAAAAAAAAAACGTGAACAATAAAAATTACATTTATTTAAAATATTTAATTTTATTCCTTAATTTAATTGTTGCCAAAAAAATTATCATTATTTTTTCGACGGAAAAAAAAAAAAAAAAAAAAAAAAAACGTGAACAATAAAAATTACATGTATTTAAAATGAGGAAAGTAAATTAAAAAAATTAGAAATATCAGTCGTATCGTTACAAATAAGATACCAAATGAAAGATGCAATTTTTGTGAATCCAACGGATTAAACAGCTTATCGATCGGACAATTAGATCTTTTAAAATTAACTAATGTATGTATTTTATAAATTTTCTTTCACAAACACAAACGTGTAGTATACAGCCTGTACAACACTAGACCAAATTGAAGTTCAAATTTCATCAATATTTAAATAAATAAATGAAAATAAAAATATGCTTAATGGGAAATATATATAACCATTAAAAGTTTAGTTGTCTAAAATATGTCAGAAATAGCGCTCATAGCATATTGTTACAAGGCACGGAGTAATATTAATAGGAGTTGAAGGTCCAATGGGAGAAAGCTACGAAACTGTGATCTAAATTTTTGGTAAATATTGAGGGCGCCACTTGTCATTCCTCCCTACCTCGGCGCGGATATACTACTGTTTTCAATAGAATTTTGCTGGAGTACATTTAAAATTTTTTATTTTAAGCAATTTAATTTCTTTGTAAGTTCTTAAAACTGCATAATTCAGATGTTTCAAATAAATGCTTCGCTCCTAGTTGTAAAACAGGCTATGATAGTGATAAGGAAAAAAAAAAAAAAAAGCCGTAGGAGAAAAATAAAGTCCGAGTTCGTGTTTTCTGCACCTAAAGTAAGTTTATTTTTTTTCTTTACAAAATTTCATCCATTCTCCTTCCTCCCAATTGTTTGTTTTAGCTAGCTTAGGTTCATAAGAATCGTCATGTTTTAAAAGCTTTCTTTCAAAGTAAAATTAGTATAAAATGGCTCTTAAAAAAAAAAAAAAAAAACATGTTGGTTAGAATACTCTATTTAATGAAATTTGCTTTCAATCGAAATTTTTTCAGCTTGATATTATTTTTAAAAAAATAATTAAAACGAGACATTTCCCCATTGAATAACATTGCGGAAGCTGGAGAGAAGGAAGGATTGCACGCTGGCGCCCTCTGTAAACATTAGAAAACAACATCACAAAATTTCAGCGTTACCTTCTTCTCCTGTCTTTTTACTCCGTGTTACAAGGGATAAAATCTAAAATGGTGACAAAAATTCAAAAGTCGCCAAAGAGAGCTATATTAAGGCGGTACTATGATCATGCTTACAAACCATGAATACTAATAACCACAAAAAATTAATTGTCTCATGCAACAGACGTAGCCGGTCATAGTATATTATAATATTTAGCGTGAAATTGTTATCATTTTTATGGTTGATCGGGGATAAACAAAATAAACATAGGAAATAACGTAAAAGCAAATATTATGTGCACCACGTATAGTGTTGTTCATATGTAACTGGGATTCAAATATAAAGGGGATACTTCATTTTTTTTTTTCGATACTATCTATTTCGAAACTGTTATCTAATAAGGACTTAATGCAAGCCTATTGGTAAACCATTGTCTCAGGTAATAGGGACAAGCGCCCGAGTTAGCAGGGATCCGAAGCGAGCTTTTGAGCAATTTTAGTATTTTATTTTATTTTTATAAAGCTATATAGAAAAGAGTTTCCTTTAAATTTAGTGACCAGCGAAGCGGGCAAAGCCTGCTAGTCTATATATATAAAAATGAATTGCTGTTCGTTAGTCTCACGAAAACTCGAGAACGGCTGAACGGATTTATCTTATCTTAGTCTTGAAATGTTCGTGGAGGTCTAGGGAAGGTTTAAAAGGCGAGAAAAAATCGAATAATTTCCGGGAAAACCCTAAAAACAGCCCTTTTCTATTTCCCATACAAACGTTTTCTAGAGTCAATTTGAACTTTATTGCTATTCAATAAAGTTTAGGTGTGTTCCTAACGGCTGATTGCTGAGCTACAAAAATTTGCATGTTGATTCGTAATGACCTCCCCTGATGCACCTCGAAGCCGGATTTTCGAATTTTGTTTTAGTTTTCTTTTAATTAATTAAAATGTTAAAATAAAAACCTTCTAATAACTGATAAATTGGCCATTTAATTTTAATCCTTAATTTAATTGTTGCCAAAAAAAATTATTCTTTTTTGGACAGAAAAAAAGAAAAAAAAACGTGAACAATAAAAATTACATTTATTTAAAATATTTAATTTTATTCCTTAATTTAATTGTTGCCAAAAAAATTATCATTATTTTTTCGACGGGAAAAAAAAAAAAAAAAAAAAAAAAAAAAAACGTGAACAATAAAAATTACATGTATTTAAAATGAGGAAAGTAAATTAAAAAAATTAGAAATATCAGTCGTATCGTTACAAATAAGATACCAAATGAAAGATGCAATTTTTGTGAATCCAACGGATTAAACAGCTTATCGATCGGACAATTAGATTTTTTAAAATTAACTAATGTATTTTATAAATTTTCTTTCACAAACACAAACGTGTAGTATACAGCCTGTACAACACTAGACAAAATTGAAGTTCAAATTTCATCAATATTTAAATAAATAAATGAAAATAAAAATATGCTTAATGGGAAATATATATAACCATTAAAAGTTTAGTTGTCTAAAATATGTCAGAAATAGCGCTCATAGCATATTGTTACAAGGTATTAAGTCTTATTTTTACAAGGGATAAAATCTAAAATGGTGACAAAAATTCAAAAGTCGCCAAAGAGAGCGATATTAAGGCGGTACTATGATCATGCTTACAAACCATGAATACTAATAACCACAAAAAATTAATTGTCTCATGCAACAGACGTAGCCGGTCATAGCATATTATAATATTTAGCGTGAAATTGTTATCATTTTTATGGTTGATCGGGGATAAACAAAATAAACATAGGAAATAACGTAAAAGCAAATATTATGTGCAGCACGTATAGTGTTGTTCATATGTAACTGGGATTCAAATATAAAGGGGATACTTCATTTTTTTTTTCGATACTATCTATTTCGAAACTGTTATCTAATAAGGACTTAATGCAAGCCTATTGGTAAACCATTGTCTCAGGTAATAGGGACAAGCGCCCGAGTTTTAGCGGATGACCAAATAGCTACCGAAGGCAGCAGGGATCCGAAGCGAGCTTTTGAGCAATTTTAGTATTTTATTTTATTTTTATAAAGCTATATAGAAAAGAGTTTCCTTTAAATTTAGTGACCAGCGAAGCGGGCAAAGCCTGCTAGTATGAAATAAAAATCAGTTGTATTTTACAGGCACGTAAGTTTCTATTTTTTTAATTTAATTTTTTTAATTCTGTATTCAGTATGCATTTGCATAGCTGCCAACTACTGCATTTTTTCTCTACCATTTTTCTTCTTTTTTATAAAAGTATTATTTATAATAAATTTCTAGTACATTTCCTTAAATTTTCTGCGTTTAAATATGACAAAAATTTGCACTAAAAATTAGTGATATTAAAAATGTGTAGTAGTCTTGAGCTATGCATTTGCTTTGTAATTTTATAATTTGAATTAGAAATTTATGTGCATAGGCAAGTTTAGTAAAATTGGTCCTAATATAATAATTAACTATATCATGTAAGTAATTTACTTTTTAAAAAGACTTGACTTTATTAGTGTGTAATTTGCATTGACAAAGTGCATTGATTAATTGATGTGTAACTGAGTGTAAAGTATATCAGTACAAAAACCCTTAACGGGTTAAAAGTTTGTGACGCAGCTACTTTATCACTATAAGAATTTGAAATATGGGTCTTAAAAATAATGATATCAAATTTTAAGTGACGCTTTTCTATTAGTTAAAATATACATAGATTTTCTTATTTGATCATTTGCTTTTTTCTTTATTTATATTTACAATGCAAACATAATATTTTTAACTTCAAGATAAGACAAATATATAAAATATACTCACTGATGCTTTTTCATTTGCATTTCAATTTCAAAATAACAGTTTTAAAAGGAATGATATAAAAATTCCAGTCACGCCTCGGTGTCATTTTAAAAGATTTGTTTTTAGATTCCATTAAAATTACCTTTGTTTTGTCTAATAAAGTATATTTACACATTGAAACAGTGCTTTTAATTTTCAAATATACTGTCAAATAATCACACTTTCACTGAGTTTGCATTATAAATTAAAATTATGTATTTCAATAAATCGATTTGTCTTTTGCGTCACGCTATCCAAAACTGAGTAAAATATATGCAAATGTTATTTTGTATCATAGTATTCAACTAAGTGAGAATTTGTGCAAAGAGACAGTGTGATGCAAAGAAAACATTTGCACAAATTTTACTTGCAGTTTTGGATAGCGTGACGCAAAAGACAAATCGATTTATTGAAATACATAATTTTAATTTATAATGCAAACTCAGTGAAAGTGTGATTATTTGACAGTATATTTGAAAATTAAAAGCACTGTTTCAATGTGTAAATATACTTTATTAGACAAAACAAAGGTAATTTTAATGGAATCTAAAAACAAATCTTTTAAAATGACACCGAGGCGTGACTGGAATTTTTATATCATTCCTTTTAAAACTGTTATTTTGAAATTGAAATGCAAATGAAAAAGCATCAGTGAGTATATTTTATATATTTGTCTTATCTTGAAGTTAAAAATATTATGTTTGCATTGTAAATATAAATAAATTAAAAAGCAAATGATCAAATAAGAAAATCTATGTATATTTTAACTAATAGAAAAGCGTCACTTAAAATTTGATATCATTATTTTTAAGACCCATATTTCAAATTCTTATAGTGATAAAGTAGCTGCGTCACAAACTTTTAACCCGTTAAGGGTTTTTGTACTGATATCATTACTTTTTAGAGGTTATTGATCAAAAAATTAAAACAAGTTGTTCCGGCTCATAGGAAGGTTAGGTTGATTTATCTTTTCTTATGAAGTTGCCAACATTTTTTTTTCAAAATGGCAGCTACAATTTATTAATGAACTTGGTGGATTTATATATGGAGTTTTAAGCAAATCGGTTCAAAAGTTATTGTGATAATTTTCAAGTGGCCACCATTTAGAATAGAAACAAAGGACAGAGTGACTGAGATGCCCACTGAACTTATCAAAGATATTTGAATGATATGTCAACTGTGCAAATGCGATTTAAACTGATTCCGTATTACAAGCTTCTTGCGGACAGTTTTTGTCTGCAACTTTCGAATAGCAATTCACTTAAAAAAAACTTCTGTATCAAAACTAAAACTAATACTTTTATTATTTATAATTATTTATATTGAGTTGTGTCAAACATTGCTATAAAATAATGAAATGAGTACACACAATTGTTTATACTATATTGTTCTGCAGTAAAATTGCATTCGTGTATTGTTGCACGAGATCACCACTGATGTTAACCCCCCCCCCCCCCCCCCAATCAGCTTTCAGGCTTTTTGAGTGTAAGCCATTTTCACCACTGATTAACACAAATTTTGCAGACAGATTATGAAATTTTAAAAGCCTTTCACAGACAGCTACAAAACTTTCTGCCACTGGGGATTTCGATAATTCACTGCAAGAATATTATGCTATTTTGTAATGAATTAACAGCTTATTTCAGCACGAACTTTGAACGATTAAAAGTAAATGTTATCGGTGAAACGATCTCGTATTGTAGACTTTCATATTGCGTATTTCTGCAATGTATAAATAATAAAAAAAGCAATTTTATTATTTTTTTGTGAAATAATGTCATATTTCGGCATTCATTTTTTAAAAACATACAAAATTTAACAATTAGCGGTGAAATCCCAGTGGCAGAAAGTTTTGTAGCTGTCTGAGACAGGCTTTTAAAATTTCAAAATCTGTCTGCGAAATTTGCTTGTAATCAGGGATGAGAATGGCTTACTCAAAAAGCCTGAAGCTGATAGCGGCAATATTTGGGGGAAGGGGGGGGGCTTAACAATAGTGGTGATCTCGTGCAACAATACACAAAATACAATTTAACTATAGTAATAAACAATTATAAAATAATAAGTTGAACTCATTCAATTAAATATTTATAGCAATGTTTGACACAACACAATATAAATAACAAAAGTATTAGTTTTAGTTTTGATACAGAAATTTTTATAAGTGAATTTTGAAGTGGAGTAGAAGTTTTGGAGCAATTTTAAAAGAAAATAGCACTTTTCTATGTCGCCGTAGAATCTCAGTAACAGGTAACAGGGGAAAAGAATACACGCATATACTGTCTATCAAGGGAGATATAGGCTCCCCAGGTCGTCGTTGTTAAGTACTGTTTTGTGTGTTCCTACCAGAGAGCATCTAAGACGTTATACATCGGTAGCACATTGTCACAGGTGAAAAATGTCCGTAAATTGCAGACAAAGACTGTCTGAAAGCTGTGGGCAATTTTTTTTATTAGTACAGACAGAGTGTTCGAAAGTTGCAGACTGTTTGTTATTGTTGCAGACTGAATTGTTTTATTAGTACAGACAAAAACTGTCTGCAAGCATTTATTCAGTGTCCGCGACTATGTCACCGTGTCACAGTGTTTCTGCCACTGGGGGTGAAATAATCCCAAGCAGCACCGAAACGTTCTCTGAACGTTCAAAAATTGTTCTACAAACACGTTCTAAGAACGTTCACTTTGAACGTGTTATAGACGTCTATTTGTCCATCTTGAAGCCGTACAATAGTACGGTTCAGAGAACGTTCAATGAACGTGTAACTATCACCATCGATGTTATAGAAACGTTCTGAGAACGTTCTACGTATACGGTCTCAGAACGTTCTAAACGTCTTTAGAACGTTTTCAAAACGTTATACACATTTTCAGAACGTTCTAGAAAACGTACTGTAAACGTTCTAAAATAGTGTAGAAAAAAAAAAAAAAAAAAAAAAAAAAAAACTGTGACGTCATTATAAAAAAAAAAAAACACAGTACGGGCGTTTAAAAGTAAAAAGTACATATTATTACTTACAAACTTTGAATAAACACCATAAAATGCAATAAACTCGCAACAATTGTTTCGGGTCGAAAATACACACGACCCTTCATCAGGCGAATAAAGTAAGCACGAGTGCTGCAGTCAAAGCGGCAACGCAATTGGTGCGTTGCCGCTTTGACTGCAGCACTCGTGCTTACTTTATTCCCCTGATGAAGGGTCGTTTGTTTTTTCGACCCGAAACAATTGTTGCGAGTTTATTTCATTTTATGGTGTTTATTCAAAGTCTGTAAGTAATAATTTTTACAACGCCAGTTTTGTGGTGCTTTTTTATTAAAAATTACATAGCTGATGATGCAACACATAACAGGATTATAAACTACTTTTTTTTTTATTATTCATATAATGTTTGAGAAATTTTAACATACTTACTATTCCTTTAATTTCAACGTAATATGCATCAAAAATTCGATATTATATGAGAGTTTTCCGAAAATAGTGCCATTACGTCTCTTTATCCCTTAAAAAATTTCTTAAATTTTTTCATTTTTTTTTTTTTTTTTTTAATTTCTTTTTTTCCCCTGATTTGAAGATAATGAAGTTATAGTATTAATTACAAAACTTTGAATAAACACCATAAAATTCAAGAACTCGAAACAATTGTTTCGGGTTAAAAGAAGACACAACCCTTCATCAGGCGAACAATGTAAGCGCGAGAGCTGCAAACAAGCACGTTGAGTGTGTTGAATGCGTTGCCGGTTTTTTTTTTTTTTTTTTTTCTTTTGTAGCAGCTGCGAGTTCTTGCCTTTTATGGTGTTTATTAAAGTTTCGTTATTAATACTATAACGCCATTATCTTCAGATTAGGGGAAAAAAAGAATTTTTTTTTTTTTTTAAATGCAAAAATTTAAGGAAATTTTTAAGGGATATAGTGTTGACTTTCACGTTATGACAATTTTTGGGAATTACTGTCGTAGAATATGGAATTTCTCATGCATATACGTCTAAATTAAGTATGTTCAAATTTCTCCAACATTATTTGAATTTAAAAAAAAGTAATTCATATCCCTGTTGCTGTGTTGTATCATTCTTCATCTGCTATGTACAACTAAACTCTTGAATTATTTTGCTTGTTTTAATCCTTGGGATTCCGGATGCATCATCCTGTGAGTAATGTTTGTTTTGTATAGTTGTTTTCTGTTTGATTCTCTGTGTTCTTGAATTAATAGTTTATTCCAGGGGTGCAGAAAATGTTCAAACCTCGGAAATTTCCCCCAAATACAGTATAAATTTCCCTCAATAATGCAAAAATCTACTTTGCTATTCAAAGTCATTTGTTCTATGTAATAAATCTTTAAGAGAATAAACATACAGTGTAACATAAAAATGTCGCTGTTAGTGTATAAGCACTTCAAAGTAGCAAATTGTTATTTTTGATTTACATTTTTATTTTCTCTTAAAAAAATATTCAAAATTTCACCCGAACCTCGTTCGGACGTTCGGACATGTTCTGCACCCCTGGTTTATTCCACTTTATTCTTCATTTTTAACTTCAATTAATTTCTTGTACGATTGGGTGTCCGCTGGTATAGCTGCTAACGAACGAAATCGTACATTGGTGCTCAACGGTGAAAAAGGTCGCCCCTGACGAGTTTTTTTTTTTTTTTCTTCTTTTTCACCGTTCTGAGCTTTTCCTTTAAAAAAAAAAAAAAAAATGCTGTTTTTTTTTTTTTTTTTTTTTTTTTTTTTCCTTCTCGTTGCTTGTTTGTATCTTTTGATTTGAGTTTCATGTCGTTTTTACGCACCGGCAAAATTATTAAAATTGCAACGAATAATCTAGGAATAAATGTATGATTAGATTGAAGTTAAATAAAATAAAAATAAATAAACAAAAATAAATGTTTCAATAAATCACAATCAGTCTCCACATGTTATTTAAATTTGTTGTAATTTCCTTCTCATTGTTCTATGTGGTTTCAGCGATCTTATATCGGTTGCCTGGTTTTAACTTCGATTAAAAATTCATTTATACATACATATATATATATATATTAATTTTTTTTAATACAGGGTACAAAGATAATCACGAGAATGTCTTTATCTCCGCAACTATTGGTCGCAAACATATAGTTTCAGTTACAAAATTTTTTTTTATAAAAATATGAGCGGTATGACAAGTTTAAATTTAAAATATCTATTTTTTCAAAATTACAAAAACTAAATTTTTATACAGTTCCAGATCCCTATAGTGATATTTAAAAAAATTGACACTCATCCTAACAAAAAGTTTCATTTATATTCTCCCAAAATGGAACAAGATATTTAAAGTTTAGATTTTCTAACATATTTAGGCCTTCAATAAGGGATCGGTTTAAATATCCTATTTGGAATTTGTTTGCTTTTTCCCGGGCTTTATTAAAGAATTTTTCATTGTCTTTTTAATAAATCCCGAGAAAATGCGAAATAATCCTAAATTTTGAAACTAACTATCTCAGACAATTTTGGGCGCACAAAAGTGAAACTTTTCGTGTTATATTTTTTAAGTTGAAAGTCAACTTTTACTATTAGCGTCCTGAAAACCGTATAAAAATTACCAATTTTTGTGATTTTGAATAAATTGATTTTTTTAATTTAAACATGTCATATAATGAATGCTTACATTTTTTTAAAAAATACATTTTGTAATTGGAGAACGTCTGAGACCAATTGTTGTGCAAATAAAGGCCTGCTCTCGACTTTGCACCCTGTATATTCTAAACATTTCTGGGTACTACTTTGTAAGTCCATGGATAGTTTAAAAATATATTTGAATGCTGAAGTTCATAGAAAGTTTTAATATTCCAACATAAAAAATATTTT
Source organism: Salticus scenicus (assembly GCA_963930645.1). Lineage (NCBI taxonomy): Eukaryota > Metazoa > Arthropoda > Arachnida > Araneae > Salticidae > Salticus > Salticus scenicus. Next base: position 119,632 of record CAWVNO010000681.1, on the reverse strand, counting down.
CGAAAATTAATGTACCAATACACCGCTAAAATTATATGCAATTGAGTTTAGAATATATTGTTAATTTATAATAATAAGAAATTGAAACGAAAATTTAAAAATTAGTTAGAAGGAAGAAATTTTAAAAATTTCCAAATACTTAAATATAATTTTTTTAATCAAAATATTTAACATACTTCATATTTTTAAATTTCAGTGCATGTGTGTATTCATATTTTCAGTTTACAGCAGCAGTTTACAAAAATTATGTTTACAGATATTTAAACTTATTCCACATGGCAATGTAATTGGTAATCATTAAATGTTTAAATTTCTTTAAAATGAGTCAACGCAATTTTTACTCATTTTATGTAATTATGCTATCATGGCATATTAAATAATAAACAAATGTAATTATTATTATTTTTTTAATAAAAAATATAGTAAGTATATTATTTATAATTAATATATCATTTCTTAGTATATTATTTATTTACTTATTAAATATATTATTTATTGTTTTGATAACGTTTTCCCTTTTCCGTTTTTATATTATGTTAGACATAAGTAAAAGGAAAGAAAGCCGTCCTCACCCAATCTCTGTCTATGATTATGCTAAAAACATAATTTTTACTTATTGGACGCCATTATTTTCTGGTTCAGAAGGTTAGTATAAAAAAAAAAAGAAAGAAAGAAAAATTAAAGAAAGAAAACATATAGAAATAGCTTTTGTATAAATACTTTATAAATAAAACTATTGTTCTTTCGTATATATATATATATATATAATTATATTTCACAACAATTTTATCGTGTTGTATCCATTAATATAAATAGTTTTTATTCCAGAGAATGCTTGAATTCCAAACTTTAAAAGTCAATTTTTAGCCATTTTCATGATATACAGACGAGTGGCAAAATAATGTGTAATTTTCCGATTTAGCCTTTTTGTCAAATACATAGAGAAATCTTGATAAAGTGCATAGAACTTCATGGGTATAAAAAACATGTTATTCCACATATATTTATGTAAAGATTTTGTCCAGAAAGAAAAGAAGGGATCTTAACGAGGGGGGGGGGGTGTAAATTTTTATTTATAAAAATTTGCACTTGAAATGCGTTGTAGCTGTAGCATTTATTCTTATGTGGCTTCTTTAATTTATGTGTATTCATAATTTTGTCAGTATCACGCGCATTCATTGAGAATATTTTTTTTTTTTTTTTTATTTTTTTTTTTTTATCTTTATTGAAAATTTGCGAAACATTTTTTGCTTATATAACATAAAGGGTTTTCAGATCAATTTAATGCCATTTCTAGAAAATTTGACATAGTGCATTATACATAACATAATACAAATATAATATAAAAATATTAATATAAGATGAAATATGAGTATTTTTTCTAAATAAGTTTTAACTTTGCATCCACAAATGGTGACAAAGTTTTTTTTTTTTTTTTTTTTTTTTTTTTTACAAAATTTATTATCCAAATACATAAATACTCTGAAAAAATAACCAAAGCAATATCAGGGAAATTTAGAAACATATCATCGATAGAATTAGTTAAATTTAAAGCAATATGAAAGAGAAGCGAACGATAAGTGGTTTTATAAAGATTTCAATTTAATTAACTTACAGTGTATTCCCAAGGACTTATTAAAAATAAAAATATGCATTACATACTTATACTTTTGCTTGTCTTTCATAGTGCTTAAATTTCAACTAATTCTGTTGACGATATCTTTTTGATTTTTCACAATGTTTGCATGAGTTCTATACATTTCACTAAATAATACCCAAAAAATTTTTTTCGTTAAATCTTGTGCATGCGCAGATAAATATCTTTTAGTAAAAATGCTCATTTTTTTGCATAAATTTAATGTTCTTAATCTCAGATTACAGAATGTTGTGTCTAATGTACTATGTCAAGTTTTCTAAAAATGACTTATAATAAATTAAAAACCGTGCTTATTATAAATAAAAAACACTTGAAAGTCTTTAATTAATTTTAAAAAAAAATTTTCTGTGATGGTGAATTATAAATGATAATTAAAAAGAGCGCCATAAAAACATGCTAAAACTACAATAAATTTCAAGCATTATTAATTACAAGATGGTGCCAAATATGTAAAAATATAATTTTATTAGTGGTTCTTTTCTTATCTTTGGGGTATTTTTTTTAAACATATGTGATATAACATGTTATTTACACCCACAAAGTATCCATCAAATGTTTCTCAAAATTTCCGACAAAATGTTTAAATTCGAAAGTATCGCTTTTTTTCTTATTTGGTCCCCCATCATCTGTATACGTATATAAAGATGCACAATAATTATTCTGTGGATTACATATGTGCTTACACTTGTGTGTATTCAGACTAGCTTTATCTGAATTACTATTTGATTATTAATCATAAAATTGACAGATTCATTAATTACATACAGTACAATATACTCTTAATAAATATACTGCATTGTAGTTCTTAGATACTGTACAACGTATGTCTACTATGTACATATTTAATATTTATGAGTTTTGTACGTTATACACCAAAAATGATAAATTCGGAACAACAGTTTAAATTTTTCAAAAATATATATCTTAATAATGCGAAATGCATACGAAAATAAAACTTTAAAAGATTAAATTAAAACAATATTGTGCATTGTGATTTTACATAATGCCCAATGTTACATAATGTTTTTACGCAACCAGATACCAAAAAAAAAAAAAAAAAAAAAAAAAAGAAAAAAAAAGGATTATATTAACCAGAGTATTGTTTGTAACATTAATGTTCAGGTTCACTTAATTATATTTTTGTAGATCTCTATATAATTCAGATGAAAGAAAAATATAAAGCTACGCAGACTTATACATTTTTATTTATTTAAATTCGTTTAACCCTTTCAAAGGCTTTGGAATACATTATATCAAACCTAATTTTAATTCCCAACTGTAAAAACTTGTCCAAGAATTTTTTTTACAAAGTTTTACTTTAATAATATAGAAGAAAAACTCCATTTTTCTTTTTAATCACTTATATTTGTTTGTACGTACTGGTGGCAGATAATTTTAAATGATCAAAATTATCTTGTCCCTCAAAGGGTTAAGTGAGAATAACTTTTACACATTTAACATAAATATATTTGGTTACAAGAAGAAATATTTTTAGAAATTTCTTTATTAGCTATATATTGAAGAATGTTAAATATTGAATATAGCAGACATATTTTCGTAATCAATTAATTAAAGAGGTATAATAAAAACGCTTTAAAGATTAAATTGAAATACATGTATGCAAACATTCAGATGCATTAAACTTGTCTATCAGAGTTGACTTAAGCAAATTATTACAGTAAAATTCACGTCTGAAAAAGATGCATTAAATCTGAAAATGGAATATGAGAAAAATAAAGGGAAAAAAAATATGAAACTCTATTCCATATTTTGTGTTGTGATTTTATTCCAAACTTTATAACAATACTCTGTACTTTGAGAGTTTAAATTTGTAAATTTTTTACTTTTTTTTTCTGATACAATATATATATATATATATATAGTCGAATCTAATTAACGTAAACCGCTTATCGTGAATAGTTTCCACAATCCCCGCTAAAACAAAGGTCAGTTTCTCAGTTACTGACAATATAAACTACTGATAACATGAAAATTTTTTTTTTATTCCCCATGAGATTCCCGTAAACGAGGTTCGACTGATATATATATATATATATATATATATATATATATTATATATAATGTATGTTGCTTGGTAAAAAATCAGTAAGTAAGCTAAAAAAAAAAAAAATTCATCTAAATATCTCATGATAAAATGAGTATTTATCAACAACAGGTGGATCTGTTATTATTTAAGAACTACAATGTTAAAGTCAACTGTACCTCTTTAGATTTTGAAGCATGTATTTTATAGCCCCTGCTCTTTCCATTATATTACCATTTGATTTCGATGAATATAATAAAACGAAAAAGTACATTTTCCTTTAAAAAGAAATGAATGAATAAAAAAAAACAAATTAATTTTAATTAAATTTTAATTTTAATAAGTTTAATCTTTTCAGCTATATACTACCATTGTTTCCAATAAATACTACAAATAAATAAATAAATAAATAATAAAGATTTCTCTTTTAAAGAAATTATTTAAAATAAACAAAAGTAAAAAGCTGTTATACTATGAAATTTATACATTATGCATAAACATAACGGTTATAAATAAGATTTTATTTAAATTTTAATGCACTTTTTTTTTTCTTTTACTTCATTACCATTTGATATGAAGGTGACAAATAGGTTATAAATTGAAAATAAAAGAAACGCAATAGCTGTTTCAGGTCAAATTATCAGTCCGACTCTTCTTCAAGTGAAAAAAGAAAGCACCGAAATATTATTAAAGCAACTACGCATTCGTAAATTTTAAGTGAATTTCGGAGTAGTGCTGCTATCTATTAGTATTTTACAAGAAAGATATCTTACGAACTGCTATATAGTAAAACGCAACTCACAAATTATCTTAATTTCAAACTCTCTCTCTCTATATATATATGTATATTTTGTCAAAAATATAAAAACATGAAACTTAATACAATATTTTAAATATCTAAATGTAAAATAAACTTTTTTACTTTAAAAAATATACGAATTTAAAATGAATGTTGGATAAGAAATTAATAATCTCAAGAAATTCTGCCATAAAACGGAAATTTTAGAAACTGTTGTTATAAAAATTTCTTGTAAAATTTCTGTTTTTATTTCTTAATAAATTTCTGTTTTTAAACATGTTCTCTTAATATTAACCGTAACTGACTGTAAACATTTACAACATTAAATTAAATTAGCATTTTTATAAGCAGGCTTTTACTCACATGTCTTGAGAAAATCGATGTTATTGAATTTAAGAAAACTAATACATAATCTCTTTTTTAGCATTTATTACATGGATATTGAAACTGAAATATAATTTTCTGTCTGACCAGTAGAATCACACGTACATGGTCATAAACGGTTATAAAAATTAAAAGAATAAAATTCATAATATAAAAAAAAAAAAAAATTATCTACGTTATTTAATTTTTGAAAATTCTCCTTGATTTTGCACTAATATTGTTTATTAGTATAATCTGAATACATTTGTGCTTTACTTTGTGGATCGATTGATGAGTTAATTTTTATTTTTGTAATATTTTTAACTGTGGAATTTTCATGCAATTATTTTTTTTCTAATTCAAAAATTATATATATATATATATATATATATATATATTTATAAATAAATCCACAAAATAAATGTACAGATGCATTTAGAGTATATTTATAAACTATAATAATATAAGATCGAAGTAAAAACTTAAGACTAAAGCATTTTAAACAATTTAAAAAAAGATTAAAATTTGTAATTTTAATTTTTTAAACTTTGGTAGTATTCAGGAAATTTTAATATATTTAATATTCATACATTTCAATGCATATACAGACACTGTGAAACATACGCTGTGAAACCGGTGTAAACTCCACATTTTTTAAATATGAATATTTTTGCTTAATTTTACCACATTTAGTTACATCTTTCATTATAAAAGTGAAAAACCTCTAATTATTGCATTAAAATCCCATAAATGGCCTTACATTGTTTTTTCAGAAAACTAAAACTTCTAAATAATTATAAAAATGAAACTTCTAAGTTATTTTTCTTATAATTTATAAATTCTTACTACTCTGATTTGTTTTAAACGCTAAAAATAGGTAATGCTTACAAAATCTTAAATTGTTTTCCTACATATAAATTTGCAAAAAGTTCGTTATTTCAAAATCTATTTAGAAGGAAACAATTCACTTTACATTGAACGACCCATTATATGCAATACAAACAATTGTAAGACAATAATTTCAAAGAAAGATTTTCAACGTCCACCATACCCTTATTAAGACTGACAAAATGACACAAGCACACATACCTTAAAATTAGATTTATAAGAAATTAATATATGTTTTTTTCTCTTGATGAGAAATTTAAATTATGTTTATTTTTTACACAAAAATCCCGCTTATTTATAACAGAAAAAATATTTGATGTCATAATACTATTATGTGACAAGTTTTGCTTGTAAAATTTATTCATTGGTAATACTAATATTCAAATGCTGTTAGAAAACAAATTAGTAGTTAGATTTACATTAACAGCATTTTTCAATTTCTCGAGATAAAAAAAAAAAAAAAAAACTTAAAAATAACAAGTCAAACTTTTTAGCATCTGATTAATAATTATATACAAACTTTTATTATAAGTATGAATAAAGTATTAATAATGTATCAAAATATATGTATGTAAGATATATAAAGTAAATTCACTCTTACGTCTCTCTTTGATAATCAGAAAGTCATCAACATGAGAAAATTGATATGAAATCATTTGGTTTTCGCGGCTGAAAATTATGGAACTGGCAACCCTTGTTGGTAATTTGGCGGTCTAGTCAAATTTGGCAGCTTTCTATTTTGAGATAAAACAACACAAGTAGTCCTTTTCATTTTGTGGCATAGTCATTATTTAATTATTAGGGGTTAAAAAAACTATTTTTGTTTTATGTAGTTACTTTAATGAAAAATGCAGAACTCAACAATTGTATTAAAAAAATGTTATTTAAATATTATGTTACAGAGTTTGTATTTAACAATATTTTGTTAAATAGTTTATTTTTATGATGAGGCAAGATATAAAAATTCGTGGTGTATTTAAAATGTTGCATGCTTGTTTTATTGAATTACATAAAATGCCACTTCAAGGAAAGCTTATCTAACTAAACAGGATGATAATTACAAAATCAAGCTAGTACGTCGTGGCCATTACAAAACTGTATTTTATATTTTCTTAAACAAATCCACGTTGTTCAATTAAAAGTAGTTATTTCTGCATTTTACATTTATGAAAAAAATGAGAGAAAGGAAAAAAACCAATAATGGAAAAAAATATTATTTATTTATTTGTTTATATATATATATATATATATATATATATATATATATATATATATATAAATTCAATTATTTCAAATTATTACAGAAGCTTGATTCAACTATTCATTTTAAAAATTGTGAGCTATTTCAAAAAATATTAAAATCATTTTGCCGGCACGAAAGAGCGGTTGTGAATGATGCTACTCCATATACTGTCGGCAGAAATATTATTGAAGCTCTAGTAAATCAAAATATTTGCACCTAAACTGTTTTGTTGAGTAAATATTTATCGAGTCATAATCTTAGTCTTAAGCTGTTTATAAAAAAGTAGATTGATGATAAAAATTAGTGATCAAACTAATATCTATATAATATTTCTCTAACGTGGACCAATTTCAATTAATATTTTTTGAAATGATACGACAGTGGTAAAATTAATAAAATACGTGAGGATAAAAAATAGTATTTAAAAATGAACAATATTTAAGCACGCGGATTCAGTTCAATGATCTAATAAAGAAAACATGACGATATTTGTTTGAGGACATTATTTTATGAGAAATGTATTTTTGAAAGTTATTTCTGCAAAATCTTTGCAAGAGTCAGTATAAACCTAGCAATATTTCAAAGATATAAACAGAACATGATATATTATCATAAATTGGCTACAAAACGCAATCATAAAAAAATATTATCAATTTAAGTCTAGGATTTTTTTTTTTCTTTTTTACAAAAAATTACGCTAAAATAAATAAAATGCCATTGCATACATTAAAATTTAAAAGGCGTCACAGGGGTCCTTTACTAAAACCGTACTGCCTGCGGAAGTATGAAAACTGAGTCATAAACCATGAATTTTATTTTGAAGCTTTTCTTTGAATAATTCTGGTTTCACTATTGCACAATATTTATTTGTATCTAATAATAATTTGGCTTCTGGTAAATTAAAATTTTAATTAAGGGGTGAAATTGATATAATATTTATAAGTTTCAAATTTTAAAGGTAAATAAGAAAAGAAATAAAGTGCGAAAATGCCGCACGGGTTTGCTAGTATATATGAAACGTGGATGTGTGCTTCAGTAATTTTTCTGCCGAATGTACAAAAAGTTTTTTTGAATAATTATCAGTATTGTGTATATATATATATATATATATATATATAATCATTTCACAACCATTAGTTAAAAATAATCTGTGTATTTTTATACTAAACGTTATTCTAGATGACTGCACGGATCGAAATTTTATCCTTTAAACCTTTAATTTAATCCTTTGCCGGTCCTATTGAATTTCCCTCTCCTTTTTTGAATGTTGCCAAATTTCAGGATTTTTTTTGTTCAATATCCACCAATAAATTTCTACTGCATCGGTTGTCTAATCACTTCGAAGTTTATTCGTCCATTATGTATATCAAATATCACTCCTCAAAATTATTGGTGTTCGTTAAATAAAAGAGTCCCTCAATTTGGCAATACTATGTATAGCGGTTTAGAGCACTAGGGCCGGCAAAGGGTTAATATAGGAGAAAATAAATAAATTAATAAATAAATAAAACATTTTTTTTAGCTGTTTTTAATTATTTCAACCTCAAGATTGGATCAAGCGTATGATTACCGTTTATTATTATTATTATTATTTTACTTACATCTGTCAAGAAGAAAGTATTGGATTCGTGAAAATTTCCGACTTTCGATTTTCGATAAATTCACACAGTTTGTGATTTTTGGAATATGATTCGACTATTGTTAGAAAATGTCTTTGTATGTGTGTCAGAAAGAAAATTTTGGACTCTGTTTCTCACGAGCCAGTGGACAGCATTTAACCAAACTTAATATTTGGCTAGACTTAAATTACTGCTAATTAGATTTTAATATGTGGCTTTCATAACATGTTGCTTCTATATTGCAATTCTACTGGACAGGCTCCATCTAATCATCTATAGTTATAAATACACTAAGCTTGTACATGTGATGGAAATCATGTAAATCTGTACTGATTTTATTTGGGTACAAAAAGCTAACAGACGACAATTTAATTTCGTTTCTGATAAGGTAAAACCTTGCTTCTCAGAGTAGGTAGTTCTTCTAAGGTATATATATTTCGTATGTTATTTATTGTTATTTAAATCCACCAAAATTGGTATATGATATTTATATTATTAAAAGGTATGCTGATTCAATTCGGATGTAAACTATCCACAATGTGGCGTTGCTGTTAGTGTCTGGGATTTCCAGTTGCCTATACAGCAGCACCTATTGGTGAAAATTGTACGAAATTATATGTATAGAAAGTTAATTGTGAGAAGCTAAGTTTCTTGAAATTTTGTGCGAATAAATCGTTGGTGACGCTATTATATAGAATGGAATAAAAAAAAAAAACTTTTAAAGCCGTCACAGTATAACTAGTTTTTTTTTTTTTTTTTTTTTTTTTTTTACTAATGCGCAAGATATTTATATTTTTATTGAAATATTACAGAAATTGCTACATTTTTACTATATTTAGTAATAAACAAAAAAGAAAAATCATGCGGACCACTTAGTTTATAAAACACCTGCACCCTACACCTAAACATACACTTTTGTACGTTTAAAATTTTAGTGAGTCCCCATATCAAACCGCTTACGGTATACACATACTTTCAATAAAAAATGAGCACGGTTACGATGTAACTGAGGAATTATAAAATATATTTTTGAAATTAGAGAACGAATAGACAGACAATGGTGTTGACAAACTTAAATTTTAAGCATATTTTTAACTCGTTGGAAAGTTGAAAACGTTTAACAAAATTTAAAACACACTTCGATCAATTTTCGCTTATTATCCTCTAATATATCTAAATATTTCTATATGGCCTTATGAATCATAAGCTAACAATAAAATATTTTATAGGAAACATGTTTTATGTGCATACGAACAGTATTTCATAATTTTATTACGTTTCGTGTAGCATATCTAAGTATGCTTTAAATAAACATTAGCAGGCTTTGCCCGCTTTGCTGCATAGTATATTTAAATAAATTCTCAAAATTCCATGTCATTATTAACAAAATCTCAAAAGAAAAAAAAAATCGCTGAAATCAATCGAAACTTAAGTTGATGTTCCAGCTGCGTTTGGTAATGGTTCTTCCGCTCGCAACATGATTAGTCTGGGTTTCCATTGCTTTCGGCAGCGTCTTACCCACTTTTTACTCTCCCTCTTCGGCGGGTAAGTTAGAAGTTTCGCGAAATACCACCGAAGTGCCTATTACATACACTCAATCAATACCCACCAACCAAAATTCGCCATCCATTCCAAGATAATTTGAAGCAAAATTTTGGATTTTATAATGTGTGAAATTTGAAGGTATCGCTATTTTTTTTAATAACGACCGTCATCATGAATGTAGACCATCAATTAAATCTCTTCTTTCATTTGACAGACACATCACTTCTCAACCCAAATAAATAAATAGATAAAAATAAAATAAAAATTACTACTTAATTATGCATTATCAGTATTTAAAAAAGACTGTTTTTATTTAAATATTAATAATAATTTCGTGGGACACTCACATGGCTGTCTCTTACTCTTACCTAGCATTTGAATACTATAAATGCAGATTGCAGATTAAAGTGTAAGATAACAAATACTATATATAAATCTACGTTTTAAAAATTTCAAACTAGTTTTAGGAACAGATATTATTTGACGAATAACTCTCTCAATGAGGAGGGGGGGGGGGGACCCCGTTTAAATATATTGCATAATGCCTACTATAAAAAATTCTTGGCTATTATTAAATTTAAAAGTTCATTCCAAATTTTTCAGTCAACTTTCTTTCTCACCACTCTTTCAAGCTTATTAATCTTGAACAAACATTTTTAGCAACCTCAAAATAAACTTCAAAATACAAAATTTGAATTATCTGCAAATATTTGTTTTAAAATTAGCTGATAACAGGCATACACAAAGATTAACCATTAAAAATTTGATTTTAGTATTCAGGGAACCTCAAAACGTGTAATTATAGGGAAAAAAAAGCGTTAAAATTTCCACTTAAAAAATTTCTTTGTTTACTCTGTAGGTTTGAAGTATTAATTATCATTCCTAGGTAGCCCTGTAGATGAATGGGGAATGATTTTCATGCCATATTTTACACTAAACATACTTTTATGCATATAAAAAAATATATGTTAACTTATTTTTGTTTAGTACAGGCTACAGATATTAAACTGTAAATAGCAAAAAAATTTCGCTCACATACCTAATGTATTTGAATTATCTTGGACGTCCCTGTACACGAAGCATTTGCTTGATCTCAAGGAAAAGCTAAGTGCAGCATCCCCTTACATGATTCAAATGTAGAATACTAAGTTTTCATATTCTGGAATTATTTGTTTTTGAAATGTGCTGATAACTGGCATACACGTACAGGCATACACAAAGACACACACACACACACAGAGATCAAATACAAAAACCTGATTTTTGGATTCAGGGGACCTCAAAATGTGCAAAAATATTGCAAAAAATCAGTTTCAAAATTTGACCCAAAAACAATACTTTCGGGTCAAATTTTGGATTTTTCTTATCCATATCTGTGGATGAGAGAAAGAAAAGAAAGAAAAATATAAGCAATAATTAAAGAGAGGAAAAAAATAGCCAAATTAGCGATAAAACTGCCAAACCGTTTGACTTCCTGTAATAGCAGATGCTTGCTTATCGTTAAGTTAAAGCGCGAAAATTTTTGTCACATTCTATTCTTCAATGGGGAAATTGCACATTTTTCATTTTGAGTTGTAAATGATAGAGCATGAAAATACAAACATTTTGATACCATTTTTATGCATATTTGAAAACCGGATGCTTTAATAAATTAACTTTAAAAGACGTAGTTCTCATGTTGGCGGGAAAACGCTGCGTCACGTGATAAAACCTATCGTGACGTCACTATCCATGAAATGAACTGCCGGCTGAATTTCTCCCTCTTGTATTGTAAAGAAAAATCGTGCATTCAGCGAAATTTTGTATTCTTTCTTTAAAAAAAAATATATATTAAAACTATTTGAACTCATTAAACATCACTTCATTCTGTAAATGACACCAAGTTTCAATGATATTTTTTTGTACTCGCCTGCTGTTATTAATCCAAATTAAACTATAATCGAAATAATAGTTGATCAATAGAATTTTCTTAAAGAATGTTTTTAGTATGCTATGCCAAAGATGTATCTTTTAAATACTTGTTTTGTTTCATTTTATTATGTTTAATAGATTTATTATTATTTTATTATTATTATATACTGAGTACAGAAATAAAATATTGGGATTGAGTAATAATATTTAACTGAATAATATGCATATTTTCATAGCTTAAATAATCTAGAATAGTTTATGCTAAATTAACCTAAATTAGATTACTTTTATAATTATGAGATGCCAGTATATCTGTATATATATATATATATATATATATAACTTTTTTAATACATTTCAATATTATAACTTAACAATATTTCTATTAAAATAGCAGCTGAAGATTGTGAATAATTAAAAACATTATAGTGATGCAGTTTGAGAAATTGAAAAGTATTTAAGGAAAATTACATGCACTTATCATTCTAAATAAATAAATAAAATTAAAAGGAGGTCTTCATACAAAAATATTAATATTATTTATGTATGTATATATATATAAAAACGCGTTTAGTTATTTTTATTATGTAATTACTTTTTTATTTGGTAAAATTTAAAAATAGAAACAAAAGATTAATAGAAATAGAAAGTAATAATAATAACAACATTTAGCAATAGGAAAGATATAAAGTACTTTAAAATAAAATAAATACATGAAATATATGTTAAATGTAATAATACCTTATAAGTTATACATGATCTAGTTATAAATATGAATGGTATTAAATAATTAATTAAAAATTTGCAGTAAATTTCAGCAATCAAACGTAATATATACACTGGTGGACAGTTGCTAAGGACGGATGACAACAACTAAGCTATTGTCATCCGTCCTTAGCAATTGTCCACCAGTGTATATATATATATATATATATTAAATTCATTTATCAATGAAACCTTAATGTAAAATCCAAATATGTTTAGAATATATCAGGGGCCGATCCAGGTAAAAACTGGGACCCATTTGCTTCCCCTTCACAAAATCGAAATATCTAAAATGGGCCCCTTTAGAAAATACAAGTCCATAAAATGGGTCTCTTTCACAAAATTCAGATTCATAACAACAGGCCTTTCTCAAGATTTATTTTTAAAAAGATGATGATTTTGTAAAAGTTTTCCACGTTAACAATATTATTTTTAATGAGTGTGTATACTTGGCTCAGTAATATGCTCTTAACTTGATAATGAACATTAGATAGAGTAACTTCTTAAGTGAAAGGTTTCGTGTGATAATTCTTTTTATCACAAAAAGAAATAAATTTTCACAAAATTATTTTGTTTTTCACAAAAAAAAAAAAAAATGTTTTTCACGAAAATGAGCCCCAAAAGTAAACCTGGAACAACCCTTGCATATACTATAACTGACGGTCTTCGCCTGCTTCGCTGGTCGCTAAATTTAATAAATTAACAAAAAAAAAAAAAAAAAAAAAAAAACTTTTATTTCTTTTATATCATTTTATAAACAAAAAATAAATAAATAGATAATTAAAAAATAAATTCATTGAAATCGCTCCTAACGTCGTTTTGGTTATTCGCAGCCTGCGGCAACTTCTTTCCCTCCAGTGTACCCTGCTTTTTTGGATCTGGGTTCTTATTGCCCGCAGCAATGTCTTTCGTGGGCAAACACACGCAGGAGGCGTGTACATATCAGGAGGCGAAAGCTGCTATTATTCAAAAACTAAGATTTTAAGGATAGCTGTATCTCAGCATCTATTAAATATACTTTAATTTTGGCACCATGTACTTTATTGCAATCACTTTTTCTGCTATATTACCATTTCATTTCGATTAGTACAATAAATAAATAAATAACAAAAGATTTTCCTTTCAAAGGCATTAAATAAATAATAAATAAGTTTTTATTAAATTTAAATTTTAATAAGACTAATCCTTTATGCGATATTAACATTTTTCCGATAAAAACATTTAATTATATTTTCCTTTTGAAATGAATTAATTAAATAAATAAATAGTTGTGTAACAGCCGTTGCTAATGTAAACAACGTAGAACAATATAATTCAAATAAATTTAAGAAAATTAAATGGAAAAATAAATGGATAAAATTGAAATGTATTGTATATATATATAAATTACTTAAAAAATTATAAAAAGTAAACATTTTTTATATATATATATATAAAATAAAATAATAAATAATAAATAAATATTGCAATTTGAAAATAACATTTTTTTTTTCGTTGCAAAAACATGAAGTAAATATTAAATACATAATTAATGACTGCTCTATAAAATAATCATATATAATTTATAAAATAACATAATTAAAAAATTCTGGTTAAAAAATAATAATAATAAAATAAATAATCAGTAAAATATATTTTTATGTACTATGAAATTTTAATGAATATTTTAATTATAATTAAATCTTTAAGCATACATTATGAAAAAAGAAATATTCTCACATACAAGCATCTAAAAAATTAGAGAAATGTAAAAAAAATACTACTAATATATTAAAGCAATGCTAAAATTCTATTATGAAGACGTCTATAATTTTTAAAATATGAATACAGAACAAATCTAGATCGTTTAGCTTTAGCTACTCTTATATTTATGCGCTAATAAAATCGAGGTTTCTTCTCAAAAATTAAAATATGGAAAGAGCATCTATTTTCGGAACATTATCCGATTGCTCTTTTACAAATCCAAAATCGACATTATCAGGCCCGTGCTGGCCAGGGGGGACAGGGGGACTTGTCCCCCTGTGCCCTCTGTTTGAAACTTTCTTGGCGCCCTCAGTCAGTTTAAAAAAAAAAGTCATAAATTTGAATCACACTGCACGTTTAAAAAAAAAATAAATAAAGGTCAGTTCTTATCTCCTTTTACAAAAAGAGAAAAACTGTCGATTTCTATGGAATTGCGATAAATACGTAAACAATTTCAAGAACATTTTCCTCAACTTCTGTCTTTACAGGCTAAAGGACAAGTTAGAGGCGCATATTCCTTTTTCAGGAAAGGAAGAGTGAAATGGTTCTGAGAATTTTCATTCTCATATGCTGGGTAAAATCAGAGGCAGTAAAAATACCCCTCCCCCTTTTCTTGTAAAAGTAAAAATGTGCAAATCACTTGAATAACATTTATAAGTCATTACTACAATTTTAATCTAGACACCCTAGGAGAATGTAAAGGAAATGAATTGAGAGAAACTGTCTCTAACAGATAAATTGCTTGGAAAGTTGAAATGCAGAGGGCAAGTGCAAAGCTAATTAAGGAAAAGTTCGTGAAAGAAAAGTATTTTATTCTATTAATTTTATCGAGGTGGTACAAAAGCAGTGTTAAGGTCGTCCTGAAAACGCTCATAATAATTTGACTAACAAAATTTCTATCATTTTAATTATTTACGCACACAACGTTCTTATTACATGTTAGTAAAAGAAAGCTCCTTAATTTCTATAAACACATTATTTGTATAAATTAAACTCTAATGTTACATTGTAATATAGGATTAGTACACAGGTCAGAAAAAAGGAGTGTATTTTATTCTAATAAATTCATTGAGAGGGGCGTGAAAGCAATGTGTTAAGGGCACCCTAAAAATGCTCATAATTTAACTATTTATTTTTTAATAAACTTAATTATTTATACATTCAATCTTATTACATGATGATGATAGTAAAAGATATCTCTAAATTTCCTTTAAAAAATTTCTGTTAAGTATATTTAACTTTGATATTACATTACAATAGGGGACCAAGTACCCGACCAGTACAAAGGTTGGTGAGAAGGACTCGCTTTCATTCAAATAATTACATTGAGGAGGACGCAAAAATAGTGTTAAAAGCACAGTAAAAACACACATAATTTAAATATAAAATATTTTTTTTTAATTTTGATTATTCGTGTATTTTTCTTATTGCATTATAGCAAGGGAGTAATGGACCAATATACAAAATCGTATGAAATAGGAAGGCACAGGACACCTCTCTTTACAAATAAACAGTTGGGTACAATATCAACTTTAAAGATGCCGTCTGGCACACCGCAAAGATCCTTAAACTTCCTTTAAAAAATAAATAAATGAATAACTTTTTACTTATATATTCAACTTTCTTCTCTCTTATCACATTTGAATATGGCACAGTACGAAATACCGCACGGAGAATAATAGTCAGTGAGGATTCCCTTCTAATAATTTCAATAAGCCGAGTGGAATGCGATATCAGTGTCACAACTCCATGAAATGTCCTTAAGTTAACTATTAAAAAATTTATAGTTTTAATTAATTATCTAACCAGTTATGTTATTATGGAAACAGTATAAAGACCCACAAGAGAAAAGGGTCGGCTTCTTTTTCTTTACTAATAATTTCATAGGTGTTGTAGCAGTGTAAAAGGCCCTGTAAAAGCTCCATAATTTTTATATATTTATATAATTTTCTTTCAAACTTCTTTTATTTTAATTATTAATGCGTTTAATCTTGTCAAAATTAAGCTTTTGTAGGATATATTTTATTATTCGTAGATCTCTTATCCATGACCCAATTTCTTAACTCCCACTTTTTTACTTTCCGAACATACGTACTACATATGTAAGAAATATTGTAATCATGATAAATACTCGATTTTGAGGTCCTCTGAGTGAACTTTTGTTATTTTTTTCGGTTATGTATGTATGTGTGGGAGTGAACACGATAGGGCCAAAATGCTTTGTTCAAATTAGCTGAAAGTTCGTACGTATGTTATAGGTCACCGTAATACAAAGCCTATTGATTTTGTATTCTATAGCTCATAGTTTTTGCAGTGACACAAAGAAAATTCCCTTATCATTATGGCCTATGGGCTCAAAATCCTTAAAGTGTGATAGCGTCTGAATGACTTAAAGTAACCTTTGGAAGAAATGATTTATTGAATTTATTTAATTTTAATTTTAGAAAAGAAAACTAAATGAGATATGGTGTTAAGGGGAGTCTTTACTTATTGTCGCCAGAAGCCAAAGTCAGTGTTAATCTATGAGGAATTTTGCCCCATTATAATTCATTAACTAGTACATATTTTTTAATTCCGCTCTCAGATTCAGGAAATTCACAAGTGTTAAAATGATTATCACTTACAAATATGTTTTTTTTTTTTTTTTTTTTTAATTTTTAATAATTTATTTTGAATCCGTAAAATGTAAAACTTAATATTCCACAAAATGTGAGTTTCCACTAATTCGCATTTTACATCTTCAAAATAACATATTAAAAATTAAAATAATAATAATAATAATAATTTTTACAAAGTGATAACCAGTTTAATAGTTTTGAATTTTCTGAATTTGAAAACGGAATTTAAAAATATTTATTTACTAGTTAATGAGTTATAATGGGGCAAAAATCTCCACAGAATAAAATTGGTTTCTGGTGATGATGCTTAGATGAAGATGCACATACATATGTGAGATTAAAACTAAATTTTTATTTCTGTATACATTTATCTATTTCTTCTTTTTTCATATGCGAAAAACATTTATATGTAAAAAAAAAAAAAAAAAAATTACACATGCAAAAGGGAAATTGATAAGATCTTCATTTTAAAATTATACAGGCCTACATATAAAATTTTGATTTGATGATTTGTTGAAACTGAAAACGAAGCCAGTTTTTTTCTATCATGCATAGATTTTTGCCAATACAAAGTGTCTACCGACACAGTTTCTTCCTTGACTCTTCCACTAATATAATTACATGGTAACTTTTATAGCATGTTTCTGTGATTAATTATAATTAATCATGGAAATATATGATAAAAAAGGAGAATGGAAGAAATTGTGTCGATAGACACCCTGTATAGACAAAAATCTGTATGTAGATCGAGAAAAGCTAGCCTCATTTTCGGTTTTGCACCAAGAAACATACACTACTGGCCATTAAAATTGCTACACCAAGAAGGAATAATAATAACGGAATAAAATTTGTTGGGTACATACATTATAGCAAGAAGAACAATTCAATAAAATTTCAGGAAATTTGGAGTAATATGGACTGAGAAAACAGTACATAAAACAGCGACCTCTGTGAGCAATAACAGCACTTATCTGCCTAGGTATTGAATCGAACAGCGATTGGATGAAATGTACGGGTAGAGCACTTCAGGAAGTTTTAACACGATGCCACAATTCATTGATCAAAGTTACTGGTGAGTGGTGGGGGCCCAGTCGCTTTTCAACGATTAAACAGTCATTTTCATTGGTGCGAGATCAGGAGAACGCGATGGCCAGAGCAACAGTCGAACACATTCGGCATCAATGAAGGTCCAGAGAATATGGACAGCTTGCGGGCGTGCATTGTCCTGCTTAAATGTTGTGATTCGGAGGCCTTGAACATAGGGCAGAGCGATGGGCCTTAACTCGTCAGAAATGTAATGGCTGGTATTCAGAGTGGCGGGAATGAAAACAAGAGGTGACCGGGCATGGGTGAAAGTAACAAATTTTCGCTGGACTGAAATATATATATATTTTTTTGTAATATTGGGTAAAACATAATAAACTCATACATAATGTATGTAGATATTCAAAACATACATTTTAATAAGTATGAAAACTTAGCAAAATTATTTATTAATATAATTGAATTAACAATAATAGGGGCTGATTCAGAAAAAAAATTGGGACCTTTATTTGCCCCTAATAAAGATTAATTCCATAAAATTGGCCTATCTGTATTATAACACATAAAAAAAGACTGAATTCAGTCAATAGACTGAAGACTTTCACCCATGTGACCGGGACATGTATCCAATGGTACCAGATACCATCAATCCAGGTGGTGACTCAGTATGCGGCTACCAAAATTCTGATTACCCTCAAAACTGCATCACTGATATGGGTTCCATTAATGTGTGATCAACAATGAACCTGGATGCAGGAATGGCGTGAAGTCACTTTTCAGACAAATCGCAATCCTGTTTACAGCATCAAGATTGCCTTATCCGTATTTAACGGCATTCTGATTAATGCACATTGAAAGCTGGGATTCGACATCATCATACTGTCCATCATTCGCAATGATGTTATGGGTTCCCATTGGATACACGCCTCGATTACTTCATGTTCGTATTCCTGGCACTCTGAACAGCGGCCATTAAATTTCTGATGAGTTAAGGCCCGCCCCTCTGCCCTGTATTCGAGGCCTCCGTAGCGCAAAATTTAAGCAAGATAATGCACGACCGCAAGTTGTTTGTATTGTCCGGACCTTCTTTGATAAAGAATGTGTTCGACTGCTGCTCTGGCCATCGCGTTCTTCTGATCTCGCACCAATGAAAATGACTGTTTAATCGTTGAAAAGCGACTGGCCCCTCACGACTCACCAGTAACTTCGATCGATGAATTGTGACATCGTGTTGAAGCTTCATGGAGTGTTGTAACCGTACATGTCATCCAATCACTGTTCGATTCAATGCCTAGGCAAATAAGTGCTGTTATTGCTCACAGAGGTCGCTGCTTTATGTACTGTTTTCTCAGTACATATTACTCCAAATTTCCTGAAATTTTAATCAATTGTTCTTCCTACTATAATGTATGTGTCCAACAAATTTCATTCCGTTAATATTGTTCCTTCTTGGTGTAGCAATTATAATGGCCAGTAGTATATGTATCAACTAAAATAATCAAATCAAATATTGCCAACACTGCTGTTGTAGACCTGAGTTATTTATTGATATTTTTATTATCCTGATGATGTTCAAAGTTTACAAATCAATAATTATCTTTTTAAAAGGTCCGTTACAGAAAAAATAAAAGAAAGAAAGTAAGTAAGATACAAAGAAAGAAAGAAAGTATAATAAGAAAAATTGGGTTTAAATTTAATATTTGAAGGCACGTGTATCATCACCTATTTGTAATGCATCCTCAACACCATTTCTCATCAAGTTTTCTTTTCCAAAATGGTTTAAATTTTTTCATTTCTTTGAAAGTTTAATTTTAAGAAAAATTTGAATTAATATCAGTTTAAAAATTATTAATTATGCTAAAGTTATATAAAAATAAATTAATTACTATATCGATAATGTGCCATTCAAATTTTATGTTCACATTTCTACTTGTTTAAAAGTTATGCACAAAAGAAGAAAACGGGAAAACAGGTTGTTCATTTAATTTTTGTCAGTATATATATATATATATATATATATATATATATAACTATCCACCTAATTTAAAGCTAACTCAAAATACTCTGACTAATCAATCTATTAACTTTTTAGATCTCAAAATAATCATCGATGGTAATAAACTTTACACAGTTATCTATGACAAACGGCAAGATTTTTGTTTTAATGTAAACTTATTTACACATTTTAATTCATGTCTGCATCTTTCTGTATTTAGAAACATCATCATTAACCTTTTATTTCGAATTAATAATTTATGCTCTGCAAAGTTTAAAAACAAGAATATTAATAAACTGATCACAGCCACTGCTAAAATGGGTTTTCCTAAAAACTTTGTATTTTCTATTTTATATCCTTAACCATGTCTCTGTCAGTACAAAAAAAAAAAAAAAAAAAAAAGCTGTGTACACTCTTGTGTATATCAACAAAAAAATTATAAAATAATAAAAGACAATAAAAAAGGTGGCGGTTGGGTGGGCAGATGTTTGATTACGGAGGTGGGGTGGTGTTGTAAGGCTGGATGGTTGGGTGGGTTTGTGAAATTAAATTTAAAAAAAAAAAAAAAAGTAGAAGGCTTGTTGCATTTGCTTTGTATTACTTTCATTTTCCAATAAAATTTCAGATTTTTCCTTTTTGAGTTGTCAACTATATTTAATGTTCTAATTATACTGTTAAACACAATGTGATCAATCGGTGAATTTCATTGTGGCTTCGTGGTTTCATTGTTGTTCATCTGCTTTGAAATTTTGAATTTTTAAATCCATATGGTTCCTGTTCTGGTTGTGGCAGGCTGGGGGAGTGTTGCCGGCGTAAAACTAGTGTAACCCCACAGGCAATTCACAAGTCTTGCCGCCTGCCTCCTTCTTCCTATCTTGTGTTTCTTGGGTTGTTTTTTCATTAATTTTGATAAGTTTATGGTTTTAAGTTAAGATTTGTTGTTTTACTTTATTGATTCGTTTGTTTTGCAGGCTGTTAATTAATAGATCTGGTTTCTTTACATTAGTGTATTTCATCCACTGATGATTTTTTTTTTTTTTTTTTATCTTATTGGTCATTGGTGTTTCAGTGATCTTGTATCGGTTGCTTCGCTTCTACTATGCTTAATAGATCATCTTTATTATATATATATATATATATATATATATATATATATATATATATATATAATTTTATTTACTTATTATTGAAGCTTGTTTAATTTTGTTTTAATTTATAGTATTTCTTATAAAATTAAAGATGTAATTTCTTTTATTATAATAATAATTAAAAAAAAAAAAGAAATTTTTTTAATAATAACATTTTTATTATTAAAATGTATATAAAAGTATGATGTTAAGATGTAGAAATCATACAAGGCCATACAAGACATCCAGTTTGATATGATATGATTGACCAATCCATAACTTAAGAAAATCAAGAACTATCAGCAAATACAATTAATACAGTTCATATAAAGTTCTTAATTAGTTTTAAAACGTTTATCTGTCAATTTTCACCCCCCCCCCCTTTCTCCTTTAAGTAAATTTTATTGTATTGTTGTTGATTCGTTTTCTGTGGATTTTCAGGGGAGGAAATAGTTTTCCAAAACACATTTTAAGTATGCAATTGCTTAAATTTCTCGCTGTTTACGTTAACTTACAAATTCACACAAAATAGGCTAAAGTATTTCTTTTCTATGATTAAAAGTTAGCTATTAAATTGTCACTCAGTTTTCCACTAAAAGTGTTATTATTTTTTAAACGTGTAAACTAAGTAAAAACTGATGAATTCAAGCAAAATTATCCAAAATTTTTTTTTTTTTTTTTTTTTTTTTTTTTTACGTGCCATATCATTAATAAACGAAGGTGCCTTTATTTTATAGGATTAACATGGGGAAAGAAAGGGCGAAATCTGAATGACCAACAATTTTGATGTATTTTATTAATTCAAAGTATAATAATTTCATTATTCTAATTTTATTTAAAAATTAAATAAAAAAAAAATTTGGTTGATCATTTACTATTCCAATTTTATTATTACAGATCCGACTGTGCAAAATAACAGCAAAATAACTTGAAAAAAAAATAGCATAAAAATAATATAATTTAAAATTAAGTTTTAAAAGAGATGACTGTTCTTTTGATTAGTACTCAGTTATTTTAAACAATGCAAAAATACTTGTTTTACTATGTAGAACAATACTTCTTTTCTTATTAAACCAAAATTATTTGCATTCGTATAAAAAATCATAATTTATTCACATCGTTATCATAATTCATTCACATTTATCATTACTATTGTTATTATAAAATTAAGTGGGAAAAGGTTACTTTTATGTTTTCGTTGCTACATGGTTTCAACTATATATATATTCGTATGTGTGTGTGTGTGTGTGTATTTAATTTTCTTTTCCTTATTAATGCTATAACAGAATCTTGAAGTCATAACATATGAAATTAAAATTTTTAAAAGCTGGTAAATAGAAAATAATAATATGTAAAATAAATATAACAGTCGTTTTTTAAAGTCAATCTAACAATATAAATATCCTATCTGATGTCATCCCAAAAACACTCACACGCAAGCTCTCTTTCTCTCTCTATATATATATATGCCTCATCATAGAAGGCGCCCTTGTGATGGCCTGTCCACCGCCCTCTGAAGTACCCAGCACGGGCCTGGACATTATACAAATAAAAATAGAAATATATATATATAAGATATAGTATAGTTATGGAAGGTTTAAGTTATTTCTTACAAAAGGTAAAAATTTTAAGAATAAACTATAAAATACAGATTAGAATAGAGCGAACAAAAAGAAAAGCAAGCGGTAAAAGAGTGTAAACATTCACACTTCGTGTACTGTGACGTCAATCCCCTCACGGAGCGTTTTCGGATCACGTGGTTTTGTTTTGGTTTTTAGCGATTTTAAAACGTTAATTAAAAGTTAATTTGAAATAATTTTACGATTTTAATTGGATTTTTCGGATTCCCAAGATTGATTTTATCGATTACAATTAAAAGAAATTGTTTTTCCTTCCGTGTGCAACTTCCCCATTATGTTGATGCTATGCAGACCGAACCTTGTGCAGTTTGCTGATCAAGCAGTAGATTATTTATTCAATAACATCCTTGATTAGCAGATTTTCATGACAGAAGACAATCATTTTTATGCTATGTAGAAGATCTTAGAAAATTTATTTTTCTAAGGGTTTATTATTATTATGACAAATGAAAAAAAAAAAAAAAAACGGTAAATTTGTTTTAAATCATCAGAAAACGATGGTTCAATTATTCGTTTTAAAGGTGATATCGAATTCTTTTGAAAGATAATCATTGTGAAAATTTTTATCCACCCCTCCCCCATCCCCGTATACTTATTCCTAGGGGAAAAAACAATGTCCTATGAATAATAATAATAAAAAAAAAACTGTTTGACTATTACTCGTTATACAGCCAAATTGAATCAATAATGTATATCAAATGTATGTCACACAGAAAGTTTGGTGAGTATATATATTACAGAAGCTGATAGATAGCCTTTCTGTGAATGGAAAATATTGGAACGTGGCAGTGCCACCTGTCGTCCAATATGCACCCAAAGGCAATCTGTTGAGTTTTACGTAATATTAATTTCACGTACCAAATTTACAACATTTATAAATCACAGAAGTTGAGATTTTTCGTTTCCGTTATGAGATTACATTGCAACATAGCACCTGTTGGCCGATGTGCATCCAAAATGGACCAGTAAAGCTTTACATAAAATCGATTTCACTTATAACTTCAGCGTATCACAAAATTTAAGTGTTAAATCACAAGAGTTAAAATATTGCCTTTCCGTTAAAATGATTAAATTGCAGATTACAACGCCACCTGTTGGACAATGTATACATCCAAATTGTATTAGCAGAGGTTATCATGATATATATCAATATATTAAGTTTAATGCATTTGTACACTATAGAAGCTGAGATATAGCCGTCCCATAAATGGAGGGTTTCATTACATAGCACCGCAATCTATCGGACGATATATCCTAAATGAAATTTAAATAACCTCCAATTTAGGGCAAGATCTAATTATGTAACAAGTTTGGTTGAATTCCATACATTGATTCATGAAATACAAAATTCACAAAATTTTTCCATGAGTTTAAAATTTTGTAATTTTTTTTCACCTCACCGCTACTGATTCTTGAAAAGCATTCTTTACTGACGTGCTAACAAAACGTTAAACTGTAAATGTAAAAAATGCTCTATTCTCTATCAAGCTAAAAATTATAAATTTCGAATAACTTACGAAGTTTTTAAATTAGAATGTTACAAATCTCTCAATAGGATTCTTATCAATATCATAAGCGATATTTTAAAACTGGTCCGATCTCTCTGCAATCATTTGTTCTTGAGATATCGTGTACATGGACTAACGGGCTATCACGCTAATAGGTGCCGATACCATACCAACCTTTTGACTTCCGGATTCCTCACGCCAGAAAACGTGTAAAAAAATCAAAAACTGAAGTCAAAAATTTTCATGATTAACCTAGTTTCTCAACCAATAGTACTAAAAAGTCATTTTGTCATATTCGTTATAATTACACTGTTACAGAACGTGTTATGACGGTGTTACACTTGAACGTTCTATATAGAACTAGAATTGTACGTTTTATAGATGGTACAAATCAAACATTTTCAGAACGTTCTAAATAATACCATTTCTGAACGTGTTTTAGAACGTTCTTTTGACACGAAACACGGTGTTTGAACTATTGAAACCGTTATTAGACGTTCACAGAACGTTCCTGTGCTACTTGGGATAGTCTATATTAGCAATTAGTTGCTCTTGCATAATTTTAAAAAATTAGCGATAAAATGATTGATTCCATATTTCAGCAAATTTATTGCATACATCGGATATTGTCTTTGTAAACAAGGACGAATTTCATTGATTAACATAGAGATAAAGCCTATTTCAGCAAACAATTAAGATTAAAATAACCTTATTAAGCAACGGCGAAATGATTGCGTGTTTCAATAATCAGCCACAAATCGTCGTGAATTTCGGAAATCACCTTTGAAAAGATTTCAAATTTTATCGATTAACGTCGAAATAATATCGTATTTCAGCAATTAGTTGCGTTTAAGCATACATTTTTGACAGTTAATAGTAAAATGATCCCGTATTTCCAAATTAGGCCGCAAAATTATTGCATATTTTGGGATTCAGCTTTGAAAAAAGCATAAATTTCATAGATTAGCAGCGAAATAATTGAGTATTTGGAGATTAAACTTTATAAAGAATACGAATTTCATCGATTAGGCGCAAAATAATAATACAAGGTTTCAGCAATCGACCACAAAAATATCGTGAATTTCAGGAACAGCTATAGGGGGAAAAAAAATTTCTGAATTTTATTGGTTAGCAGAGATATAATAGCGGTATTTGGGAATTAAATGTGATTAAATGTAAATTTTAACTATAAAAATTGACACCATAGTTAGCAGTGAAAATAATCCCGTATTTTCGAAATCAGCTGCAAACTTATTGTGTATTTCAGCATTCAGCTTTGAGAAAAAAGTGCAAATTACTTCTATTATCAACGAAATAATTGAGTATTTGGGAATTTAACTTAAAAAACACAAAAATTTTATTAATTAGCGATGAAAAAAATTATGCATTTCGGCGATCAATCGTAAAATTATCGCAAATTTTTGAAATCAATCTTGAAAAAATATGTGAATTTTATCGATAACTGGTGAAATTATAGCATATTTTAACAAGTGGTTGTGACCAGGGGTGCAGAAAATGTTCAAACCTCGAAAATTTCCCCCAAACACAGTATAATTTTCCCTCAATAATGCAAAAATCTACTTTGCTATACAAAGTCATTTGTTCTATGTAATAAATCTTTAAGAGAATAAGTATACAGTGTAACATAAAAATATCGCTGTTAGTGTATAAGCACTTCAAAGTAGCAAATTGTTATTTTTGATTTACATTTTTATTTTCTCTTAAAAAAATATTCAAAATTTCCCCAGTCAGTTTAAATTTCCTCCGAACCTCGTTCAGGCGTTCGGACATATTCTGCACCCCTGGGTGACTATATGTATAAATATTGTTAATTTCACATTTATTTTTGCACATGCTGTGCAATTTTTTTTTTTTTTTTAATAATAATGTATAGACTTAAAAAAAAAAAAAAAAAAAAAAAAAAAAAAAAAAAAAAAATGATGATACTCTTATCTACCAGATCGAGCAAATATCGAGAGAGAAAAATAGATACCTACCATTCCTTATAGAATTATGTGTAATTTAATTATTTATGGGGGAAAATGCTTAGGGAATCTACATATTTAAAGCCTGCAATAACTTAAAAATATTGTAGATTACAATTTAAGAATTTTTAAATAAAATTATGTAAAAAATAAATATTTAGAAATTATTTAAGTAAAAATTCTTAAATTGCAAATTAGAAGTATTTTGCAACAAATATTTCACTGGCTCCTAATTATTTTAATTATACTTTTATGAAATTTCAGTTCTTTTGGTCAAGTAGATTTTGAGCTACACTTAAAAAACTAATATCACCAAGAGATTTAGGATTGAAAAAAAAAAAACATTAAAAAACTCAAAAGTCCCAATAAGTATAATTGCTAAGCATATTGACTAAATTACTTCAAATTTAGTATCCGGTTGTAAAATTTTCTCCAGAATCTAGAAGTCAAAATTGTGTATTCGTTGGAAATATAAATTTTAACATCGTTGCACACTATTCGAAAATCTGACTTCAAAGTATTGTGTTGTCACCAGGTTCTGAGCTACTGAGAAATTTTCAAATGTCTAGCTAGTAGGGAAGTTAGTTAAAAATAGATTTCAAGATTTGTTCCGGACAAGCAAACACACACAAACAAACAAGAACAGAAGTTAATAAAAACATGGTAATTAACCTATCATTTAATTCACAAAGTAATAACCTAATACATTTAATATATTTTTAAACCATAATAATGTTTAAAGCGAAGAGGAAAAATAATTAGTAGGAAAAATTTAAAAATTTTCAAAAAATATAAAATTTTGATTATTTTATTATTATTATTATTATTATTATTTTTATTTAGTTTTAAAGAATTTTTAATATATTTAATTGTATTACTATAATTTACCACCTATATATACAAATTTTTATAGCTATAAGACAATTTACAAAAAGATTATAATATTCACTCTCACTACAAGACGATACATTGATATGTTTCCTAACATAAAACTTTTTTCTGGAAAAAAAAAAAAAAAATTATATATAGTATATATACATATAATGAATGTTAGTTCATATAGTACATTGCAACTTAAAAATATGCATTTGATGGTTTAAACCAGTTTTTAGCACGTCTCGTCAAAAACCATCCCTGTAATAATATTTTTGCAATTTTTAGCCTTTACACTTCGTAGTTATTTCTTGTTAAAATAAACAATTCATAAATCCTCTTAACAAACATTTACAATTAAGAAGTATTTTGAAATAATTACATACCCACCCCATTTTTTTTTTTTTTTTTTTTTTTTTTTTTCTTTTATCAAGAAATTCTAAAGAAGTTAAAAAAAAAGATAACCACCGGCTTCGAAGCAATTAATAGAGTACTAGCTAAAAAATTGATGGAATACTCAATGAGCAATATAAAAATTTTCACCTATCATCTCACACATGGTATTTATCTGACTTATTTTAAAAATCAATTGACCAGCAGATAATGAAAAAAGTTCTTCTATCATTTTTTTTTTTTTTTTTTGCTTTAAGTTTTTAATTTTTCATTAATTTATTTTTTAAGTATAAGCATATTCATTTTTTAACTTTCGTGTATAAAAAACTCAAGCCTTTGAAAAATGTATTTTTATACATGCTGTTTTTTTTTTTTTTTTTTTTTTTTTTCTGAGCTTATGAATGCATTTAATACTTAAATAATAATAATAATAATTATAATAATAATAAGTTAATCAAAAAATAAAAACTTACTTAAAACAGAACAAACAGTAGAAGAAAGTTTTTAATTATCTGCTGCATGGGTGAAAGTAAAAAATTTTCGCTGGACTGAAGTATATATATATATTTTGTAATATTGGGTAAAATATGATTAACTCATACATAATGTATGTAGATATTCAAAACATACATTTCCAAGGGTTACATTAATAAGCATAAGTATGAAAACTTAGGAAAATTATTCATTAATACAATTGAATTAACATTAATAGGGGCTGATTCAGAAAAAAAAATTGAGACCTTTATTTGCCCCTAATAAAGATTAATCCCATAAAATTGGCCTATCTGTATTATAACACATAAAAAAAGACTGAATTCAGTCAATAGACTGAAAACTTTCACCCATGATCTGCTGGCAAACTGATTTTTGAAATAAGTCAAATACCATGTAACTGACAATGTAAGAATTTTTTTTAAATGATAAAAAACTAGCATTTTGTAAATCACAAAGAAATTGTTTATTATGACATAAAATGCTAATTTTTTATCATTAAAAAAAATTCTTACATTGTCAGTTACATGGTATTTGACTTATTTCAAAAATCAGTTAACAAGTGTCCGTATTTATATAATACAAATCAATGTTTATATATACAAAAATGAATAAATAATGTTAAAAAACTATCACTTATTCGGATACAGTCTACCGCTGAAAATAAAAAGGTGTTTATTTGGTATTTAAAGAACAAACAAAATTAAAAAAAAATTTATTAAAATCACACAATCAACTGATTGAAAGAAAATCATATTTATGAAATTTTATTTTTCCGACTGAGTGAAAATAATGCCTGGACCGGGAGTCGAACCCCGGATCGTATTTTCACTCAGTCGGAATAATAAAATTTCATAAATATGATTTTCTTCCAATCAGTTGTTTGTGCGATTTTAATTAAAAAATTGTATTTCTTTCTCCCATTATTTAATGGTGCTTTCCATTACCTGCGGCTTATTTCTGTTGAGCTATCTAAATGATAGACCAGATGTCTCTGCCTAAAGGTTGTCTGAGTGAGTAATGCCGACCGATTGTCGGCCTGGATAGCTCAAATGGTAGAGCCTTGACCTTGTAAGTCAATGATCCGGGGTTCGACTCCCGGTCCAGGCATTATTTTCACTCAGTCGGAAAAATAAAATTTCATAAACAAAATTAATGTGAAAAGCAGAAAGGGAGGGGGCAATTAAATATAGAGTAAAGGCACTTTTACGATATGCTGTTTGTCAATTAACTAAATTTTGTGTTTAAAAGACTTTTTTAATTTCAAGATGTGCAAAATTCTTCACATATGTATCAATTATTCTTCCTTACAATTACTCGGTATTCGGCCAACTATTTATAACATTGCTTTAAATTTTATTTTGAAATGTTTAGAAATTGCAGAAGTAGGAGTTTCATAGTAAATATTAAATAATGCAATGGGAAATTGAGAACTAAAAACTATAAATATATCCTTAAAGTGTTTGAGATAAATGAAGGCGGTAAAAACTGATAAAACCCGTTACACCATTACACAGTAAGTATTATGCCAACCCTGTGGCAGCTCATACCGCTAAAACGCTCTAGAGTGATCCCTGGCAGCAGGAGTTGTTTATATTTAATCAATGTCTACGGATATTCCACCTCCTTCCATGACTTAGCGGTAAGATATATCTTTATAGTTTTATTTTCTTAAAACTTACAATTAGTTTTTCATAAAATGTAATTACATGTTTCGTCTGTTATGAAGAACAAAAATGTTGTCAAATATAAACAAACCAGTGTTTTCACTACAGTCGCTTTTTATGCAAAATGCTAGACAGTTATCCAAAATACGATAATTAAAGAACAAGATCACACATTTATACTAAAGAATTACATTAAATTCTATAATAATAATAAAAAAATCTTTCACGAAAAAGTCACAATAGACAATTTGCACGTTTTCTGACTTTATTCTAATAGAAAATGAAAAGGTAAGAAAATAAATACATTTTCTTTATTTGAAATCTAATGACTGATTTATAACAATTTTTACATCGCACTATTTACTGTATAGAGAAAACTTTGTATAATATACCGTGACGTCACTCTTTATGACAAACGAAAGTAATCGTTGTTTACATTCGATTTCGTGCTTTGCTTTGCTTCTTGAATCAGTGAAATAGGTTTTCTATGTTATAATAATGACTGGATATTAAAAAAATGTAGTATAAATATTGCATTGTACCATTTTGCACTAATACAGCGGCTAACGCTTCTCAAAAGTTATCCTTTAGCGTTCCACAGGATCCTATGAAATGAAAACATTGGACAACCGCCATGAAAAGAAAACATTTGAAAATGATGATAATGGAAAATGGTGATAATGATATTGAATGATTATAAGATGAAAAAGAAATGCTCAGAAATCACATAAACGATTAATAATTACGAAAGTTAAAACGAATTGCTGCTTACTAACCAGGCTAACAGAATGTAAACATTGAAGCATCATAAAGTGTGACGTCAGGCAGCGTTTTGAAGTCACGTGATTTTTGGTTAATTTTAAAGTTATTTTTTAAATTAATGAGACCTTTTTTTGCATTTTTAATAAACTTTTTGAAATTTATGGGCCTAAAACTACCAGAAGAAGGATTTTGTTCAAATCCCGCATGTGTGCAAATTCCTCATTCAGGATGAACTTTTTTAAAAAATATTGTGATTTCGGACAAATTGTGAAAATAGTTTAGTTGCATAAATTTGGTAAGAAATGAAATTATAAACAAACTGTCACTAAACAGTGTGAGCAATCTATTATTGATAAGTAATGCAGGCCTTGAAAGTGGGTTTAATTTTTAAGATGCATTTGTACAAATAACTGCTATGGTAAAAAAAGAAGAAAAAGAAATCTAAGTAAGAAAGCTTTTGATAAGTTTCATTTAGCTTATTTTTGGAATAGCTTTACTATAAGGCGCCCATCGCTGCTGCTGATGTACATCTCACTGAATGAGTCAATTACTGCAAATCGACACTGAATCATTACAAAACATCAAAAACACATTTTAAGAAAATAAATTATTGTTTCACTCTG
This sequence comes from Salticus scenicus, assembly GCA_963930645.1. Taxonomy (NCBI): domain Eukaryota; kingdom Metazoa; phylum Arthropoda; class Arachnida; order Araneae; family Salticidae; genus Salticus; species Salticus scenicus. The sequence goes on along the minus strand of CAWVNO010000681.1, from coordinate 88,327 downwards.
GTGCTTGTTTTGAAATTCACTGAAATAAATTAAGCATACTATTTTAAAGATTAATAAAATATTTAAAACAGTAATAGAAATTTAGGCTACTTCACCACAAAAAAAAACAAAAAAAAAAAAAAAAAAAATCAGAGAGCTTTCAAGCTTTAACACATAAAATTCAGCATTATAAATGATGTGTAATATAAAATAACTTGAAGATTTGCCCCAAATTTTCAAAATTACAGCCTTGCAGCACGAATCTGAAAATGCATGAAAATCTGTACAGAAGCAATCACAAAACAAACAAAAAATAAATAAAATCACTGGATGCAGCTAATTTGTCGTGCACGAAATATTAAAACTAAAACAATATCACTGAATACCCCTAAGTCGTAGCACATGAATCAGAAAATGCATAAAAATCTGTACTACAGTGGTCACTATCCCGATATTAAAACAAAAAAAACATCACTGGATACTCCTAATTCATGGTACATGAATAAGAAAACGCATGAAAATCTATACTGCATCAATTACTAGAATACACTTTTTTCCCCTAAATAATTCCATTTATTAAAAAGTAAAATAAAATAATAAAATACACTCAAAAAATTAATTTTTGTATCTCAAAAACGCATTAAAAAGAAAAATCATTCAGCTGCGCCGCATTACGATAAACAGACGCGCGCGGCTGGTGCAAAAAGAAAGACAAAGTTCCAAGACAGTTAAATGAAGTTCCGATACAAAAGGTTGGCGTAACATCATGAATCGCCAATGGGTACCCTATAGTAAAGCTTAGCCTTATTTTCTTTATACTGCTTGTGCTGCATTATTATATTTAGAGTAGAGTACAGTATAAGCTTGATACAGGGTTGCCAGGTTTTCCAGGTCTAGTCTAACCGTATATTGAGCATTGACTGTGTTGAGGGCAAAATAATTAAGGTCCCACTTGTAAACACAAAATTTACATATGACAAAAGTTGCATATAATGATATCATTTGTCGCTTATAAGCGAGATAAGAAATTCCTTATATGAGCAAAAAAGAAGGGTGGTGGTGTTTAAAAAAAATAGCAGAAGCTAATGGGGGGAAAAGGGGAGGAAATAACCGTGCATTGGCAGATTTTTTTTTTTTTTTTGTATTTTTTTTTCTTTTCCCTGACTTTTATAGTCGATTTTCAAATTCCCTGACTATTCCAGGTTCTCCAGGTAATGTGGCAACCCTGTTGATATAAAGTAGTTTTCATACTACCTTAGCTATATCCGTCAAAAGCATTATAAATGATTATCATGACACACAACTAAGACATTCAAATTCATTTAAAATTTAACAATATTCAGTTATAATGTATAAATACAGTGCACACAACATTCCCCAACTATCCCATTACATTAAACTTGTGATGTATCTAATTAAGGCTGCACATAGCTCCCTTTCTCCCTTCCCATGTTATCATATATAGGATTTTTGTTGCTTCGTTTTACAAGGCTGTATCATTCAAAAATAAAGTTTTTCGGATTATGTTTTTTGAAAAGAATAATACAGCTATTTTATTCCAATAAATAAATTTTGGCCTCTAATCGAAGTATCTCTTAGTATATCGATTAGTTAGGATCTCTAATCAAAACATTTAAATTTATTTTTCCAAAAATAGCTAAGCTAAAAGGTGACATATTACCAATAACAAGAAAACTGAGTTAACATTTTGCGAAAAAAGCGACTGTAAAAAATGAAAACAACTTCCGGGTCATCAGACGAAGCCAATAATTACATATACGTAAAATTAAGTTAAAAAATATAAGCAAGTTTTAAGAATATAAAATTATAAAACACTTACTACTAAATCATGGAAAGAATTTCTATATCCAATCAACAAATTATTAAACAAACACCGCGGATTTATACAGTGCAAGCAATTAGCTTAGCGTCTACAGGATGTACGCATCCGTATGATGTACGCATGCGCTGCAAAGACCATGGACCATGGTATAAATTCGTGCGCATGAGGGATTTAAACGCTTTCGCTTTAAAAAAATTTTTAATTCATTATGAATAATGATGAAATAGAATATCTATGATTACAAAATACTTCGTTTATTTTAAATATTATCTAAATACTTTTTTGACGAAATGGGAAATCTTAAAATTAAAAATATTTTCTTCATAACAAAAATTTATTGACTGCCTTCAGATTAAACCAACCAACCACAGCCTCAGAAAACCGAATGACGCCTGTTCTGAATTCTGAGAATATGCAGTTCAAATACATGTATTGGTGGAGGAAAAAATAGTTCGATTTTTAAGCTAAATTATTTAAGAAACAAGAGTTTTTTGGGAAAAACGGGCGACGTCACGCTTCACAGACAAAATAAATTAATATCATATATCAATTTCATAAAATTTCTCCGAGCCGTTTTCGAGAAAAAAATCTTACACGATAACTCATTTTTCCTTTAAAGTCTTAAATTGCAACTCCAGATCTCAAAATATATACAATGTTGAAGTGTGAAACTTTCAGGATAGCATCAGGCAGAAGAAAAAACGTTATTCTGAAAACATCAGATCAAAATATGTCCTATTTACTGAGATATTAAGTGTCGGCGTTTCCAAATCTCTTTGATGTAAAACTAGCTGTATAATAGAGTGTCGCTGCTAAGCTTTGTTTGAGCTTTGCTGCGTCACTCAAAAAACTGCCGTTTTTTATGATTTAAAAAAATTTCATTGACCCTCTGAATAAGGGACACCTCTATTTAAGGGACAAAATGTCTGGTCCCTTAATGAGAGGTTCGAGTGTATTTCAATTTGACATTCAATATGAGGATTTCCAAAATATTTCTCAGCTTTTGTCTTGTAATATGCACTATTAATATTCCTTTTCAGTGAAAGAAAGCAGCGAATAGGTGGGCAGAGCTCTGCATGTGTTAATAAGTAAAGTGAGTCGGGGGGGAGGCGAGGCCTCCCTCGGGGGTTGGTGAGCGGAGCGAGCAGGGGGCAGTGCCCCCTAGTATTTTCAATATTACATTTTTTTTTTTTGTTGTTGTTGTTAAAAATGAAAAAAATCGATAACTTTATTTTAAATTATGGCAGATCGATGGTTCAACCACTCGTTTTAAAGCTATTGGCGAGCTCTTTTGAAAGATACCCATCATGAAAATTTACTCCCCTCGAGGGGGGACTTCCGCTCCTACATGCACAATTTTTTTTTTCTCAGTTGACTATATTACAAATAATTCTTTTAAATTTCATAAGGATTATTAAAAAATAATTCTCTCTATACACATTTATACAAAATTTTGTCCTATATCACCATGTTAAAAATTTAGAAAAAGCGGAATGGCAACGCAAGCTGTTGGACAATTTTTACCAAAAGTTGATAGGCACTAATTTATGTCAATGTGTAACTACATACCAATTTGTATTAAATTCTGTGCGGTAGTCCCTGAGATACAGCTGCCACAAAATTTTGTCACACACAGAGAGAGAGAGACACCTAGACAGACAGACATTTTCTAAAAATGGTCAAATCGTGTTCTACAGCACTCGAAACGTGTAAATTCATCAAAAACCTGAGGTCGAAAATTTTTACGAATCCAATACTTTCTACTATTGAATATAGAAGAAAGTAAAAAATATATACATGAAAAATGAGGATGTGTGCTTCAATAATTTTCTGTCGACTGTACACTCATTTTATGTCAACATTTGTTTTAATAATGGTCATCACACATACCATATTTGTTGCATCTGTATAAAGTAGTATATATATATATATATATATATATATATATATATAATATATATATATATATATATATACCATAGATATAGTCTTCCCATTTATGGGCAATATTGAGCAAGGCAGCGCTACTTGTCGGTCATTATGCACCCAAATTGAATCCCCATAGATTTTATAATGGTGCTCTTACACATAAAATTTTATACACATACACACAACACAAGCTGAAACCTTTCCGTAAATGGGGAAAATTTCAGTTTAGCAACACCACCTGTTGCGCGATTTACACCAAAAGTGGAAAAGCACCAATTTATTTCAAGCTGCAACTAAGTATAAAATAAAATTATGTCCATTAATTTTTGAGCTAGAGTTTCAACAAAAGATTGGCACACAAAGACAGATATGTATTTTTTAAAAATAAACAAATTGTATTCTAGATCTTCCAGAATGCGTAAATCCGTTAAAAACGGAAGTTGAAAGGTTCAAAACTTTCTTCGGTCGAACATTGAATAAAGCAAATAACATGAACACTACACGATTTCTTCCTGCATCCATTAAACATAACATTTTTAAAGACTAAAAATTAATATATTGCTTTCTACCTTATATGAAAAAGGTTTCATGTAAAAGCCAACGAGATATATAAAGTGGAGTGATAAATGGTAAAACCCTTGAAAAGGTGCAAGATGTGTCATGTGGATGTGACATGCTCCCCTTGCACCTGCGTATTTGGTGGTTTCCTTGGTTACAGTTTATTTTCAATGAATTTCTATGGCAACTGCTTGGAGATAACCGCCAATGTTTTTGTTTACTTATTTAATTTAACGTTTTCGTTTTTTTTTAATCATTTTTGTTTTATTTTACTTCTTTTTATTCCGTGTAGTCAAAATTTAACTGACAAAATATTTAAAACTAGTTGATAAATTATTAATAGTTGTTAAATTTAACTCTTTTAAAAGGTTATTTTTTCTTTATAAACACTTTTAAACTTTGTTGGGAAAAGATGAAAGAAACAGTATTTTATTATTTGTTATAATGTGAAATATATGAAAAATTATTTTAAAAACAATTTATTTCGGCAATATGACTCTCGTGTTACCTAATAATAATGATTATTTGCTAAACTGAAATTTTAAATTGCCAAAAAAGCGATAAAGAGCCAAACTTAGCAACCTATTGGTTAATGTCACGTGATTCATCTTGAACCACGGAAAGCCATTCCTTTATCCATTGAATCAGCACTCTATTTTATATATCTCGTTGGTAAAAGCTTATATTTCCATTTAACATTTATAAATTGAACTATATTAGATTTGTAAAATAAAATATGTATGCAAGAAGCAATTCTTATGGTTTCTGGTGTAGTTTTCGCAGATTTTAAATCTTTAAATTGCGTTTTCTCGGTTATACCCCCGTTTCGCCGACACTAAAATTTCCTACCCCCCTTTCGTTGACAAATTCCCCCAAAAAGGGAAAATCATCGTTATCGGTTCAATTTCGCTGACATTGTGTCGGCGAAACGGGGGTATAACAAAAATTTTTCAAGCGCATTTAAGAATGTTGAACATCTGTAAGAAGTGTGTTGTTTGAAGGCAATAATCCTATAAAACCTAGAAGCTAAGATCCAGAAAAGATTGGGAAGTAAATAGGCTACACCCGGAAATAGAAATTAGAATGTGAAAAACAGGCGTCAATGGCACTTAATTATTTTTTCTTAATTACCAAAATGGTCTACTCTGGCACAGTTGTTAAAATTTTTAATAGGTTAAGACTTATTATTATTATTTACTTAAATAATAAATACAAGCACAAAAATTAATATGAATATATTTATATTTAAAAAAAGTAAATAAATAAATAAAATAAAAACTTCCGTAAAACTGAATAAATAGTAGAATTTCTTTTTAATTACCTGCTGGCCAATTCATTTTTAAATTCAGCAGAATTCTAAATATTACATCTTCAAGCAAAATGGGAATTACTAGAAAATATTCATTCAAACATTTTTTTTTTTTTTTTTTTTTTTTTTTTTTCGGTTGTTTTAATTATTAATTTTTACTTTCAGTTTTATAAGTCCAAATTTGATTAAATTAATTCAATATTTCAGAAATTACCATGATGACAAATTTTTGATTATTAAATTGATAAACTAAGGAATAACAATTGGAAGAAAATTAAAAAATAAAGAAATTGAAATATTACGATCATGATAGAACTTACTTCAGTGTTATTTTAGAAATTGAATCTAATGAGATAAGGAAAGTTAATTTTAAGCAAGGTCTAGGTCTTGAAGATAAGTACCTAAATTCTTTTAACCCAATAATATTTATGCTTAAACGCACACACACACACAGGCAGAGAGAGAAAAAAATAATCCATAGACTCAAAATATAAATAAATAAATTATTTGTCTTTACCTGTATTTCTAAATTGTAATAAAAATTCCAAATTTATAATACAATTATTCTTATACTAGCAGACTATGCCCACTTCGCTGGTCCTATATTTAAATGATTTTTCAAAAGAATTCATTTTTTATTCATTTTTATACAACCTTATAAGTAAAAACTCAAAAAAGAATAATTTAAATTGCTCTAGACCCCCCCTTCGGGTAACCGTTGCCTACGGCAGCTACATTTGCGCCAACACTACATCGGGTCAAAATTCTCACTACTAGCAGAAAGATCTTTCCTAGGCACTTCAGTTTTTGTACTTATCGACGACAAGTGGATCTGTTATTCTTTAAGAACTGCGATTGGCAGTATATCAGCATGTAATATTTTAGTTTTTGAACCATGTATTTTATAGCCCTCGTTCTTCTATATTGCCATTTGATTCCAATAAATATAATAAATAAAAGAAAATGTAGATTTTCTTTTTAAAAGAATTAAATAGATGAAAAACAAATAAATTTTAATTAAACTTAAATTAAAATTAGTATGTTCTGGCCACCACAAGACTTTCTTCTATATATTTCTGTACAAATTCACTAAGTGCGAATAATTTATTAAAACCATTATTAAAAATATTTAACATGATGAATGAAATGATTTTCATCTTAGGGAAATCTAGCACTAAATATCCAAAGAAAGACATCTTAAATAACATCTTAATATATGTAATGTTTTTATAATGGTTATCTCACATATCAAGTTTCGTACAGTTACATGCCATAGACATTGAGATATAGCAATGAATAGATACGATTTTCAGTACATCAGCGCCACCTATTGGCCGATAAGCATCGAAACTGAGTCCTTCTTACATATCAAGTTTTGTTTGATGATACGCAATAGAACCTAAGATACAGCCTTCCTTTGAATTGTAGAAGTCGTTGTGTAGCAGCGCCACCTGTTGAGCGGTTGACACCAAAAGTTGACAAGCACCAATTTATGTTAAGGTGGACCAATATACAAATTTATATGCAATTCTGTGCAGTAGTTTCTGTGATATAGCCTTTCCTAAAATTGCAGAAATCGCTGTATAACAGCGCCACCTACTGCCCGATAAGCATTCAAATTGAATCAGCGTAATATATCATAATGGACTTCTAACATATCAAGTTTTGTTTGATTATACGCAATAGAACCTGAGATATAGCCACCCCTGAAATTGCAGAAATCGCTGTATAGCAATGCCACCTGTTGAGTGGTTGACACCAAAAGTTGATAGGCACTAGCTTAGGTCAAGATGCATCTACAAATAAATTTATATCTAATTCTGATTTTTAATTCAGAATTAGATATAAATTTATATCTAATTCTGATAATTATATCTAATTTTTACTTTCTTCTATTGAATATAGAAGAAAGTAAAAATACAATAAAACAAAATAAATGATAAAAAGTTGCTATATTATAAATTTCATATGTGTGTTTTTATTACATTTATACTCTTTATTTGCGTTAATCTATTTATTACTTTCTTCTGTATTCAATAGAAGAAAGTATTGGAATCGTAAGAATTTTAGACATCGGGTTTTTGATGGATTTACACGTTTTGAGAACTGCAGAACACCATTTGACCATTTTTATAAAAAATCTATCTGTCTGTCTGCGTGTGACAAAATTTTGTGGCAACTGTATCTCAGGTACTACTGCTCAGAATTTCATACAAATTGATATGTAGTTACACATTGACATAAATTAGTGCCTATCAACTTTTGGTAAAAATTGTCCAACAGCATGCGTTGCCATCCAGCTTTTTCTAAATCTTTAACATGGTGGGATAGAACAAAATTTTGTATAAATGTGCATAAAGAGAATATTTTTTTAATAATCATTATGAAATTTAAAAGAATTGTTTGTAATAGAGATAGTCAACAACTGGGGAAAAAATTGTGTATGTAAGAGCCTCGCCTGGGGGGGAGGGGGAAGCCCCCCTCGAGGGGAGTAAATTTGCATGATGAGTATCTTTCAAAAGAGCTCGTCGATACCTTTAAAACAAATGGTTGAACCATCGATCTGCGATAATTTAAAATAAAGTTGTCGATTTCTTTATTTTTAACAACAACAAAAGAGTAATATTGAAAATAAAATTGACTTTTTTGGGATATTTAGTGTTATAATACTTCTCTAACATAGAAATCGTCTGCATTATCATGGAAGATAATTTTTTTAAATAATAATGTTAATGAATTATTTTTACTGGGTGAATTTTTATAGGAAAATATAGAAGAAAGTCATGTGGTGGCCATAACATACTATTTTTTCTTTAATATTTCATAGATTTTCTGGGAGTGTCCTGTAAAGAAAGAAATTTTATGACAATAATCTGGTCATAAATTAGGCATAACAAATGACGAATGAATGGGGTATTTTGGTCGTTAAACTGTACTTTCTAGGTGCAAAATACATTTAATGACTGCTAATTTAGCACTTTGGCTGGCTATACCAATATATGTATTTTATGCTAAATTATTATTTATAAAAGTATATTGCAAATAAACATTTGCCTATAGAAAATTTATTTTCCATAAAACAAGAAATGTCTACTTAAATGAATAAAAAGGAAGCTACATAACAATGGTTATTAATCATACACATTTTTATCATATTGAAACGTATCGAAATATTACATTTTTGTTTAACATTTAAGTACTTGGTTATTTAAATGAAGCAAATATCCTACAACAACAAAATAATATCAACATAAAAAAATAAAAATCGACCCAAAATCAAAAAATTCTAAATCATTATGTGTTTGTGCACCTGGGACTGTCAGTCATATCAACCGATAAAAAAGAGTGGACTAGACACTGCTAATCTTCTTACGTAACTAGTATCCACCATTTCCTCGAATTGAAATTTCTTTTCCACTTGTTTTCCCCATTCCTATAGAACAAATCCCTAAATAGCTCAAAAGGGAAGCTTGAATGGGAAAAATGAGGGGGGTAGGAATTTTCTTGTCGGCGAAACGGGGGTTACACCGTTTTCTCAAAGTCTGAATTTTTTTCTGCATTCATAATCTTTACAGAAATTTAAGATTTTTTTCTTTTTCATGTAATCTATTTTTAATAATAATAATAATAATAATAATAATAAAATCTAGGATAAATTTTGCAATGTCTTTAAAAGAAAAAAAATATTAAAAACTAGCAGGCTTTGCCCGCTTCGCTGGTCATTATATTGAAATGAATCCCCAAAACAGCATATCATTAATAATAACAAAATATCTAAAAAAAAAAAAAGAAAAGAAAAAAAAATCATTGAAATCCGTCAAAATCTAATTTTAAGTTGCCCAATGCCTTCGGCAGTCCCTTACCTGCTTTTTACTCCCCCTCCCTCGCGGTTACAGTTGAAAGTTTTACAAAATCTCATCAAAGTGCATATTTCGCACACTTAATTAACACCCACACACCAAAATTCGCCATTCTTAGGTAATTTGGACGGATTTAAGCTTCAAAATGTGGTTTTTGCCCCGCCCGTCCCAAGAGGAAGGGGGGTGGGTAAATTTCCAAAATTACTTTATATTGCATGTTGCATACACATACCTAACCGACACATAAAAAAATTGAGATCATGAAATTATTTAAAGCTGAGCTATGCTTTAAAACTTTTTTTTTTAATCTCTCCCCCCGTTCTTAAAGGAGGGAAGGAGGAGGGAATTTCGCAAAATCTCTTCGTTAGATACATATAATCGTCCCTTACATAAAAAATGTCCAACCTTAGATAATTTAGTGCAGCGTTAAACATGAATACATGTTTTTGCCCCCCATTCTCCAAAGGGCGGTAGGGTGGAATTTCATAAAATCCCTTTGTAGTGTGTAGTATGTGAGTACCCTTCTTCCAAAACCTTTTCCCTTCCCTCCCCCCCCTTAAAAATCCATACATAGAAGTTATTAACACACTCATAGAATCTCACTACCCGTCATTACAAAGAACACTTCACAGCACACAAATTTTAACTAATGACTTTAATAACGATGAAAAAATTCACCTAAAAGAATTACACTACTGCACTAATTCACTACCACCAAACAAGGTCCCTGGGGTTGATTTAATAGATTCAAAATTACTAAAAAATCTTGTCAAAAATTACCCGTCTCTCTTTATAACTTTCTTCAATAAATGCTTCTCACTAGGGTCCTTTCCAACGATCCTGAAGAGAGGTCTAGTCATCTTCTTTTCAAAGAAAAACAAAGATCACACAAATCCCAACTCCTATAGGCCTATCACACTTCTGCCCACATTAGGCAAACTAATAGAAAAAATCATAAAAAATAGAATTATGACAGCTCTGGAGAACTCAAAATTTTTTGACGAATCACAACATGGTTTTCGTGAAGGAAGGGGCACCATCTCAGCGATCAAAAAATTCAAACAACTAAAATCAGAAATTCAGGAGAAATTCAAGTATTGTTGTGCAGTCTCTTTCGACATTCAAGGGGCTTTCGACTCCCTGGATTGGGGGCTTCTCACTGAAATCATTGGGGCCTTACCCATTCAAAACTACTTAAAATTAATCCTGTTAGACTTCATCAGAGATAGGGTCTGTGGAGTGAAGATCGCGGGGTCGATCCAATGTCGGGATGTCGGGAGGGGGTGCCCTCAAGGGTCTTGCCTTGGACCGATGATGTGGCTTTTCGTCGCAGACCGGATCCTCAAACAATTCAAACTTCATGATAATAACATAATAGCCTACGCAGATGATTTTATAATTTTGGTTGGAGAAGACACCAGGGCCAAACTAGAAAATAAAACGAACGATTTAATCAACATCTTTAATAACATTTGCAATAATTTAAAACTTAAACTCTCAACGAACAAAACGACCTCAATAGTTTTTGGCACTGGGGTTTTCGTTTCTAGAACACCAATTTTTAAATTGAACAATAAAAGCATTCCTGTTAAAAATACTCTTCAATACTTAGGCCTAACAATTGACAAATCATTTTCCTGGATCCCTCATCTACAAGCTATAAGAGAAAAAAATTTAAACAGCACTAGTGGCCTATCATATCTAAGAAATAGAGATAGGGGTCTTCAATCAGACATCTTAAAAATCTGGTATCTAACAGTTTTTCAAAAACAGATTGAGTATGGCTTCGAGATTTGGTGGGAGGACCTAAATTGCCACGGGGTACGAAACCTCAAGTCTGCACAACGTCTCGCTCTCTTGAGCGTCATCAAACCCTTCAAAAGCATTTCAAGTGACGCCCTTTGTGTCCTGGCTGGTGTCCCTCCGATCACGATCTACATAGCAAACAAATTCAGACAATATAACATTCTCCATGGAACCTCATCTATACAAATACAAAATACAAATATTTCAAAAGAAAATTTAATGCTCCCCATCCCTACCTTCACTTTTCCGAACTACTATAAACATAACAAAATTAAAATAATAGAGAACCCACCATCTTCAGAGCTACAAATTTATACAGACGGATCAAAAATGCCTGGCGGGACCTCATGCGCTTTTGTAGTCTACTACAAAAACAATATTATTCACACATATCAAATTAAACTTCATCACCTAAATTCAATTTTTCAGGCTGAACTCTTGGCAGTAATACAGGCAATTAAATGGCTCATAAATTCATCCTACAAAAATTTAAACCTAATAATATTCACAGATAATCAATCAACAATTAAAATCCTAAATCAACCATATCCAAAATACGAACTTATTAGAGAACTATATGAAAGCATAGATCAATACAAAGAGCAAATAATCCTAACTTGGACAAAGGCGCATGTGGGAACGGCAGGCAACGAAATGGCAGATTCACTTGCAAAACAGGTTATTTCACAAAACATCTTCGATGAACAGATCTCTCTTCCTCTTCCAGCCTCACTAGTAAAATCATCCATTAATAATAAAATTATCACAGATTGGCAAAGAGAATGGGGGCACAGCGATAAGGGTAGGGATACGTTTTCAGTCCTTAATAACGTAAGCAAAAATTTTATCAGTCCAAATAAAATAGTTACATATTTTATCTCAGGCCATGGCAGCTTCCCTACACTTCTACACAAAATTAAAGTATTAACATCAGATAAATGCAAATGTAACAACAGTAAAATAGGATCCCCTTTTCATTATCTCTTTGAAAAATGCAATTTAATCCCAATTAATTTCAGATTCAACAGAAACCACACAATTCGTAAAAACATGCAAACAGTTCTTTTAAACACAAACAACTACAATAAATTGAAAGATATCTACAACATTCTAATTCAAAACTTTTCCACCATCAAATATAAGATTTAGCATCGTTCACTGGCAGCTGGCTTGCCTTTTTTTTTTTTTTTTTTTTTTACTTTTTAGTGTTTTGGTTTTAATATGTGTTTGATCCAAAATTTGTAAAAATTTGATTTCCAAATAAATTAGGGAACTCTTCCACTTTGATCCCCGGGCCTGTTGCCCGAGATGCGGAATCGCTAGATAGTGGCAGTCAGGTTCGCCTGCCTGCCTAAGATGCATTTTTCCCCTGCGGGTAGATGTGTCTTTGCCGTGGTCACTATTGAACTCAGTGGCGACGGTAAAGACATGTCTATGGCACTAAATCGTGAGATGTGAAGCTCCATGGTGGAAGTTTTCCTTTTCCTTTCCTTAAAAATCCAAAATTCCAAAATCGCAGAAAATAATTTTTTTGTACTCAAGTCTGGTTTTTCCATCTGCAATTTCTTCACCGTTAAGTAATTTGGAGACGAGTTAAGCCTTCTGGGGGGGGGGGGGGGGTATTTTGCAAAATTCCGTCTTAGTTGGGGGTCAGGCTCCGAAAACCAACCTGGTCACTAAAATTTGTGACCCTCTTTCCCACAGAATCGTCATGGCAGTGTTGAGTCAGTGAATCATTGAGTTTACTCTTTTATATGTACAAATTTGTTTATATTTTTTATGGACTACTTGGCTTAAGGTTGCTGTCACAAAAATAGAGTCCTTGGCGAAAAATGTCCTATCTACTTCAGTATTAAAATTAAAAATATACCCAGGATTATAAACTAATAAAGCTCTTTAATACAGTTCTGAATTAGCTTTCATTTTCTTATTATTTAATTTTGATAATGACGTTATGTTGTCATGTGCCTAAGCAAATTTAATATTTATTATTTTTTTTATTATTATTCGCGTGAAATATTCTTTGGCAACAATTAAAAATTAAAATAAATTATCTTAAAGTTTTATTATAGAAGAAATATTTATATTATATCCGCGATTGTAATGAAATGCTCGCCCTCTGGTGGACTAAGGTGAAATTATCACACCACTGATAGCTTTCACGCTGAAACAATGATAGAACAACAAGAAAGCACAATAATAAATCCACGTGGCAATTATTACACGTGGCAATATTTACTAACAACTGCAGTTGAGAGAGCGCCATCTATCGATCATTACAAACGCGGATAGAAGATTAATTAAAAATTTATATTTTTTCCGGTATAAATAGTAGCCTATGTCTTATTCCAGACAATTATCCATCTCTGTGCAAAATTTCATCCAGTTCCGTTTAGCCGTTGTGGCGTGATTGAGTAACAAACATCCATCCAAACTTTCGCATTTATAATATTAGTATAGATTAGTTGTCATGTGCATGTGTTAGATTGAGTTATTTTGCTGTCAAATTGACAAAATTTTAATTTTAAATTTCAAAACTCTGTCGTTCTTGGCGCTTATTGTATTTGGTGATCAAAAACGTAATACGAAAATATGCATGCCAGATGTATATTTTCGTAATATGCATTGTACGAAATATTGTTTCATATTATTCATTACTCTCTTAATATAAGTTGTTAAAATAACCATGATTTTTGAAAGGATTTAATTATGTTCGCCAAATAATTTGTCGATATTTTTTTTTTCTGCTAAGGATGACCGATATCAAATCTATTCCGCTGCAACATATTAGTATTTTATATCAGATACTTTATTTAGACATTTGAAAACAAATTTGACTTCAAATTATGATAGAATATTTATCATTTTCCTTTTAATTAGTATATTGGTTGGATATTTATTGTGTAAATATCATCTTTTGAAATGAAATGTTTGTGTTTTCAATCGAATATGGAAATTTGCCATTTTTTTTTTTTCCCCCTAGAGTTTTGAAATTAAAAATTCAAATTTTGTCAATTTTACAACAAAAATAACTTAATCTAACGCATGGACATGATAATTAATACATACCTATACCTAAATATGGGGATTAAAATCGGGAAATAATTTTCCTCGATTTTTAATAATTTTTTACAAAAAATCCAATGGACGTTTAACATAGGAAATATTTTTCTTGCATAAACGAACGGCCAGTGACGTCATCACTTCGCTTGCGTATTAGCACTTTATCAATGTGTAAAAGAAATTTTTAATTAAAAATGACGTCAATTTTTGTGAGATGCATAATTTTTTTTTATAATTTTTTATCGTTCACGTTTAGATAAATGTATTTATTTTCCTGTTGAAAAAAATAAATAAATTCGTTTTTTTTTTTTTTTTTTTTTTTTTTTGCAACAATTAAATTATGGATAAATTTAAATGGCTAATTTTTTGCTATTATTAGCTTACAAAATTGCTATTTTATGCATAAAAATTGCAAAAACAATTTTTTTTTTTTTTTTTCGGAATAAAAGGTAGCCAACTTTTTAAGTTAGGGTATAAGCTATCTCCATAACAAATTTTATCGAAATCCATCGAGCAGTTTTAGCGTGAAACTGACTCAAATAAACGGACATTCACATTTATAATATACTAGCAGACCCGGCCACGCGTTGCTGTGACTAAGTTATACGTTGAATTATACGGCTGTAAACTATTTAGTACAGTCAAATTATTATTTACGAACAAAGACGAAAACGTTGTAGCCGATGTAAAAACCCACAGGGTTGAGATTTGAAACTTAGGTCAAAATTTGGAAGCGATTGATAAAAATTTTCGTAGTGTTGATATTAAGCACAAATTAATTTCATTGTAGGGTCCTATAAATTTTAATGGAGAAGTGATATATATTATTTCTAATGCTACTTTGGATAAAATTGCTAAAATGACTAATATATAAATTAAATTCTATTAAAATTCTATTAAAATAAAAGAATAAAAGAAACAGACGATTTTAAAATCAATTTTTATGGAGGAGTGAAATGTAATATATGCTATAATGGATAATTTTACTATAAAATGACCTCATCATTTTAAATATTTTAAAGATGGCAACAGCTGTCGTTATAAAAAGGAAAACAATAAGGCTAAACCAGAAAAATAAGTAAATTTGATAAATATTTTAAAACTTTAAAATTGGATATCTTATGAAATATTGGCCATTTAAAGTAAATACATGTATCATTTTAAATAGAAAAAGATTTTGGAAAAGTTTAGTGTATTTTAACGAAGTGATGAGAAGTTTTTGAGTATGTTAAAATTTTAATAGTAAATTCAAGTTAATAAAGATGGGAAACATTGAGGATTAAGATAAGAATAATTATAAGATAAAAAAAAAAATAAAAAAAAAACTTTTTATAAACCATGCTTTTAAATTTTAATATACTAATAATATACTAATTAAAAGGAAAATGATAAATATTCTATCATAGTTTGAAGTCAAATTTGTTTTCAAATGTCTAAATAAAATATCTGATGTAAGATACTAATATTTTGCAGCGGAATAGATTTCATTTCTGTCATCCTTGGCGAAAAAAAAAAGAATATCGCCAAATTATCTGGCGAAAATATTTAATTCCTTTCAAAAATCATGGTTATTTTAACAACTTATATTAAAAGAGTAATGAATAATATTGTTACGAAATTGTAAATAATTGTGTTTATTTTTGTATAAATTCTTTCAAAGAGGCTTAGTAAGTTGATAAAGTGCTAATTTTGTGCATTTCTAGTCGTTTTAGCGTTGAAATAGCCTTATTTTCCATTAAAAACGCATTAAAAAGCCCCAGTAATGCAGGTAATGGATTTGGCGCCAAATTTGGCGACTTTTCCCCACCTTGGCGATTTTTTTGGCGACCTTGGCGAGAAAATCCTTATATGGGATATACCAAATATGGAAGCTGTAAGTTGATTGGTTGACCACTTTCTAGAGTTTTCTCGAAAAATCTGGGTTCCATGGAACAGCATATAAGGAGCGCTTCCTCGCCAAGGCAGTCAGTTCAGTTCAGATCTCACCCAGCTTCGCTAGTGCTTGCATTGCTCTTGAGCCTCTTTGAGAGAGACTTGCTTCAAGTGTTACTGCTATACAGTTTGTACTGTGGATTTGCTATTGACAGCTGTTGTTTAAGCTGTGGTTACTGCTTGAATTGAAGCTGATAATTGGTTTATTGACCTGTATTTTTCTGGAACTTTCTGTGAATAAATTACTGAATTTTTGTAAGTTTGGCCTTTCATTCCCGGACAACTCACGAACCCTCAAGTACGCAACATTTCTGGTGTCAGAAGTGGGATTGTCTGTGAATGGTTATAACTAGAGCTATGGAGGAACAGATGAAGAAACTTCTAGAAAGCTTAGCTACCCAGATGAATGAAATGACAGAAGGGCAAAGAGAAATTAAGGAAGGACAAATAGAGATAAAAGAAAGTATGGAAGCATCGCAAAGAGAGATGAAAGATAGCCTGAGTCAAGAGATGAATGAAATGAAAGCCGGACAGGAAAAGATGGAAACCGAATTGATAGAGATAATGGAAACATCGCAAAGAGAGTTGAAAGACACTATGGGTGAAGTTCAGGAAGAAATTAAATCTAATCAAGATGAGATGAAGAGAGAGCTTTCAACTGTGAAAGAATCAATCGAGGGTAAATTAATGGTGATGGAAAATAGAATGGATGGAATAGAAGAGAAAGTTATAAAGATAGAAGAAAATTTTGAAGAGAAAGTTTTGAAAATAGAAGAAAGTTTTAAAGAGAAAGCTATGAAGATAGAAGAAAATGTTATGAACGTTGAAGAGAAAGCTATGAAGATAGAAGAAAATGTTATGAAGGTTGAAGAGAGTGTTACGAAAATAGAACGGAGTTTCGAGGAGAAAGTTAAAGAAAATTTTGATCAGGAACTGAAAGAAAGGTTTGCAGAGATAGAAGGTAAACTGAAGAGAATAGAAGAAGATCTGGAGAGAAAAGTGGAAGAAAAGTTAGAATCCATGCCCCAGGAAACTGAAAAGAAAGAGAGAAGAATCCAGAATCAGGAATCTATTAAGCTATCTACCTACGATGGCAGTTCCTCCTGGCATGTATATAAGACGCAGTTTTCCATCGTAGCTGAAGCTAACGGCTGGGACTCTACCGCCAAGTCAGTCCACTTAGCAGCAGCATTACGGGGAGATGCAGCTGAGATACTGAGGAATGTTTCTAAAGAAGAAAGGAACGACTTCGAGGCTTTGACTAGAGCATTGGAGCTACGGTTCGGAGAGAAGTGTTCTTAGGACTATAGTCGCCTCCAGCTAAAGTCCCGTTAACAGAAAACGGGCGAAAGTTTGCAAGAGCTGGCAGCGGACATTCAGAGATTGTCACACCTAGCATTCTCAGACTGTCAAGCTGACACTCGTAACGACTTAGCTCTTCAGTACTTTATCGATGCTGTTCGGGATCCAGAAATTCAAAAAGCGCTGAGACTCTCCAACATCAGAGACGTAGAATCAGCTTTAGGCTATGCACTTAGGATAGAGGCAGCCCAACAAGCCTCCCGTAAAGACCGCCATACCATAAGAGCAGTCTCATTAAATGATACGCCTGCTGATGAGAATGAAATGAAGAGAAGTTTCGCAGAGATCCTAAAGAGATTGCGCAGCCTGAAAAATATTATAGAAATAAAGGATCGGAAGATAAAGTGCTGGGGCTGTGGAGGGGATGGTCATGTGAAGAGGAACTGCCCCGTACGACCAACTATAGGAAATCACCCGGCTTCACCATCACAGCAGGGAAACTAAGAGGAGGCCATCTCGCGGGGCGGAGGTTGCCTAAAATTAAAGAGCCTCAATTTACAGTATTTCATGTTTCATCGACGAGTGGCGGCGATAATGGACTTCACGTCTATGGCCAAGTCAACAACGCCACCTGCCGGATGATTCTGGACACGGGAGCCAACGTGACCATCATTAGAACGGATTTGGCTCAAGAACTAAAAGGGAAGATCATCTGGACTCCGCCCTGCGTTAAACTCCAGACTGTGACCGGAGACGAAATCAAAATATATGGAAAAATGAACTTGGCCATCACTTTTGGGATTTTAAATAAAAATTTATTTTTTCTCTTTCATTTTTTTTTTTTTTTTTTTTTTTAAGCCGTACATGTTAAATAAAATTGGTTTAAATGCAAAATGAGTTACTTTAAGTAACAAAATGAAACTTTAACATACTTTTGTTTAAATAATATAATTTTTAAACTGACAATGAATACATATATATATATATATATATATATATATATATATATATATATATAAACAAAATAATCAAAACCAGTTGAAAATTTAATCCCAAAACACATGAGGGCCTTCATCAGGGGAGCTCCCCCATGTAGGGAAAGGAAAAACAGAACTTCTCTTTTTCCTTTCCCTACATGGAGGAGCTCCCCTGATGAAGGCCCTCATGTGTTTTGGGATTAAATTTTCAACTGGTTTTGATTATTTTGATTATTTTGTTTATTTATTATAGTTTTATATTTCCTTTTGCTGCTTTTGCGCATTGGTTTATAAAAACTTTGTTCTAGTTTATTTTAATTATACAGGTTTTACTCCCTCCTATTTTTAAATTTTATCTTATATATATATATATATAATTCAATTTTCAATTATTGTGAAACTATTACGAATGTTAATTGAACATATATATTTAAAAAATATTGTCATGATTTGGTAAGCAGATACAAAAATGAAAATCTGGAGTGACTCCACTCGACTTTCCAAACATTGAGTAATTAACAGTTTTGTAGATAAAGTAAAGAAAGAGGAGTTGTTAAACAAACAAAAGAGATAAAAGCATAATAAAGTGTTTGAGTATTTTTCTCCATATATTACACGATGTTTTATTTAACGCTACTGAACTTTGAGCCCATAGATCATAATGATAAAGAATTTTCGTTGTGTCCCTGTAAAAAACCTATAAATGCTAGATTCACCAAAATGCTTATAGTTAGAGCAACAGTGATTTATAATATTCATATAAATTTTCAACTCAATTGAATAAGACGTTTAGATGCTATCGCACTTTTAAGTAGTATGTTGTGGCCACCACATGACTTTCTTCTATATTTTCTTATACAAATTCACTCAGTAAAAATAATTTATTAAAATTATTATTTAAAAAAAATATCTTCCATGATAATGCAGATGATTTCCATATTAGAGAAGTAGTAAAACACTAAATATCCAAAAAAAAGGCAATTTTATTGTCAATATTACATTTAAATATATATATATTGTTAAAAATGAAAAAAATCGATAACTTTATTTTAAATTATCGCAGATCTATGGTTCAACCAATCGTTTCAAAGGTACTGGCGAGCTCTTTTGAAAGATACCCATCATGAAAATTTACTCCCCTCGAGGGAGGAATCCCCCCCCAAGGGGGGGGGGAGAAGGCGAGGCTCCTACACATACAAAAAAAATTTCCCAGTTAACTATCTCTATTATAAATAATTCTGGTAAATTTCATAATGATTATTAAAAAATAATTCTCTTTTTGCACATTTATACAAAATTTTGTACTATACCACCATGTTAAAAATTTAGAAAAAGCGGGATGGCAACGCAACCTGTAAGACAATTTTTACCAAAAGTTGATAGGCACTAATTTATGTCAAGGTGCAACTACATACCAATTTGTATGAAATTCTGTGAAGTAGTTCCTGAGATACAGTTGCCACAAATGTTTGTCTCACACACACACACAGAGATTGACAGACAAACAGACAGACATTTTCTAAAAATGGTCAAATCGTGTTCTACAACTCTCAAAACGTGTAAATCCATCAAAAACCCGAGGTCTAAAATTTTTACGAATACAATACTTTCTTCTATTGAATATAGAAGAAAGTAAAAATTTGGTCCCACAGGCCATAATGATAAAGAATTTTTCTTTGTGTCCCTGTAAAAAAACTGTAGGTGCTAAATTCACCAAAATCTATACAGTTCGTGCAACTGTGACCTATAACATGTGTACAAATTTTTGGTTCAGATTAAAAAAGCGTTTAGACACTATCGCACTTTTAAAAATTTGGCCCCGTAGGCCATAATGATAAAGAATTTTTCTTTGTGCCCCTGTAAAAAAACTGTAAGTGCCAGATTCTACAAACTCTATACAGATTGAGTAACTGTAACCTATAATATGTGTATAAAATTTTTGCTCAATTGAATAAGGCGTTTAGATGCTATCGCACTTTTAAGATTTTGGTCCCATAGACCATAATGATAAAGAATTTTTCTTTGTGTCCCTGTAAAAAAACTATAAGTGCTAGATTCCCCAAAATCTATAGGGTTCGTACTATGGTGACTTACAATATACGCACCAACTTTCAGCTTATTCGAACAAAGCGTTTAGACGCTAGCGTGTTCACTCACAGACATACACACACACATACATACATACACACACACATGCATATATCATCGTAAAATTAGTGAAAACGGACTCAGGGGACCTCGAAACGTATAGAAACATCAAAATCTCGAATTCGGATTTTTGACATGATTACAATACTTTCCTCACTATAGTGTTCGGAAAGTAAAAATGACAAGTAACTGACATTTAGGATGCATATAAGAGTTTTAAGTAAAAAATATTACTATTTACGACAAAAGAAGGTGTGTTCAATGGCAATTCTTAACTATTTAAAATGATTTTCATTTTTATTTAATACCTACATCTTATGATAATTTTTCTTAAGCTTTATTTTTAGTAGAATTATGAATTTTGATATACTTGGTACAAATAAAACACAGATCACATATTAGCTGTGTTAAAATATGATTTTAAAATAATTAAAGCTTAAAATGGAAAGACTAGAGGACAAACTATACAGAGGTATACTAAAAAGCAATAGTATAAGTTACAAGAAACACAAAACATTGATTCACTTTTTATGCATTTTTTTTTTTTTTTAATTGTAAAGTTATAGTAGTAATATACCAGAAAATACATGGAAAACACTCTATACTTGTATACTTTAAAATTCGTGTGCATATGTCTTTAAAAAATAACAAATGTCTATTTTTTCCTATCTTGAAATAAATATCGCAATATATCACTAATATCGATATTAACTTGGTGATATATCGCGATATTTAATTTCTGATATTGTCCAGCACTAGTAACAATACTGAATTTAATGAGCACAGCAGCTTATACCACAAATTAATATGATATTTCTGTTGAAGCATTTAATTATTAGCATTTATTATTATTTATTTATTTTTAAATAGCATTTTTTAGAAATAAAAATTTATTGTTTTTTTAATATTTAATTTTTTTAATGATTTATTTTGAGGTATAAATCCAAGAAACAACCTTTTTGCACCAATATTATTTACTTATATTTTTGCTTCTAGACACAATATTTTTGCCACAATCTTGCGCACAGTGACCACAGGTCAGCCTTTTGCTTTTGAAATTTTAATTAAACTAATTTAAATTTTTAAATAATATGGTTTATTTGGTTAAATCTAAAAAAGTTGTACTGTATATATATGAAATTAAATTCTCAATGGTAAAAGTTCAAAGTAATAAGAATAATCAGCGCCCGAAGAACAATTTTTTGTGTCCAGGGCACTTTAAAATTTTCATACCACCTTAGTAGAGCCAGACTTCTCCCACAGCCCCCCCCCCCCCAAAAAAAAAAAAAAAAAAAAACATACGTGCGGCACTCGAGGACTGCCGCGGTAAAGCTATTGCATAACATTTTTTATCAACTTATGCAATTATAATTATTTATTTATTTTATTTATGCAGTATTTTTTTTTTCTTTGATATTAATTCAAGTTACACTTTTTGAGCGTGGTGACCGATAAGAAAACAAATTTTTTTCTTTTATTGAATAAATGAGAATATATCCGCAATGAGAATATATCAAAAATATCCGCAATCGATTTGTAGGTATCGAAAACCTCGATGTACCAAATTTGAATGATCTAACTCTATTTTTTGAGAAAAGGTATTTTAATAGGTTTTTAAAGTCCTGCAAGTCGAATGGGGATATTCAAGTTTTTTCTTTGATATAATTTCAAGTTACACTTTTTGAGCGTGGTGACCGATAAGAAAACAAATTTTAATAGAGAAAAGGTATTTAATAGGTTTTAAAGGCCTGCAAGTCGAATGGGGATACTCAAGTTTTTTCTTTGATAATAATTCAAGTTACACTTTTTGAGCGTGGTGACCGATAAGAAAACCAATTTTAATAGAAAAAAGGTATTTAATAGGTTTTAAAGGCCTGCAAGTCGAATGGGGATATTCAAGTTTTTCCTTTGATATTCATGAATAAAATAACAATAATGATAAGAAAACAAATTTCAATAGTGAAAAGGTATTTTAATAGGTTTTAAAAGCCTGCAAGTCGAATGGGGATATTCAAGTTTTTTCTTTGATATTAATTCAAGTTACACTTTTTGAGCGTGGTGACCGATAAGAAAACAAATTTTAATAGAGAAAAGTTTTTCCTTTGATATTCATGAATAAAATAACAATAATGATAAGAAAACAAATTTCAATAGTGAAAAGGTATTTTAATAGGTTTTAAAAGCCTGCAAGTCGAATGGGGATATTCAAGTTTTTTCTTTGATATTAATTCAAGTTACACTTTTTGAGCGTGGTGACCGATAAGAAAACAAATTTTAATAGAGAAAAGGTATTTAATAGGTTTTAAAGGCCTGCAAGTCGAATGGGGATATTCAAGTTTTTTCTTTGATATTAATTCAAGTTACACTTTTTGAGCGTGGTGACCGATAAGAAAACAAATTTTTTTCTTTTATTGAATAAATGAGAATATATCCGCAATGAGAATATATCAAAAATATCCTCAATCGATTTGTAGGTATCGAAAACCTCGATGTACCAAATTTCAATGATTTAACTCTATTTTTTGAAAAAAGATATTTTAATAGGTTTTTAAAGGCCTGCAAGTCGAATGGGGATATTCAAGTTTTTTCTTTGATATAATTTCAAGTTACACTTTTTGAGCGTGGTGACCGATAAGAAAATAAATTTTAATAGAGAAAAGTTATTTAATAGGCTTTAAAAACCTGCAAGTCGAATGGGGATATTCAAGATTTTTCTTTGATATTAATTCAAGTTACACTTTTTGAGCGTGGTGACCGATAAGAAAGCAAATTTTAATAGAGAAAAGGTATTTAATAGGTTTTAAAGGCCTGCAAGTCGAATGGGGACATTCAAGTTTTTTTTTTTTTTTTTTTTTTTATATTAATGAATAAGATAACAATAATGATAAGAAAACAAATTTTAATAGAGAAAAGGTATTTTAATAGGTTTTAAAGGCCTGCAAGTCGAATGGGGATATTCAATTTTTTTCTTTGATATTAATTCAAGTTACACTTTTTGAGCGTGGTGACCGATATAAAACAAATTTTAATAGAGAAAAGGTATTTAATAGGTTTTAAAGGCCTGCAAGTCGAATGGGGATATTCAAGGTTTTTCTTTGATATTAATGAATAAGATAACAATAATGATAAGAAAACAAATTTTAATAGAGAAAAGGTATTTTAATAGGTTTTAAAGGCTTGCAAGTCGAATGGGGATATTCAATTTTTTTCTTTGATATTAATTCAAGTTACACTTTTTGAGCTTGGTGACCGATAAGAAAACGAATTTTAATAGAGATAAGGTATTTAATAGGTTTTAAAGGCCTGCAAGTCGAATTGGGATATTCAAGTTTTTTCTTTGATATTAATGAATAAGATAATAATAATGATAAGATAACAATAATGATAAGATAACAATAATGATAAGAAAACAAATTTTAATAGAGAAAAGATATTTTAATAGGTTTTAAAGGCCTGCAAGTCGAATGGGAATATTCAAGTTTTTTCTTTGATATTAATTCAAGTTACACTTTTTGAGCGCGGTGACCGATAAGAAAACGAATTTTAATAGAGAAAGGTATTTAATAGGTTTTAAAGGCCTGCAAGTCGAATGGTGATATTCAAGTTTTTTCTTTGATATTAATTCAAGTTACACTTTTTGAGTGTGGTGACCGATAAGAAAACAAATTTTAATAGAGAAAAGGTATTTAATATGTTTTAAAGGCCTGCAAGTCGAATGGGGATATTCAAGTTTTTTCTTTGATAATAATGAATAAGATAACAATAATGATAAGATAACAATAATGATAAGATAACAATAATGATAAGAAAAGAAATTTTAATATAGAAAAGGTATTTTAATAGGTTTTAAAGGCCTGCAAGTCGAATGGGGATATTCAAGTTTTTTCTTTGATATTAATTCAAATTACACTTTTTGAGCGTGGTGACCGATAAGAAAACAAATTTTAATAGAGAAAAGGTATTTAATAGGTTTTAAAGGCCTGCAAGTCGAATGGGGATATTCAAGTTTTTTCTTTGATATTAATTCAAGTTACACTTTTTGAGCGTGGTGACCGATATAAAACAAATTTTAATAGAGAAAAGGTATTTAATAGGTTTTAAAGGCCTGCAAGTCGAATGGGGATATTCAAGGTTTTTCTTTGATATTAATGAATAAGATAACAATAATGATAAGATAACAATAATGATTAGAAAACAAATTTTAATAGAGAAAAGGTATTTAATAGGTTTTAAAGGCCTGCAAGTCGAATGGAGGTATTCAAGTTTTATCTGATCTACTTTATACACAAATTTTACGCGTACAGCTATTCACTGTTGTACATAGATGATAGATACCTATACACCTATATACTTTCTCACAAACAGCTGCTTATGTATTCGTCCGATTTCGGAGCAGCTCGTCTCGATCTGTGCGAGCTTCGTACAGCCGAAGTCTACCGAACTGTGTTAGGTCTTTTTTTCGTTACGGAATTTTTCGATTCGGTCGCCGCGCTCAAAGCCCGCGATAAAAGCTATACAATAGCTTAAAAAAAAAGAAAGAAAGAAAAAAAGAAAAGAAAAAGCTGGTTATTAACATATTACAATTTTTAACAGACGAAAAAGCTGACGGAAAATGTTATTCAGTCAAAAAATGAATCTGTATTTGTTTTGGATTCTAAAGACAAAAGAAAACTACCCACAATCAGTCTAACGACAGATTTTATTTTAAAATTTTATTCATGTAAGTGAAATATAGTTGAATTTGAAAAAAAAAAAAAAAAAAAGAGAGAGAGAAAGATTTAGACTATATATTTTAATCATTAGTAAAATTTTGTGCCCCTCAGAAATTTTGTGGCCAGAGCACTAGCCCCAGACGCCTGTGTCATAGTCAGGCCCTGATTATAGTTAAGGAGAACTAAAGTAATTTGTATCATGTTAATATTATATCACAGAGAGTAAGCAAGAAATGAACTCTTGAAGGGAAAAATTTCTGTGTGAATGCAGTTAATAAATACGTCATCAAAATTTCATGTTCGTTTGTATGATTTTTAAAAAAGTTTTTTACAAAAGTAAAAAAAAAAAAAAAAAAAAAAATAGGGTGGGGAGGAATTATTTAGATAAATTGGAGTATACGGTTAATTTTTATACTAACTATATGAAAAATGCCAGAGCCGGGAATCGAACCCAGGCACTCCCCTTGCCGTGCGGATGCTCTACCACTGAGCCATCGTGGCTTATAAGCAATTCGGCATTTCTCACATAATATCCGTTGGCAAAGTCATCGTGTCTGCAAACGCAAATATATGTGAGAATATTAATCGTGGCATAACTCGAATAGACCACGACATATCTATTTAGAAGCTGATATTTGAGTTAGTTCAATGTGGCTCAGTATCCGATCGGTAGAACATCCGATCGGTAAGCGAAGTGCCCGGGTTGAATTTCAAGTTCTGGCATTTTTCATAAAGTTGGTATGAAAAGGAACTTTACACTCGAATTTATCTAAATGAATATTCATGGTTGATAAATCAGTGAATAAAATTTTTAATTTAATTTTAGAGAATACATATATCTTCTCTTCACTTACCTAATGCATTCTCAACAACAACATTTCTCGTTTAATTTCCTTTTCAAAAATAGTTTTTATTTATTTTTCCCCCCTTCAAATATGTACTTTTTGTGAAAAAAGGATTTAATATTAATATAAAAATTATTTTTGTAATCAAAATATTGTAAAGTTCGATTAATTATTTGATACCGAGCATGTCTTCTAAAATTTATATGCATTTCTTCATTCGGTTAAAAGTTTTGCACGAAATCAGAAGGAGATAAAACAGATTGCTGCATAATTATTAAAACCAGTGTACTATATAAACTAAAAAACTTCAATAGGAGATGTCTCTGTAACTGGAGGCCATGTAAGGACCAAGAAACAGGGGTTCATGACTGGTTGTTATAATAGTCCCTGTATTTCTATGGCTCAGCGACATAAAACATACGTATAGCAAATCAAGATTGTAATCTTTCTTTTACTTAATCAAATAAAGTATCGTCGCAGAATTCTATATGGAAACTAATTTTTTTCTCGTCTAAAAATGTTTAAAAAGAACTAGAAAGAATGAAAAGCACTGTAAATGAATATTTTAACTTGTAACATTATAATATTAAAAATATTTTAAAAATTATTATTATTTATTTTGTTACAATTCTTATAAAAATTATAATTTGAAATTGTTAAAACTGTACTTACTTGGCCCTGGATGAAAGAGGAGTTTGCTTAAAAATTCTATATCAGTCCTATACCTTATCAAAAGGTTTGGTTCAATTTAAATATGTGATATTAGGAAATTTCTATTTTTAGCGTATAACATTGAATATGATAAGAGATTGATAACGCAAGAGCAACCGGTGATTATGATTTTATCGATAAATAAAACTTATATTTCATAAATGGGTTGCCAAAGCAACAGGGTTGAAAAATGCAGTGCAATCACTGAACAAATAAGGAAGAGGAAAAAACGATAATTTAAACTGCGACATTGTAGCTGAATCCGACATGATATCAGGTGATTACTGATAATTTTACCACATGCCTTTTATTTAAATTCTTTATTAAATTTTAATCCGAAACCCCTGCCAATCATATAAGCAAAAACTAAAAAATATGCCCATCGCATGGACTATGAAATAATATCCAACTGTCTTTACTGAATACATTTTTTAACCTTCAACATTTCAGCTTTATTTAAAAATATTAAAAATGCATAGCAGAGTTGGAAATGGACGTTTTTTCCGGGGACATTTTTTCTGTGAGACGTTCTTTCCAGGCGACGTTTTGTGAGGACCTTTTTTTCCGGGGATGTTTTGTAGGGAACGTTTTTTACTGCTACCATAAACAAGTACTGCTATTAACACCACTTTTATCAGAAAACTTGCTGCAGTGAACCAGAATAATATATATATAATGCAATTGCATATATTTAACAGTATATTTTCAACTGGATTCTCATCCTTGAATTGCTTAAAAGCCTCCTATAAATTACAAACTTTTTTGTACGTGTTTTAACTGTATTAACATTCGATGATACATAATAATAATTTTAAATAATCTGGTGTGTCACTCACACGACTTTCTCTTACCCTGAAATTTAACACTAAAAGTACAGATTGGATATTAAGGGTTAAGATAACGAGTATTGTTATGTAAACCTATGTTAAAACAATTCAAATTAGGCTTCAGAACAGCTTTATTTGACAAATAATTCTGTGTGAGGTGGGGGGTTGCGTGCTACTTCCGAGCGTGTGATTTGCGAACAGTGCTATTTGCGAACTGATCTTACACCTGGCAGCTTATTCCTTCCCCATTTCAAGATAAGGGGGTATCGTGCCAGAGAGCACTGTCATAATTCCCTAATCGATAAAGGGGATTAGCTACTTTTGTTAAAAGCTGTCAGTAAAAAAAAACGATTAAGTGGGACTGTGAAAGTCCATCATTCTCATTTTTATTTGAGCATGCTCCCTCTTTCGTTCAAGATAAATTAGCGAAAGCGAACAAACAGCTTTTAGGTAATCTCTAATTTTTGAAGGTCTTTTAAATTTCTGTTAAGTTAAGATACATGATTCTGTTGTGTGGATAAATGTATATGGATGCTTTTAATTTGTATGAAAATACATTGTATGCGTGTATATATATATATTGTGTGTATGTGAAATTTTTTACACCATAATAGTGAAATTAGATATTTCAATTATAAGACTATTGTTAAAAAAAAAAATATTTTTTTCTATGACTGACATACACTGATTCATAAGGGGGGGGGGGAAGGCAGATGTTTTCTTAATCCCTTTACAGTTGACTATATACATACAAGAAAAAAAA
Source organism: Salticus scenicus (assembly GCA_963930645.1). NCBI lineage: Eukaryota > Metazoa > Arthropoda > Arachnida > Araneae > Salticidae > Salticus > Salticus scenicus. Next base: position 59,763 of record CAWVNO010000681.1, on the reverse strand, counting down.
ATTGTGTCATGTTTATTGCTTTTATAAATAATCTCTCAGAAGAAAATAGTGTTATTTGCATATGCATATTGTATAACAGGTCCTCATATATAACGTGTTTTATATATATATATATATATATATATATATGTATATATACATGTGTGTATTTGCACGTTAATTTTTATTTATTTATACATTATTTTTATTTTTTTACATCATGTTAATTTTTATTTACGTCAAGTACTGACTTATCATTACAACAATCATACATTATCAAGGAAGACTTGAATTAATAAATATTTGCATTTAGAAATAAAGCTTTTTACAAGGCAAAATATAATGAAAAATTTATTATGAATTGTATATTGTTGTTGTTTATATACAATAAATGTAAACAAAATATGACAGAAAACAATAATCACTAGAAGAAGCCACAACGGCTTATAAAAAAATAAGCAAGTGAGAAATAAAATTTAATGGGAAATCTTTGATTAATTAACATGTTAATTAAATTATCATAATGTAAATGAGATTTTAGACCATCTGCAAGTTCAGAAGTTTTAAGGATATTAAAAATTGTGTTAGGCAACATGCCATATTGTACTTTTAAAGACATTCGTTAAAATGAATTTCAATTTGATTCAGTAATTTAACTATTATCTTAAACATCTTAATTAATGACCTTACTTTTTAAACAATACAATTATTGTGATGTTATTTTAAACTTATGTTATACATGAATTATATTTCTAACCTTTATATTAAAATTGTTATTTAAATCCATAGATGTTGCATAATAATGTTAATAATTTATTATTATTATTATTTTATGCTGTTATACTTGTTTCATATTTGTTATCAGGGTTGGCAGATTTTTGACGCATGACAATTTTTGACGGTTTAAACCATGGTTCAAATCGTTATGTCAAAAACCTCCTTGTCAAAAATGTCAAAAACCTATATTTATAATTTAATTGTCATATAAAAACTTAGTTCAATAAAATATAGTTTATAAAGATTTTTTGAAAAGTAAATACATTGGCGTTCTTTGAAATACACATTGTTACAACATTTTGATTAATGTAAAAAACAAAACTTTAGGCTTTTAAAATTTTATTATGAATTAGTTTTATGTTCATTCGAAATATGCGGTGATACTTTTATATATTGCTACGAAATTTATTTATAACTATGCTTAATATTGTACATGTTAAACATATTAATGTTTTCGGAGAAACATTATTGTAACATTTTGATTAATATAAAAATAAAACTTTAGGCTTCTAAAAATTCGTGATTTATAAATCATTGATAGATCTTTTTGATTACTAAATCATTTTATTTGCAATACAACATTGTGTATTTTATTTTTTTTAGTATTGTGCTTTTAGTATTATATATTTAACCAGTAAAATAAAGCATAGCCTAATATTTTGCATTTAAATATTTTATAGAAAAATATAACTTTTTTTTTTTTCTATGACTGTTGATACAGCAAGTTTTTAAGAAAAAGCAATAATTCTGAATGTTAAACAAGCTTGAATTGTGTCTGAAATTCTTATAATTACCGTGAAACAAGAGAAATAAGAACGCTCTCTGGACATGCGTAACTTGTAACAAATTTAATATTTACTCATACAGATTTTTTAAAAAATTATTATTCTAAGCTGTAGGGCCTGGCTGTACGCCAAGTGGTTCAACGCTCAAAGCTGGTAGACGTGAGATGCCGGGCTCGATCACAGGGCGTGCTCGTCGGTCTAGCCATTAAAAGTTTTTCATGGTTTTCTCAGAAACCTGCATGAATACGGGCTAGGACCGTTTAAAAAGACCCCCCACAGAGGGCACTACTCCTTAGGCTTAAGACCATAGAGTAGTCAATCAGCCTTTCTCCCAAAACACCAAACACCAACAGTCCAAGCTATAAGCAGGTACAAATATTTATACAATCAATAATAATCAAGTGATAAAAATTTATTAATAAATGTAGATTATAAATATAATTATTTTCAAATTTATATTGATTTCTGCCCACATATATTATATTTTACTTAAAGAAAAAAGAAAAAAAAAAAAAAAAAAAAAAAAAAACCCTCCAGTATTCCTGTGTTTTCATGGCTTATATTAAAAATGTTAAGTAAATTTGGAATTTTAAAATTTCATAAATATTAATATAAATGTATATATTAATATATTGAGAAAATGTACCTAATTTAATTGTTAAAAATTATGTATACATATATATATATATATATATATATATATATATATAATATTTTATTAAATACCTTTTTAACTAATTTTTCTAATTATAATAATCCTTATATCTATCTACCCCTATATATATATATATATATATATATATATATATATATAAACTTTTAATATTAAAATTATTTTAAAACAGATTCTTTTTTCCCCCCATTGAAAAACGAAACATTACCATTAAGTAATCTCAATCAAATCATTAGAAATATATAATTTTTTTATTAATTAAATTGTTTATCTAATCGTTTTAGTTAAATTTTTAAAACTATTTTGATTTATTTAATTTCATTTTTAATCATTGATAGAATTTTTCTTTTTAATTAAAAATATTTAAAAATTGGTTTTTCAATTAACCTTCTGTAACTCATGACCTTTAATATTTTTGTGTTTATTTGTTTCGTAATAATTGGTAAAAAATAAAATACACGTGTTTCAGGTTTTTTTTTTATTTCTCATAAAATTCGAAAAAACAAACAAAAACACCTACAGGCAACAAACACTTTTTAGCATAAAATCCTATAAAATACGTGAAATTGGGTCAAAATCAATATTATACAATGAATTTGAAACACTTACCTCTTCACTGTTTCAATATAAAACACAAAACACAAGAAAAACTATTTTTTATTATTTTTTGAATCAGAGCCGGTCCGCACTTGTCGTTAGTTACCCACTGTCGAGTAATGAACTTCAACTTACGACATACGGCGCCATCCAGTTGTGTTTCTAGATACTAGATTCTCTAACTGTGAGTGTATACGACAGGCTACAGTGCGTGATTACGTTGTAGAACCGATTCTTTGAATTTGAACCACGATCGAACGGTATGTTGCCTACAGTCTACAGTATGGTACAGAGGGTTAAAAGCTCAAATAGTTCTATTAAGCAAAATAAGTATTAAAAATTTTCACATTTGATAAATAAAGTAGTTTTTAAAAATGTTTTTAAATACTTAGAATATATATATATATATATATATATATATATATATATATACATATACACACACACGAAGTATTTTGAATACAGATTAAAAGCATCCATACACATTTATCAGCGCATATAACGATCAATAATCATGTTTTAACACAGGCAAAATTTAAAAGATCTTATCAGCTTATCTATGACTAGAGAGGGGACATACACAAATATAAATGAGAAGGGTTGACTTTCAAAGTCCGAATATATCATTTTTCTTCCAGACAATTTCTAACAAATCAGTTAATCTCTTCATAGATTAGGAGAGGGGAATTGGGCTTTCTGGGAGGGGAAAAAAGCAGAGGGCAAGCTAACAGGTGTTCCATTCGCAAAACACACGATAATCCCCTATTTCGGAAATCGCACGGTCGCAAGTAGCACGACACCAGGTGGGGGGGGATACTGTCCCCCTCAACCCCCCGTTTCATTATTGTACCTACATTTATATAGAATTCAAATCTGTTATTAACTTCAAAAGTTTATTTAAAATTTTTCAGACAACTTTCACACGCATTATTCCTTAAAACTTATCAATCTTAAACAAACCTTTCTAGTAACAAACGCATTAACTTCAAAATACATCATTTTGATCGCCTGAAATTATTTGGTTTTAATTTACTCTAACAGACGCAGTCAAAGACCAAACTATAAAACTTGACTTCGCTATTGAGGAAGCCTCAAAACGTGTAAAAATACAAAAAAAACCAAGTGATGAATATTTATTTTTAAAAAATACCTTATTTATCATATGACTATGAGGACTTAATTTCAATTCCTGTGCAGCTTTCCTGGACATGGTAAAATATTATAGTAAAGCACTTCCACTTACAAATAAAAAAGAATGTCATGGCTTAAATATTGGCAGCCCTGTATATATTCTGAAAGTTATGAACACATCATATGGTGCACATAAATATAATCCTATATTAATAACACATAGCAAAACCTAAAGTACACTTCCATCAATTTTGAAGTATTGTCGCATTTTAATCTAGTTATTTTGTGTAGCCCTGTAAACGAATAGTGGAGGATTTCTGTACCACATTCTACATGAAACATATTTTTATGCATATAAAAAGTACGTATTCGTCTCATTTGGTTTAGTGCAGTCTATAGACGTTAAACTCGACTTACCTGCAATTTTCCCCATAGACGTAATGTGAATTTTCTTGGGTGTCCCTGTACACGTACCATTCGCTTGATCTCAACGAAAAGCTTTGTGTAGCATCCCTATATGATACACATTTAGAATGCCAAGTTTGGACTTTCTGCTACTGTTTGTTCTTGAGATATGCTGATAACAGACAGCTACACACATAGACAGGCCCACACACACAGAGACCATTCGCTAAAAACATGATTTTCGGATTCAGAGGACCTCAAAGCGTGTAAATATAGCAAAGACTCACTTTCGGAAATTTGGCCCCAAAACAATACATTTCCTACCTTATGTAAAAAAAAAAAAAAAAAAAACGTTAATTGGTATAAGGTCTTTATTTATTTATTTATTTATTTATTTTTCCGGGAAACCAAACAGCACCTATGTCTCCAATTATCACGAATCCCTGATAGATAAAGCACAAATATTGAATGCAAGCAATTGAAAGTTGAAATCAAATTTCGCTTATGCTGTGTATTTTGTTATATTTGCAGAATTTCCTGTAAAACTTATGTTATATTAGTATGAAAATAATAATGGATGGTTGCATTTTAATTTATAACTCAACATCCCATGACGGTCTCAAGTTGAAAATCATAGAATAGTAAGCAAAAAATGTAAGAAATAACATACAATTCTTTAAAGAAAAAATTAAATATGTACTTTTTGAGATTATGAAGGTCTAAGCTCAAAATATTTTACCTTGAAATGAAAATTTTTAAAAATACGTGCATGTGATGTAGCATTTGAAAACTTGTATATTAAATGCTTTCTAATGATACCAAACTTATACCAAACAGTCTCTAAGACAAGTAGGGAACAAAATATGGACACATTTTTGTAATACAAGATTTTTGAAAATTTGCACTTTTTACCTATTTTTTGTTACTCTGTATATCAAAAACAAAAGATATTGGGATTTATTAATTGGTATACAATTATTTCTCTATAGAACAAATAATTGAGCCCAATTTCACAAAATTCCGAGGGGGTCAGGTTAAAAAAGCAACTTTTCTGTGTTGATTTGACATGGAATGACCCCGAAGTTTTTTCTTGTGGTTCATTTATATCAAATCTACTTTTAAATATTTTATAGTAAAATACAAGACTGTTTTTGTAAGACAAATTGGTAACATTTGAGAACGCGCAAAATACATTGGGTCTTTCTAAAATTATCACATTCCTGTCACTAAGGAAGCAAAAAAATAAAAAAAGTTTTTTTTTTTTTCTTCTTTTTCGTTTTGCAAATTGTTGCACATAGAAGGATTAACAACTCATACTTTGGAAAATTATATGTCATTATCTAGATCAACAGTCATCAACTTTTTCAATCTCAAGGTCAACTATATCCATAGTGAAAAATGTCGCAGACCACTAAATTCATAACATAAAATCACGCGGATTACTAACAATATTTATTATGAAACGCAAATATATATATATACAGAATAATAATAATATATATCCATTTTATCTATATATTAATAGGCAAGCATAAAATTTGTAGTCCATTTTTAACATATTAATTATGGAAGTAGAGGGTTGAAAATAGTATCATTCGAAAGGTATGGTTAGCCGGAAGGTGCGAATACAAATATTATTGTCTTACGATGTCAAGAAGGTATTAAAAAATACATTTATTTTTTATGCATTTTCCCCCATTTTTCCCTTTTATACACGTATTCCTTTACATTAAAAAATACTTAAAAGTAGAAAGTTGTTAAATCTGGCAATTTCATAAAGCTCAAATAAAACCATAGACACAGTAATTTGTATAATGTAGCATCACTATACGCAAGCGAAGTGATGACGTCACTGTCTGTCCATGGAGCCATGAAAAAGATTTTCTATGTTAATCGTCGATTTATCGAGATTTCCTTGCATTTTAATTAAGTGAAATTGACTACTTATTTTTATTTTTTAAAAAGTGGATTTATTATTCTTTCCTCTGCATATATAAGTAGAAAATATAAGATTCAGAAAAGTTTTAGATTTTCGGTTTTCGATAAAGTTACACGTTTTGAAATTTCCCGAACTCAATTCGATCATTTTTGAAAAATATCTTTTTTTTTTTTTTTTTTTGTTCAAACACTGTATTTTATGAACCAATCGAATTAATTTAACAGAATTTGATACTTGGTCGGGCCTTGGTTTGACATGGTACTATTAGCTTCTGGGCTGTATCACACAACAAGGGGCGTTTCCACGTTGCAATATTCTCTCATTTCAGCCGCAGCTGTGTTGCAATTGCATTCCGTTTAGGACAAGGCAATAACTTTGCTTTGCCTCGCTTTGCAAAAAAAAAATGGTCGAGTTTCGACCACTCGGCGATACTAGTAAATTAAAAAAGATAAATTACTTCCAATGCTAATTACTTCCATTACCCGACTAACGTGGCTATTGGGATTATTGTATTCGGTCAAAAAATTCGAATCGAGTTTTCAGATGACTTACATGTTTTAAGATCTCAGGAGTCCAAAAGAGTGGTCATTGTGCATGATCATTGTGCATGTGTGTATGTGTATCTACGTGTGTGGGGAATCTTCTGACTAGCACATCTCCGAAATTAATAAAAATAGAACGACGAAACTTCCTAATTAAGACAGGCCTAGTGCGCAGATGATTTTTCCAACTTTTGGTGAAAATTCTAAAACCAGAAGTGGGACCATAAGCCGGTATCTCAAAAAGCGGCTCTAACGATTTTCTTCAAAGTTGCCATATAAACATTCTATTAAATGTCCTATCGAATGCATTAGTTGGTTAGTTCAGAAAAAATGAAAACCGCCTTGTATAAGTAGGTCAATTTGAGATCTCGCAAGTTGCATTCCTTTAAAAATGGTTCTAAGGATTTTTTTTCAGTAATAGTAACTCCTTTTAGATATCTTTTCATAGGTAATTGTTATTTTCCGGTCAATACTTGCGTTTGCCAAGTTTTGGTGAAAGTCGGTATCTTAAAAACGGTTCTGATGATTTTCTTGAAAATTGCTATATGAAATCCTTTTTAACCGACTTCAAAAAAGAAGGAAGGTTCTCAATTCAAACCGTATGTTTTTTTTATGTTTGTTAGCTCATAACTTCTGAACGGATGCTCCGATTTTGATACTTTTTGTTTTGTTGAAAAGGTCTTGGTCTGAAATAGGTCCCATTGTAATATCTTTACGATCTAAAGAAAATACAGGGTGCCCAAAAAAATCAGTCCCAACTCTTTTAACTGCTAAACGGCTGCAGCTATAGTGATAAAAATGGTATGTAAGTATATCAAAGTCGCCATGCAATACAAAGTTAAACCGCTTGCAGCACCACATGGTGGAAAATAGCGAAATTAGTGTTCCTCTCTCGAAAACATTTCTAAAGAAAAAGTGAATTACAAAGCTGAAGAGTATCACCGATTTAATACAAAAAGATAGTTTAGACATTCATGCTAACGTTCCTATCTCGGAAACGGTTCAAGACAGGGGGAAAAAGTGAATTATAAAATTGCAGAGCATCATCGAATTAGTACGAAAAGATAGTTTTGATATTGATACTAAAAATACAAGGCTAAAAACGTGCATTTTTTTGTTCGCAATTTCTTACACTATACACACTTGAACTACATTGCTCACGTTGTAGCGTAGCTGGTGGACATACGCTATATAGTTCAAAATATGGTTACTTGATACTTTTTGTTTTGTTGTAGAGATCTTCGTCTGAAGTAGGTTCCATTATAATATCTTTACAATCTAAAGAAAATAAAGCGCCAGTTAATTGTAATTAATTGTAGTGTTATAGGTTGTTTGGCGAAGGAAATTATTTTATACTTTTAGGCGCAATTTACAGTTCCATTTTCTGCCAACTTTCTTTCATTTTTAGTTGTTTGAATAGTAGTTCCTTTTTGGAGTCGGTTCTATTTTTTTACAAAAATATTTTATCAGTTATCATTTCGTTTGTATTACGTGGATATTATAGGAAAATTAACAGTTATCCCGAGTAAGTAGGTCAGTTTTAGATCTCGGAAATGGGTGTTTCAGAAAACGGCTCAACTTTCTTTTTTCCTAACTCGGTATGTAAATTCTGTTTTATATGTCTTTACACATGTATCAGTTTTTTCTTAGCAGAAAATTGTTAATTTCTTAGGTAAATTTCATGTCTTCTGACCATAATATCTTCAAAAAGGTGCATATAATAGTGGGTAATGGAAGTCGTATAGTTGTTACACAGTAGACTTTTTATTTATTAATTTATTTTTAATAAGAAAATTACAAATATATATTCATCATAACAAAGATGTTTAAAACTTGGTTAATTGTAATAAAATAATGAAGCTAACAGAATTATTAAAAAAATTTTAAACATATATAGTGTGTCTTACTTTTTATATTTTTTTATAATCAGTTCATCGATTTTTATCTTCATATGTGTTACTGCAAGGTGAAAAGCAGATTTTATTTTAAATAGAGGATGATATACCCTGTTTTAATGGCTAATCCAAATGAAACCTTCTCGAAAAATATAATGTTTAAAAATGAATAAGATTTTTCTTTGCTTTTTCACTCATTAAAGGTATTCGCTTTTTATAGAGATATGAAAATGAGAACTTATTTTAGTTGAATTTAAATTAAAGACTATACATGACTTATACACTTGCTTGTAATCTGACCTACTTTATGTTAATAATCATGAATCTCAAAGCTTGGTAGTCAACAAATTCTCTAATCACTATATTTAAAAGAATTTTCAAAAAACATTAATTAATATTTTAAATCACTTTATAAATATAAACAAAAATATCATTGAAATTGCTTAAAACCTCGCATCGGGTCTCCGATGCCTTCGGCAACAACCTTCCTGCATACGCTACATCAATCTCGGGTCCCCATTGTTTTCATTTGCGCCGTAACCAGGCATTTCAGTTAAGATGCTAACTGGACGATAAGTAACGCTGCTATTATTCAAGATCTAGGTTTTCCGGACAGACATTTCTCGTATAGGTTATCATCTTCACTGTAAGGCAACAGATGGCAGTAGCACACAATCTCCCCAGTTGCAAAAATTTTAATTACTTTAAAAATAACTAATCGAAAATCGAAAATCAGGCTTCGAGGTGCATTAAGAGGCGTCAAAATGGACCTCCATGCAAAGTTTCATAGCTTTGAGACCAGCCGTTTGCGTACAAAGCGAACAACACGCCTCTAAATTCAATTTTATTTTTTGTCACTTCCTAATCATCCATGCGGAATAGGATTTTGTGGAAACTCTGAAAGATTTTCTTTTATCACTTGACACCTTTTCTATTAATTATTAAGCAAAAGGTAACATATTCGCCTTTGGGATGATCGAACCCACGACCATCGCGTTATCAGCATGACGCTCTACAAAAATGGGGATCCCTCCCCTCGTGGTGGATCAAAATTGAGATAGTCCCTCTTTTCTGTCCTGTTCGAAAAATCCCGTGCGTAACCCCCCCCCCTTTTTTTTTTTTTTTTTTTCGGCCTTTAATTCTTGCCACGCCTAATTCTGCTTTTAAAATTAAGTTATGCATAAACCAAAATTATTCTTCCCCATCCAGTGGCATTTTCAGAAAAGTTCCGTTTATTTTTTATTTTATTTTATTCCTAGCCATTAGTCTTCAGTTTTATTCTTCGTTCAGAGGTTTAGCAGGAGTGCCATCATGTTTCCATTCCCCATGTTCTTAGAACCTCCACTCTTTCGGCTAGTAATTTCCCGTGCACAACTATCTACTGCGGAATCATTGGCCGTTCCCCTCCCTTTAAAATTCGTTCTTTTAAAAATATTTATTTATTTATTTATTTATTTATTTCCCTCAGCTAGCTGTGTACATAGATCAAAATTTTTGCATCCAGGTGCGTGTTCTGTGTGTTCCTAATTGTGCATACTTGGAGGTGTGGGTGTGCCACCCCAGCTTTGTGTTCAAGAAGAAACACTGGAACTAAAATCACATCGTCACAGTCCCATTGCTTGAGAAGCCTGCAGTCTAAAGTCTGAATGAAGACGGTCTAAACACAGCCACAGCTCCTTTCTTTGGGATGCTTCGGTTATTTGTAGTGCAGGTGGTTGACATGCGGCGATCTGGCGTTTTTCGCCCCTGTGGACAGCAGTAAACCCGTTAAACTTAGCCTTAGCCTTGTCCAAATAGGTAGGGCCCGTCCAGAGGTCTTCGAACCAGTTGTCACACACAAATATATCAATGTTTTCGTAACAATGAGGAAAGGGCACGTGACGTCACTCGCAGTCAAGTTATGGGTAAAGTGGCATAACATTGGCATTTCCACCAATAAAGGTTGATCTTTTGCCACTCGAGAGTGGCAAAGATTGATTGACGGAGCGTTTGTTTGTAAACATGCCCTTTCCTTATATGAACAATATGTATATTTCAATGGGTGTATAAGGAAATCATGTGACGCCCACATCAGATTTTTTTTTTTTTTTTTTTCTGTAATACTTTATTCATACAGTAGTCTTAAACAAAACGCAACGCAGAAAAACGAAACATGCACGTATGAGAAAAGGAATATTTATTGAACCCAAGTTACAAGAAATGTTGAAAATGGTCTCCATTAACATTTTTACAGGCATTATTAGTAGCAGTATTAGTATTATTATTATTAAATATTTCTATGTCTGGATGCTAAAAATTTTCATTCAGAACCTGCAAAATGCATTTATTGGTTGAAACTATTGCTAAGATACTAGATTTCAAAATTTAGCACATTTCTGTGATTTGAAGTACGTCTCTGCCACTAACAGCTGAAGAACTAGTCATTGAGTATTAGTATTATAAGACCCTCCGTGATATGGGACATATGGTGTATTTTTTGTAAACGACATTTTTTTACTTTCTTCTATATTCAATAGAAGAAAGTATTCGATTTGTAAACATTTTCGACCTCGGGTTTTTGATGGATTTACACGTTTTGAGAGGTGTAGAACACGATTTGACCGTTTTTAGAGAATGCCTGTTTGTGTGTGTATGTGTGTGACAAAATTTTGAAACAACTGTATCTCGGGGGCTACTGCACAGAATTTCATACAAATTGGTATGTAGTTACATATTGTCATAAATTAGTGCCTATCAACTTTTGGCAAAAAATGTCTAACAGCTTGCGTTGCCATCCCGCTTTTTCTAAATTTTCAACATGGTGGTATAGGACAATATTTTGTATAAATGTGAATAGAGAGAATTATTTTTTAATAATCATTATGAAATTTAAAAGAATTTTTTATAATAGAGATAGTTAACTGGGAAAAATAATTGTATGTGTAGGGGCCTCGCCTCCCCCCCCCTCCTGGGGGGAATTCCCCCGTCGAGGGGAGTAAATTTTCATGATGCGTATCTATCAAAAGAGCTCACCAATACCTTTAAAACGAAGGGTTGAATCATCGATCTGTGATGATCTATATATATAAAAGAGTAAACTTACTAATTTACTGATCACTGACTCAACATAGCTGTAGCGATTCTATGGGAGATGGAGTTGCAAATTTTTGTGAGCACGTTGGTTTTAGGACTCTGACACCCACTAAGATGGAATTTTGAGAAATATCCTCCCCTTACCCCCTGGGGGGCAAAAGGCAAAAACACCTTTATAAGCATAACTGGACTCCAAATTGCTTCATGTTGAAGATATTCATTTCAGAGGGAGGTCACCGAAAGAGAATGATATAATAATGTACACACGCACACACACACAAAAGCACATACGCATACACAAACGGGCCCTGATTAACTTCATGTTAGGCTTCCGGGGAACACATGTGTTCGTGGGCCCGCTTCCCTCTCGCTCTGTGCACCAATCAGCACATATACATATATACCTGTTTATAGGACTAATATGGCATAAACTGCATTATATGACACCATTTTTTCCCATTTTTAGGCATAAAAGGCAAAATGGTATTTTCAGGGCCAGTTTTATGGCATTCTTCTACTCAGGTCACATGCCTCGCATTTCTCTTGTTGATCGGCCCTTGCACGCAAATCTTTCTTCTATATTTTCCTATACAAATTCACTCAAAACAAATAACTTTATTAAAACTTAAATAATAATAATAATAATAATAATAAAGATCGATAACTTTTATTTAAATTATCAATAGTTCGATTATTCGTTTTAAAGATATTGATGAAATTTTTCAAAAGGTGCCCATATCGAAAATTTGCCCTCTCGGAGAGAACATACCCTCAGGAGGAAAGCGTTGCTCCTGTGTGTCCTTTTTTTTTTTTCTTCTTCATTAATACTATTATAAACAATTCTTTTCAATTTCATAATAATTCGTTAAAAATAATTCTCATTGTGTACGTTTATAAGAAATTTTTGTCTATATCACCAAGTTAAGACCTTAGAAAATTCCGGATGGCAACGCCACCTGTTGGGCGATTTTCACCAAAAAGCAATAGGCACTATTTTATGTCATTGTGAAACTGCATATAAATTTACATGTAATTCTGTGCAGTGTAAACAAATAGTTCCTGAGATACAATTGGAACAAAATTTTCCTCACACACAGATAAACATTTTCTAAAAATGGTCAATCGTGTTCGAGATATCTCAAAACATGTAAATCCATCGAAAACTGAAAGTTGAAAATTTTTATGAATCCAATACTTTCTTCTGTTGAGTACAAGGGCGGACTGGGTCCACTGGAAAGGCGCATACCTTGGATTTTCGAAGGGCGCAAGTCGTCCTATTGTTTATTATATATAACGGAAATGGGGCGGTCTAGGCGTTTCCCAGATAAATAGTAATATATCTTGCATGATGCTAAAGTTGCGTGTTTGTTTTCTCCGCATCCCTTTACCCTTTGACAATCGGTTCCAAATTTCGCACACACTATTTAACAAGAGGGACACATAATGATGTATTTTTAATTATTAAATGTTCATTATCTTTTTTTTTAATTACTTTTTTAAAACTTTTAGCTTTTAACATTAACTCCATGGGAAATTTTTATTTTTTTCATTGTTGCATCGTTTCTTATTTTCACATGAAATAGTGGCAACGGTATAGAATATAAAATGAATGACAACAATGCGTGACTTTCATTTATTTACTTACGTAATTTTACAGTTTCATACACATTACTATCTATTGCAATATGACTTATACTCAAGCCTCAAAATACTAAAAGTCTCTTCGTTTCAAGTGTTTGGTGACAGAGTTTGCTTATTATTAAATCATTATCGATTGCAGCAAGCTTTTTACTTTCAATCAGCATCACAAGAAAGCCTCAAGGTTTGACTGAGATAAGAGTTATCTAGCCTGGTTTTAATAAAATTGAGAGTAGAAAAGGCTCTCTCACAGCTGATTTGTGTCAAGGGAATAATTAAAAGATATTTATACACTTTATAAAGTTCCGTGTATAAGACTGAATACATGTCGTAGTCAAATATAACTTTATACACACACTCAATACAGACTTTGCATTATTTTCGAGCTTTTTCCCTCATTTTCAGACTCCTAAGTGAAAGAATTTTCACTTATATCTAATTCTAGTTCACTTCGTAACGTCCAGATATTTTAGTGTTTATCTTAAACCAAACACCAACTAGAGAAATTAACTCCCTTTTGAGTTTTGCTTTGTCAAAATCGCCAATCAACAAGGAAACTTTTATCAAGTGCAGTCTTTATTCCATATTTATTGAGTTGGTAAAATCTGCGTGGATCGAAACACGCAAAATCCAAGTACATGACCTTTTGATTAGTACACCTCAAGTTCATGCTCTGATTTATTTCGTCCATGATTCTACAAAATACTCTGACTTTAAACTCTTCTTCACTTGACTTAATGAAAGCATCCTCTGATGAATGACCGTTATTTTTACTCATACAGTACAGTTCTTTTCCTAGGAAGCTCCAATTCCAGAGACAGCCTTTTTGCATCTAGAAAAAGCTCTGTCGGGATTTTCTCTTCAATAACTGCGAAGTCCAAGTTTTGTGCGAAAATCTCATTCAAGCTACATGTTGTAGATACGAACTGCATAGATTTTGGTGAGTCTAGAACTTATAGATTTTCACAGGACACAACGAAAATTTCTTTATCATTATGATCTATGGGCTCAAATTGTTTTAAAGGCAATGGCGTTAAATTAAACAACATACCATATACAGAAAAATACTCAAACACCCTATTATAATGTTATCTTTTGTTTTTTTAACGAATTTCTCTTACTTTAATTCATTTATACAACCGTTAGTTCCTTAATGTTCGGAAAATGGAGTGTATTCACTCCAGATTTTTTATTAATATTATTATTTTGTTTCCTTTACAAGATGATACTATTGCATTTATAATGTAAAGCTAGAAAAGTCGGCGCATAATTCAACAGAATAATAATAATAAACAAAAACCAAAATATTAACTGTTTGCCTAACTGTTCATGAATATATAAAAGGCACGGAGTAATATTAATAGGAGTTGAAGGTCCAATGGGAGAAAGCTACGAAACTGTGATCTAAATTTTTGGTAAATATTGAGGGCGCCACTTGTCATTCCTCCCTACTTCGGCGCGGATATACTGTTGTTTTCAACAGAATTTTGCTGAAGTACATTTAAAATTTTTTATTTTAAGCAATTTAATTTGTTTGTAAGTTCTTAAAACTGCATAATTTAGATGTTTCAAATAAATGATTCGCTCCTAGTTGTAAAACAGGCTATGATAGTGATAAGAAAAACAAAAAAAAAAAGCCCTAGGAGAAAAATAAAGTCCGAGTTCGTGTTTTCTGCACCTAAAGTAAGTTTATTTTTTTCCTTTACAAAATTTCATCCATTCTCCTTCCTCCCAATTGTCTGTTTTAGCTAGCTTCGGTTCATAAGAATCGTCATTTTTTAAAAGCTTTCTTTCAAAGTAAAATTAGTATAAAATGGCTCTTAAAAAAAACATGTTGGTTAGAATACTCTATTTAATGAAATTTGCTTTCAATCGAAATTTTTTCAGCTTGATATTATTTTTAAAAAAATAATTAAAACGAGACATTTCCCCATTGAATAACATTGCGGAAGCTGGAGAGAAGGAAGGATTGCACGCTGGCGCCATCTGTAAACATTAGAAAACAACATCACAAAATTTCAGCGTTACCTTCTTCTCCTGTCTTTTTACTCCGTGATAAAAGGTAACAAACCACTTTAAAACACGTAGATACAATATTTTTATTAATAAACTACACAAAGCTTTTCGCTATCATAATAATAGCATCATCAGGTGTAATTGCGTTACATAGAACCAGCAATATATAAATAAAGAAGTTCAAATGGTTTAAAGTTACGGTTACAATAAAAAATATTTTTAAAGTTACAGTTACCATAAACTTTTTTCATTTTAATATCATTTTCAGTATTTATTTTTTTCTCTCTATTAGCACAACTAATAGAGAGAAAAAAATAAATACTGAAAATGATATTAAAATGAAAAAATTTTATGGTAACTGTAACTTTAAAAATATTTTTTATTGTAACCGTAACTTTAAACCATTTGAACTTCTTTATTTATATATTGCTGGTTCTATGTAACGCAATTACACCTGATGATGCTATTATTATGATAGCGAAAAGCTTTGTGTAGTTTATTAATAAAAATATTGTATCTACGTGTTTTAAAGTGGTTTGTTACCTTTTATATATTATTTATACACGTGAAATGTTTTATAATTTTAAACTTTTAATAGTTTTTAATCTTAATTATGTTCATGAATAATTTTGACTTGATTCGTTTTTTATGCAATAAACAAAAATCAAAATATTAACTGTATGCTTAACTGTTCATGAATAATTTTGACTTGATTCGTGTTTTATGCATTTTCGTTGTTATTTTGCTTTTAGAATTTACTTTAATACAACAACTGTAATAAAACCAAGAATGCTATTGTTAGGATGATAGTAATAATACATAGGTTAATAGAATACGACTGCAAAACCGTAAGAAAGACCTAATCTTAGATTTTATTTTATTTTATTTTTCTTCTCTTAAAAAAATGAATAGTTAATAAATTAAATAAAGGTACGACCACAAATAAGTAAAATAATAAAGAGTGCTTTTGCATTATGGCGTGGGTGCAGGTAAATCAATGAGGGCACAGGATGTTCAGTAAGCACTTACCTCTATCGGAACAATCGAGACCTGATCTAGAACATTGGATCTTGTACTTATCCGCTGAAACTTTTAGAGCATCCATAACAGTAGAGCATATCCATAAAAGTAGAACAATCAGAGTAATCAGGTACGGCTGCTATCTGTGGAAGTGTCATTAGCAAGATCTTCCAATTATCTCCCTTATCTTCCCTTAGATCTTCTAATTATCTCCCAGTATGGATTACTCAGGCATGGCTGTTGTCCGCTATGTTGTCAGGAATAAGCTAGCAACTCTTGATGCCATTCTTAGGAGTTATCGGGACATCCAGGCAAAACTTCGTCTGTTTTTCTCTGAGTCATCGGATAATCATTTCATTTCTTTTCTTTCTTTCTTTCTTTTTCTTTTCTTTCTTTCTTTTTTTTTTTTTTTTTTTTTTTAAGAGCAGGGAGCTTTAGAGAGCCTTCTTTCCATAAGATGGCTCCTAACTGCAGATTGCAGATGAGGCGAATCACGCATATCAGAATTATTTTGATTACTTTAGAGAGTCTATACCACCGAGGGTGGGGCAATAAATTCCAATGTTTTCGCGGGTGGTCACCAAGACCAATATAAATACTTACCGGGACCCCGTGGCCGAGTGGTTATGTCACCACACTGCTAATCGCCTTCGAGCATAGGAGAGCGGGTTCGATCAACACCACCTGTAATAATGCCTCCGAGCTGAGCTCTATGTCACGGAAGATCGGCCGATTTCATCCAATCCCAACGATCCAACATGTATCATAGGAAGTGTTGATTGGATAAAATCGGCCGATCTTCCATGGCGTAGAGCTCAGCTCTAAGGCATTATT
Organism: Salticus scenicus; assembly: GCA_963930645.1. Classification (NCBI taxonomy): domain Eukaryota; kingdom Metazoa; phylum Arthropoda; class Arachnida; order Araneae; family Salticidae; genus Salticus; species Salticus scenicus. The sequence continues at coordinate 42,460 of CAWVNO010000681.1, read as the reverse complement.
ACAGGCGGTGTTGGTTCGATTCCCGTGCTGGCCCTGGGTGTTTTTCCAATTCTTCGTACTGTAATTCTGTCATGAGCTATCTTTCTTCATCTGACGAAGATTTACAAGTGGGCTTCGAGAGTCAAGCATACAAATCTGATGTATATGTTATCAATAAATAAATATTTGCCAAGCTATAACGGGAAATCGCAAAGTTTCTCCAAACAAAACAATTCAAGATGACCTCAAATGATACAAGTGTCCTCAAGTAGGGCTAGTAAAAGTGTTGCCGACAGGGTTCTCACAAACGAAATTAGGATACCAGAATTCATTTAAAGCAGTAATTTATTTAGAAAGATATAAACAGATATCAGCGGTTAGTCAAGTCGAAAATTAATATATAAAGATAGTGGTATCAAAATTCCCCTTTGTGAGAACCCTGGTAGCCGTGTATATTTTCAATGCTTTTTCCTTTATTACAGGGCGATGTCAAGAAAACCAAAGGACAATTTTATCCATAAATAACTCCCTGGTAAATATACAGTGTCAATCATATACTAGTATCTTTCCTCTTCCACCATTATTTTCTAAGAATAATCTTTATTATATTTAATTGCAAAGAAACTTCTGTAATATACGATAAAGATTTCTCTATAGTAATAGAGGTAACAACAACAAAAAAATAAAATAAAAAAAAAAAAACCCAAAGCTCTGAATTTTTTTGTGTTACTGACATTAACATGACATTCATGAAATTATAGTGTATATATTTTATGAGAAAATAAATCCTAGTACTTTTTTAATTGTGAAACTGGCAGCTTTCAATAATTTAAACATTAATTACGAGTATATTATTTTAAACTCCACTTTTAGGCACTAGATTTATGTTAAGCTAAAGCTATAGACATAGGGAGAGGCAGGGAAATAAGATTTCTCAGACAAAAAATAAATTACAACTATTCCATATTTATAAAAAGAATTCCTTAACCCATTATATAGACAAGAGAATGTCGCACTCCGGCAAGAAAAGAGACACAACTAAAAAATGCAACATTTGAAAAAAAAATAAGTAAATAAATAAAATAAATAAACTTAACGATAACGATAAAGCATTGACTAGATTATAATGCAACTGATGCAATACAACTACCTGCCAGATGAATAACTTTAGAGATTAAGATGTGATATTTTTTGTGGACGTTGGGGCACTTCATGTTCATTTTCGAATAACATAAACACAAAATTGCCATTTTTTTTTTTTTAGTTTCGTCACTTTTCTTGCCGGGGTGCGGTATGTGTCTGAAAATTTCTGTCATTTACTTCTCAACAAATTACAACTAATCCATATTTCCTTAACTCATCATATAGACAAAAGAATGTTGCACTCCGGCAAGAAAAGAGATACGACCAAAAATGCAACATTTGAAAAAAAAAAAAAAAAACTTAAAGATAACGATAAAGCATTGACTAGCCTATAATACAACTGACACAACACAACTACCTGCCAGATGGATAACTTTCGAGATACTTTTTGTGGACGTTGGGGCACTTCATGTTCATTTTCGAATAACATAAACTAAAAATTGCCATTTTTTTTTAGTTGTGTCACTTTTCTTGCCGACTGTCATTTACTTCTCTTTCGTACACGTTTATGTATGTCATTTTTAATCAGGCCCAAAGAAAACTAGAATATTGTGGCCACTACATGACTGTCTTCTATATTTTCCTATACAAATTCACTCAATAAAAATAATTTATTAAAAAAATTATTTAAAAAAATTATCTTCCATGATAATGCAGACGATTTCCATATTAGAGAAGTAGTATCTATATATTAATAGGCAAGCATAACATTTGTAGTCCCTTTTTAACATATTAATTATGGAAGTAGAGGGTTGAAAATAGTATCATTCGAAAGGTATGGTATGCCGTAAGGTGCGAATACAAATATTATTTTTCTTACGATGTCAAGAAGGTATTTAAAAATACATTTATTTTTTATGCATTTTCCCCCATTTTTCCCTTTTATACACGTATTCCTTTACATTAAAAAATACCTAAAAGTAAAAAGTTGTTAAAACTGGCAATTTCATAAAGCTCAAATAAAACCATAGACACAGTAATTTGCATAATGTAGCATCACTATACGCAAGCGAAGTGATGACGTCACTGTCTGTCCATGGAGCCATGAAAAAGATTTTCTATGTTAATCGTCCATTGGATTTTTTGTAAAAAATTATTAAAAAATAACGGAAATTATCTGCCGATTTTAATTCCGATATTTGGGTATAGTTATATATAAGTTACTGTCTACATGTGTTTCATTGAGTTATTTTCTCTGTAAAACTAGGGGGCTCTGCCCCCTGCTCGCTCCGCTCACCAACCCCCGACGAAAGCTTCGCCTCCCCCCGACTCGCTTTACTTATTAACCCCTGGGGCTCTCTGCCTTTCGCTGAATAGGAATTGCTGATATTCGCTTCCTTACCTTTCACTGAATAGGAAATTTAATACTGCATAAAGAAAAAAAAAAAAAAAAAAAAAAAGGAAATACCCATAGTCAATGTCAAATTGAAATACATAAAATTTAATACCATTTTTTTTTTCATTTTTTTTAATGAAATAATGTGCTAAAGATCAGTATTTTTTTTTTTTTTTTTTTTTTTTCGGAAAAGAAAGAAATGGACTCTTCCCACCTGACGTCAGAGATCACAAGATAGATGAAAAACAAACAGCAGACGAAGTCTTCTAAATCTATAGCGACTTCTGAAATAACATATTTTCTATTCTTATTTTTGATCAATCGTATTTAATCTGTATTATTTTTTTATACATCATCATTTTTAATCCATTTTATATCATTAATCACCTTTTGTTTGCTGTATACATTTGCAATCATCATTTAGTTTATATTTGTTATTGATGTTCATGAAGAATATGTTAAATACTCTGATTTTTGGTACTTAAATCATTGACAGTGCAACATTGTACGGTGTAAAGCCATTTAGACCAGTAACTAAGTTAATTAATTTGCTGTAACACCTTTATGCAAATAAATTTAATTGAAAACATTTTAAAATTTCAAATTATAATCCGTAAACATTCCTCAAGTACAAGCTATTATTTATTGCTAGATCAGTTAATGTAACAGTCACACTACAATATACAAAAATCGATTCTTACAGGTAAAAATAAATAAACATATGAAGTGTTTTTTTTTAATTATTAAATTTACAAATACAATTATTCTACTGTTTACAAATGCACAATATTACTTTTATTTTTGTTGTAACTGTGGTGGCGAGTAGCCGCGTATTGATGAAGATAATGATGAACTTCTATAAACATTTAGTTAACATTTAGCACCATACATCACTTTATATACATATATACAAATTTTAAAGAACATTTTGATGCATTCTGGTAGTCGATAATATTGTTCATGGAAATAGTCAAATCGATGTAAAAAGAATAGAATAGAATAAGTTTTTATCGATGTTGCCAGATTCCTTTTTGGAAAGTACAAAACTCGGGTGAAATAGAAATAAGTAACAAAGGAGGATGCAATAATTCTCCCCCACTTGAAAACATACAGTGCCGAGTCAACCCTTAAGATAAAATATAATCTTGTAGGTATGCTGGTTGACGCCTCGTTCTAGTAGATCTTCGTACAGGTGGTGAAGGAATCTGTGGTTGATCTGTGGCTGGATATGTGTTCAGCTCATTTCCTTGAGGATTGATAACTTGATAAGCAGGGTCATTATTTGTGTTATCGGAGGATTTCTGGTGTGGAATTGATGGTGATGCTATATTTTCCCTTTGAACATCTGATTTCTGTAGTTGATTAATATGTCTCTTGATTTCCCTGCCTTCATCTAATTTAACTATATAGTGAATATGTCCAAGTTTTCTAGTTATAACTCCTAGTTTCCATACGGTTTTATTGTTTATAAAGAATTTTGCTCTCACTCTCTCCCCCACATAGATTTTTTGAGTGTGAGGTCTAATCTTCTGTTCAGATTTCTTTTCGTGGTATGGAAACAGTGCGTCAAGTTTAATACGAATTTGGCGATTTAGATACATTTCTGCTGGTGACTTCCCATTTGCTAAAGGCGTTGCTCGATATCGAAAAAGAATCTTTTGAAGTTTTAAGTTGATGGGAAGATTTTCTGTGGCCATTGATTTTAATCGATCTTTCAGTGTTTGCACGTTACGTTCCGCAAGGCCATCGGTCGCTGGGTGTCCTGGTGCGATAAATTTTTGCTTTATTCCATTCATACGACAGAAATTTTTAAATGTTTCTTTCGTGAAAATTTTAGCGTTATCAGAAACCATAACTAGTGGATATCCATGCATTGCAAAAATTTCGTTAAGTAATTTCATGGTAATGTCAGCATTTGGAGCTTTCTGTGAGACTTTGATTTCTACCCAACGTGATTTTGCATGCACAACGAGTAGGTAATAAAATCCCTGTAAAGGACCTGCATAATCGATATGAATTCTATCCCAATTATTAATTGGTAAATCCCAGCGGTGAATGGGTTGCCTTCGCAGGATTATGGCTCACCGAAGAACAATCTGGGCAAGATTTTACTAAGTTTTCTATGTCCTTGTCGATATTCTTCCATATACAATAGCGTCGAACTAACTGTTTCATTTTTGTTATTCCAATATGCGCGGAATGTAATTCTTTTAGGACTTCAGGCTGTAGTTTTCTCGGTATTACAATGCTATTATTCTTAAATAAAATTCTATTATCCAAAATGTAGTCACTGTTGATGGAGCTTGATTGAAGTTCTTTTTTAATCTGTGACAACTCCTGATCGTTTTCTGTTTCTCGTATGATAGCATCTGCAATTAGAGTTTCAGTTGATATTTCAAAAATATTAGATGCATATATTTGATGAACTTCGTCGTTTATATATGTGTCTGCCGATGCGTAATTCTGGTTGACAGGAGATCTAGATAAACAATCTACATTTTGATTTTCCAATCCTTTCCTAAATTTGACGGTGTAATCAAATCCAGCTAAATAAGAAGCATAGTGCAACAGTCGATCTGATGTCATTTTTGGAAGACTTGCTTTTCTATGAAATATCCTGTATAAGGGCTGGTTATTAGTGATTAGGACGAAATGTCTACCATAAAGATAATCGAAAAAGTGCGAAAATCCAAATACGAGTGCTAAAGCTTCTCGGTCAAGTTGAGAGTAATTTCTTTCAGCTTCTGTTAAGGAACGAGAAGCAAAAGCGATTGGCTTTTCTACATCATCGATGGTATGTGATAAGATAGCAGCAACTCCGACTGGACTAGCATCTGTCGCCAGTGTAACAGGTAATTCAGGATTGAAAAGTACTAACACTCTGTCACTGGATATCTCTTCTTTAAGCTTAATGAAAGCCTGCTCACTTTCTTTATTCCAGCAAAATTTCTGATATTTCCGAAGAAGCTTGCATAAAGGGTAAGTAATGGTCGAAACGTTTGGTATGAATCGAGAATAGTAAGTCACCATACCTAAAAATTGGCGCAGTTCTTGAACATTCTTTGGTCGTGGCATGCGTGTTATAGCTTCAACTTTTATAGGTGATCGTGATATTTTATTGTTTTCTATTACATGACCTAAATATTAAATTTTTGTTCGAAAAAATTCACATTTCTTGCTATTCACGTGTAAATCGTAGTCACGTAATCTTTCTACACATGCAAGGAGGTTCTTTGAGCATTCTTCTTTGGTTTTACCATGAACGACAATATCATCAAAATAAACGATGGTTTTGGTAAACCCTTCAGGATTTGATCAATTACCCGGTTAAATTCAGCAGGTGCAGTTTTAATTCCAAAGCTTAACCTATTCATCCTGTATGTCCCTCGATGTGTCGAAATAGTTTGGATAATGCTGCTCTCATCATCAATTTTTAAGTGAAGATAAGCTTTAAACAAGTCTAACTTGCAGAAATACTTCGAATTCCTAAGACTGTTTAATACTTCATCGATTTTCTTTATTGGATAATTTGCATTCATCAGTAGACCGTTAACTCCAACTTTATAGTCAAAACAGAGTCGAACTGTTCCATCCGCTTTAGGAATTACAACCAACGGTGATCCCCAATCACTTGTAATTGATTTAGATATTATTCCAGCTGCTTCGAGATCATCAAGTTCTTTTTCAACTTTTTCTCGTAAAGCATAGGGTACATTTCGTTCAGGAGTGTAACTAAATTTTGCTCCATCACGTAACTTCAGTTTGATTAAGAAATTCGGTACACAACCAACCTTTTGTTCGAACACTTCTGGAAAAAGATTTATAATCTCAGAGACATTATTGATAGCAGCGATTTTATTTCCTATTCTATTTTGGGGGTTGTTTTCTGTATCGATTTCATGTAGATTGATTTTTAAATGTCTAACCCATACTCTGCCTAGAAGAGGATCATACCCATCAGGAACGACATATAAATCTTCATTAGATATACACCCTTTATATTCAACCTTCACTTGCACTTTCCCTAAGGGCGCAAACATATTTTCAGTATATGATCTAAAAACAATATTTGTTGGTTCAAACTGTTTCTTGAGACCTAACCTTTTAAATTTACTTTCTGGTATGAGAGTGTATCCTGCTCCTGTATGGACTTCAAATTTTTGACAGCGATTTTCGATTTTTACTGTAGTAAAATATTTCTTAGCATCAGGGGCAGAATCTGAGATATGGTTGTCGTAAATATCAACAATCGTGTTTATGTTATTATTTTCATATATTTCTATTCGATTAAGTGGTATTCTTGGACTATTTGATCTTTTAGCTTTAAGTAATGTCTTGATACAGACTCTTTGTACATGTCCAGTTGATTTACACGACTTACACTTTAAATTATTTGGATTAATGCGACAGTCTTTTGATAAATGGTTGTTTTTCGCACAGCGTAGGCACTAATTATTTATGCCAAGTTTTTCGAAATCAATTTGATTTTGTTTGGATTTCATACGCTGATGGGAAAAAGCCTCTTTTTTCTTTATGTTTTGAGTGTTAAAGGATGTTTTCCCGTATTTCGATTGCCTATTACTTTTGGCGACTTTATTGATATCCTCTGAGATAGATGTACTGGTATTTAAAGTTTTTGATAACTCGCGACTGTCAATTTTTGAAGCTTCAAGTGCAATAGCTTTATCAACAATACTGTTGAAATTTTTTAATTCTGATTGCAAGAATTGCTCTTTGATCCAACTATCTTTAATGCCACGAATAAATTGTGCTCTAAGGAAAATATCAGCAACAGATACCTTTTTACTGCATTCACAGTCAACAGTAAACTCGCATTCGGAAATATCACGCCGTAATTCTGCCACATATTCGGAAATAGAACTGTCCTGTTTTTGATAAGTTGACAAAAAGTAATGTTGTGAAACTAAAGGATTTTTCTTTGGTGCTAAATGATTTTCTAACACTTTAAGTAGTTCATCATATTCTAATTCACTGGGAGCTTTTGGCGCAATAACAGCCGCCAAGATATTGTAATTTGATGCTCCTACAGAATTTAACAAAATTTGTGCGCTTTTATATTTATCATGAAAAAAATCTTTCATCATTAAATAATTTTCGAAACGTTGACGATAATATTTAAATTTTTTTTTTATTATTATTATCAAAACTTTCAAAAGGAGGAATATGGGAAATGTTAACAACTGGAATCTTTGTTGAGTTAGTATTACTGCTATCATTAGCCATTTCAGATTTGTCTCTTGACAACAACTGTTCAATAAGCATTTGTTGACCCCGATTTACAGTATCAAGCAATTTCTGAAATTGTTCTGGATCCATTATGTATTTAAAATGTAATTTTTTTTTTCAATAAATAATTATATTGTATATAAAAATTATTAAGTTGAATTGGAAATGAAACAACTTTACCTCGTCGCCAAAACTGTTGTGACTGTGGTGGCGAGTAGCCGCGTATTGATGAAGATAATGATGAACTTTATATAAACATTTAATTAGCATTTAGCACCATACATCACTTTATATACATATATACAAATTTTAAAGAACATTTTGATCTATTCTGGTAGTCGATAATATTGTTCATGGAAATAGTCAAATCGATGTAAAAAGAATAGAATAGAATAAGTGTTTATCGATGTTGCCAGATTCCTTTTTGGAAAGTACAAAACTCGGGGGAAATAGAAATAAGTAACCAGGGAGGATGCAATAATTTTATTTTATAGTAAATATTAACACTTTTGTTCTTAAGAACAATATTTAATTGAATTCGATTATTTGTTTTCCCCTATCACATGACTGACGCTGGGAAGAGACCATGCGTAACATCTAGATCATTTTATGTTACAGATACAGTATGTGAGCATCTTGGGGACGTTTAAGTTTTTCTCACTATTTGGCGATGGATTTTTTGATAGAATTGCTTGTTAAAAAAAAAAAAAAAAAAATAGAACCTTTAAATTAAATTAGAATAACGTTTTTTAAAAATAAGAACCTATTTTTTCTAATGCCCGTACTTTTTATTATTGAATTTCTTTAGTTAATTTATGGCAGTATATATTCTCTGTATGTATTTATTGAACTGCTAGATAATAATTTTAGACATTCGAAAATATCGAAAAGAGAAAAAGTTTATTATTATTATTATCATTTTAATTTGGAAAAACCTCCTTCAGCTTCAATTATTAATTCTCTTCGGTACTTTTCCATTTTGCTGGTGAAGCGATAAAGTTGCCAAGAATGATATAACCGACGCCAAACATTAGGCACCTAAGACAGAGTAATTGTTTCAAAACACTTCGAATAATAATGAGAAAAAAAATTAAAGAAACTTATTTTACGTTTACTTATTTTATTTTATTTATTTTATATTTTTAAGAATTGAATTTTCTGAAGCTTTGCTTAAAGCTAGCTTTTAAAAGTGTTGTCCCATAAAAAATATAACATTTATTTTGTCAAATCCTTAATAACGTATATAAATAAACTTTAAATCTGAAAAAGAAAAAAAAATCTAAGTTACAAATTTACTTTTAATCCATAAATGTATTGTTGTTGCCAATAAAGTTTGCTTAGCGAGAATTTCGTCGGCGAAAGGAAAAGTACCTTCTCTCCTAACTACTTTTTACATTAACAAAGAATAAAATCTATAAAAATTTTAGGTGACTTTTTTCTTGCCATAATTAGAAGTATGAAATGTATCATGGAAATGTCTAATTCTGTAATGTTAAAAAATTATCAATGCTAAATAAGATTTTTCGTTTACAATTGAGTTTGAATTTAAATCTAAATATTTTTGTATACCAAAACCTATCCAAAGTATTTTAAAAAACGTTTTCAAATAAAAATAATAAATACGCTTTAATGGTAAAGAGAAACGCGGTTAGTTATACAGACACGACATTATTTCGTTATTCACAAAAAAAAAAGAACAAATAAATAAAATAAACATAAATATTGCCAGTAAAATAATTAAAATTAAATACAATATACATATAAATTAATTCTCTAAAAGTAAAAAAAAAAAAAAAAAAAAAAGATGCTTGCGGAATTTATTTTATTTGTTTACACCAGTGATAACATTTTTATTTCCATGTGGAGAATGACGTCATTGTGGAAAATGATATAAGGAAAGCGCAGCTGACGTCACGCTCAGGGCAAAACACTCTACTCAGGGCAAAACATTGGTATTTCCACCAATAGAGATTGTCCTTTTGCCACTCGTGAGTGGACAAGATTGATTAAAAGAGCGTTTGTTTGTAAACATGCCCTTTCCTTATAATAAGAGAAATTATTTCTTTAATGGCAAATAGAGTACCTTGATAAACCCGAGGTTTTTATTTAATAACTTCGTCAATTAAAATGATATAGATTTCTAACTACCTGAAATGCCTTCCTTGAAGCATTCGGAACGCATTGATACTTCCCATGATGCAGAGCATTTTGCCCTCCGCGAGAAGATGCTGTCGCAGACAAAAAAATTTGACGCCAGCTACAGAAACTTTTTTTTAATATATAGAGATAGATAAAATTTTAATTTAAAATCACAAAACTCCAGAAAAAAAAATGGCAAACTTCCAGTTTCGAATGTAAACATAAACATTTCATTTCAAATGGTGATATTTAAACAATAAATATTCAACTAATATACTAAATAAAAGGAAAATGGATTTCTTACTAACTGCTGCATGTATAAGTAGACGATACGGAAAAAATTCCGATTTCCATTTTTTGCTGAATTTACATGTTTTGAGCTTTCTTTACGTTTCAATTAACTGAAATTGGCTACTTATTTTTTAAAAAAGTGTCTTTATTGATAGCTTTTGTGGGTAGAAGAAGCAAGTAGAAGATACATAAAAACTTTTGATTTCCGGTTTTCGATGAATTTACACGTTTTGAGATTTCCTTGCATTTTAATTAAGCGAAGTTGACTACTTATTTTTATTTTTTTAAAAGTTGATTTATTATTCTTTCCTCTGCATATATAAGTAGAAAATATAAGATTCAGAAAAGTTTTAGATTTTCGGTTTTTGATAAAGTTACACGTTTTGAAATTTCCCGAACTCAATTCGACCATTTTTGAAAAATATCTTTTTTTTTTTTTTTTCAGACACTGTACTTTATGAACCAATCGAATTAATTTAACAGAATTTGATACTTAGTTGGGCCTTGGTTTGACATGGTACATTAGCTTCTGGGCTGTATCACACAACAAGGGGCGTTTTCACGTTGCGATTTTCTCTCATTTCAGGAAAGGCTAACATCTACAGAGAGAAATAGTTATATTAAGTAAAACTCTGCTGATTCAGTTAGAGTGAATATCAGCAAACAATTGCCGCAGTTGTGTTGCAATTGCATTCCGTTTAGAAAAAGGCAATAACTTTGCTTTGCCTCGCTTTGCAAAAAAAATGGTCCAGTTTCGACCACTCGGCGATACTAGTAACACTAAATATCCAAAAAAAAGTCCATTTTATTCTCGATATCACATGAAAATTTTTTTTTTTTTTTTTTTTTTTAATGAAAAAAATCGATAATTTTATTTTAAATTAGCCGGCTTTAGCCGCTTCGCTGGTCATTATACTGAAATGAATTCTCAAAATACCATATTAGTAATAATAATAAAAAATTTCATTGCAATCAGACAAAATCTAAGTTAAATTTCTCGCTACTTTCGGTAGCGGTTTTCGAACTTGCCACACTTCACAAAATCTCTTTATTGTGCATGTTGCATGCACATACCTAACCGACACATTAGAAAATCGGGATCCTGAGATTATTTGAAGCAGAGTTATGTTTTAAAACGTGTTTTTTATTCAACCCCCTCCCCGCTCTTAAAGGAAAAAAGGAGGAGGGATTTTCACAAAATATCTTTACATTATGAGTTAGATACATATAATTGACCCACACATCGAAAATCTCCTTCCTAAGATAATTTACTGCAGAGTTACGCATGAATACATGTTCCCCCCCCGCCGCCCCCTAAGGGGCGGTAGGATGGGATTTCACAAAATCACTTTGTAGTGTGTGCTGTATACGCATAAGCAGTAGACACATCAAAAATTGCCATTCTAAGATAATTTGGAACAGAGTTACGCATGAAAACGTGTTTTTTACCCACCCCACCCCCAACCCTCAAGGGGGGATAGCACAGAATTTCAAATAATCCAGGGGCGGACTGAGCCGCCGGCCCACCAGCCCTCGGGCCGGTGCGCCCTCTTAGGCGATAGGCTGGTGTGCCCTCATAGGCGATAGCCCTCAAAGACGAAAATGTTTTAATGACTTCTTTTATTAGAGGTTATTTTCGTGTCTTAGGTGAAGATGAATGAGGGCCCAATGCGCCCTGGTCATACACCATACACCTTGTGCGAACCTATTGCTAAGCGAACGCCCTATTAGACTTACAATGTAATGTTGTTCTGATATACTTTTGTGAAAAAATGTTAGTACAAATAACTGAGACATTTTATAGCGCCAGTAGAAGTATCGATAACCCGACGGGACTTGCAGAAATGGCTGGATTAGTGAACACCCTCTCTGTATTACAAGGTTTCACTTGTCAATTAATTATTATTATTTCTATTTTTACTATTTTTAAATGCAGAAAAACACAAAGCCATGACATATGTTTTATTTGTGATTTTAATGCTAGAATTTGCATTTTTAACAAAAGAGAAAAACCCAGTGTAGGAAGATAATGGAGGTGAGTACCTTTTACTGGAATAGCAGGTCTGTGATAAAAATGGATGGGTGAGAGTGGCGAATTCAAAGGCCGTTAGTTTGCCTGTTTCCCGTGGTGGCGCCATATATAACTGGAATGACTCCTGCAACATAGTGATAGGAAGAGAAAAACACAGAATATCTGTAATGTCGCTTGGAACCTCAGTCGCCACGATATTGGAGAAGAGGCAGAAGATGAAACTATCGATTTTTTTTCTAAAAGTTTGCTTCTAAAAATATAAAGCTTTTCTTTTCTTTCCATCCTGTACAGCCGGCTGAACAGGAAGACTTAACACCCTTACCATCTGGTAGTAACGTTTACTATGTTACACCCAAAAATGGTCAAATTTTTAAACGAAATTGGATTTCGCACAATTCTGAGACCAAAAAATTATATTGCAATGTTTGTCTGACATATTCTGATGCATCTACAATGTCTTTTCAATGTTTCGATCGATATAGACACCTTTCACAAACTCTGGATGAGCATAAAAAATTCAACTCCCACTTTGACTCACAAGGAAACATTCAAAAGGTGTCGTCTTCAAAAAATACTGAAAAAAATATATGTGATTCTACTCTTCGTAAAACACCACCAAGTGAAAAAATTATCGGCTGAAATGAATTACAGCGACCAAAAAAAAAAAAAAAATCTAAATTAAGCATATTTGGCGATTTTACACTGTTAGGCGATTGTTTTTCATTACTTGGCGGAGAAACAAAACACGGTTCTGTTCATACACGGCAATCTCGGTGCTAGCGAACGTATCGCCTAACAGCGCTAAATCGCCAAAAATGCTTAATTTTGATATTTTTTTGTAATCGCTGTAATTCATTTCAGCCGATAATTTTTTCACTTTCTGTTGTTTTATGAAGAGTAGAATCATATATATTTTTTTTCTTTTTTTTTTTCGATATATTTTGAAGACGACACCTTTTATCCTTGTCAGTAAAAAGTTTTATGACGCATAGCCAAAAGAATAATATACGTTTTTTGATAAACAGTTAAGAGAAAGAAAGAAGTGGTCGAGAGAAGGAAAGTTTGCATGGTGTCATTGATGAGATCAAATTGATTAGCAAGCAGGTGCTTGCTTTCAGATGAAGCAGGAAAAAAGGAGCTCAATACCTCAATGACCCACCTATCAAACACGGAAATTTTTTTGAAATTTTCTCTTCCTCTCCAATTACAATGACAGCAGGTGTTGCCAGATCTGGCGGATTTTTTATTCAAAAGTAACCAATAATTTTTAATTGTAACATTTGCCTAATTATTTCGAAGATTAATGGTCAATTATGTATATCAAATATTACTTTTTAAAATTATTGGTGATTACTGAATTAAAAAAAAAAAATAATAATAATAATTGGAACATTTGCCTAATTACTTCGAAGATTTGCTGTCAGTTGTCCCGTTTTGCCAAGTTGAAGAAGCAGCGGCGAGTTGAAGGCGACGGGCGTGACAGACTTTGTGCTGTGAGAACAGCGATTCACAGGCTTTGACGCTCGGAGGGTTTTTGTGGTGCTGCCATCTATTGCCAGAGAGCGGAGTTGAAAGCTTGTTGCTTCGTCCGCGGTCACCAATGAAGGAAAATGCGTGTTGCAGTAGGTTGTATTCGAACCGAGGACGTCTAGGTAGCAATCCAGAGTCGTACCTCTGGAGAAAAATCATCAGTTATGTATATAAAATACACTCCTTCTCATATTTATAAGGACACTTTATGTTTTGAAATAACTATTGTAAAAATAATTGTGAACAAGATTATACTAAGTGCACTTAATACACCTAGTATTCTAAAAACCAAAACTGCTATAATTTTTTTAATATCAAACAAAATTAATAAAAAATAATGCAAAATATTTTTTTCTCCACGTTCTTAGATGTTCATAATTATAGGGACAATCAAGATTTTTTCGTTTTATTTAACTTTCTAGCGGATAAATTACAGTTCACATGCGAATTTGTTAACTACTGGCTAGATTAAATTATATATAAGCCTTCAATTTTTCTTGGACGGACATTACTGATAATTCCTGGGAAAAAAAGAACGTTCATGTAGTGAAGTATGATAAATGTGTTTTTTAAGTGGAAGGAAAATTTCAATCCACCGAATTTCTAATGAAATTCGAAGATCTAAAATTGCTGAAGGAAATGTGATTAAACGTTGAACTTCTGGTTTGATAGGAGAGAGATCTGATGCAAAATCAGAGTTGTTTTACAGAGATCGAAGACTCTTAATTCCTCTTACTGTTCTACTCATAATGACTGCTGCTTAATTTGCCCGTAATTTTTAATGAAAGGTTGGAGTCCCCATTTATGCATGTTTAAAATAATTAATAATATGTTAAAATGAATAAAAAAACTGTAATAATCAATAAGCATTTAATGGGGGAAAGAACGTCTGTATTAAAGTTGAATAAAGACAATATGAAATGGTAAAATGTTGCATTTTCGGATGAAAAACATTTTATTATTGATTAGCCAAATGGTTTGAACAGTTACTGGCATGATCTGAAGATAGCGAAAGACAGAGCAGATTTTTTACAGGCAGATATAAATCGGGCATTTTAAAGGTCGATCTATGGTGCTCTGGAAGCTATTTCTACTGTAGGCAGTATGAATTTAGTAATTTTTTCTATTATTATGAACATCAAGAGAATATCCGCAAATTTTAAACGTGGAATTCTCAGATTTTTGTTAGATATTAGGGGTAATAATATGTTTTTCAACAAGACTTACATTTTTGCTCTACTTCTAGAGCAATAGGAAATAGTTTGAAGAAAGAAACTTCTGTATTATTGCCTTTCCCGTGGCTTAAAAGTTGAAGAAACCTTAACTTATCATATTAGAAAAGTGCATGCAGGTGGAAAGCAATTTTAAATAGTTTAAATGTATTCAGAAGATTATCTTATGCTGTATGAAATGATATTGAAACTGAATATTATATATATATATATATGTATGTATGTATGTATGTATACCAGAGATAATGTCTGACTATTTCACCCTAAAAAGAGACCCCATAAAATATTAATTTAAAGAATCACTGAAAAAAAATTACTAAGATTCGAGCTGTCCTTATAATTGTGAACACCTGAAAAATCATCTTTTTGACCGCATTTAAAGTTTCTTAAGATAGAAAAACGATAAAACTTTTTAAATATAGTCTATTAATGAAATTCAAATTAATAAAAAATATATTTGTTTAAATAATAGTGTTCATTGTTTAGTAAATATAGAAAAACGGGTGTCCTTATAATTATGAGAACCAATGTATTGCTTTTTAAAATTATTGGTGATTACTGAATAAAAAATCATCCGCAAGATCAGACAACACTGAATGACAGTCTTGGAAATCACGTATAATTGAAACTTGTAAAGTTGCTTTGGGAAGAATGTTTTCGTCCTGTCAGAATAAGAGAAGGAAAGCTAGAAGAGGTAATCAAATTTCATTTTTAAGTAAGACAACAGTAATTAAGATAATGAATATCATTAAGGAAGTAATAATAGATGATTTTGTACTTGAAGTCAAGTAAGCCGGTTGTTTTCCTGTCATGACAGATATAACGATGGACGAATCTGGATATGATAAATGTGCAATTGTTTTAAGGTATGCGTTTGAGAAAGAAGTGAAAGAGAAATTATTAGGACAGAAGATTGTGCAGTCGACTACAGCTGGCAATCTTCTTCTTTATATTACAAATAAAGAACTGAAGATTGAAAACTGAATTGCCAACTGATTTGATGGAGCGTCAAACATGAGTGCAGAGTACTTTTCAGCAAAACTCAAGGATATGGAATCTGGAGCCTAATCACATACACATTTGATGCTAATGCACATGTTTTAAATCTTGTGATGTCTGATGTGTACTAATGCTTGCCCCAAACAATATGATTTTTTGGGCTGTTGCCTGAAAATCAAGTATTTATTAAATAATTGTTCAAAAGATTGACTGTGTATATGGGCTAAAATTCAAAGGTTCACTTAACTACGATTGGAGCTATTAGGTGGAGGGCGAGAAGTGATGCTGCTGCTAAGATCTACGTCGCTTCAAACCCACCAAAAGGAGTTTTTTTATGACCTAGTTGTGGTCCGTAGCATCATAAGTAATTCCAACGAATTCAATTTAAAGATAAGAAATCAAGCTAATTCTCTTCTAAGTTTCTCTCTTTTGAAACGGTTTTGGTTTCTATGATTTTTTTTACGAACCTTTAGTTCAACAACACCTTTATGAAACTATTTACAAACAAAAAACTTGGACTTCGCACAATTCAGTTGAATTATGCGCCGACTCTTCTAGCTTTACATTATAAATGCAATAGTATCATCTTGTAAAGGAAACAAAATAATAATATTAATAAAAAATCTGGAGTGAATACACTCCATTTACCGAACATTAAGGAACTGACGGTTGTATAAATGAATTAAAGTAAGAGAAATTCGTTAAAAAAACAAAAGATAACATTATAATAGGGTTTTTGAGTATTTTTCTGTGTATGGTATGTTGTTTAATTTAACGCCATTGCCTTTAAAATAATTTGAGCCCATAGATCATAATGATAAAGAAATTTTCGTGGTGTCCTGTGAAAATCCATAAGATCTAGACTCACCAAAATCTATGCAGTTCGTATCTATAACATGTATATAGATTTTCAGCTCATTCGGACGAGGCATTTAGAAGTTATAGCACTTTGAATAATTTAAATCTATAAACCACAATGATAAAAATTTTTCTTTGTGTCCCTGTAAAAATACTGAAAGTACGAAGTTCTCCAAAATTCTTTCACTTCTTGTCACTATGGTCTTTAACATGTATATAACCTTTTAGCTGAATCGGATAAGGCGTTTAAACGCTATCGCAATTTAAAGAATTTGAGCTTATAGGGCATGATGATAAAGAATACTTCGTTGTGTCCCTGTAAAAGAACTATAAATGCTAGATTCACAAAATTATGTGCCGTTCGTGTAACAGTGACCTGTAATATGTATATAAATTTTCAGCTTAATCGAATAAAGCGTTTAGACACTATCACATTTTAAAAAATTTTAACTTTGGGCCATATTGATAAAGAATTTTTCGTTATGTTCCTGAAAAAAAATTTTTGATGCTAGATTCATCAAAATCTATACAGTTTGTGCAACAGTGACTTATAACATGTATATAAATTTTCAGCTCAATTGACTAAGCCATTTAGACGCTACCGCACTTTAAAAAATTTTGGCCTATAGGCCATAATGATAAAGAATTTTTCTTTGTTCCCTGTAAAAAAACTGTAAATGCTAGATGTGCCAACTGTAATATGTGCCAACATACAGCTCATTCGAACAAAGTATTTTGACGCTATCGTGTTCACTCGCATACGTACACACATGCATACATTGCATCAGTATTAAAATAACAGAATCGAACTAAGGGGACCTCAAAACTTGTAGAAACACCAAAATCTCAAACTAGGATTTTTGACATGATTACAATGATTTCCTTACATATGCATGTTCGGAAAAATAACACTAATAATAAGTTCAATTTTTTTTTTAGTTTAGAGAAAGTAACCTATTTCTGATACTTTAAAAGGAGGAGGGGGAGGGGGAGAGATTAATAAATTTGTATCTTTTTATGGAAGGTTAATGTAAAATACTTTTCAATATTCTTTGTTATTTATTATAAATATAAATATGACTATAAACAGCAGAAACAATAAAAAAATTTTTGCTTTCTTACCTAAGTACTTTTTTTTTTTTTTACAAAGTATTTATTCATTCAATATACTAATGAAAATATTTTGCATTTACTACAAAAGTTCGTAAGATCACAGAAACAAGACTAGTCCTCGGTGTGATAAACTTAGTTTAAACTTTGGGGATACCAGCAACAATGGAGTCTTCAATTCCACATTCATCAGTTCCTCTGCGGATTTTGAAGAAGCCTACAAAATATGAAAGCAGAAACAAACAGATTAATTTTAAGAAGACAAAACAAAAGATTACCGTAAAATCCCAATTATAAGCCCCTCCTTGAAAATAAACCCCCTTCCCACTCTTAGACAATTTTGGATTTTTTCTATAATCCTAAAAATAAGACCCCCCCCCCCCCCCTCCATTTTTTCATTTCGTGTAAAAAATTATTTTCCTAAATCTTATGTATATTTAATGATTTTAAATAAATTTATTCTTTAAAATAATATTTTACAGCAGACACTAACTCCCTTTCTCTCCTTCTGTTTTAACAAAATAACAATAAGGCGGAAATGAGAACTATGAAGTAACTATAAATCTATATTAAAATTATAAACCTATTTTCTGATAGATGGGGCAGAACGCCAGTTTTAATTCCAGAAAATGTTCTTATAAGCTTCCTCAATAGTCATTAAAATAAAAACTGAATGTATAAGTAAACGTTTCTTTATTTACCTTTCATATACTAAAGAATAAATAGAGTTATTTTATTTACTTTTTTAATAAAGGTTACATTTTTAAAAAATTATTAGCTTTTCTTTTAATTATTTCAATTAAAAAGATTGATATCATAGTTTTATAAAATGTTATGTTTAACAACAATATATAAAATGAGTTTTATGCATTTCATATTTTCCTAAATATATACCTATATATATTATTAATTTATAAGCTTTAAATTAATTAATGAATGTTTGATAACCTTCAAGTTTTACCTTGCCTGCTTACTTTACCAAAATCAGTCTAATTTTTTTTTTATTAGTCTTTCATATTAACCATATGAAAAAATTTAATTTGAATTATCAATTTAAATTAATAACAAAATAATTTTGAATTAATAATTTAAGATTTATTTCTGTAAGCTTCATTAAATTCTGAATTGGATAATATTAGTTTCATTCTCTGATGATAGATGGAGCCACTACAACTTTTTAAAAAAGAAATTTCTGGTAATCCCGATTATAAGCCCCTCCCTAGTTATTACTGGTTTTGCATTTAGAAAACGGAGAGGGGGGCTTATAATTGGGAATTTACGGTAATTTAGCAGAAAAACATAACTAATTGGCATAGGTGGATAATTAAATCAAGTAACTTTTCAATGTCTTGAACACTGAAGAGAAAAAATTGAAAAGCAGACATATGTTTCGGTAATATTCAGCGTATCGTCTTCAGTGCATAAAGAAATGAGAGAGAAATTCTCGCACATAGCTTAATTTAACAGAAGCTTTTTTTTTTTGTTTTGTTATATTCAGTCCACATTTTCTTAATTTCTTCTACATTTTTCAAATTTACAGTTTCTCAGTTTCCTATTGGCCAATCTCCCCATATTCCACATAATTCTATTGGTAGATCAAAGTTCGTTTCCTTTCCCTATATATACGGACATTTCTCTCTCATTTTTTTATGCATTGAAAATGGTACGCTAAATGCTATCGAAACAACTGTCTGTTTTTCATTTTTTTTTTTTTGCTCTTAGGCGTT
Source organism: Salticus scenicus (assembly GCA_963930645.1). Lineage (NCBI taxonomy): Eukaryota > Metazoa > Arthropoda > Arachnida > Araneae > Salticidae > Salticus > Salticus scenicus. The sequence continues at coordinate 22,837 of CAWVNO010000681.1, read as the reverse complement.
CAGAACCATTGTATTCAAACCATTTGTCCGATCTAAAAAAAAAAAGTTTTCAAACATTACCAGTTTTCTAGGTTTTTTTTTTGTGTGTGTGTGTGTTCTCGTACAGTTGGAAAGTGTTGATAACCTATGAGGTTCGCAAGATTTTCCCTTATTGTTTTATTTTTACTTTTGAACAAAAAAAAAAAAAACATTTTTCCATTTTATAGCTTCAATATAAAATATTAAAAAAATTTTAAAATTAAGTTTTTGGAAAACAAGAAAAAATTGAACAGTTGTGAATCAGTATGAAAACGATACTTAAAAAAATACAGTACAGTTGGCAGCAAACTTATTGAACCGCTAGCAATAATTACTATTTGAAAGATGTGCACCTAATACTGTTTTGTTAAGTAAATATTTGTCGAATCATGATCTTAGTCTTATTCTGTGTATAAAAAAGTAAGTTGATGATAAAAATTAGCGATCAAACTAAAAAAAAAAAAAAAAAAAGGTGTATGTCTGCTTCAATAATTTTGCTGCCGACTGTAAGTAATGAGGGATTCCATTCTCCATGCTGGTAGACATGCGGTGCTGCGTACGATCCCAGGTAGAGCTCGTCGACCTACCCGTTCGGAATTTTTCGTGGTTTGCACCGAAACTTGCGTAAACACGGGCTAGGACCCCTTAGAAAGACCCCCCACGCAGGGCACTTCCCCTCAGGCCCAGGACCCTTAGTGCAGTCAGTTGGCCTTAATCCTAACATCACCAGTAACTAATTTCCCCACAGAATTACATGGGATTTGGTGATCGGCAACGAGGAAACTTTTTGAGGTAGCAAGAAGCCTGAAAAATAATAAGTACATATATATCTATATATTTAAAAAAAAGTTTCTGTCGCTGGTGTCATAATTTTTTTTTTTTTTTTTTTTTTTTTTGCGACAGCAATTTCTCGCGGAGGGCAGGGTTCTCCACGTCAGGAGATATATTAGTGTATTCCGACTACTTCAAGGAATGCATTTCAGCCGATTAGAAATTTCTATCATTTTAATTAACGAAGTTATTAACTAAAAACGTCGAGTTTATAAAGGCACTCAATTTGCCATTAGAGAAAAAGTTTCTCTTATGATGTTATTTTTCTGTCATGACATCATTTCCCACGGGGAAATTAAAATGTGATCCATGGTGTAAAAAATAATAAAATCAATGTCAATGTTGCTGTTAAGAAAAATATTTCCATCCGCGATTCTAATGAAATGCTCGCCCTCTGGTGGCCTAAGGTAAAATTACAATACGCGGATAGCTTTCGTCAAAATGCCATTGCGTTCTGTATATTCAATGTTTAGTTTCACTTATTTAATGAATAGAAATGAATAAATCCAGTAAAAAAGACTACACATACTGCTGTGTACCACAATGTAATTTCAAAAGATCCAGAAACCCAGAATTAAGCTTTCATTTATTTCCAAATGACAAATATCAAATTTCTGTTGCTTAGGATAATGGAAGTATAGCTTCACTTAGTAGAGAATCTGAATGGGTTAGACTTTTACGAATTGGGAAATAAGTATCACCGAGAATGACTGTTTGTTCAAAACATGTCACACCTCAGGATTTCACAAGTAATAATATGTTTAATTTTGCTTTAATTATAAAATCTTTCAGATAAACTTGATCGTTTCCTTCGCTAACGAGCAAAGCAAAACGATCACATTTCATGGATGTCATGGAACAACTATAGTGTTGGTCCACAAGTGCATTTGGCGATTTTTCTTTGGTGATTATGGCGAAATGCCATTTTTGCAAATGGTTGCGATGAATTCCAAGCGTAAACAAAAGCGTATTGTATTAATTGCAAAGAATCCAGAAAGGCATCGTTATTGTTCAAATCGGTGCCAAAGAAAAATCGCCAAATGCAGTTATGGACCAACTGTATAGTTGTACCTTTTTTTTTTTTAATGTACCTTTGTTGTAAGATAACATATAGATGTAGTTAAAATACAGTGGAATTATTAAATAATAAAACGCAATAATTTTCATTGCATCCTATTATGCAATCGATTTTCCATGATGTAATGGCGGAGAAGGAACAATAATAAATACACGTGGCTATTATATTTACTAACAACTTATTTTACTAACAACTTAGCATCCTATTATTATGTTTTATTTCATACATATTCTCTTTAGTAATTATTTTTATTGCATTAAAATAAAATGGAACGACGATGTAGTAAGAAAATAACAAACTACTTACCTATTGCAGTACAACAAAACTGCAACGTAAGGTTTGCAGGTATTGTTTTTACCCGCTTTGTAGGAACATTCAACATCTTTAATGTCCCACACATTTTCATTGTTTATTAAAGAACAATTAATTGTGCGTGGGGTTTTTCCTTCACAGCAGTGGATCTGAGGCAAACTGCTTCTATAATAACAGTATTATCATCTTTCGATTTCAAGCCGCACAAAATCAGCTGATTAGAAACTAGTATTTGTTCAGCTTCGGTTAGGCATCTACTACCGATCGAACTTTGAATAAATTGAAATATTCTTTCCAAAGGCAATCGATATTCCATGTTGTGATGGCAGAAAATTTATAGAACAGATAGCAAGTTGCAATACAAACACAGCAATAATAAATACAAGTGGCTATTATATTTACTAACATCAACATTTGTAAAAGCGCCACCTATCGATCATTACGAACGCGGATTACTCGAAATTTCTTAAGCTGTTTATCAATTTCTAATATATTCTTTCTCGAATAATGGATTTTCCATTATCCATTGTAGGTCAGCATTTAACATGGTGATAATAATAGCAGGAGACTTGGCGTTGGAATATTGAAACAGGAATAAACTACTACGTCAGAAACGCCAAAGAAAAATTATTGAGGTGCATACAGCTGTTTCGGTAGCCTAAAGCGTACCGTCTTCAGTGCAAAAAGTCGAAGACGGTCACTGAAGTACCGTCTTCAGTGCAATAATATTGATATCTAAATCTGTATTATAACAAGTTTTTTGAAAAGTTAGTGAATTTAGGTTTGGAAATTTGATTTTCAAAATAGCATTTTTTATGAATCGGATCACTTATTCTTTTCTTAAATTATCATCCTTGTGAGCACAATTTCTTTTTGTCTTTCAAGTATATTTATCTTTTTTTTTTTTTTTTTTTCTTTTAATAAAAATAAAAAAGACATTTAATATTCAGAATTCTATTCTATTTTTGTCATTTTATTTAACGAATGATAAGCCTATTTTCGGAAAAAAAGGTAAATCTATAAGAATATTTTTTTTTTTTTTTTTTTTTAAGTCAGTTGTTTAGAGATCCGCGTTTGTAATGATCGATAGATGGCGCTTTCTCAACTGCAGTTGTTAGTAAATATTGCCACGTGTAATAATTGCCACGTGTATTTATTATTCTGCTTTCTTGTTGTTCTATCATTGTTTCAGCGTGAAAGCTATCAGTGGTATGATAATTTCACCTTAGCCCACCAGAGGGCGAGCATTTCATTACAATCGCGGATAGCGAAAAGTTTTTGGAATTTTTGAAAAAAATGTGTTGTACAAGTATCCGCGATTGTAATGAAATGCTCGCCCTCTGGTGGGCTAAGGTGAAATTACAATAAACATGGTTTAATTCGAATTCCATACAGCCGCCATTGCTTGCCGATATTTAGTTTCACATATATTTATTGAATAAAAATGAATAAATACGGTAAAAAAGATAACACATACTTTTGTGTGCCACAGTGTAACTCCAAAGGATCAAGAAATCCAGAATTGAGCTTCCATTTATTTCCAAATGACAAATTTAAAATTTCAGTTGCTTCGGCTAATGGAAGTAAAGAATTAATCAGATGATTTGAAATTAATATTTGTTCAACTTCAGTTAAAAATCTACTTCCGATCGAACTTTGAATAAACTGAAGTATTTTTTCCAAAAGCAATCAATTTTCCATAATGTAATGGCGGAGAAATTATAGTACGAATATTAAGTAGAATAACAAAGGAACACTAATGGAACACACGTGGCTATGTTTACTAACAACTGCAGTGTTCACAAAGCGCCGTCTATCGATCATTACAAACGCGGATAGTATTTGTCCACAACTGGATTTAACAATTTTTCTTTTGCGCCGTTTTGAATGATAACGGCATAAATAATTAAATATAAGCTTAATTAATTTTGTACAATAATAATGACGCCATTTTGAAAAACGCAACCATTTTCGAAACTGACATTTCGCCATAATCACCAAAGAAAAATCGCCAAATGCACTTGTGGACCAACACTATATTAGTTCCCGGGAAGCATATATATATATATTTATTTATTTATTTATTTTTGCATACTGGTGATCCTTTTTATTTTTCATGCAAAGAAAGGAAAGAGTTTTAAATATTTATTTTATTAGTATTAAAAAAATAAATAAATAAAATAAAATAAAAAATAAAAAAAGTAGATGGACACAACTCTACGTGGATTGGTTTCTGAATGACCAAAAAAATAAAAAATAAAGAAAAACTCCCTACCCTCCCCCATGTATGGGTAATATAGCAGAAGGAAGGAAGAGTCGGGGAGCGAGAGATGTTTTCTGTCCCAGAAAATGATGGAAAGTTCTATTTAGTAATGATAAAAGAATCTAATATTATAACTACATAAAATATAATTCCTAGATGGTAATTAGAAAAAAATGAAGATAATTGATTATTTTGAGTATCGAATGATAATTACTTCGGCATGGAAAAGAGACCAGATAAGTTCAACGCCAGTTTGCAAAATCTAAATAACGTCTCCAACGGATCAAAGGGCTTCTCAATTATGGAAAACAAATGATATATTATTTCATGTGTATAACTTATCTATATATATAAAAATGAATGTTTGTCTGTATGTTATTTATAAAATCGTAAACGACTTGACCGATTTCGATCATTCTTTTTTTGTTTTTTTCCTTATAGGTCAGGGATGGTTTAGGGAAAAAAAAAATTGAAAATTTTTTTTTAATTAATTAAAATATGAAAATAATAAACTTATTGACTTATATTGACTTAATATAAGCCATTTAAATTTTTAATTGTTGCCAAAAAAAGTTTACGAGATATATTTATTTATTGTTTTCAGCATAAAATGAAATATGCTTTCATGCGAAAAATAAGAAATTACTAAATGTTAAATTGGTGGATGAGAAAATGACACATTATAATTTTAAAATAAAATAGTAATATTACAAATCTAACATATTTCTTCTGAATTTTATTTCACAGCATTTTTTTTATATACCTCAACTTCAGATTTTTTTTTTTTTTTTTTTTTTTTTTTTTTTTAGTATGGCGGATGAAACACGCTTGGCATAAAAGTTAATTCAGCATTATGGTAAAGGTATTTTCTTATTGATAATTCTTGACAATTTTTTATAATTTTGATGCTGAAGTAGATCGGACATTTTTCGCCAAGGAAAAGATAGAAAGAAATACGCAAGCGAAGTGATGACGTCACTGGCCGTTCGTGGATGCAAGAAAAATATTTCCTTGCCATTCCCCTCTCTTCAAAATTCGTTCCTTTTCATTTTATTTTTATTTATTTATTTATTTTCTCTCAGCTAGCTGTGTACATAGATCAAAATTTCAGCATCCAGGTGCGTGTTAAGTGTGTTCCTAATTGTCATACTTGGATGGATGTTTGGGTGTGCCAGTCCAATATTGTGTTCACGAAGAAACTCTGGAACAGAAATCGCATTTTCACACATTGCTTGAGAAACCTGCAGTCTGAAAGTTGAACAAAGACGCTCCAAACACAGCCACAGCTCCTTTCTTTGGGATATTTAGGTTTCTTGTAGTGCAGGTGGTTGACATGCGGTGATCTAGCGTTTTTCGCCCCTGTAGACAGCAGTAAACCCGTTAAACTTAGCCTTAGCCAAGTCTAAATAAGTAGGGGCCATCCAGAGGTTTTCGAACCAGTTACCACACACAAATATGCCAATGTGTTCGTAAAAATATGTATATTTCATTGGGTGTATAAGGAAATCATGTAGCACTCACATCAGATTTTTTTTTTTTTTTTGGTAATACTTTATTCATACAGTAAGTAGTCTTTAATAAAACGCAACACAGAAAATCGAAACATGAACATATGAGAAAAGGAATATTTATTGAACCCAAGTTACAAGAAATGTTGAAAATGGCCTCCATTAATGTTTTTGAAGACATTATTAGTAGCAGTATTATTATTATTATTAAATATTTTTATGTCTGGATGCTAAAAATTTGCATTCAGAACCTGCAAAATGCATTTATTGGTTGAAACTATTGCTAAGATAATAGATTTCAAATTTAACACATTTCTGCAATTGGAAGTACGTCTCTGTCACTAGCAGCTAGTCTGTAACTAGTCATTCAGTATTAGTATTACAAGACCCTCCGTGATATCGGACATAGGGTTTACTTTTTGTAAATGACATTTTTTTACTTTCTTCTATATTCAATAGAAGAAAGTATTGGATTCGTAAAAATTTTCAACTTCGGGTTTTTGATGGATTTACACGTTTTGAGATCTGTAGAACACGATTTGACCATTTTTAAACTAGTATGTTGTGACCACCACAAGACTTTCTTCTATATTTTCCTATACAAATTCACTCAGTAACAAAAAAAAAAAAAAAAAAAAAAAAAAAAAAAAAAAATCCGTTTTTTTTTTTTTTTTTTGTTAAAAGTAAAAAAAATCGATAACTATGTTTTAAATTATCACATATTTATAGTTCAACAATTCGTTTTAAAGGTACTAACGAGACCATTCGAAAGATACCCATCTTAAAAATTTACCCTCCCCCCCCCCGGGGGGGGGGGGAAACGATGCCCCCACATGCACAAAACTTTTTCCTAATTAACTACTACTATTATCAATAATTCATATTAATTTTACAATCACAGGTTAAGAATAACTCTCATTATGTACATTTATACGAAATTTTGTCCTATACTGCCATGTTAAAAATTTAGAAAAAATGCGATCACAGCGCCTCCTGTTGAGCGATTGATCTCCAAATCTAATCAGCACCAGTTTATGTCAGGGGCCAACTAAATACCAAGTTTGGTTACATTTCGTTAAAAAAAAAAAAAAAAAATTAAATTGGGACACTTTTTTTTTTCTAATTTTTTTACTTTCTCTTACCCATAAGGTAGAGAAAGTATTGTTTTTGGGTCAAATTTTCGAACGAGAGATTTTGTTATATTTACACGTTTTGAGGTCGCCTGAATACGAAAATCATGTTTTTAGCAAATGGTCTGTGTGTATGTCTGTGTGTATGTCTGTGTGTGTGTCTGTGTGTCTGCGTGTCTGTGTGTCTGTCTGAAATCAGCATATCTCAAAAACAAATTATGGCAGAAAGTCCAAACTTGGTATTCTAAATGTGTATCATATAGGGATGCTACAGTAAGCTTTTCGTTAAGATCAAGCAAATGGTTCGTGTACAGGGACAATCAAGAGAATTCTAATACATTACGTCTATGGGGGAAATTGCAGGAAAGTAGAGTTTAACGTCTATAGACTGCACTAAACCAAATGAAACGAATATATATTTTTTGTAATAGAGATAGTTAACTGGGAAAAAAAATTTGTGTATGTAGGAGCCTCGCCTCCCCCCTGGAGGGGGGGGGGATAGTCCCCCCTCCAGGGGAGTAAATTTTCATGATGGGTATCTTTCAAAAGAGCTCGTTAATACCTTTAAAACGAATGATTGAACCATCGATCTGCGATAATTTAAAAGAAAATTATCGATTTTTTTTACTTTTAACGAAAAAAAACTTAGAAAAAAAATCGTACTTTTTTTTTTTTAAATATTGATAATAAAATGGACTTTTTTTGGATATTTGGTGTTATACTACTTCTCTAATATGGAAATCATCTGCCTTATCATAAAAGATAATTTTTGTAAATAATAATTTTAATAAATTATTTTTTAAAAAGAAAATTATTTTTTAATAAGCGAATTAAATTCTATATAAATGTAGGTGCATTAATGAAACGGGGGTTGAGGGGGCCGGTAGCCCCCTCACACAGAACTAATTATCATATAAAACTCTTCAGAAGCCTAATATGAATTGTTTAACATATGTTTACATAACAGTACTCGTTATCTTTCCTATTAATCTGCAACCTGTATTTATAGTAATAAATTTCAGGGTAAGAGAAAGTCGTGTGAGTGACACACCAGATTATTTTTCGTAAAAAAAAAAAAATAAATAAAAAAAATCGATAACTTTGTTTTAAATTATCACAGATTTATAGTTCAACCATTCGTTTTAAAGGTATTGACGAGAACTTTCGAAAGATCCCCATCTTGAAAATTTACTCCCCTCGAGGGGGCACTTCCCCCCCAGGAGGTTGACGAGGCTCTTACACATACAAAAATTTTTTCCCAGTTGACTATCTCTATTATAAATAATTCTTGTAATTTTCATAATGATTACTAAAAAATAATTCTCTATATGCACATTTATACAAAATTTTGTCCTATATCACCATGTTAAAAATTTAGAAATAGCGGGATGGCAACGCAACCTGTAAGACAATTTTTACTAAAAGTTGATAGGCACTAATTTATTTAGAGGCGCAACTACATACCAATTTGTATAAAATTCTGTGCGTAGTTCCTGAGATACAGTTGCCACAAAATTTTGTCACACACACACAGACAGACAGACATTTTCTAAAAATGGTCAAATCGTGTTCTACAGCTCTCAAAACGTGTAAATTCATCAAAAGCCCGAGGTCGAAAATTTTTACGAATCCAATACGTTCTTCTATTGAATACAGAAGAAAGTAAAAATGTCTCTGTGTGTGTGTGACAAAATTTTGTGGCAACTGTATCTCAGGGGTTACTGCACAGAATTTCATACAAATTGGTAGGCAGTTTCATATTGACATAAATTAGTGCCTATCATTTTTTGGTAAAAATTGTCCAATAGCTTGCGTTGCCATCCCGCTTTTTCTAAATTTTCAACATGGTGGTATAGGACAAAATTTTGTATAAATGTGCATAAAGAGAATTATTTTTTAATAATCATTATGAAATTTAAAAGAATTATTTATAATAGACATAGTCAACTGGGAAAAAAGTTTGTATGTGTAGAAGCCTCGCCTCACCCCCCTGGGGGCAAGTTGAGGTATACACTCGCTGTGCGGACTGTCGTGTGCCGAAGTTCCTACCACTCGAAGACGAAAAAGTATATGAAGTTGTGATGAATACATACATGGCAAAAGGAGGGGACGGTTTTGACGTTATACAGAAAAATGCCATTAGTAACAGGAACACAGGTTAGAGAACGCTTTATTTTTATCTTCTGAAGATACATTATGTAAGGAAAGTATTGTAAGCTTGAAAAATATTTAAGATGACATTTTGGTGTACTTAAACGTTTTGAGCTCTCCTGAGTTTATTTTTACTATTTTGATGGTGATGTATGTATTGTGTGTGCACATGTGTGTGTATATGAGTGAACACGATAATTTCTAAACGCTTTATTCGAATGAGATGAAAGTTTGTAAGCACGTTGTAGACCATCGTCACACGTACTGCATTGGTTTTGATAAGTACATAAGGTCACAGAGAAAAATTCTTTATAGTTATGGCTTATGGATGGATTACGTGAAGTGTGCTAGCGTCTAAACTCTATGTTTAATTAACGTTAAGGTATAAATGAGTAGGGACGTTATAGGTAAAGCTTTATATGAGTGTAGGACTAAGAGTTTTTTTTTTTAGTTTTTTTTACCAGTATGTACAAGGTATAATTTTTATACAATGCAGCCTGTAGGCTCAAACTATTTAAAGTTTGATTTAGTACTGTTAAATTGTTTAAAACATAAAAAAGGATAAATATTTGATATTGAGAGCTTACCATTTATAGTTATTTTACAAGTACGCATAAAAGTATTTGGATACATTATGTTCAATTACTCGACGTACCTCTTGGAGGAAAATACTCAAACTTTTTTATTAATTATTTCGGGATAGATGTCAATTACTGGAATATGCCAATCACTGGACCACCTACCCTATTTATTTTTAGTACGATAGGACTATTTCTTTCAGACAGAGATTTTGTGTATTCACCATTTACGGCATTACATCTTGAACTTGACAAGATACTTGCTAATATCCAATTTTACCATTTAATTTGTTAAACTATCTTAAAAATATATTTTGTTAAATCTGTAAAAACTTTCGCGTTTTTCAAAATCTATTAATAAGTTAGAAATCCATCTTCTATTATATGTGAAAACTAGACGTCATGAAAGTCATAAATATAAGTTTGCAATGTGCTACGACAAATAGTTTTTAACCGAGATGACCAACAAAATCCGTTTCGTAAATGTATATTGCAATACTTCTTTTTATATAAAAAAGTAAATTTAATATTTTTATCCGACTTTGGAAGAATTTTTTTTTTTTTTTTTTTTTTTTTTTTTTTTTTTGGGGGGGGGGGGGGACAAAACAAAAACAAAAGTCTTGCATCCTTTAAATGGAAATGATAGAAATTTCATTCTCAAGGAATAAATTAGAAAAACAAAGCACACATGCTTTTCTTTCTTTCTTTTTTTTTTTTTTTTTTTACCCATTTAATGATAAAAAAAGTATTGTTTTTGAATCAATTTTTTAAAACTCAGATCTTGCATATATTTACATGTTTTTAAAGCTCTTGAATCCGAAAATTAAGTTTTTAGTTGTTGGTCTATGTGTCTGTGAGTATGTTTTTAACATAACTGAATAATAATTATCAGCTAAAAGTACAAACTCGGTATTCTAAATCTGTATCACAGGGGGGATGCTACTTGAATTTTTATATTGAAATCGGAAAAATGCTTTGTGTACAATGATATAGAAAAATATTCAAATACAGTATGCCTATGGGCGAAATTTCTGTGAAGTACAGTTTAACATTTTTTGACTGCACTAAACGCAATAAAATAAACATACATTCATTATAGGCACAAAAGCATATTTCGTATACAGGGTTTTCACGAGCAGGAAGAACTTGGAAAACCTGGAAAAGTCAGGGAATTTGAAATTAGTGAAAAAAGTCCGGGAAATGCCATAGGAAAAATTGCAAATATTGCTCCAAAACCTGAAAAAATTATGATATAAATCTGGAAAATGCTCTTTCAGCATACAATTTAAAATGCACTATGTTATCTTTATGTCGTGAGCTATGTTATCTTTTGTTGCGAGCTACCTTTTATATCAGAAGCCAAATTATATAACCTGAACTTGTATAAAATTAGATCTGGAAAACCTGGAAAAGTCAGACAATTTTATTTTTGAAATTGAGTGGCAATCTTGATATACAAAATGGCGTAAAAACTATTATTACGTAAAATCTCTCGACTTTCTTGTGGGAGAGAGTAATTCGTAAAAAAAACCCGGCAGGTTCTAGTCGATGAATGCTCTTTATTCAGTGCAATCTTTCAGAATAGGCCTCTGAACAACTCTAATTCGCAATAACTACACTAAAGGACAAATAAAAAAAAAAAAAAAAAAAAAAAAAAAAATCCGCACTGCAGAAAAATTGACTTATACCTTTTGTGTTTGTAATACTTTAAAAACTAATGATTGAAACAAATAAAATTGTTATGTTTCTATAATACGGCAGTCATAACATAATAGTATGTACATTTTTTATTTAAGGGCCTGCTTCACTTACCGTCGCCAGAAGAGTAGCTAATGTTATTCTATAGGAAATTTTCTTTACTTATAACTCGTAAACTAATACATATTTTTAAAATCTGTTTTCACATTCAAAAAATTCCCGACTGTTATATTGACGGACTTTTTTCAAAAACGGATTTTTTAAAATTTTAATATTTTATTTTGAAACTGCAAAAGGAAAAATTTCTCATATTGAAAATTTGTATTTTACAACTTCAAAATAAAATATTAATAAAATCTTTTTGTAAAAAAATCGAACCGACTCCAAAAAGTAACTACTATTCAAAAAAAAAAAAAAAAAAAAAAAAAAAAAAAAAACATTGGTATGAAATGAAACTGTAAATTGCGCCTAAAAGTATAAAATAATTTCCTTCGCAAAACAACCTATAACACTACAATTAATCATAACTTTTGAAGTCGGAGCAAAATTAAATAAAATTTAATTAGTTTTTAAAGGTTTGTTTTTAGATCGGTAGCAACAAATGCTGGTGTCTCGAATGATACATTTTTATGTTTCCTTTATTATTTTATCGCTGTATACAATTGGTCCATTAGTAGCATCAGAACTGTGATCATTCTTCACAATGCGATATTTATGTTTCTAAGAAGTTAGAGTTTCCCTTGCAAATTTGGTATAACTTTGATAACTATCATCCTTGGTAGCTTTTGGATTTGGCGATCAAAACGTAGTGCTAAAATATACACGCAAGATGTATATTTTCATAATATATACCATACGAAGTATTGTTTCATATTCTTGATTACTCTCTTAATATACCTTATGAAAATAATCATGATATTCCAAAGAAATTAAATATGTTTGCCAGATAATTTTGCGATTTTTCTTTCACCAAGGACGTCAGCTATCAGCATCTTCGCCAACTTTTGCTGCTTACGAAATCTTATTTGTTTTCTTGAATCAAAGAAGTTTTCTCCTGCATTTTGTAGGCGACAATGTGAGATGTGTATTTTGAATAGGATTTGATTTTTGTATTGAATAAAGGTATAATTTTTTATTTAATTTTGCTCCGACTTCAAAAGATACGATTAATATTAGTGTTATAGGTTGTTTGGCGAAGGAAAGTATTTTATACTTTTAGGCGCAATTTACAGTTTTATTTCATAACTTTTTTTTTTTTTTTTTTTTTTTTTTTTAGTTGTTTGAATAGTAGTTGCTTTTTGGAGTCGGTTCTATTTTTTTACAAAAAGATTTTATTTTTCTCTTTTCAGGGAAAACTTATTCATATAGCAGAACATCAGAAGACGTTCGACGGCAGTTTCACAAATGACAACTTCTAAGAAAAGTGACATAACTCGAAAAATGGTTTATGCCACTGAAAAATAAATGAAATTCCCCCAATGTGAACAAAAAAGTTACATCTCCATCTAGAAAGTTATCCACAAGAGAGACAGTTAAGCCAGTTTTATTCTAGTGAAGTTATTTTTAAGTTGATTTTTCTCAAATGCAGCATTTTTAAGTTGTGTCCCTTTTCTTGCCTTTATCGGATATGAGCAAAAAACTATCTATTGAATGAACATACTTTAAATTAAAATTTCTTTAGAAATGTAAAGAACGGATACGCTGTATTCGTAACAAAAAATTCTGTTAGGCATATATATTGAACTTTACAGTGAATACGTCTCACCCGCTGCGCTGTAAATTGCGCAGCGTAAAGTTCAAACAAAGAGCAAAATATGCATTGCAGCTGACGGACAGAAGTTTCAACATCGATACTTACACACTGCTTTTACCAGTGTAGCTGCATGCTTTCAGCAGTTAGAGTGAGAACAGACTTTTGTGAGTATCCTGTAATTTTAAAAACTGAATAAACAACTACGTCAGAACGCCAAAGAAAAATGTTTGAGGTGCCTACAGCTGTTTCGGTAGCCTAAAGCGTACCGTCTTCAGTGCAAAAAGAACTTTTTCTTTTTTTTCTTTCTTTCTTTTTCTTTCTTTTAAATTGCGCAGCGTAAAGTTCAAACAAAGAGCAAAATATGCATTGCAGCTGACGGACAGAAGTTTCAACATCGATACTTACACACTGCTTTTACCAGTGTAGCTGCATGCGTTCAGCAGTTAGAGTGAGAGCAGACTTTTGTGAGTATCCTGCAATTTTAAAAGCCGAATAAACAACTACGTCAGAACGCCAAAGAAAAATGTTTGAGGTGCATACAGCTGTTTCGGTAGCCTAAAGCGTACCGTCTTCAGTGCAAAAAGAACTTTTTCTTTTTTTTCTTTCTTTCTTTTTCTTTCTTTTAAATTGCGCAGCGTAAAGTTCAAACAAAGAGCAAAATGTGCATTGCAGCTGACGGACAGAAGTTTCAACATCGATACTTACACACTGCTTTTACCAGTGTAGCTGCATGCGTTCAGCAGTTAGAGTGAGAGCAGACTTTTGTGAGTATCCTGCAATTTTAAAAGCCGAATAAACAACTACGTCAGAACGCCAAAGAAAAATGTTTGAGGTGCATACAGCTGTTTCGGTAGCCTAAAGCGTACCCGTCTTCAGTGCAACTTTAACTTTAATTTTTTTTTTTAAAGAATTCTTTTTGCACTGAAGACGGTACGCTTTAGGCTACCGAAACAGCTGTATGCACCTCAAACATTTTTCTTTGGCGTTCTGACGTAGTTGTTTATTCGGCTTTTAATATTCCAACCCCAAGTCTCCTTTTATTATCCTGTAATTTGTTTATACCTTAATGAAATCATAATGAAACCTATTTCAGACCAAGATCCTTACGACAACAAAAATATATTAAAATTAAATCATCTCTTACGAAGTTATAAGCTAACAAATTTCAACAACAACAAAAATGAGAAACATGGTTTGTATTGAAAACCTCTTCCTTTATGAAGTCGGTTTAAAACGTCTATGCGTTAATCGATGTGATCGCTTACTATAACCATACTTTGAATTTTACATAGCATAAATATCACCCGCTTCGCTACAACATATGAAATGTCGTTCAAGTGTGCAAAAAATAGGAAATTGTGTACAACCAAATGCACGTTTTAAGCGTTCTGTTTTTATCATGTCTAAACTCTCTTTTCGTACTAAATCGATGATGCTCTGCAACTTTATAATTCACTTTTTTCCCCTGTCTTGAACCGTTTCCGAGATAGGAACGCTAACTCCATTGTTTTCTATCAGGTGGCGCTGTAGGCGGTTGAATCGCGTAGCACATGTCCACTTTACTATACCTACATACCACTTTTATGACTATAGCTGCTGCTGTTCAGCAGTTAAAAGAGTCGGGACTGACTCTTTTGGGCACCCTGTATTTTATTTTGTTCGTAAAGATACTACAATGGGATCTATTTCAGACCAAGACCTTTACAGTAAAACAAAAAGTATAAAAATTGGATCATCCGTTCAGAAGTTATGAGCTAACAAAAAAAAAAAAAAAAAAAAACATACGCTTTGAATTGAGACCCTCCTCCTTTTTGAAGTCGGTTAATTAGAGCATCTCTTACGAAGTTATAAGCTTACAAACACCAACAACAACACATAGCTCGAATTAAGAACATTCTCCTTTCTGAAGTTGGTTGAAAACGACGTTGCGCTAATTGATGTGACCGCTTACAGTAACAGTACTTTGAACCACAGAGCATACGTATCATCCGCTAAGCTGCAAAGTGTGCAACGTAGTTCAAGTGTGCACAGTGTAGGAAATTGCGGACAAACAATTGTAAGTTTTAAGCGTTCTATTTTTAGCAATAATGTCTAAAAACTGTCTTTTTGTAGTAAATCGATGATGCTCTACAACTTCTTCATTAACTTTTCTCCCATCTTGAACCGTTTTTGAGATAGGAGCGCTAATTCGCTGTTTTTCACCAGATGGCACTTTATTTTCTTCAGATTGTAAATATATTACAACGGGACCTACTTCAGACCAATAGCTTTACAACAAAACAAAAAGTATCAAGTAACCGTATTTTGAACTATCTAGTGTATGTGTCACCAGCTACGCTACAACTTGTGCAATGTAGCTCAAGTGTGCATAGTGTAAGAAATTGCGAACAACCAAATGCACGTTTTTAGCATTGTATTTTTAGTATCAATATCTAAACTATCTTTTCGTACTAAATCGATGATGCTCTGTAATTTTATAATTCACTTTTTCTCCCTGTCTTGAACCGTTTCCGAGATAGGAACGCTAGCATGAATGTCTAAACTATCTTTCTGTACTAAATCGGTGATACTCTTCAACTTTGTAATTCACTTTTTCCTCTAGAACCGTTTACGAGATAGGAACAATAACTCCGCTATTTTCCACCAAGTGGCGATGCAAGCGGTTTAACCTTGTACTGCATGGCCACTTTGCTATACTTACATACCATTTTTATCACTATAGCTGCAGCCGTTCAATAGTTAAAAGAGTTGGGACTGATTTTTTTGGGCACCCTGTATTTTCATTAGATCATAAAGATATTACAATGGGACCTATTTCAGACCAAGACCTTTTCAACAAAACAAAAAGTATCAAAATCGGAGCGTCCGTTCAGAAGTTATGAGCTAACAAACAAAAAAAACATACGGTTTGAATTGAGAACCTTCCTCCATTTTTGAAGTTGGTTAATAAAAATTAAAAAAAAAATCCGTTTTTAAAAATAGTGCGTCAATTTAGCAGTTAGGAATTTTCTGAATGTGAAAATAGATTTTGAAAATATGTATTAGTTAATGAGTTATAAGTAAAGAAAATTTACCATAGAATAACAATGACTTTGACTATGCCGGCGACGGTAAGTGAAGAGGGCCGTTAATAATTCGTTTTATTACACTCACGAAGCATTTAAGAGTCTTTTTTTTTTTTTATAGTTGACATCTTAAATTTTCCCGAAACTTTCAGGATATATTAGTCGTACTGTGATAAGAAAAAGTGAAATTTAATTTTTTCTGAATTTCATTTGGAGTTTCATGTTAGAAAACTGTAAAATACTATGCCATTGCACATTAAAGCAGTAATTCCATATAAAGGTGGAATTATGCAATGCAGAATACATATTTTTAGTAAGTAACTGTTTACATCGAACAAATAAAAAGTTTTATTTCATACATTAAAGTATAGTACTTGTTTATTTCATATAATAAATCGTAATACAAAGTATATGTTTATTGTATTACATTTAAAAAGAAAATTTTACGTAGATTTTTATTAAGAGCCATTTTTTTTTAAAGCTGGACAAAGTCTATGGAGGTGTGATAGTTGACATTTTTAATTTTCCCGAAACTTTCAGGATATGTTAGTAGTACTGTGATAAAAAGTGAAATTTATTTTTTTCTGAACTTCATTTGTTTGACCTAGAGAGGGGGTCCAAGTTTGAGGCCGTAAATAAACGGTGTCATTTTAATATCATTTTACTCCTAAAGCCATGAGTGACCCATGTCATTTTTTTTAAATACGGATACTACTTGATACTAAGTACATTTTAGCATAAACAGTTTGGTGGGTCACTCATGGCTTTAAAGGCCAAGGTCCTTCGAAAATGCAGTTTTCGTTGATTTTTTTCATGTTTTCAGTCTGAATATCTGCTAAGGCCATGAGTGCCCCATAGAAATAATTATAGGGTTAATTACACACCTTAGTATAGAACATAAAAATATTTAAAATAGCATGGGTTACTCTTGGCTTTAGTAGTTAAACGATCTCAAAGTTGAAAATTTTCAAAAAAAGGTCAAATTTGATGGCAAATTACTCTAGAAGCCATGAGTCAATAACTATGAAACACAGTTTTAATTATACCCTAGGTGGTCTAGTTTTAGACCCAGGTTACAAACCTATGGGGCTTGCAATATTTATTCAGATACAGTCTATTTTATATCGCCAATGTGTACCTCTTCTATGTAGTACAAAACGCTTGAGGCCCAATTTTGTAATACATAATGCTTGTTTAAAACTTCCCAATTTGCATTACAGAGGCCAGCATCAAAATAAATATAAAATAAATATAAAATTAAAAAATCTGGAGTTACTCAACTCGACTTTCCAAACATTGAG
Source organism: Salticus scenicus (assembly GCA_963930645.1). Lineage (NCBI taxonomy): Eukaryota > Metazoa > Arthropoda > Arachnida > Araneae > Salticidae > Salticus > Salticus scenicus. The sequence continues at coordinate 5,151 of CAWVNO010000681.1, read as the reverse complement.
TAATTAACAGTTTTGTAGATAAAACCTATAAATGCTAGATTCACCAAAATGCTTATAGTTAGTGCAACAGTGATTTATAATATTTATATAAATTTTCAGCTCAACTGAATAAGGCGTTTAGATGTTATCGCACTTTTAAAATTTTGGTCCCATAGGCCATAATGATAAAGAATTTTTCTTTGTGTCCCTGTAAAAAAACTATAAGGGCTAGATTCATCAAAATCAATAGGGTTCGTGCTACGGTGACTTGCAACATGCGTATCAACGTACAGCTCATTCGAGCAAAGCATTTAGACGCTAGCGTGTTCACTCACACACATACACACACACACATATACATACATACATACACACATACATACAACATCGCCTGAATAGTGAAAACGGACTCAAGGGATCTCGAAACGTATAGAAACATCAAAATCTCAAATTCGTATTTTAGACATGACTACAATACTTTCTTCACTATAGTCTTCGGTAAGTAAAAATTACATAGGGGAGACCGGTGGAAGTTGAAATACGGGGTTAGTTGAAACATGAAAATAAAAAATACAATTTTTAAGTTCTTATTTATTGCCAATAAAGGAAGTACAGACACACAAAACCTACCTTTACAATGTAAAAAAAATGTGTATGTAAACATCTGTCGATTTTATGAGGATAAAACTGTTTTTGAGTACTGTTTTTTACTGTGAGTAAAAATTCAAATTTTTAAATGATCTCGCATTTTATGTAGCATACATTAGTGAATGATTCTGATTGATTCAGCGTTTATAGTGTATAGTTGGCAAATCTTACGTTACTTTTAGATTATAATGATCATAATTAAATGGACCATATTTAAAATAAAGGTCATTATAGTATCAGATTTAGTAAATAATTACAGTAGAATTTTGCACTTAATGAACATTTATTTTTAAAAATAACTATAAGCAGGTTCATAAATTAGTTTATAATAATAGGCGTTGCAGAAGGCTTATGAAAGTTCTTACAGTAATTTAATACAAAAAAGAGAGGGGAATTTCAAGTTCACAAATAAAGTAAAGAAATTCTCTATTATTCAATGGACGTGATAACACTTGTAAAACATTGTCCAAACTGATATCTCGAATGTCATCTTGTATGGGTCAGGCAAAACAAACATTTTTAGATTTGATTTCCCCTTTAGAAATTCGATCTTTGCCAGCTTTAAGGCACTTTACCTGTACTATCAAACATGTGTAAGATTTGTCCCACATAGAACACCTATCTTGCTTTTAACCAGAACATGAGACCACAGACCAACACTCAATTCCCATTATTTACTTGTTCTGAAAATTCTGTTTAGCAACTTTCCTCTAATTCTAATGCACTTATCTCTTAGAAAACTTTAAAAAAACAAGGTGGAAAAAATTATTTTAAACCATAAATAAAGTTACAGCCACTGCAGTGTGAGCTATTTTATTATTATTATTATTATTAATTATATAGTGCTTTTGCATTTCTTTTGTGCACGGGGCTACTTGAAACAGGTGTTTCAAGTAGCCCCCTTATATTTCTTTCAGCTAGCCCCTGCCCACAATTTTCACTTTATGAGATGTTATGCTTCCAGTACTTATGCTCGTGGACGTTTCAATTCATATGATTAGCAAGCTGCAACTCTACACTATAAACGCAAAATCAATCAGAAACATTCACTAATTTTTGTTACATAAAATGCGACATCATTTAAAAATTTGAAATTTTACTCACAGTAAAAAAAGAGTACTCTAAAACAGTTTTATCCTCATAAAATAGGCAGATGTTTACATACATTTTTTTTTTTCTACATTGAAAAGTACGTTTTGTGTATCTGTTCTTCCCTTTATTACAGTAAATAAGAGCTTAAAAATTGTATTAAAACAAAAACTATTTTATTTACGAGAGGAAACTTTAGTTAAAATACATTTAGAAACAAAAAAATACATTTAAATATTAAATTTAAATATTAAATATTAAATACCTATATTAAAATACATTTTGTTTTTAAATGTATTTTAACTAAAGTTTTGTCTCGTAAATAAAATAGTATTTGTTTTTAATATATATATCATTGAGACGGCTTGATGTTTGTGTACGTTAAAAATTGTATTTTTTATTTCCATGTTTTAAATAATTCCGTATTTCTCCCCTACGTGATTTTTTAATTTTATAATTATTTTCATGCTGGCCTCTGTAATGCAAAATGGGAAGTTTAAACAAGCATTAATGTATTGCAAAATTGGGTCTCAAGCCTTTTGTACTACATAGAAGAGGTACACATTGGCGATATAAAATAGACTGTATCTAAATAAATCTTGCAAGCCCCATAGGTTTGTAACCTGGGTCTAAAACTAGACCATCTAGGGTATAATTAAAACTTTGTCTCATAGTTATTGACTCATGGCTTATAGAATAATTTACCATCAAATTTGACTTTTTTTTGAAAATTTTCAACTTTGAGACCTTTTAGCTACTAAAGCCAAGAGTAACCCATGCTATTTTAAATATCTTTATGTTCTATACTAAGGTATGTATTTAACCCCATAATTATTTCTATGGGGCACTCATGGCCTTAGCAGATATTCAGACTGAAAACATGGAAAAAATCAACGAAAACTGCATATTCGAAGGACCTTGGCCTTTAAAGCCATGAGTGACCCACCAAACTGTTTATGCTAAAATGTACTTAGTATCATGTAGTATTCGTATCTAAAAAAATGACATGGGTCACTCATGGCTTTAGGAGTAAAATGATATTAAAATGGCGCCATTTATTTACGACCTCAAACTTGGACCCCCTCTCTAGGTCAAACAAATGAAGTTCAGAAAAAAATAAATTTCACTTTTTATCACAGTACTACTAACATATCCTGAAAGTTTCGGGAAAATTAAAAATGTCAACTATCACACCTCCATAGACTTTGTCCAGCTTTAAAAAAAAAATGGCTCATAATAAAAATCTACGTAAAATTTTCTTTTTAAATGTAATACAATAAACATATACTTTGTATTACGATTTATTATATGAAATAAACAAGTACTATACTTTAATGTATGAAATAAAACTTTTTATTTGTTAGATGTAAACAGTTACCTACTAAAAATATGTATTCTGCATTGCATAATTCCACCTTTATATGGAATTACTGCTTTAATGTGCAATGGCATAGTATTTTACAGTTTTCTAACATGAAACTCAGAAATTTCGCTATGCCAAATATCATAAATAATTTTTTCTAGTTCTTGCAAAGTTATAGGCTACAAATTTCGAATCCCCGTCCTATTTTATAGACTAATTATTTTCGAACAGATTGAGATCAGGACTATTTTCTGGTCTAGTAAAGAAGAAATTCTGCGGGATTTATTGTGGGATTTAACTTTAAATAAAAAAAGTTATGGTAACTTACAAAATTATAGATGCTTATGGGAATCAATGAACTGTCTCTTTACTTTCCTTTTACCTGTAAAACTACTTTTACTGCAATAGAACATTTGATGCAGGGGAAAAGACTTAATCCGTTGTAACAATATTTTTCCCTGAAAAATTTCGACCTCCGGTTTTCGATGGATTGAGACATTTTGAGATTTCCTGAATAAGATTTGACTATTTTCAGAAAATGTCTGCGAATCATAAATATTTTGGACGCTGTATCTCACGAACCAATGAAAGAAATTTATCCAAACTTGGTATTTAATTGCACCTTGACATAAACTGGGGCAGATTACATTTTGGAATGAATCGCTCAACAGGTGGCACTGTCATCACCTTTTATTTAATATGGCAGTATAGGACAGAATTCCGTATAAATATAAATAATGAGAATTTTTTTTAGCGAATTGTTGCAAAATTAATATGAATTATCTATACTAGCAGTAGTAAAATAGCAAAAACAATTGCGTGCATGCAGGAGAATTGCTTATCTACCCACCCACCTCTGGGGTAGGGGGGCAAGTACCTCCCCTGGGGTGATAGAAATTTTCAATATGGGTATCTTTCAAAAAGATTCGTCCATACCTTTTGGTTGTACTATAGGTTTGTGGCAACTTAAAACAATAATTTTTTTCAAAAATTAATATTAACACATTTAGGAATTCCCACACTCCTTCTCAGTGCACACAAAAAACATACACACAAAAAAAAATTTCAAACATACCCATTTACTGAAGCACACCTTGGCCAGACCCCTATAATTCGAACATAAACAGTCAATAGGTATGTCCCAATAGAAGGAATTATTTATCGAAAATTTTCGTCTTTAAGAGGGGGGGGGGGACTTATTTCCTTTCATGTTGACAAAAAAAAAATTACTTTCTTTTGGAATTTAGTGTTTACATACTGAGATGAAAATCGTTTGCATTCATCATGGAAAATAATTTTAATAAATAATATATACTGTATGAATTGTATGAGAAAATATAGATGAAAGTCTTGTAGTGGCCCCAATATATAGATTTTTTTTTCATTTGAACCCATTTAATAAATGGTCCACTGATCAAATTTGTGGAATTTTAATTAAACCATCCAGTAGTACCATAGCCTCCTAAACTAGATGCCTTCCGCGTGGCTCGGAAGCTTGGCAACAGTTCAAGCGGTAGCCAGCGCCACCTGGTACAGATTGTGCGACTTTTTTATTCAACTGTCACCAATAGTTTTAAGAAGTGATATATGATATACAGTCGGTAACAAAAGTGTCCGAACACTAGCGAAAATTCTTGTGTAAAAAAAGTACACTTCATACGGTTTTGTTAAATAAATCCTTATCGAATCATGCTCTTAGACTGACTAAAAACAGGATTCGACAAGGATTTATTTAACAAAACTGTATGAAGTGCACATTTTTTACATAGGAATTTTTGCTAGTGTTTGGACACTTTTGTTACCGACTGTATATAATCGACGTTTCTTCGATTCTATTCGCCTTTTATGTATATCAAATCCCACTTTTAAAAATATTTGGTGGCTGTTGAATAAAAAAGTCGCGTAATCTGTACCAAATTGGCGCTGTCTACCGCTTGAACTGTTGCCAAGTTTCCGAGCCACGCGGAAGGTATCTAGTTTAAGAGGCTATGGTAGTGCTATCTTTTTTTTTTTTTTTTTTTTTTGAGGAACTTATTGATGGAAATCATGATTTAGGTAAAAAAATAAATAAA